>CM038216.1:65795043-66507421 GCA_021442155.1 Cymbidium sinense
TTGATAAAAGAAAATCTTTTGAGAAGTTAAATCATCTTGAATTTGGAATATGGAATAGGTTTATCAACTTTGATTATCATGAAGTATTAAAGCCATATTCTCCATTGAATTAGAATGATGTATAATATTAAATTCCTCATTTATGTTCTCCATTAAAGCTTCATTTTCATATCAAAGCCAGCAAGGATGTAGTATCAATCGAGGAAACAAAATCCTCATTCAAAAGTTTAGAAAAGCTATTATTGTTCACAATAGAAGCCTTCAATTTCTAAGAAGTAAAAGGTAAATTATCCTTATTAGGAACATTCAAAGAATCCTTTTTTCCAAAGTAGTTTTGAAATTTAACAATGGTCTACTTAGGGAATAGAAGTTCTCTTAACAGGGATTTTTTTAAGTGAGGATGAAGAATGAAACATTCGAATTATCACATGTGGATTTTGCATTGAGAATAAAAGATAGGAAATTTTCAAATTCAATTTTTGCATATAACCATAATTTTAGATCCCAACTGATTTCTTTGGGTGTGTTTCGAATTGTCCAATTCAACAAGGAATCTAGCCACTGAAGGATGAGATTTTATATTGTTGATCAATTTGCAATCACCAAATAAGGCACCCACAAAAAAAGTAATTCATGGTTAATGAAATGAATAGCATATTGGGGAGAGAAATCCAAACCAACAATTGGGAATTCTTCATTAATATTAGATAGTGGAGTCCATTTTAGCAACCTCATTTGGGAATTAAAACAAAATAAGAATAAGAGAGAAAACACGTGAGTATTCCAAATCATTCATCAACTGAATTAAAATGTTGCGGGAATTAATTAAACGAATCATAAAAGCACCCAAAAGTTTTAGACTATGAAATAAAGAGCAAATGTTTTCCAAATTAGGCCTACAAAGAGTAAACATTCTAACCAATGTGAATTCAATCAGCTTAGGAAGCTTTTCCACAATCAGATCAGAGCACATAACTACAAGAATGCCTCAAAAAGAAGTCAAAATAAGTTCCAGAGACTCACCTGAATAGCCATCCTTACCAGTGAGAACATATTTGAATGATTTCAAAGTAGCCAAAGCCAGGGTAGATGATGCCCTAGCAGGATCCATAGGATCTTTTGGTTTTTCCCAAGGAATTATTAGAGAAGATGCCAAGTCATGATGTCACTCTAAGGAAGAGATGAAATTGGCCAGTGGTCATCAATTTGAGAAGGAATCCAATGAGAATTGTTCAAAATAGCCTACAAGAAGCATCAAAAAAGCCAAAAATGAGTGGGGGAAAGGAAAATCGCCAAAACATGAGGAGAGGACTAGGGGCAGGTTTTTCCCTTTAATTTTTTAATATTAGGTTTAAGGTTTATGGTTTAGGTTTTGTTTAAGGTTTAGGTTTTAGGTTTTAGGGTTTAGGGTTTAGGGTTTAGGTTAGTTTAGGGTTATGGTGTTTATTTTGAGGTGGGACACCATGCAGATCTTAGGGGTATTTATTGAAGTTGAGTACTACATTATTAAGGTATGCACTATCTTGAAAGATAGAAGTGATCACCCTATAATGGACCTAATCACCTAATAAGGACTCCTAAGGCATGATGGGTCTTCGAATGTACAAGAGATCTTTCCTCTACTTTACATGGAAAAGTAAAGTAGGGTTTATATTAAGCCAAGTTTATTAAGTTCCCTATGGAGGCAAGCCTCCATAGTTAATTACATCATAAGGAATGGGAATTCCTTAGGAATACTCTTGATTAAAGTAGAAATTAAGGTCTCTAAAGATTTCAAGGCTTGAATATCAAAAGATTATTTGTATTGAAAAATCAAATGGGATTGTTCAAGGAGAAGACTTATTATAAGCCAAAGAGAATGAGTAGGAAATGCTCATGATACTAGGAATCTAGCATTTCAATTTATCTTATGGTTTTGCTTTATATGTTTGAAGTTGAAGAGATTAATTTTATTGAAGTTGACATTTTATTAGAAAGCTAGGACTTATAATCCAACAACATAAGATTATGAAAATGCCTAAGAGGTGAGGATTTATGCTAGTAGCCCAAAGGAAACAACTACCTCAGATCCTAAATCTAGGGAGCTTTGGCATAAGCCAAAGCACGACCTAAGTCTCAGTGAAGATGGGTATATGGTTTACCTCCACTAGAGAGGATAAACCACCCAATAGCCAGGCTTACAACCGCTGAGTGGTAGCCAGCTAAGTACCCCTACACTTTAAATTCATGTAGGCAAGTCTTTGAGTTGCAAGATAGCTAGGGTAGTTATTATTTAGAAAGAAACTAGAGTCCTTAAATCCACCCCTAAGAGACTAGAGCATGAGTGGTAATGAGTAATGACTTAATCTATAAATGCAAAATCCTTTCAAATTTTATTTCAATTTTGACACTTTATTTTGATAAAGGCTTTAGGATTTTGATGCTTATATGCATGATGAAAATAGGTTATGGGCCAAATCAGCTAGAAGAATGTGTTCTCCACCACAAGGGATGCCCTCATAGGTCAAGAATTCCCTATCTTGCAAAGATGGAGAACCTTCATGTTCAAGAGAGAAAGAATATGCATGCATGTTGTGAGACATTCAACCATTCAACTAAGGGATTGCTAAATCTTTTAATTATCTTATTTAGAACCTAGTTTTATGGTGAGGTTATGAGTTATTTTAAATTTTAATTGTGAGTTATTAATTATGGTAGAAATTAATTTTATCCTAAGAGCCTAATCGCAACCAAGCTACACATTAAAGCATCAAACATATAAGAAACTAAGAAAGGCATGTTGTTTCTAATGCACAATCTAAATACAACATCAAACAATTTTATAGACTACCACAAAAGAATAAAAGGCCAGTGCGGTTGGGTTCTGTCGTACACCCTGAAAAGAGAAAATGGGTTGCTGAGCTCTACCCTTGTATATGTTGGTATATAAAGAATAATTACAATCACAAATAATAAATGCTATGGGGGGGTCTACAAGTATTCATTATTCATGTCTCCTTCATTTCTTCATATCTTTGCTTCTTTTGATGTGGTAGCTTCAAGGCATCACATCGCACCCCGTGAGTAACCCTTCTAGCCAATGCTCATCCTAAACCCCCATAGCACTAATCCTAATTCCTAATGCAAAATTATATTAAAAAAAGGAAAAGTAAATCTAACTACACCTGCAAAAACAAGTGTTAGCTAAACACACATATAACCCAAATAGTTATATTTATAATTTGGACTTAGCACCCTACACATGGGTAACCAAACCCACCTGTCCTAACTTGGATTATGCTTAGGGGCTTAAGCAACCTACAAAGAGAGCATTTATATTTATTTTTAAGTGACCTCTTAAGCACAATCCTTTGCAAAAAATAATGTTAGACTATCAACCGCCTAACATCCAGCCTATGATCCACATTCCTAACATCTAGTCTAAAAATATTACATCACAAAATAAGACACAACATCAACCATACAATCAACACATCTACCAAACCTAATTGGGTGGTCTGTAGTATTCTAGTGTGAAAAAGGGATTGTGAAAAGACATTACTAGGCTTCTTTTGTTTAAGTTTCAATTTGGAGTTTGAATTTGTTTAAATTTTCCTTTGGGTGGTTTCAATTTAAATGATTTAATGATTTATTTTCCATTTTATCTCACTTTTATTTGGTTAAAGTGATATTTAGGTTTTCAAGAATGAAGAGTAGAATGAATTCCATTTTGGATGGAACTCACCATATTCTATCCTAACTTAAAAGAGTCTAACGGTCTTTAAGTATCTTAATTAGCCCATTTGAATTTATGATTGATTTGATTTGATTAATGTTTGTTTGATTTAAATTAGATTTTTAAATTTTAGTTTACTTAGTCTATGTATTTTGATTGATTAATTTTGGATTAGATATTTTGATTTAATTAAATTTTGATAATTCAATATCCTTAATATCTAATGAAGTTTAAGTTTATTTAATTTCATATTTAATTGATTAATTTTGGATTAGATGTTTGATTTAATTAAATTTTGATAATTCAATTTCTTTAATATCTAATGCTTTTTTGTTTTAATTTCATATGATTATTGTCATTTTGATGTTTTTTAAATTCATTGATTTTTATTTTATTTGAGTTTGATTTGGATTGGTGAATGTATTTTAATTTACTTATGATTTATTTGAAGTTTAATGTGTTCTTTTATTTGAATTCCAATTAAGGGTTTAACTTATTGAATTTATCCATCTAGTTTATATAAATGATTATCTCTTAGCTTAATGATTATTCTCTTATCTTAGTTCAATAGGTTTTGTTTATTTGGATTTTATTTTTGTTTAACTTATTTTGATATTGATTGAAATTTGGAGTAATTGGATATGATTTAATAACTTTTGAGTTTATATTTAATTTTATGTTTATTTTATTTGATTATGATATTTAGAATATGAGATTTGAATTAGTTAAGAATTCCTCCAAAATTTTATATGAATAACTAATCAAATAAAGCTTAGCCAATTGTAATAGTTGAGTTAATTATAATTAAGGATATGTCACATAACTAAATTTTCTTTTGATTTTAGAATCAACATATAACAATAAGAGATTAAATTGACTATATAATTGACTTTCATAAATTATGTTCAAACAACTTTTTATATTCGATTATAATATTTATAATTATTGGTTTAGTTAATTTTTTTTCTTTTCTTTTATACTAAGTTTTACTTAGATTTTATGATATTTTAATTTGCACTTTTTATTTTGTTTGATCACATATTATTTCATTTTTTATTTTGTTTGGAATTCTAAAGATTGATTAACTCCTTTTTTTAAATTCAATTGAATTTAATAATAAATAAAATAAGGTGGATTAATCATGATGATTTGATCAAAAATCAAATGGCCCATGAGTTAATCATGGATTGATAGGTGGAATAAAATCACTATGCCATTCGACCTAATAAAAACTATTCATTTCAAACACATAAAATAAATAGTTTTGCTTTTGTCTCTAATATCTCCAAAAGGACTAAAAAAAGTGCACTAAAAGGTTGGATCCTAATGATGCTCGATTCAACACATCAAACATAAGATCCCTAAGGCTTTCTAAGTTTTAAGAATTATACCTCACCAGAGCTAATGTCTGGTGGATTTCGATGAAGAGGTGGCTTTGTTTAGAAGAAATAAAGCCCTATTGAGATGCTTGTTGGGTTGGATCAATACTTTGGCTAGCATACCTTTTCTTTACTCATATGGTTCTCTTTAAATGCCTCCTCACTGATTGAAGATAGTGTTCTCTAAATTGGTCAATTTGAACATCTTTCCAAAGGCACGAGAGAGCTTTGCTAGATGTTTTTAGGCTTGCCTCCTCACCAAGTATCCCATAAGCTCACTCACGGCCACTGCTTGCCAGAGCTTCATCATTCTCATGGACATAATAGTTAGAAGCATGCTGGAGGAAATATCTTCCTTACATGCGCTTGGGTTGTGTAGAGAAGAGTTGTTCAAATGCAGGCCAATGGAGGAAAACCTAGATGGAGAATAGGAGGTAGTGGAATGTAGAAGAAGGAAAGGAGGTTCAACATATAAGGAGATTAAAGAGACATTTTGTAAGGAAATGTGGAGAAGATCAAGTGTTGGCCCTAGAGAGGAAGAGCGCAAGAGGCGAGAGGCTTGATGTTTTAGCATGATACTTTTAAACTGAAAATGAGAGGGATGAGAAGAATGACTATAGCCAAAAAGAGTTTAATGAGGACTTGATTTTGCATTGAGTTGGAGCAACAAATATTCTTACAAGTTATAGTGCCTCTCAACCTATGGGCTCGGGGATGAAGCTTGCCTGTGGATAAGAGTGTCTGACATGAGTCTCAGGTCACTGCACAAGGAAAAGAGAGGGAGGTGTGCTAGCCTTTGATTTGATTGGAGGGAGGAAGTACAACCTCAAGAGGATGAGACGCTCACGCAAGACTAATATGGAGAGTGAAGATGAACAAAGGGACTCCAATCCTGAGGCTAGCCTTCAATGATGGAATGAGATGTGGATGGGTTTTTCTCTTGCATGAAGGAAGATGAGAGTTAAGCTTCTCTTAAAAAATGGCAAGGATGAGAGGCTGTATGCAAGGGAGAAAAAGGTGCTTGTTCCTCCAGTTCATGGGGATGAAAATGGAGGAGGAGATGGTATTCCTGAGAAACATGGAAAGGAGTCTCCATGATTGCTATTTTTTTTTGTCGGATGGGAGGCTCATATGGATATATATATATATATATATATATATATATAGAGAGAGAGAGAGAGAGAGAGAGAGAGAGAGAGATGGCTGTGCTCCAAGTGGGTAAGATAAGATATTTTATTTTATTTTATTTTTTTTTTTCGAGAAGAGGTTTTCATTTGAAAAAAAAAAAATTTATTAGAGATTCATGAAATAAAAAAAAAAGACTTGATGCTTTTGCTAGCTTTAATAAAAGAGTGATGTCCAAATTTATTATTATTATTTATTTTATTTCTTAATGGGATAAATGTGGCATGAGAATGATAGCATACATGCTTGTCTTGGTGTCACGTGACTAAGGATGGAATTTTTTTTTATTGTTTTTTTCAGACTTGCTCTTTTTTTATTTTTAAATCTTCACAATTTTTAATAATTTTGATATTATAGTTTTAATTTAACTGAAGTTTATAAATTATATATACTATAATTAATGATTATTCAAATTATATATTTATTATTTATTTAGTAGTTAATTATTTTGATTTAATTTTAATCAAATTTATATTTGATGTTCAAATTTAATTATATTTCTATTTCAATTATACAATGACAATGTTGATTGTTTCTTTTTTTTTGTTATATGATTGATTTTCTAATTATTATAGTTTGATTTGCTTGCTAATTATATTTTGTTTCAGTTGGGCTTAATTGATTCAAATGATCAATTTGGCTTTATGGTGTGTTTGGGTTACACTCATGTTCAATTAAGTGTTTAAGATGATTTGGAGTAATTGATCTCACTTGATTTGATGTAGATTTAGATTTAAGCCCATTTTGACCAAAATTGGGCTTAATGCATTGGACTTATTTGAGTTAAATGACAAATTTATTAAATTAAACCCAATGGTTGGCTAAATTTTATCTAATTATAAATTTAAAAATGATTTTGGATGTTTGATTTGAATTAATTTTCAATTTAATTTGAATTTAGATTTAATATGATCCATTTGGGTCTACTTGGGTTAGGTGGCCAAATCAACCCATTTGGATCTTCATTAAATTTAGATTTGTTTAGTTTTAGACTCAAACATGTTCATTTAATGATTTTGAGTCTTTGGAGTGACTCAATTTGATCAAATTTTAATTTGTTGACTTTTGTCTTAGTGGAGCCCACGTGGGTCAACTCTAGGTCAAATGACCTATTTGTTATTTTGTGTCCCATCTTGATTTACTTTTTAGTTTGTTCATGTTTATGCATTGATTTCATGTTTTTGATTCAATTTAATTTAGTTTAATTTTGATTTAATTTGATTTTATTTGGACTTAGGTGATTTGGAGCTTATTTGAATATTTTGGGTCAAATGGGTTAGGTTTGACCTGGCTTGATTGATTTCATTGTAGATTTTGGTATGGCTTGAAGTGATGATTGAAGGATTGATTAATTTATGAGAAAATCAATTGAGTTAGGTTTGATTTGGATGAGATTTGGCTAAGTCCAAGAAATTTGCTTAAGGGCTTGGATTTGGATTTTATTTGATTTGGATTTAAGTTTGGATGAAGTTTGAGTTTGAGTTTGAGTTTGATACATTGATTGAAGGGTTGAATTGATCTTGAGAAAATCAATTGAATTTGGATTGATTTGGATTTAAGGCTAAGTCCATAAGATAAATCATGCTTAGGAAGGATTTTGATTTTGGATTCGATCATGGGCTTCAAGTTGATTTGGATTTGAATTTGATTTTGATGTTTGAATTGAATTTGAGGTTTGGTTTGAGAAGGTGAACATAGGTAGATTATAGAGTAGGTGAGTCTCTTTAATCCCAAGGCATAGCTTAATCCTATGGTAAACCCTCTAAGTCTTTAGGCTTAAGTGTAATTAATTGCTAGAAGTGTCTTATGACTAAGGAAATCTTAGTGTCTAGATGGCTCATAGTCTAAGAAGAAGAGGTTGAGAACTCACTCCAAAAGTTAGGTCAACAAAAGGACCCCAATAGTGTGGTGTAACGACAAGGCACACCACACGAGGCATTGACTGATGATCAACAACATCCAAAGGATTGCAAGTACTAATGAAAATGATCTATGCCTAAGTCTAAAGATAGATATAATCATGATCTTAGTAATGCAACTCAACTTATGCCAAGGGCATAAGAGAGCAAAGTAGATTTGGTTTGGAATTTCATATTAAGGACTTGAAGGAAGATCTAAGTGATCACACATGCATAGGGCATGACATGTGAGAGGTTTATGCCAAGGGAACAAAAGGAGAAATCCACTAAGGATTGAGTATATGAACCTTCCACTAAGGAAACAGGTTCAAGCTACCTGCTGGGGATATGGATTTGAGTTTGATTGTGATTATGATTAGTTTTGGTGTGTCTCTGCTGTAGATTAGAATCTATAACCCATTGGAAATCAAGATCAAATTAATTTTAATTTATTTTATTTTAATTGATATGGAGGCATATCCTAGGATATGGATTTGAATCCTCTAGGGATTGAGAATGTGAACCTTCCACTAGGAAGTAGGTTTGAGCTATCCCACAGGGATAAGAGTTTGATCGATTTCTTATGGCTCCACTTGGGGAGAATGATTTTGAATTGAGGGTACATCCGGGGACATAAGCCTGGTTGAATTTGTTAGATTTATATTTTGATTTAGGCTCCACTAGGAGACTAATCGATTGCCTCAGGGGTGAAGTTTGGTTTGTTGATATGTTTAATTTGACTCCACTTGGAAGGTTGGTTTTGAATTTGGTTGCATGAAGGAAGATGAGAGAGGTCGGGCTTCTCTTAAAAATGGTGAGCAAGGCTCTGTGCATGGGAGAAAGATCTCCACTTTCTCTCTTGTTTCCATCAGTTCTGGGGATGAAAATGGAGGAGATGGTATTCGATAGCGAGAAACATGGAAAGGAATCTCGACACATGATTGTTGTTTTTCTTAGTCGGGGATGGGAGGCTATATGTGGAGAGAGAGAGAGAGAGAGAGAGAGAGAGAGAGCTCAAGTGGGTAAGATAAGATATTTTATTTTATTTTATTTTTTTAAAGCTGAAGAGTAGGTTTTCGTTTGAATGGAAAAACAAAATTATTTGAGATTCAAGTGAAATAAAAAAAGACTTGATGCTTTTGCTAGCTTTAATAAAGGAGTGATGTCCAAATTTATTATTATTTTATTTTATTTTTTAATGGGATAAATGTTGCATGAGAATGATAGCATACATGCTTGATAAATATATATATATATATATATATATATATATATATATATATATATATATATATATATATATATATATATATATTTTTTTTTATTTTTTTTTTTTATTTTTTTTTTTTTTCATAATTTTTTTGTTATTATTTTTTAATATTTTTTATTTATAAATTTTAATTTTTAATTTGCAGTTTATAAATTATATACTATAATTAATGATTATTCAAATTGTATATTTATTATTTATTTAGTAGTTAATTATTTTGATTTAATTTTAATCAAATTTATATTTGATGTTCAAATTTAATTATATTTCTATTTTAATTATACAATGACAATGTTGATAATTTTTTTTGTTATATGATTGATTTTCTAATTTTATAGTTTGATTAGCTTGCTAATTATATTTTGTTTTTGGGCTTAATTGATTCAAATGATCAATTTGGCTCAATTATGGTGTGTTTGGGTTACACTCATGTTTGATTAAGTGTTTAAGATGATTTGGAGTAATTGATCTCACTTGATTTGATGTAGATTTAGATTTAAGCCCATTTTGACCAAAATTGGGCTTAATGGGCCACATTGGACTTATTTGAGTTAAATGATCAAATTTATTAAATTAAACCCATTGGTTGGCTAAATTTTTTATCTAAAAAATTTAAAATGATTTTGGATGTTTGATTTGAATTAATTTTTTTAATTTAATTTGAATTTAAGATTTGATCCATTTGGGTCTTCTTGGGTTATGTGGCCAAATCAACCCATTTGGATTTAAATTTAGATTTGTTTGGTTTTATACTCAAACATGTTCATTTGATGAATTTGACTCTTTGGAGTGACTCAATTTGATCAAATTTTTAGTTGTGGACTTTTGTCTTAGTGGAGCTCACGTGGATCAACTCTAGGTGAAATGACCTATTTGCTATTTTGTGTTCCATCTTGATTTCTTTTTTTTGTTTGTGTTTATGCATTGATTTCATGTTTTTGATTCAATTTAATTTAGTTTAATTTTGATTTAATTTGATTTTAATTGGACTTAGGTGATTTGGAGCTTATTTGAATATTTTGGGTCAAATGGGTTAGGTTAGGTTTGACCTTGGCTTGATTGATTTGATTATAGATTTTGGTATGGCTTGAAGTGATTGAAGGATTGATTAATTTATGAGAAAATCAATTGAGTTAGGTTTGATTTGGATGAGATTTGGCTAAGTCCATGAAATTGGCTTAAGGGTTTAGATTTGGATTTTGGTTTGGATCATGATTTGAAGTTGAGTTCAAGTTTCAATTTGATAAATTGATTGAAGGGTTGAATTGATCTTTGAGAAAATCAATTGAATTTGGATTGATTTGGATTTGGCTAAGGCTAAGTCCATAAGATAAATCATAGGGCTTAGGAAGGATTTTGATTTTGGATTGATCATGGGCTTCAATCATTTGATTTGGATTTTAATATTTGAATTGAATTTGAGGTTTGGTTTGAGAAGGTAAACATAGGTTTATATAGAGTAGGTGAGTCTCCTTAATCCCAGGCATAGCCTAATCCTATGGTTAACCCTCTAAGTCTTTAGGGGTTAATTCACTAATTGCTAGAAGTGTCTTATGGTAGGAAGTCTTTAATAGAAGATAGGTCTAAGAAGAGGTTGAGAACTCACTCCAAAGGTGAGGTCAGGAGATAGGTGTGGTGTATGGCGACAAGGCACACCATGTATTGGATTAGCGAGATGATCAACATCCAAAGGATTGCAAGTACTGAAAATGATCTATGCCTAGTGAAGGTAGATAAAATCATGATCTTAGTATACACAACTTATGCCAAGGGCATAAGAGAGCGAAAGATTTGGTTGGAATTTCATGTTGAAGGAAGATAAGGGATCACATGCATTGGGCATGACATGTGAGAGGTTTATCTTGAGGGCATAAAGGAGAAATCCAGGAATAAGTATATGAACCTTCCACTAGGGAAGCAGGTTCAAGCTATCCATTGGGGATATGGATTTGAGTTTGATTGTGAATATGATTAGTTTTGGTGTGTCTCCACTGAGGATAAGAATCTATAGCCCACTGGGGATCAAGATCAAATTAATTTTAATTTATTTTATTTTAATTGATGTGGAGGCATATCCGCTAGGGATATGGATTTGAATCCGCTAGGGATTGAGAATGTGAACCTTCCACTAGCGAGTTGAGGGTTATCCTGGGGATAAGATTTTAATTGGATTTCTTATGGCTCCACTGGGAGAATAATTTTGAATTGAGGGTACATCCTGGGGTCATAAGCTTTGAATTTAGATTTTTAGATTTTGATTTAGGCTCCACTAGGGAGATTAATCTAACTGGGGTGAAGTTTGGTTTGTTTATTGATATGTTTAATTTGACTCCACCAAGAAGGTTGGTTTTGAATTTGGTTTGTTATGGACACTGTCAGTGTGTGATGGACCCATTAAGAAGGAGCTATGGAGGCCTTGGCTCTTAGATTTACAAATCCAAAGGGTAGTCCACCATATAGTGTAGACCTAAAGGTTTGCCTTTCGGTGTAGTACTTGGAAGAAAAGTAGACTTATATCTTCCAAAGTAGGATCAATCATTGGGGAGATCGATGGTATAGTAAATCAAAGACCTAAGGTGACTATTGAGAGTGTCATTGGGGATCTTACCTCTCAAGTGTAGTCGTTTTGATGATTAAATTTATATTGATTTGATTTAATTTAATTTAATTTGGTGTGTTATGTTGTGGACCTGTTGGTGTGATGGACCCAGAAGGAGCTATGTTGGCCTTGCCCTATCTTGATTTATAAGTCCAAAGGGGTAGTACCCACCGGTAGGGTATCGACCTAAGGGTTGCCTATGTGCAATTCCAAAGTGTGGAACAATCATTGGGGTGACTTGTTGATGGTGTAACAAATCAAACCCGACCTAAGGTTACTACTGAGTGAATGCTGAGGACTTATGTCAGCTCAAGAGTAGTCAGGATTAATTTAATTTGATGGATCCCATCGATGTGCAATGGACCGCACTAAGAAGGGGCTATGTCAGCCTTGGCCTATCTTATCGATCCAAAGGGTAGTAGTCTTAAGTAAGACTATCCGACCTAAGGGGTACCTTTCGTATGTTGTGTGAAGAAAGCATAGTAGACTTACATCTTCATAGCGGGGGACCAATTGATGATGTATAATAGATCGAACGACCTACCCATCGGTGTGTGCAACCATGAAAGAATAAGAACACTTACATCTTCAAAGTGAGAATGATGTAGGGTAATCGTTGGCAAAATAGATTGAACGACCAAGGGAACTTGAGAGATTAGAGATTTATCTGGGGTCAATGGGGATAGTTTGCTCGCCCTTGTTGACCTCTTTTTTAGAGTGAGTTCTCAACTTCCTCATCATAGATCTAGAACTCTTGTAGACACTAAGAGCGCTTTGGTCTTACGACACTTCTAGTGATAGGTGAACACTTAACCTAAGCCTAGAGACTTAGAAGGGTTAGCCATAGGAATAGGATATGCCTTAGGGACTTAGGAAGACCTACCTACCCTATAGCCTAAACTGAATATATGCTTTCCTCCTCAAACCAAACCTCAAATCCAACTCAAATACCATTTCTAAATCTAAATTCCAAACTAAATGATTGAAACCCATAATCAAATCCAAAATCAAAACCCTTCCTAAATGCTTTGATTTCATCTTATGGACTTAGCCTTAACCAAAATCAATTGATTTTATCCAAGATCAATTCAATCCATCAATCATTTATCAAATCCAAATCCAAATGATTAGAACCCATAATCAAAACCAAAATCAAAATCCCTCTCAAAGCCTTATGGTGGAATACCATAAACCTAGCCAAATCTCCTCCCAATTTAACCCAAATTTGATTGATCTCTTCATGAATCATTTATATCTTCATTTATACTCATAAACATAAATGAGATATAAACTCAAATAGCCAAAACTAAATCAAACTAAATCAAACCAAGCCAAATCCCCTCTTAAGCCCTATGGACCTATCTCCATAAGCTTAGCCAAATCTCATACAAATCAACCCAAAATCAATTGGTTTCTTTATAAACCTATTACTCCTTAATTTATACTCATAAATATAAATGAAACCACCTTCCAATGACTAAAAATAAAACAAACAAAATTAATTCCCTACTTAAGCCCTTTTGAGCTACATCTTTAAGCTTGGTCAAATTTGCTTCCAAACCACTGCAAACTCAAATGATTTTCTCTTGACTCATTTATATCTTCATTTATATTCTAAATATAAAAATATAAATTCAAATAGGCAAAACCAAATCCAAAATCAAATTAAAATCAATTTATACCCTTTAATCCAATTTCTTGGACTTAACCAAATCTATCCAAATCAAGCCAATGGATTTTCTCTTGAATCATCATTCCTTCAAACATCTATCCAAATATAAATGAAAACTACAATCATCAAGCCAAATCAAAATCAACTCAAGTCAAATCCAACCTAGCCCATTTGACTTGAAATATTTAAATGAAAAAAAAAACTCATTTGAATCCAAACCAATTGCAATTGAATTTATATGTCAATCTCAAATCCATATATAAACTCACCTAAATCAAACTCAACTCAAAATCAAACCCAACTCAAGCCAAAGTGGCCAATTTGACCTACATAAAGAAAAATCTAATTCAATTCAAATCAAAGTGAATTAGCCAATCCAAACTTGATGTCATGATTGTTGATCATCCTAGGTTAATCAATTATCATGAATTAGGTCAAACCAAGTCAACCTAAGTCCTTGACCAAGTCAACCCTTTAACCCATATGAACCCAAACTAGCCAAATTATAACTTAAACCAAATTGATTGCAACTAATGGCTCAAGTTCATTCCAAATTCATTATTGATCTTGAACAAAGCCATAATTGAGCACAATTCGACCAGTTGGTCAACCTAGCCCAAATTGACCTAAAGGATCAAATTGGCCAAAATCAAAATTAAATCAAATTAAATCCAAATTGATTAAACCAAAGCCTATAATCATTTTCAATTAACCAATTGAACTTGAACCAACACCCAAGCCAATTTGGCCAATTTGGTCAAATTGGTCAACTTGACCCATTTGACCTATATGAATCCAAAAGAGCCAAAATCAAATCCAAAGCAAATTAAACCAAACCAATGACACCAATACACTCCAAATGGTCATGTGAACTTGACCCAACCCTTGGTTTGACCCAATTCACCAATTGTTCAACTTGACCCACTAACAATTTGACCTAAATAGGTCAAATTAAAATCAAACCAAATGAACTAAATCACTCAAAAATTTGGGCTAACCCACTTTTGACTCATCTTAAATCTATCCAAAATCAAATCCATTGCCAAATGACCAAGATACCCTTAGGGCATCACATATGAGGCAAATCACTTGGGGAATGGTCATTTCTCTTCCTTGGAAACTTGGTACCCATCCATTGGTCCACTTAGGCACCCACACTGGTTAACCTCACCCAAGGGTGGTTGTCTGCCATGACTCATGGGAAGTTATATCACCTCCCCATTCCTATTAGAACACTTGGAAAGCCATAGGACACCCACTACTCCCATGACAGCCACTCTCACACCCTCCTCCAGAGAAGCGCCTAAGGTGATTCCCTACCCAAATTGAGCTCCCATGATAGCCATTTGATCAAAACAACCAAATAAGGCTAGTCATCCAATCCAAAGAATGAGGGGTATACCTCCTCATTCTCACAAAACCCAAAGACACACATTCAACCCTAGCCAAAATGCATGCCCTAGTAATTTCCAAGGTTTCTCGAGCTCCCCAACTCTTCCTCTATCAATTTTTAAAAAAACTAAAATAGGGGAGCCCCAATCCAATTGCCATTTCCTCAAACCTCCATCAAAGTGCAATTAACTTTGCACACACCATCCTTGACCTAGAAGAGCAAGAATGAATCATCCCACAAGCTTCTGATGATTGAGGGTAGAGTTCAATCAATCGACCACTTCCATCCCAGCCTTGATTTTCAAGCAATCCACCTCAAATCAAAGCTCATGCTGCTGTGGTGAAAAGTTTCTACAAGGGAGTCACCTTTCAAATCTATGGGGAGAAATGAAAGAGGAGCCCTTATAAAAATTCATCTTGGTATGATGCCACACAGATCCATAGATGTACTTATTCAGGTGATCAGATACATCATCAAGGTATAGTGTACTATCTCGAAAGATAGAAGTCACTACCCTTTAATGGAACCAATCACCTCAATAAAGACTCCTAAGGATGATGGGTATGCATATGTACCAGAGATTCTTCCCCTACTTTACATGAAAAGTAAAGTTTATTTTAAATTGAGTTCATTAAGTTCTGCAAGCCCCCATAGTTAATTACATCCTAAGGGATGGGATCCCTTAGGAAAACTTGATTAAGGTAAATGATCATTATCTCTAAAGATTTCAAAGAGAAGGACTATCCATCAATTGGTTTATATTTTGAAGATCAAATGGGATTGATTAAAAAAGGGAGTTATTATCGAAGCCAAAATAGGAAATAAGTAAGAGATGCTCACGATGCTAGGAAACCTAGTGAGCATCTCAAACTATCCTATAGTTGGGCTTTACATTTTAGAAATTGATTTAGTTTATTTGAGTTGCATTTTCATTAGAAATTTAGGACTTAAGATTCCTTAACACAAGATTAAGGAAATGCCTAAGAGGTGAGGAATTATGCTTATGGCCAAAAAAGGGGAGAAGCAACCTAACCAAAAATCTAGGGAGCTGAGAGAAAGCACAACCTAAATCTAAGGCAAAAATGGTAATTTTGCCTCCACAAGAGAGGACAAACCACCACTTGGACTTACAACCTCCTGGGGTGGCTACCAACTAACTCCGCTATGATTTTAAATACATGTAGGCAAGTCTTTATGCTTATGCAAGATAGCTAGGTTATTACTTAGAAAGAAGCTAAGTCCTTAAACTCACTCCTAAAGAGACTAGATCATGTAAAGGGACATGCTTCAAATGACCTAAATCTAATATTTCAAATTTCATTTTTTATTTTTATTTTGGACAATTATTTTGACTCGCTTATAGGATCTTTATGACTAATGCATGAAAAATTAGATTATTGGCCAAAATCAAGAAAGGAGGTGAGTTTCCACTACGACCCTCAAAGGTCAAGCCGGTTCTCTTGCAAAGGTGGAAGCCCTCCAATCAAGAGTGAAATAAGATGCATTTGTGCATGATATTATAAAGAAATGCTCATCCAAGCTAAGGGTTGCTAATTCTTTTATCTTGATTTTAATCCTAAGTTTTAGGTGAGGTTATGAGTTGTTTAATTTTAATTTGAGTCATTAAGTTGGGTAAAATATTTATTTTTTCTAAAGAGCCTAATCCACATCCAGGCCATACATAAAGCAAGGAAGAAACTAGGAAAAGCATGCCACTTAATGCAACAGCTAAACAAATCATCAAATAATTTATAAAGCTAATCACAAAAAGAATAAGTGGTCGCTTTGTGGTGCCACACAAACCCAAAAAAATATCAAATGTGGGTAGCCGAGCTCTATCCTTATACAACCCAGATTACAAATGAATTAAATTACAATTTAAGCAAAGGAATTCAATGTTGTGGGGGTCTTCAAGCTTTATTCTTCTTTCTTCTTTCTTTCTTCTTCTTTTCTTCTTTTCTTCTTTGGATCCTCCTTTAGAAGGTTGGATGGTAGATGCTCCGAGGTTTCACATGGTGCATAAGATAGGATCTTATGACTAATGCTCATCCTAATCCCCCATAACAAATCATTCCAAAATCCTACTTATACAAATTTTTACATGAAAAGGAAAAGTATAAATCTAACTAACACCTGCAAAACAAAGGTTAGTTAAATCACACCACACACATCGCAAGCATGTATATTGGACTTATCACCCCACACATGGGTGACTAAGTCCACCTAGCCTATGGATTATGCAAAGGGTTATAAGCACCTGCAAGTAAGAAGCATTTATATTTTTATTTATGATAGCGCCCCTTAAGCACAATCTCCTGCAGAAAAGAATAGTTAGACTGAGAACGTCCTATCCTTCATTCTATGTGCACACACCCTAACATCTAGTATAAAACATTCATCACAAAATAAAACAAACATCAAACCATGCACCTAACCTCTAGAAGTGGTGACTTAGGCTAATGTGTGCTTTGAAGGTTTGTGTATGCTTAGCTATGGCTTTAGGTTTAAATTCTCTAAGTGTGAAGAACATGTTCAACTTAGAGGAGGGTTTCATTTAAGTTGTTTAAGTGTTTTGGGTTATTTTTATTTCATGTTTTAATTTTGTTTAAGTGAAACCTACAATTAATTACTAAGTTATGAAGAGAGGGAAAGAGAAGAGAACTTCTCTTTCCTTCCCTAACCTTAAGTAATTTTCTAAAGTAAGTTCATATTTTAATTTCATTTAGATGAATATTTTGATTACATCTTTAATCAATCCTAAGTTTAGACAAACTCTAAACAAACCTATTCAAAAGAAATGCATTTTAAGATTAAGTAAAATGAATCAAAATCACATATCATTACTTCATTTCTTTCCCAACATATATGACATGCATACAGATGGACCCTAAGCATATCTATACATGTAAATGAGAGTAGTTAACACACTTTATGATGCATGCTAAGTAAGAAAAATTAGAAGTTGAATATGCATGATTCTTCTTAAGTAAAAAAGGTTATCCTTATCAAAAATTTCACATACATACATGAAAGCAATAAAGGCATAAGTGAGTACAGGGCCATTATTAACCAGAGGTGTAAGGTATAAGGCCTACTTAGGGCTACTTAAAGCCTCACAACCTTAGGGTGTCCAAACTAATATACCACTTTTCTTAAGTACTAACATGCATATAAAAGAAATGAAATAGAAAATGAAGATGCAAAAGTTGTTTAATTGATTTATTTTATTTATGCAATTTATGTATGTAAGTGTAAGTAACCCTTCTTAGATGGTAGCATAGGGATGAATAGGATATGAAATTAGGTGAGCATTATCCCTTTCAAATGAACCTTATGTCTCACCAAAAATCCTATTCAAAACTATACCAACATGGGAAAGAAAGGAAACCTATACTAAGCATACCTTTATAATATTTCACATGCAAGCTTATAATTAAAGTATAAGTAGCATACTTTCAGATTTGATTTCATTTATAAGTTTTAAAAATATTTTGGATTTAATAGTGATAATAGCCACTCATATTTTACTTTAGCCAACACATGCACATTCGACATAAAGTAAACAATTTCATTTTAAAATTTGAAACATGAAATTATGATGAATCACATGACATACAACTTAAGGAAAGATCCAAAGCAATGAAAACATGTAAACAAACTCACTTTACTTAAATCCTAAAGACATTCTTAAGGAATAAGAAAATTTTAGAATAAATCAAAGTGAATTTCAAAATGATGATTTTGTTTAGTTTGAAGTTTGATTTAATTTTGAAAAGGTGAGATGAGTTTGTTGTTCCTAACCCATTCCCACATGTTTTTGTTTTTTTTTAATTTTAGATAATCAAATCCATTTTAAGCATTGATTAGGTTAAGGTATAAATTAAGTGGCTTAATTAACCCCTACACCACCTTAGAAAAATTAACTAAGTAATTATGAGCCAATGAGATGACATAAACCCACAAGGTATTTAAATTTGCAATGCACCTAATGAAAAGGCCTAATGCAATTTGGCTCACAATTAAAAGTTAACTAAACTAATGGATTTAGTTTAAGTAATTTTAAAACACCCTTTCATACTTATGAAAGGGGTTTTAATTTCCTTAATTAAACTATGGCTATTAAACACCTAAGCATCTACCCAAGGTAGATTAATTAAGTTTTGGAACTTTTTAGAATTTTTGAAAATTGATTAAAGGGGTGATTAATGAGTTAACCCTTAACTAAGAGGGATTAAGGAGAAAAGGGGTTTAGGAATAGCTTGGGGAAATGCCCTAAAATTATTCCATAAACCCCTACTCAATTAGAACCTAATCAAACCTAATCATAGGGTAAATCCACTAATCATACTTTAATTACCCTTAATTACATGAAAGAGGTAATTAGGGAATGAAATACCAATTTCCCAATTGCCCTCAATAAATCTCAAGAAAATTAGGGAGAGAGGTCATCCCAAAATGAACCCCAAAAAATTTGAGATCAATTGATGACCAATAATTAAATAATTCCTAAAGAAACCCAAATTTAGAGAAAGAGTAATTCAAAATCCATTGAAAACATTTTTAAATATTCTAGATGAAGTTATCTTTCCATAGCATTTTTCCTTTTATTTTTCTAATTCTATGAAGAATTATGAATTTTGAAGATCCATGGATTAATTAGGAATTAATTCTTAACTAATCCTCTTCATCTCACACTCATGTGTGGTGGTGGGCATGCTTACATGTCACGTCATGTGAGGGTGTAACTTAAACGTCACATCCCAAATGGCGACGATGACGCATGCACTAATTTCCTCAGTCGTCCGATCAAAGATCAGACAGCTAAGGATTCACCCATGGTTTTAAAAGCAAAATTAATTTCTAAAATGTGTTAAATAATCTCAACTATCCATCTAAAATGTGCAGATGGATAGCTTAGATGAGCCAAGTTCTTCCGTGAGGATCAATGGAGACCGTCCATGATCTAAGGGGAGATCCGAGCTCGATCTAGCATGGAATCATATAAAAATCAACCCACACAATCTAAGCATAATTGCAAACCCATCAGACGGTGGATTTCACATGCTATGAATATTTTATTTACAAAGCTCCAACACCTCCTAAGCTAAGTGGTCAAAAAATTCCATACCTGGAGGTGATCACCGGTGCTCGAGATCGATGAGGTAGCTTCATCTGGTGGAGACAAAGCCCTGTTAAAATTCCTAGGCCTTGGGATTGAGTGGATCAATGGGTAGACCAACACCACTTCACTTGGGCTTTGGCTTTGATCCAATTGAGCTCTTCCTTACATGGGAACTTCAATCAGAGCTTGGGCAAGTTTGACTTGACCCTCTGATGGAGTGTGCAAGAGTAATTGGATGGAGATCAAGTATAGAGGAAGTTGGCTAATGGATTGAGCTCCCTTATTTTGCACTATGCAAAATCAAGAAATAGGGAATTCAAATCCTTCCTAAGAAGCTTTGAGGTGGTTTCTCCGAGGCTTCAATCACAGAGTGAATTGAAATTTCATTGAATTAGGGGTATATCTCCCCTATGGCTATCACCGACACCTCCTTTGCCATTTTGATCCAATTAAGATTGGGAGGTTATTTTGTTAGATTGTACATGGTCAATTTGAGGTGTTGAGTGGATTGGCAAACTCCCATGTGCATCAAATTGAGCTTAGAGGGAATTTGAAAACTCAATTTCAAGCTAGTTGTGGTCATATGGGCCAAATGGGCTGACCAAACCATTGGGTTGGGTGCACCACTCATCACTAAGTCCTTGAGCTTTTAGAAAGCCTCAAGTGATTGTGAAGAGGGTATGACCAAAATACCCATGGGCTAGGCCAAAATTTGTTCTATGGCCTAGGGTAAAATGGTCATTATTATTTTTCAATCAATATGTTAGGTATGTGGAGAAACTAGGTTTGGCCAAGTTTCATTGGATTTGGAATCCATTTGATAGGTTTCACATGTTGACCCATTTAGGTCAAAATGGGTCAAGCTGACCAATTGGTCAAATTGGGTCAAACCAAGGGTTGTGTCAAGTTCATATGACCATTTGAAATGTTTTGGTGGCTTTGGTTTGGTTTAATTTGGTATATATTTTGTTTTGGCTCATATGACTTCATTGAGGTCAAATGGGTCAAGTTGACCTATTTGACCCATTTGACCTATTTGGTAGGTCAAGGGGTAGGTTTAGGTTAGGTTAGTCATTGGAGTGGTTTGGTATCTTTGTTTCCAATCAATTTGGGTTAAGTTCATTTTGGCTCAACATGACCCCTTTAGTCATGTTGAGTCGTCAATTGGGCTAGGTTGGGTCTAGTTGGCCAATTGAGACTTTGGTCAAGTTCCACAAGTGATTTGGGATGGACTTGACCCATTAGTTTCAATCAATTTGGCTTATTAGTTTCAATCAATTTGGCTTAGATCAAGTTTTGACATATTTTGACCCTTTAGGTCAAAATGGGTCAACTTGGGTCAAGTGGGCCAATTAAAGGTTAGGCTCAAATGTTGGCTTGGTCAAGTTCAAACATAGGTTATGAGTGAACTTAGATCAATGGTTTCAATCAATTTGGCCTATGGTGGATTTTGGCTATGTAAGGTTTCATTTTAGGTTAAGTGTTGACTTGGTCAACCCTTAGGTTTGACTTGGTTTGACCCAATTTGATTGATTGATCATCCCATGATGATTGTTGATCATGATGAGAGGGATATATGAGTTTGGTTCAATCCAATTTGGTTAGGATCAAAAGTTGGCTCATAAGGGTACTTTAGGTCACTTTGGGTCAAGTGAGTGGGTCAAATGGCTTGGTCAAAGCTTGATTTGAAGTTGATTGATCTTGTACATGGACTCATGATTGAAATATAAATCCATTTACAAGTGATTTGAAGTCAAATGGGTTTTGATCCATTTAAAAATTTCATATTAAAAGGAAGAATATGAAAGGATTTTGGGTTTGATTTTTGATTTTGATTTTGGTTTTGATTGTTTGATTGAGGTTTGGATTTATATATGAGCTCATGATTGTAGGATTGATTGTACCATGAGAGAAATTCAAGAGTTTGGCTTAATTTGAAAGTGATTTGGCTAAGTTCAAGATTTTGACTTGAAAGGCTTAGATTTAATTTTGAATGGATTTGAGTTTGATTTTTTGAATTGGTTTTGATTGTTTGAATTTATATTTCATTTATATATGTGAATATAAATGAGAATATAAATGGATCATGAGAAAATTTCAAGAATTTGAAGTGGTTTAATCATGATTTGTGTTAAAGCCATTAAAGGGAATTTAAAGGATTTAAGGAAATTTTTAAATTGAAATTTAATTTTTTAATTGGATTTGATTGATTTATATTTATATTTCATTTATATATGAGAATATAAATGAGAATACAAATAAGTTTTGAGAAAATTCCATGAGTTTGAATAGGTTTGATCAACGTTTAGGTTAAATCCATTAATGGAAAATTAAGGGATTTAAGGGAATTTCAAGGATTTTAAATTTGGAATTTAATTTGAGGATTTGATTTGATTGATTTATATTCATGTTTCATTTATATATATGAGAATATAAACAAGTTTTGAGAAAATTCCAAGGGTTTGAATAGGTTTGATCAAGATTTAGAGTTGATTTTGGCTAAGTCCTTTAATGGAAATTTAAAGGGACTTAAGGAAATTTTCATGAATTGATTTGAATTTTGAATTTGATTTGATGGGTTTGAATTTACATTTCATAAAATGTGAATAAAATGAGAATATAAATGGATCATGAAAATATCAAAGATTTGAATAGGTTTTGATCATATAAGTCCTTAAGGGAGGCTTAAGGACTTAGGAAATTTGAACTTAAGAAATTTTGATCATGGGTTTCAATCATAGATTTCAATCATGGATTTGATTTGAGTTTGGAGAAAATCAAATAGAATTGATTTGGGAGTTTGACTTGAAAGAAGGAAAGTGAGGAAAGGTTTAAGCTAAGGGTGAGGTTTTCCTAACACCCCAAGGCATAACCTATTCTATGGCTAACTCTTCTAAGTCTTCTTGGGGAGTGTCTACCTAATCACTAGATGTGTCTTAAGACTAAGGAACTCTTAAAGTCTAAGAGAAGTCCTATGTCTAAGATGGAGGTTTTGAGAGCTCATTCTAAAAATGAGGTCAACAGCTGCCCAATAGGGCTTCGTTTCTACTAAACGAAGCTTCCTCAATCATTGGAACCCGGTCCTAAGCTCCGAGGTATGCCATTGAAACCCATTTAGCTTAAAATGGTTTGGAGCTTTTGAAGAAAAGTTGCATGTCATGAGATTTCCACCTTTAGATATCTTCATTTTCTCGATGGTGTGGAATCGATTTGATCTCCATTCAAATCAGTGAGCTGGATCAAGCAACAAATGATGGTCTCATCTCTCGCCAGCCGAGGAGATAAATCATGGACCATCTATTCCGCATGATCGATGGATGGTCCTCAAATGCTAGATCAACCAATTAATCTTAACGGTTTGATCATATCCACCTTTTGATCTGGACGGCTCACTAGAAAGTGCATCCACCTCCGGCTGACTCAGCTATGTGATGTGACAACTTAAATAACCAATCCCATTACACCATTTGGAAAGCACATCGTGTCAGCGTGTGATGTGGTGCCAACAGGATTAGGGCTTCAATTAGGGTTAATTAATCCATTTTTAATGTTGAAACTTCTAAAATTCATAACTAATTGTAAACAAATCTAAAAAAATACAAATGAGAGCTCATCCTAAAGGTATTTTAGAGAGGCATCCATTAAAAGTATCCTTAATTAATTTAATATTCTAATTTTGGCTTAATTAAGGTTTAATTAAACTTAATTAGCTTAATTACTCCTTAATTAATCATCAAATTAATTTCAAACTTTCTGAGGATGTTGGGAGATGATCTCCTCCCATTTTTTCTTGGAATTTATTGGTTGTTTAATTAGGAAAATTTATTGATTAATCCCCAATTACCTTCTTAACTTAATTAAGTGATAATTAAGTATATGAACAATAATTCATTAATTATTTGGACTCCTTAATTATTGTTGAATAGTAAGAAGGCTTAGGGAATGAGATTGGGGCTTCTCCTTAATACTTTCCCTAATTTTCTCTCTTTCAACCAAAAAAATACTAATTAATGATTAATTAATTAATCAATTTAATTGGCTAAATTAAAACTCAAATTATATGAATTCATGCTTGATTAAATGGATAACTTATGGAATTAGGTTGGGGCCTCTTTTCCAACCTTTTCCCCTTAAGTCCATCTCATTTTGAAAAGATAATCAAAAGTTGATAATTAAGAAAGAGAAAAATGAATTAATGGATTAATCCTTTGATCGATTAAATTAAAATTTTAATTAAATCTAATTTCCTAATTAATCCTTGGGTAGTTCTTAGGTGTTCAATAACCTAAAGAGAGCTAATGAAATTATGGTTAGCTCACATGTATGAGAAAACCATAAAAGTAATTAAGTGAGTTCCTTATGCTTAATTAATTAATGATTGTGAGCTAATTGCATTAGGCCCCTTTCATTTCATAGGAGCATAGCTATTTATTTTCAATTTATTTGCATATCATATTAGCTCATAATTGTTTAATTAATTACCTTAATGCATCATAGGTAAGGGTTTAATTAATTGATTTAATCCATGCTTAACATAACCAATTCATAAAATCAACCTAATTGCTTTTCATTAAATCAAATTAATTCACATATGGGGAATGGGATTAGGATTAGAAAATCTTTTTCACATTTCTTAAATAAAATAAAACATGAAAAATGGCATTAAGGAACTTTGGTTTGTTTTAAATGATCTTATTTAATATGATTATCCTTAAAAATTAATTAGATTGAATGAAATTATGTGCTTATGTTCTTTATTTCTCTTAAATTATATTAAATGTTGTATGCCACTTGTAATCATGCATTCATCCTTTTCAAAATTAATTAAATAAAATGACTTATTTTATGTCAAGTTGCATGTGTTGGCTTAAATTAAAATATGTATTATTATCACTATTAAATAGAAAATTAATTTTTAAAGTATATAAATCAACTATAACATATAAAGTAATGATAATTATGAGTATTTATAAGCTTGTATGTGCTTACAACTTAGAACATGTGATATGAAGTTCTCTTTTCTTTAATCTTCATGAATTCACATAAGGATATGAATATTAACAAGTGTATAGTTCATTTGAAAAGGACACAACACTTGCTTGGGTTTATTCTTATGTATATCCATGTCAAAATTTAGATAGAATTTTAGCTCACATGTATAAATAAATCAAAATATAATTCTTGCATGGTTTACATTCTTATAGTTGTTTGTACACTCATGAGTATTTAAGAATATGGTATATTTAGTCTGACGGAGATGCACTTTTAAGTAGCCCCAAGGAGGTTCCTACCTCATTCTCCTAGTCATACAATGGAAAAGTACTTGCTTATAACTTTTATACACTTGTGTCCATTTGGCTAATGAGTAAAACCTCACCTTATTCTATATGCATAATTCAAAAAAAAAAAAATATAATTTTTGCATGATTTCCATTCTTATAGTTGTTTATACATCCACATGTATTTGAGAATAGGGGGTATATCTAGTCTGGACACCTGAGGAGGCATAGCTTTAAGTAGCCCCAAAGAGGTTCCTACCTCATTCTCCTGGTCAAACAATGGTGAGGTACTTGCTTAGAAATTTCATACATTTGAATGTGTATTTATCTAATGAATGAGAATCCTTTTTTTTTATAAAAATCATTCATGCATCCTGTATTTAAGTGTGCCATAGATATGTTTAGGACTTAATCATATGCATGGTACATATGATGGAAAGAAATCAACAAACATGTGTTGTGTGATAGTAATTAACTCAATTAATCTTAAGATACCTTTCTTATTGAATAAGATTATTTAAAGTGAACCTAAACTTAGATTAATTAAAATATATAATAAGGCATTCATTAAAGAATTGATTAATTAATATATTTTAGATGTGGCTTAAGGTAGGGATAAAAGAGGGTGATCCTCCCTCATTTTTTCTCTTTATAACAGTTACCTCTTAAGTGTAAACCAAGTGAAACAAAAGAAAACATTAAGTAAAACTTACAGATCAATTAAGCCACTTAAAGTAAAATCATCCTTTCTCACAAAATTATAACAAAGCCTAGTTAAGACATACCAAATAAGCCTTAATACACACACCTAGATTAAGTCACCACTTTTAGCCTTATGTTGGGTGGTGCATTGTTTGATGTATGTTTGGTTTTATGATGTATTATTGTAGAATGAATGTTGGTATATGCTTTGAGACTAGACTAGATGTGATTAGCCTAATTATATTTTCTACAAGAGATTGTGCTTAAGGGATGCTTATAATAAATATAAATTCTCTTTTGCGGTTGCTTAACCCCAAGCATAATCTAAATTAGAACAGACTTGGATACCCTTGTGGTGCTAAGTCCCAAATTATACATATAATTCTTGGGTTGTATGGTGTGTTTAGCTAACACTTGTCTTGTGTGTAGTTAGATTTACATTTTCAATTTTTAATGTAATTTTGTATTTGGAATTAGGATTAGTGTTATGAGGGATTAGGATGAGCGGAGGCTAGAAGGCTTTGTCCTGGGAGGCCTCGTGATGCCTTTGAAGTAAGAAAATCCAATGGAGGAATGAAGGAGATATGAAGAATAAAGAAATGAAGACCTCTCGTAGCATTTAATTATTTATAATTGTAATTACTCTTTCATATACCAGGTTGTATAAGGGTATAGCTCAGAAACCCATTTCTCTTTTAGGGGTTGACAAGACCGGCCTGTTATTCTTTTACATTAGGTTTATAAATTGTTTGATATTTTATTTATAATTGCAAATAGAAATGACATGTCTCTTTCTAGTTTCTTCATGTATGGTGATTTAATGTGTGGCCTCGATCGGTTAGGCTCTGGAAAATTAATTTTCTACCCTAACTACAACTCATAACTAAATCTTCTAAATAACTCATAACCTCCTTTAATGCCTAGGTATTAAATCAAGATAACTAAAAAAATTTAGCATCCCCTTAGTTGGATGTTGCTTAATATCATGCATGTCATCTTGTTTCACTTTTGCTAAGAGAAGGTTTCCATCCTTGCACGCGGGGAAGGCTTGACCTTTGAGGGTCTCCCTGGTGGAGAACACCTCTTTCTCTCGATTTAGCCAATAACCTCATTTTATCATGCATTTAGACATATAAAAATCCTATAGCATTTGTCAAAATGAAGAGTCCAAAATCAAATAAAAATTGAAAAGATTTACATTAGACTAAGTCATTATTCATACCACTCATGCTCTAGTCTCTTAGGGAGTGGGTTTAAGGACTTTAGTTTTTTTCTAATAATAACATCCTAACCATCTTGCAAAACATATGACTTGACCACATGGTTTTAAAGTGAAAGAGGAGTTAGTTGGCTACCACTTTAGGCAGTTATAAGTCTAGCAGTCAGGTGATTTACCCACTCTTGTGGAGGTAAACCATATACCCATCTTCGCTTAGATTTAGGACGCGTGCTTGGCCCTTAATAAAGCTCATTAAATTTATGATCCGATTTATGTTTCCCCAGGCTACAAGCATAAGTCCTCACCTCTTTTTTCATAATCTTGTATTATGAGATTATAAATCCTAGCTTTCAAATAAATTTCAACTCAAACATGTAATCCTCCTCAATTTCAAGCATATAAAGAATAACCATAGGATAGGTTGGAATGCTCACTAGGTGTCCTAGTATCATGGGCATTCCCTACTCATCTCCTTTGGCTTCAATAATAAGTCTCTCTATTTTTATCTATCCCATTTGATTTTCTAATATACCCAATTTATTGATAGTCTTATCTTTGAAATCTTTGGAAATAATAATTGCCTACTTTAATCGAAAGTATTCCTAAGGAATTCACTTTCCTTAAGATGTAATTAACTATGGGGGCTTGCCCCTATAGGGAACTTTAGAACCCAGCTTAAATAAACCCTAGTTTATTCATCCATGTAAAGTAGAGGAAAAATCTTTAGTATATTGGAAGACCCATCATGCCTTAAGTGTCCTTATTAGGTGATTAGGTCCATTGTATGGTAGTGATTTCTATCATTTTGAGATAGTGCACCATTCCTTGATGTCGTACTCGATCACCTCAATAAGTACACCCTCAGATCTACGTGGTGTCCCCCATACACATAATCAAAAATAAACACCATAGTCCTAAAGATAGGATGCCTACTTAGGAAAGGTGTTTCTAGGGGAGTTAATTCCTAATCCAAAAGCAAAAATATATTTTGTTTGTTTGTTATCGTGGACCCTACTAGTATGCGAGGGAATACATTAAGAAGGGGCTATGTCAGCCTTGACTTATCTCAAATTTATTGGATGATGGGAGAATCTACGCATTCGCTGAACAGAATCTCCAACCATAGGGTGGTTACTATGAAAGGGAGACAATCCAATCCAAAAGTAACCTAGGTAGTGTCTAAATGGGGTCGCAAAGGACATGAGCCAAGTAGAGTGCCCGCAGGGGAGGTGCCACTATGGGCGTTATCCTAATCCTTGAGGAAAATAATGCCTTTAGGTATTCGGTGGCCAACTTAGAGAGACAGCATAGTAGTCATACATCTTCCAAGAGTGGTGTATCCACCGGGTGGGTCACTGTTAGCATAGCGAAAACCAACCAACCTGAGGTGCCTATCAATGTACGACAATCAATCTACAAAGAAGGCGTGCAGAATTTCATCTCCTAAAGTAACCGACACCAAATAGTCTATCATTGGCTCAATAGGTTCTATCTAGGGCGCTGTCAGTAACTGTTGTACTTAGAAGAAAGTGTAGACTTTCTTCTTCCAAAGTAGGGACCAATCAGGGTGACTCATTGATGATGCAATATATCAAACCTGACCTAAGGGTGACTACTAAGTAGGGAGTCATAAAGAAGGACTAGACCCAGACTTGAAGTAGATAGGAGAAAAGGAACCACCAAGGCACTTACCCTAATCCTCTACTCAACCAATTCAGTTCATGATGGCTATTTTAAGAAGAAGGCATAACAGACTTACATCCTCTTAAATGAAGTCAATGTAGGTAGCTTATACAAGGTCTACTATGCTAACAAGGTGCTCATCAGTGTGAAATGGTCAAATTAGGAAAGAAAGCATAGTAGACTTACATCTTCCTGAACAAAGGACCACTAGGGTGACATACTAATAGGGTAAAATGTCAGCCCGACCTATAGCAGCTAATGAGTGAGTGCCACACGAGGCGTTATCCCACTTAAAAATTTCCCGAGACAAAAGATATGTATGTGTGTTTGTGTTGTGGAAAAAGGAATAGGATGTCGCTTGAGTTCTCTTACACCTATCCTAAAACACATCAAGATGAAATGGTGCCATAGGGAAATGTGACTCCACCAAGAAAGGATGTCTCTTCTCTTACTTAACTTAGTTGTGCTAGTCAAAATAGGATGCCTCTTGGGTTCTCTTACACCTATCCTAATAGCACTGAAGAATTGTGTGTAGTTCGTGTTTGTGTTGATGAAAGATAAGATGTCACTTAGGTTCTCTTACACCTATCCTAAATGCATCGTGGTAGATTCATAGACGAAAATGCTTTCAGTTTGAAGAGATTGAATTTGAAATGAAATTTTCATTGATGATAATGACTTTCAAACATAATTTTATGGGTAATATTTCTTTAAGTAGAGCTCGTTGATTGGATACATCTGGTGCTCTCCTTTATGGTTGATGAGTTGATAAGATCCTCCTTGGTAGGCCTTCTCTATGGAAAAAGGTCCTTCCCAAGTGAGTTCAAACTTGCCTCTCATCTTGCGAGGGGCAACAATTGGTATCCTTAAAAATAAAATAAAATTTCCTACTTGAAAAGCTATCGGGCAAACCAACCTGTTGTGAGCTTGAATCCTTTTAGCTTTGTATAACTCAAGGTTCTCGAATGCTCTGCATATCTCTCTCTCCAAACCTTCAAGCTCTTCTAACCATAATTTGGCATTATGTTGTATCGTGATCTTGCTACCCACAACTGTCCTTAGTGATGGGAGTTGGACTTCTAATGGTAGATTGGCATCTAACTCAAATACTAAGGAGAAAGGCATTGATTGAGTTGAATTTCTGTAGGTGGCACGATAAGCCCACAAAGCTTCAACTAATTAGTCATGCCATTGTCTCTTGTTGTTATTGAGTGTCATCTTGAGTATTTGAATGAGAGTTTTGTTGAAAGCTTCTATTAGACCATTCACTTGTGGGTAATAGATGGTATAATATCACCAATCTATATTGCGTCTCCAAGCGAAGTTATTGATCCTGATGCTCTTGAATGCAGTACCATTATCGGATATAATTCATCGAGGCACCTCAAACTTATATAGGATATGGTTCCTAAAAAATTGGAGCACATGTTGTGCTTTGACCTCCCTTAGAGGAATCGCCATTGCCCACTTGGAAAAGTAATCAAAAGTGGTAAGGATGAATTGATGACCTTTGGAAAAAGAATGATCGATCGGACCCATAATATCAGTACCCCAACACTCGAATGGCCAAGAGGCCAATGTTAGATGTAGAATGTTGGGTGGTTGGTGTAGGACCACTCCATGCACCTAACATTAGTGACAATGCTTGGCTACATCTATGCAGTTGTTAATCATCATAGGCTAATAGTACCCTAGTCTCTTAATCTTGGCCTTCATCTTTAGACCAGATTGGTGAGCTCTGCCATAATCTTGAGTGTACCTTGGTCATGATTTGATGACCTTCGTGCTTATCTAAATATTGTAACCACATATGATTAAAGGATTGCTGGTATAAGGTGCCATTGATGAGAGTGTAGGAAAGGGCTCTCTGCTTCATCTGATGGGCTTGTGACTTCTCTTGAGATAGTTTGCCTTTAGTTAGATAGTCCATGAATGGTGGCCTTGAATCCAGCTACTCATTCTTTTTGGCAACGTCACCGTCGACTTCAAGTTTGAATCTCTTGATGAATTCAGTATCAATAAAAGCTTGATCTTGTCTATTTTAAATCTTCATTGATATGGACTCATCTTCTAGGCATGCCAACTCTTTGGAAAGCTTTGCTAGTGCATCAGCTATTGCGTTCTCTCCTCACGAGATCTTGTATTTGGTAACCTCTGAGATTTGAGCTAATAGGTCCATGATATATTTGTGATAATGATGGAGTTTAGGCTTAAGAACCTTATATGACCCAGAAATTTGGTTGATGACTATCTCAGAATCCCCAAAGATGTCAATGTTCTGGATGCATAGCATGACTGCTAACTCTAGACTAGTAATCAAAGCCTCATACTCGGCTTCGTTGTAAGTACAAGGATTGGATAGATGGTATGAGAATCTCATCACATTGCGATCTAGAGTTAGAAGGACTATTCCTACCTTTGACTTTTCTGGAAGAGTAGATTGTGGTTCTTCTCCTTTTTGAGAGAAAGACGCTCCATAAAAATACAATTCCCATCGGTGATTGCTAGTGTCCCCCAAGTTCATGATTTGTTCATCTGAGAGATCGTCATTAGGTGGAGAGCCAGGAGGAAGTGGGTGTGCTACTAAGAAGTTCACCAATGCTTGTCCTTTCACTACACAAAGGGGTATGAAAGTAATGTCAAACTATGAGAGAATCATGGACCATTGTGTCGACCGTCCGGATAACGTCGACTATGTCATGTTATATTATAATGGATTGACTATAGAGATCAAGTTGACTTTATGCGAAAGCATATAATGCCATAGATTTTAGGATGCAAATATTAAAGCTAAGAATGTTTTGGGTGGATAATTTGCTTTAGCAAGGATTTGATGAGACGAGATAGTAGAGAGCATTCTCTTCCCTTCATCATTGGCTAGGCCAACAAAGTGCCAAGGGAGTCATCCAATGCAGTAGTGTAGAGGATGAATGGCTTGCCTGGGATAAGGGCTACTAGAACTAGCAGCATCATCAGGTAGTGTTTGATGTCTTTAAAGGCATGTTGACACTTGACATCCCACTTGAACTTGGCATCCTTTTTGATAAATGTAAAAAATGGCTGGAAGCTTCCTAATAGGTTGGATATGAAGCATCTTAGATACGCCAACCACCCTTGAAATTATCTGAGTTGAGTTAGACTTTTAGGCAGTGGTATTTCTAGTATCACTTTGATCTTCTTCGAATCGATCTTGATTTCCAGTGTCGAACAACAAACCCAAGGAACTTCCTTGAAGTTACTCCGAATGCACACTTCAGGTGGTTCATTTTGAGGTTAAATTGTCTTGACTGTTCAAAAACCACTCTTAAGCCAAAGAGGTGGTCTTCCTTTTCTTTACTTTTGACTATGAGATCATCAACAGAACACTCAACTTAATGATGAATGAGTTCACCGAAGATTCAAGTCATAGCCCACTGGTATGTAGCACCGACAGTTTTAAGTCTGAAAGTCATAACCTTATATCAATAAATTCTGATCGGGGTTCGAAAAGCAATATTTTTTTCATCTTCATGGGCCATTTTAATTTGGTTGTAGCTAGATGAGCCATCCAGGAAAGAGAAGACTGCATGAAATGAGGGAATGTCCACCATCAGTTGTGGGATTGGTAGTGGAAATTTGTCTTTTAGACATGCCTTATTTAAGTCTCTAAAGTTGATGCATATGCAAATTTGGCCATTCTTCTTCTTAACTGAGATGACATTGGGGAACCAGGTAAGGTATTTTTCTTCCTTGATGAAGCCAATGTCAATCAGCTTCTTGACTTTAGAAATGACCTATTGTTCGATGTCTAATCGTATGCGTCTAGGAGCTTTCTTGATAGGGTTAGCACTAAGCTCTATCACTAGTTTATGGGCTGCTACATCAGGAGATTAACTGGGCATCTCTTCATAACTCCATATGAAGTAGTACTTAAACTTAGTTAATAGCCTAACTAAGTCCTTGGTTTTAGTTTGGTTCAACAAGGAACTAATGTAAGTTGGGCGTGGATCTTCTTCAGTCCCTAAGTTGATTTCTTCAAGTTCATCAATGGTTGATTTGATTTCTTCTTCAAACTTTGGTAGTGCATCCTTGACTTGGAAATCATATAGGTCATCTAAAGTTTTTAAGCATTCCTCCTCATAAGAGTTAGTGTATTTGAAAGGAACCTATTAGATTCCAAATGATTGGTGATAACTACACATCAATTGTCATCATCGATTCGACCCACTGTACTAAATCCTAGTCCTCATCTTGATTAAGAATGTCTACATTTGTTATCTAATAACTTCTTGAAGTAATATGACCTGTGTTTAGACCAAGTTTATTCGATTAATCCCTTCTTTGCTAGATTAAGAATAAAAGGCGAGTACTAATTAAAATATAATTGTATTTAATATTTATATGAATCATCCTCAAGTTTTACATCAACTTCTTGTCTTGAGGATGATGCTCCTAGAAAGAATCTCTCAGTCTTCACATCTGTGGATGACTTAGGAGCTTTTTTAACTACAAAATCCTAAACTTCTTATGAGAAAAGTGGGGTTAGAGCTAAGGCTCCTAACTGATGCCTGACTATTTAAGATATAGACTTGGATACACTCATGCTTTTCTTTGGAGCCCGATCTTCATCACTGTCAAGCTCAAGTGTCACCTTGAAAGAAATATACTTCTGAGAAGAGTTGGCTGGTGTACTAACCATGTAAAACTCATCCTCTGAACTAGATTCTAAGTTTATATGTATATGAGGTGTACACCTAGTAGCTAGGACATATCTCTTTTTGGGTGGACAATAAGATGGTTTTCCATCACTAGGGCTGCCTCTGGATCTACCACTTCCTTTGCTTGGTGGAGGTTGGGTCATCCTAGCCATATGTTCGAATGGAGTAATGAACTGTAGGTGGAATATAATCTCAAGCTCTAGATCCTCCTCCAAGTCTATTTTTGCTCCCTTTTATTTTCAATCTTATTTTCTTTTTTCTTTTCTTTTTTATTTTCATATATTTTTTCTTTCTCTTTTTATTTTATTTTTATTTTTGTGCTTTGGCCAAGTTCACAAGAATAAACTTGTTGATTTTGGGAGAGGTAGTAGGCCACATCCTCATATATGCCGACCTCATGAACTATAAATGGCTTGAGATCTCCTTTGATATAGTACTCTATCTCACCTCTCATGAACTTGATGCATTGGTGCAAAGAGGATGTGACCATGTTGTTCTCATGTATCCATGGTCTCTCTAGAAAAGCATTGAAAGATGTATATGAATTTATAAATTGAAACTTGGCTTCAATCTTCCAATCGTCAATATCCATTGGCAACACTATGGAGCCTAAAGCCCTCTCGCCTTGCTCATTGAATCCTTTCAACATCATCCTCTATGAATTGAGTTTGGAGATGTTAATCCTCAAGTAAGCAAGGGTCTTTAGACTCATAATGTTGACCGCACCTAGGTCAACCAACACTATGGATAGCATGAATCGCCCATGTCCACCGTGATGTAGGGACGAGGTTTGATCATCCCTAAAAGCAAGTCTACATTACTAAAAGTGACACTTGGGACATCCTCTGAATCATGAGCCTCCTCTCCAATAGCAGTCAGCTGAGCTAAGCTAATCTCTAGATCAAGAAGAGCCTTGATTAGAGATTCCCTCAACTCTTTGGATAAGACAAGGGCATCATATATGATTAACTTAGTTGAAAACTTTCTAAGGTGAGCTAGAACGTTGTAATCAACTCTAGGCTAGTCCTCCACAAGCATATCCATAAGTGGAGCATCCTGTGGAGGGGCTATTTACTCATTGGAACCAATGACTTGCTCACCCTTATCCTGAGGTGCTACCTTAGGAGGTAGAACTTTTCCACTTCATAGGTTGACTTCAGTGACACTTCATGTGGCAAGTTGGTGAAAAGTTCAATCTGCTCATCGGGAAAACCTACAGCTTCTCCTATGGGACCCTCGGAGTTAGTTGACTCTAAGTCAATATCAATGGGTTAAACTGATTGATTCAAAAAAGGAAAGTCTGATTGTGAATTGGAAGAAAAAGGATTGGAATTATTAGAGCTATTATTATTTTCTAGACTTGGAGAGCTTTCAATAGGAATAAATTTAAGAGCACCAGAAATGTACACGATGTAAGTTGAATCTGTTTTCTTTATTGATTTATTTTTAGGTGGAGGTACATGATAAAAATCAAATAAAGTAAGTGGGATAAGAGTTTTAGTTTCCTTGTCTGCTGATACAAAACTCCTATCGAAAGAAGAACTAGATGAAGTAGTAGTTGCAACAGTGGAGGGAATGCTAAACTGGTCGGTTGGTTGCTACTAACTATTCCGAAAGTGTGGACTATTGCACCGCTAAGCTCCCACTTTCCCCAAGTTGTCTTTGGAAACTTGCAAAGCCTTCCTTGATGTTGGTGGTTTGAGCTACCTCGTGCAACTAAGGAGAGTTTCTTGATCTTAGAAATAATCTTTTTAGAGGTTTAGGATAAGGAAATATTCCAACCATCTTTTAACTTGAGAGGATCACATGTTTCCACAAGGATTACCCTAACAGAACTAGATGGTTATTTTAATATGCAATTGCTAGAGATAATTACGACACCCGACTTATGGCTGTGCACAAGCTAGTCCTTGAAGGTGATGCAATCCTCTAAGACATGGCTAACGAAAAAAGTTAAGATCATCGCTCTTGCCCACTCTCTAAAGAAATCGCTTCTTTAAGAGGTTCTTAAAGATTTTCTTAACTACCTTTCTCTTGAAAGAATATGGCTTATTTAGTTTGTCAGAAGAGTAGGTGGGTAAGCTACCGGTGGTGGATGGAGTACCACTATTGGGTATATTGAGGTGGTGGTAATGGCTTGAGGTTGGGTGGCGATAATAGAGGTGGTGGTAGAGGCAATGGATGTGGAGGCTATTAAGCACTAGGTCTCTCAATTGAACTCTAACTGGCTGCTTCTCCCTGTTAACTAATGCAACTACCACTGGCTTGTTTTCAAAAGCTTTCTACAATTTATGCTTGGACGATTGGTTTTGAAAAGGTAACTGTTTGGCTTCTCTTGTAGACTACCCACCTTGTTGATTAACTTCTCAAAGGCTTCGATAGTAAATACCTTGAGCATGAAAGCAACTAGGCCATAAATATTCTTAAAAGAATCTCGATGCTATTCTGATACCACATTTTCATACTCAGGTTTTGCCACCTGAGAATATAATCAACAAGAGACTTACCGGGGTTTTGTTATGCTACAACGAGATCGCCCATAGTCACCCTCTACTGAGCTCCAGGAATTCTCTTAATGAAAAGTTGCTCTAAGTCAGCAAATGTCTTTATCGAACCATTGGGCAGTTCGGCATACCAATTGAATGCAATCCCCAAAAGACTGCTGACAAATAAGCAAAAGAGAAGTGCATCACTACCACCAGGATTGTAACATCCGGCTCTAAAGTACACGATATCCGAGGGTTCCCACTGCCATCAAAAATATTGAAAGAATGTGGCATAAACCCTTTTGGGATACTGAACTGTATCAAATTTCTCTGGGTAGGGTCTATTTTTTGGATTGAATGAAGTACCCCAGGCTTGCGCCAATGCTTCTCTCACTTACTATTCCACCATTTATTTGTGGTCTCTCTCATGCACGGAGGTGCTATCTATGACCTTTCTATGCAGGCTACCACTATCCTAATCTACTGGAGAGGTACTTTTTAGGGGTTCTAAGATATGTAGAAGCTCAAGCCGCTTGGCCTCTATAGGGTTAGGATGGAATGCTGGAGCTTGGTTCTAAAGTGCTAGTACTACTGCTAACAAATCCTCAACCTTCTTCTCCATCATATGGATTTGATCATCCTTTTGCCTAAGTTGTTGGAGGGCATGTTAGGTTGAATGGATGACATCATCTTCTTCAACCATAGCACCTTCCTGGCTCTGATGGTCTTGGTGGAGGAGGCTTCGAGTATCGACCATGTGGACTTTGGTCGAACCCTCTAGAAGTTCATCTTTATCGGGGTCAAAAGCTACCCTCCCCTCCTATAAATCTAAATGATCATTACTTAGAAGTCATCTCTTCTTAGTAAAGTAGTCCTCTAAGATGTCAGCTAGTGAATGATCTCTTACTCTGCCTGGCTAGACCAGAACAAAGACTCAGTGATGGCCAACTGTGGAACTATACTTGTCTGAATCTATACAACAGATGCTGCCTACTAACGGTACACCCTCACTAAGAGGATTGACTGCCATGGGAACTGTACTCGTGTCCCCTCCCTCCTCTACAACTATCACTATTGTTGGTGGTGACTGTTGTGGCTGTGGTGGTGGCATGACTATGATGACTTTCGTCCGCCACGCCTTCACCACAACTGAAATGGGAGGTCGAATTAGAGAGCTCAACCTCACCTTAATAGGTGGAGTAGATGGAGTGTGATCCTTAGGCCATTACCGATCACCAATGGGAACTTTCTCTCCCTGAATGCAGATCTCTGAACCTTGGTAGGAATAGTGAAAGGATGGACCTAGACTGGTGACAGTGGATAGGGAATGGTGCGATGTGATGGGGGTAACACCAACTACCCTTCTTCTAGAGCTCTCCTTTGATGGCTGGTGGTGTTGGTGAGTAGTATACTATTTCTGCAATTGTCCATGGTTGCATGCTGATCGGTGAAATCAATAAGTGCAGAGGTCACCAACTACCTGGCATACCTCCGTTGTTCCTTACTACCCGCCTAGGCAACAACCTTGGCTTCGATGGTCCTCTCTCTATGAATCTAGGAACTGATGCCCCTGGGGATCACATACCTCAGATCGAATAATGAACTAGACTCTGAGCATCCAAAGGCTTTGCCAGCTTGGCGAAGAATTGTTCTAAGGCCGGCATAGGGTTTCCTCCTCTGCCTAGCTTATACCTTGTAGTAAGTTGGTGGTGGAGGGAATGTAACAATTCTCCTAGCATCCTCCTCTTTGTCTGAACTGGAGAGGGGGTGGAATCTACTACCACCCAAGAAAGGGGAGACCTCTCGAGGAGAACCCTCCTCGGTAATATATGATGCAACATCTATCTCCCTAGCCACTCTTTTGTGGTGTCGCTTGATCTTCTTGCTTTTCTTGCGAAGTTGGGTGTAGGAGTTGGAACCTACCTCGAAGGTAGGGAGACTATCTTAGATGCTAAGATAGCCTTCTCTTTTGAGAGGACCAAGGAGGAGGTAACAACTCCAATCAAAGCTATAGTAAGAACAACATAAGTAGACTTAACTGTCATTGGCACTGCGACAGGGACCTCCACAACCTTTGTCTCAATAGAGGGAAACTTGGGATCGAACTCAACATGAAAGAAAAAGAGTGGCTTCTGCCCTACCACATCCTTCTTGCTAATAGTTATGAGGGCTACCCCCTCACAAGTAATCCTAACCCCCTTGAAGCCACAACCAAAGTTAATTAGGTGGGTGGCCTCAGTCATGGTGAGATTGGACTGATCCAAGGCCAAGTCTACACTAGAGGGGAAAGAGAAAACAAACTTATTAGTAGCCATGACAACTGTATTGTCAAGAGATAACTAACTACTCGATTTTGATTTTAATTAATTTGAACCCACACTCAACAAATTTAAGTATGCTAAACAATGATTTGAGAGATTTAGAATTTTAAAGAGAGACTTTGCCATAAGAATTAGTTTGTTGATTTTGGAACCTTCATCCAATAAATTTGGTTATGTTGAATGATTTGGAGAGATTTTGGGAGATGATTTTGTTTTGCTAATCCTTTATTTTAAGATTTTGATTTTGGAGCTTTCACTTAGCAAATTTGGGTATGCTAAGAGAGATCTAAGTGCATGTTTGAAGATATTTTTGAAAATATCTTTATTGTTTTCTATGATTATTTGTCATGTATTTGATTTATTTTGATTTGACAATGGGATCTTTACTTAGTAAATTTAGGTATGCTAAGTGAAGCACAATGTGTTTGCATTTTGATTTGATTTTGAAAAATGAGACCCTTACTAAATAAATTTGCTATGTTAAGAAGGACTTAAGTGTGTTTAATATATTTGAAAGTGAGCTTCTTACCTAATAAATGTGGTATGTCACGTAAGATCCAAAATATTTGATGTTTAGTTTTTATTTGAAAAGTGAAACCCTTACTTAACAAATTTGTTATGTTAAGTAGGACTCAAGTGTGTTTGTTGCTTTAATTTGAAGTTAGGGCTCTTACTTGTCAAATATGGTATGTTGGGTAAGGTCCAAAAATGTATTTGATTTTAATTCGAAAGTGGGATTCTTACCTAACAAATGTAGTATGTTAAGTAAGTATGACTTGGTATTTGTTTCATTTTGAAAGAAGTGAACTCTTATTTAACAAAAGTGGTATGTTAAATGTAGTTCAATTTGATTTTCATGATAATGTTTGATTTTATAAAAAAGAGATTCTCATTTGGCAAATTTGGGTATGTCAAATGGAATTCATTTGTGTTTAATTTGTTTGTGATTTAAAAAAGAGAACTCTACTTAGAAAATGTGGGTATGTTAAGCATAGTCCAATTTTTTTCATTTTTAAAAAGAGAGGAATTCTCACTTGACAAGTTTGAGTGTGTGAAATGGAATTCAAATGTGCATTGATTTTGTCATAATTTTGAAAGAAGGCACTCTACTTAGTAAATGTGGGTATGCTAAGTAGATCCAATTTGTATTGGTTTTTGAAAAAGCGAAACTCCACTTAGAAATTTTGGGTATGCTAAATAGAGTTCAATTATTTGTGTCTAGTTGCTTTTGAAAATAGAACTCTCATTTGGAAAATTTGGGTATGCCAAATGAGATTCAAACTATATATCTTGACTTTGTGTGTGATATTGCTTTAAAAAAGAAACCTTACTTAACAAATTTGAGTATGTTAACCGAGGTTCAATTATATGTTGATTTTGGTTTTCATTTTAAAATGGTACCCATTTAACAAATTTGGGTATGTTAAATGGAGTTGGTTAATTGATTTTATTTTAAGAAATGTGCTTTTTGAAAATCTTTGAAAGGCATTTTGTTGATTGTAAATTTGAGGTTTGATTGTCTTTTTTTAAAGAGATTTGAAAAATGTTATATTTTTGCAAACTTCATGTGGAGTGAATTTTAAAATGATTCTGTTTAGGAAAAGTGCTTTTGAAAATATTTTGTAAAAGACATTATTTATTTTAGTTTGACTTTTCTTAAATATGGGATAAACCTTACCTCACCAAGCCAGTCGTAAAGAGGTTCAAAAAATTTTATTTTGTCATCTCCTTTATTTAGTTAGTTTATTTTTCCTCCTACAAATAATTTTAAGACCTACAGGTGAGGTCCTAAACCTAAAGGATGTTGGCTTTGCTTAAGGATGAAATAAGCTAAGTGCCAATAAAGAAAAGATACTCTTTGGTCTTATATAAAATATAAGTCCACTATCGATGCTTGGAGACAATAATGTCTACTAGAGATGGAGAAATCCTCTGGAGTTGCTAGAAATATTTGTGGTGTTTATTTTGGAGGTGGGAACACCGCACTAAATTGAAGTGATCTAAACAACATTAAGGTGTGATGTACTATCTTAAAAGATAGAAATCATCACCCTATAATTGACCTAATCACCTAATAAGGACTCCTAAGGCATGATGAGTCTTCGAATGTGCCAGAGATCTTTTCTCTACTTTACATGGAAAAGTAAAGTAGGGTTTATATTAAGCCAGGTTCCTTAAGTTTCCTATGGAGGCAAACCTCATAACTAAATCATAAGGAATGTGAATTCCTTATGAATATTCTTGATTAAAGTAGAAATTAAGGTCTCCAAAAATTTCAAGGCTATACTATCAAAGGTTTATTTGTATTGGAAAATCATATGGGATTGCTCATGGAGAAAACTTATTATTGAAGCCAAAGAGAATGAATAGGAAATTCTCATGATACTAGTAAGCCTAATGAACATTCCAATCTATCTTACTATTGGGCTTTATATGTTTGAAGTTGAAGAGATTGATTTTATTGAAGTTGACATTTTATTAGAAAGCTAGCACTTATAATCCAATAACACAAGATTATGGAAATGCCTATGAAGTGAGAATTTATGCTAATAGCCTAAAGAAAATAACTACCTCAGATCCTAAATCTAGGGAGCTTTAGCATAAGCCAAAGCCTGACCTAAGTATGAAGATGGGTACTTTAACTCCACAAGAGAGAATAAACTATCCAACTGCTGGGCTTATAACTGGTAAGAGTGGTAGCAAGCTAACTCCTCATAAACTTTAGATTCATGTAGGCAAGTCTTATGAGTTGCAAAATAGCTAGGGTAGTTATTATTTAGAGAGAGACTAGAGTCCTTAAACCTGCTCTCTAAGAGACTAGAGCATGAGTGGTATGAGTAATGACTTAATCTACAAATGCAAAATCTTTTCAAATTTCATTTCAATTTTGACACTTTACTTTGAAAAAAATTTTAGGATTTTGATGCCTATATGCATGTTGAAAATAGGTTATGGGCCAAATCAGCTAGAAGAAGGTGTTCTCCACCATAAGGGATGCCCTCATAGGTCAAGCATTCCTTTATCATGTAAGGATGAAGATCCTTCATGTTCAAGAGAGAAAGAATATGAATGCATGTTGTGAGATATTCAACCATTCAGCTAAGGGGTTGCTAAACCTTTTAATTATCTTATTTAAAATCTAGGCATTATGGTGAGGTTATGAGTTCTTTTAAATTTTAATTGTGTATTAACTGGGGTAGAGAAATTAATTTTATCCTAAGAGCCTAATCGCATCAAGGCCACACATTAAAGCACTAAACATATAAGAAACTTAAAAAAATCATGTTATTTCTAATGTGCAATCTAAGAACAACATAAAACACTTTTATAGACTAACATAAAAGAATAAAAGGCCGGTGGGTCAGGTTCCTCCATACACCCCAAAAAGATAAAATGGGTAGCTAACCTAATATACAAACTAAGACATATAAAGAATAATTATAGTTACAAATAATAAATGCTATGGGGATCTTCAATTCTTCATTATTCATCTCCTTCATTTCATCATATCTTTGCTTCTTTTGATGTGGTAGTTTTAAGGCATTACATGGCACCTGAAAGCCTTCTAGCCAATGCTCATCCTAAATCCCCATAGAACTAATCCTAATTCCTAGTGCAAAATTACATTATAAATAGGAAAGTAAATCTAACTACACCTGCAAAATAAGTGTTAGCTAAACACACATACAACCCAAGTAGTTATATTTATAATTTGGACTTAAACTGCATAGGTAATCAAGCCCACCTGTCCTAACTTGGATTATGCTTACGGGCTTAAGAAACCTATAGAGAGAGCATTTAAATTTATTTTTAGGCAGCCCCTTAAGCATAATCCCTTGCAAAAAATAATGTTTGACTATCTACAACCTAACATCCAGCCTACGATCCACATTCCTAACTTCCAATATAAAAAAATTACATCAGAAGATAAAACACAACATCAACCATACAATAAACACATCATCCTAACATAATTCTATCGTCGGTGACCTAGTATTCTAGTGTGTGAAAAAAGGGCTTGTGTGACAAGACATTACTAGGCTTCTTTAGTTTAAGTTTCAATTTGGAGTTTGAATTTGTTTAATTTTTTTCCTTTGGGTGGTTTCAATTTAAATGATTTAATGATTTATTTTACATTTTTATTTCACTTTTATTTGGTTAAAGTGATATTTAGGCTTTCAAGAATGAAGAGTAGAATGAATTCCTAAAACCTTAAACCCTAAAACCTACAACCCTAAACCTACAACCATAAACCCTAAAACCATAAACCCTAAACCATAAACCCTAAAACCTTAAAGCCTAAGGCCTAAACCCTTAACCTAAATCCTAAAACCTACAACCCTAAACCCTAAACCCTAATCCCCAAACCCTAAACCTTAAAATCTAAACCCTAAACCGTATACCCTAAATCCTAAACCATAAAAACCTAAAAACCTAAACCTAAACTAAATAAAAGAGATTTTAACTACAAATGATTAGCATGAATTTCTCTAATATAAACAAAAGTTGTATGAGATTTATATGCCATAGTACACCGCCTCTCTCAAGTTTTATAGAGATATTGAAGGGTAGCTCCCTATCGTGGACAAATGAAGAAGGAATCTACTTAAGTTCAGACACTTAAGTGTCCATCTATGAGCAATCCTCTTCTATAGTTGTGATAGCCTATCTGATCATAGAACTCCTCTTTAATCAAAATTGTCTTCTCAACTGCAACTCTTTCAATTTAGCAGATATGATGAGGAGCTAAATCTTTGCTTTAAAAATCTCTCTCTAGTGGGATTTCAATGCTTTGAGATTGTGCTCGAGATCTTGGAAAATTAGGGAGACTTAATGTGAAGTATTACTGAACTGGATTTTTATAATATTGATCATATTTGACAAAATTTGTTGATAAGTAGTGTGTAATAAGAATAATCCAAACTTAATATCTTTGACAGGATTTCAAAACTATAGCTCTCCTACTTTGAGACTCAACACGCAACATAATGTAACAAATAATTTGCATCAACATAAGCAAGAAAGCTCAAGTAAAACTCATAAGTCAATGCTTAGAAATAGGTGGCATAGTGTTGTGAGAGATATAGGACACTGATAGATTTTTTCCTGACATCTAAAATATGATTTAAGTGAGATTTTGGATCCCAACATAGTATCTATCATCTTTTCTATTTTCTTTTTATTGGTAGTAGTGTTACTTCATTTAGATGTATTCATTTGAATTTGATTTAATGGTGGAAAGAATAATTCCTACATTTGATGACATTCTTTCAGGTGCAAGAATTTTCAATATTATTTAAAATCTAAAGTTTGTTGAAATGCCACATGGAAATTACTTTTATGTAGTGTCTCTTTTAAGTTTAGGGCTCATGTCGATCTAAACCTAAACAACATTAGTTTAATATTTTCTTAATTTTAGAAGATAACAGCAATACTTCAAATTTGTTCATGTACTCATTTATAATTTTGGTTTTTTTCTTTAGCGAGTTAAACTCTAAACAATTGATCTTAGTAGGATAAATTATTTTTTTAACAACAATTCAATTTCAATCGTGTAATAATTTGTTTAAACCCAATCTTCCCAGCTCTTTATTTCTATCTTATATATTTCTGCTTAGCAATATGTTTTAGTTTTATAAATCCCAATCTTCTAGGCTCACTGAAACCCTAAACCCAAAACAAACCCTAAAACTAACCCTAAACCCTAAAACTAATTCTAAACTATAAACTCTAAACACTAAACCCTAACCTCTAAACCTTAAAACTCTAAACCCTAAACTTACAACCCAATAACCTGCAACCCTAAACCCTAAACCCTAAACCTCAAACCCTAAACCCTAAAAACCTAAAAACTTAAACCAAAACTAAATTAAACCTAATAATAAAATAAATAAATAAAACCTAAAACTAAATAAAATTAAATTAAACTAAAACCTAAACCTAAACCTAAAAATATAATAAAATAAAAAATAAAAACTAAATAAAAATAAAATAAATAAAAACTTAAACTAAACTAAAAAATAAAATAAACCTAAAAATAAAAAACCTAAATAAAATAAAAACTAAACCAAAATAAAAATAAAATAAACCTAAAATATAATAAAATAAAAACTAAATAAAAACATGAAAATAAAAATAAAACCTAAACCTAAAAAATAAAAAAAACTAAACTAAACTAAAAAATAAACCTCAACCTGAACCTAAACCTAAAAAATAAAATAAAATAAAAATAAAAACTAAAATAAATAAACTATAATAAATAAACTAAACTAAATAAAAAAATAAACCTAAATAAAAATAAAAAATAAGATAAACTAAAATAAATAAAAAATAAACTAAAAAAACCTAAACCTACTAGTTTACCTAACTAAAAATACCCCTAAACCCTAAACCCTAAACCCAAACCCTAAATCCTAAACCCTAAACATTAAACCCTAAACCCTAAAACTAACCCCTAAACCTAAACCCAAACCTGAACCCTAAACCTACAACTATAAACCCTAAAACCCTAAACCAACAACAAACCTAAACCAAATTTAAACTATAAACTATAAACCTAAATGTAACCTAAACTCCACCCTAACCTCAACCAAACCCTAAACCTTAAACCTAAACTAAACTTAAACCCTAAACTACTCTTACACTATAAAACCTAAACCCTAAACCCTAAACCCTAAAACCTTAAACTCTATAGCCTAAATAAACTAAGCTAAATACTAAACCCCAAGCCTAAACACCACTAAATCCCAACCCTAAACCTAAAATCCTAAACCCTAAACCCTAAAACCTAAAACCCTAAACCCCAAACACTAAACCAAAACCCCATATCCTAAACCCTAATCATAAAACCAAAAAACCTAATCTAAAACTAAATAAAACCTAAACCTAAATAAAATAATATAATAAAAAAATATAAAAACCTAAACTAAAACATAAACTTAAACCTAAAACTAAAATAAAATAAAATAAACTAATAGAAAAAACAAAAATTAAATAAATAAATGCCTAAACTAAACAAAAAAAAATAAAATAAACCTAAGAATACAAAACCTAAATAAAATGAACCTAAAATAAAATAAAATCAAATTTAAATTAAAAGCTAAACCTAAAATATAAAATTAAAATTTAAAAAAAATAAATAAAAAATAAAACCTAAACCCTAAACTAAAAAAAACCTAAACATAAAATAAAAATAAAATAAACCTAAACATGAACTAAAATAAATAAAATTTAAACCTAAATCTAAACTGAAGCCTAAACTAAAAAAAATAGAATAAACTAAAAATAAACCAAAATCTAAAATAAAAAATAAAACATAAAAATAAACCTAAATGAAAAACTTAAACCCTAAACCTAAAAAAATAAAATAAAAACCTAAACTTAAACCTGAACTGAAAAAAGAAACTAAAATAAAAAACCTAAGCTAAAATAAATAAATAATAAAAAATAAACATAAAAAAATAAAATATAAAATAAACTAAAATAAAAAAATATGTACTAAATAAACCTAAACTGCTTTTATTTATTTTAAAATACCCCTAAACCTGCTAACCCTAAACCTAAACCCTAAACCCTAAGCCCTAAAACCCCTAAATCCTAAACTCTAAACCCTAAGCACTAAACCCTAAACACTAAACCCTAAACCCTAACCCTAAACCTAAACCGTAAAACCCTAAACCCTAAACCCTGAACCCTAAACCCTAAAAACATAAAAACTTAAACCTAAACTAAATAAAACATAAAAATGAAATATCTAAAAAAACCTAAAACTAAAATAAAATAAAATAAACTAATACAAATTAACTAAAATAAAATAAATAAAAACCTAAATGAAACTAAAAAAAAATATAATAAACCTAAGTATAAAAAACCTACATACAATAAAACCTAAACAAAAATAAAATTAAAACCTAAACTAAAATAAAATAAAAAACTAAATAAAACCTAAACCTAAAAAATAAAGCTAAAAATAAAACCTAAACCTCAAACTAAAAAAAAATTCTAAACCTAAAATAAAAATATAATAAATAAAATAAAATAAACCTACACCTAAACTATAATAAACTAAACTAAAATAAATAAAACCTAAACCTAAACCTAAAATAAACTAAGCTAAACCTAAAATAAATAATTAATTAAGTATGAATCTAAATCTAAACTAAAAAATAAAACATAAAAAAACCTAAAATAAAAACCTAAAACCTAAACCTAAAAAAATAAAATAAAAATTTAAAACTAAACCTAAAAATAAAAAATAAAACCTAAACCTAAAAAATGAAATAAAAATAAAACTCACTAAAAAATAAACCTAAACATTAGCCTAAACCTAAAAAAGAAACTAAAATAAAAAACTTAAACTAAATTGAATAGACCTAAAATAAATAAGCTAAACTAAATAAAAATAAAATAAATCCTAAATAAAAATAAATAATAAAATTAACTAAATAAACCTAAACCTACTAGTTTACTTAATTTAAGGAAAAATAAAAAATATAAACAAAATAAAAATAAATAAAAAAATCTTAAACCCTAAACCCTAAACCCTAAATCTTTAACCTACAACCCTAAACACTAAGCCCTAAACCCGAAATCCTTAAACCTTAAACCTTAAACCCTAAACCTTAAAACTTTAAACTATAAACCCTGAACCTTAAACCCTAAACCTTAAACCCTAAAACCTAAACCCTAAACCCAAAACCCTAAACCATAAACCTAAAAACCTACAATCTTAAACCCTAAACTCCAAACCCTATACCCTAAACCATATACCCTAAACCCTAAAACCTAAAAACATAAACCTAAACTAAATAAAACCTAAAAATAAAATAAATAAAATACCTAAACCAAAATAAACTAAAAAAATAAAATAAAACTAAAATGTAAATTATAACCTAAACCTAAACCTAAAATGAAATAAAATAAAAAATAGAAACTAAACTAAAATAAAATTAATAAAAACCTAAACTAAATATAAAAATAAAATAAACCTAAAAATAGAAAACCTAAAGAAAATAAAAAACAAATCATAAAATAAAAATAAAATAATCCTAAAATATAATAAAATAAAAACTTAAATCTAAAAAATAAACTTAAAAATTAATTAAAATAAAACATAAACCCTAAATTAAAAATCTAAACATAAAATAAACAAAATAAAATAAACCTAAACCTAAACTAAAATAAACTAAACTAAAATAAATAAAACCCAAACTTAAACTTAAAATAAACTAAACCTAAACCCTAAACTAAATAAATTAAAATAAATTGAAAATAAACCTAAACCTAAACTAAAAAATAAATAATAAAACCTAAACTTGATAAAATAAAAATAGAAATAAAACTTAACTAAAAAATAAACATAAACCTAAACCAAAACCTAAAAAATAAACTAAAATAAAAAGCTAAACTAAAATAAATAAACCAAACTATATAAAAAAATAAAAAATAAACCTAAAAAAATAAAAAATAAAATAAACTAAAAAATACTTAATAAACCTAAACCTTCCTATTTACTTAAATTTTTTTAAAAAAAAAACCTAAACTAAAACCCTAAACAAACCTAAACATAAACCCTAAATTATAAACCCTAAACCCTAAACCCTAAACACTAACCAACCCTAAACACTAAACCTTAAACACAATCTTAAACTAAACCTAAAATCTAAATCCTAAACGCCATAAACTAAACCTAAAATAAATAAAACCCTAAACCCTAAACCTAAAACCATAACCTAAACTAAACCAAATTTAAAACCTAAACCTAAACCTAAGCCTAAGCCTAAACCTAAACCTAAACCTAAAACCTAAACCCTAAATGTAAACCTAAACATAAACCCTAAAAAAACCTAAACCCTAAACCTAAACCTAAACCCTAAACCATAAACATAAACCTAAACCCTAAACCCTTAAAAACATAAAAACCTAAACCTAAACTAAATAAAACCTAAAAAATATAATAAATAAATAACCTAAACTGAAATAAACTAAATATAATAAAATAAAATAAAAACCTAAACTAAGATCTAAACCTAAACCTAAACCAAAACCTAAAAATAAAATAATATATAAGAACTAAACTAAAATAAAATAAAGAAACACCAAAATAAATTTAAAATTAAAATAAACATAAAAACAAAATAACATAAATAAAATAAAAACTAAACATAAAATAAAAATAAAATAAACTTAAAATAAAATCAAATAAAAACTAACTAAAACCTAAACCTAAAAAATAAAAATAATAATAAATCCAAAAAATAAATAAAAATATAACCTAAACCCTAAACTAAAAAAAGAACCTAAACCTAAAATAAACAAAATAAAGTAAACTTAAACTAAACTAAAATAAATAAGACCTAAACCTAAACCTAAAAAAACTAAGCCTTAACCCTAAACTAAATAAAATAAAATAAACTAAAAATAAACCTAAACTAAGAAATAAAATCTACAAATAAAACAAAAATAAAAGCCTAAAACCTTAACCCTAAGCCATTAAAAGCTAAAAACCTAAAAGTATGCTAAATAAACCCTAAAAATAAGATAAATAAAAAAAACTAAACCAAAATAAAATAAAAACTTGAACTAAAACCTAAACCTCAAAAAAGAAAATAAAATAGAAAATAAAACTAAATAAATAAAATAAAAAACCTAAACTAAATTAAAAAATAAAAAACCTAAATAAAATAAAAACTAAACATAAAATAAAAATAAAATAAACCAAAAATAATATAAAATAAGAACTAAATAAAAACCTAAACTAATAAAATAAACCTAAAAAATTCAAAAATAAATAAAAAGTTAAACCAAAGTCCTAAACTAAAAAAACCTAAACCTAAAATAAAAATAAAATAAACCTAAACCTAAACTAAAATAAATAACACCTAAAAGAAACTAAACCTAAACCTTAACCTAATCCTAAACTAAAAAATAAAATAAAAACTTAAACCTAAACCTAAAAATAAAAAATAAAACCTAAACCTAAAAGATAAAATAAAATAAAATCAAACTAAATAGTAAACCTAAACCTTAGCCTAAACCTAATAAATAAACTAAAATAATAAACCTAAAATAAATAAACTAATCAAAATAAAAATAAAAATAAATGTAAGAAATAAAAAATAAAATAAACTAAAATAAAAAAATACTAAATAAACCTAAATGTACCAATTTATTTAATTTTAGAAAAATAAAAATAATTATAAAATAAAACCCTAAACCTAAACCTAAAACCCTATGGTGACTATTGTGTTTTGGGCTCTTTTGTTTATGCATCTTTTATAGATGTGGTAAAAGTATTCTTTGGGATATTTTGAGGAATTTTACTAACAAACCTTGGTTTGTTGGTGGTGATTCAACACTATTTTATTATCTCTAAAGTTGTGGTTGCTCTCCCAATGTTCATTCTGTGGAAGATTTTTCCAATATGATCCTTGATGGTAATTTGCTTGATATTACCTTTAAGGGTTCTAATTATACTTGGCAAAACACTATACTTTGGTTAGCGTTAAGCTGGAACCTTTTTAATACTAATTGGATTACTTAGTGGCCTATTGCTTCTATTTTTCATTTCAACAAAACCTTGTCTGATCATGCCCCTCTTCTAGTTTCTATTAAAGATAATTCTAAGAGATTAAAAAACTCCTCTCCTTTTAGATTTCAGAACATGTGGATTTAGCATATTGATTTTTTTGATGTTGTGGCTATTAATTTGAAAGCTTTTTTACATCAAGATAATTCGATTATGGGGATTAATAGACTTTGGTTTAAACTTGAAAGACTTAAATAAAATTTGCATTGGTGGAACAAGCATTATTTTAAAAACCTTTTTGTTAATATTAAAGATATGGAAAAATTAGTTTGTGATCTTGATGTCTCTGTTGTATAAGATCCTTCTAAGATTAAGGAAGGAGAAAGATAAACTTGTTCACTTCAAAATATGGAAGAAACTTATAAAGTTGAAAAAAAATGTTACAGGATGGTGACAATACTAGCTATTTCCATGCTTTAATTAATAAATATAAAGCTTTATATAATATTTAAAAATTTAAGACAATAATGTAGATTGGATTACATAGAATTATGATATCAAGTAATATGTTATTGATTACTATAGAAATATGCTTAATAAGAATTGCTCTTATGAAGCTATTTCTAAACCACATTTGATTCTTTCTATTATTACTAATGATGATAATGATTTGCTTACCATTGTACCTAATGAAGATGAAATTTTAAAAGTTCTTAGTAGCATGAACATAGATTTTGTTGCTGGTCTGGAGGGTTTTCTACTCAATTTTTTCAAAAATGTTGGTTTATCATTAAAAATGATTTGATTGAGGCTGTGATTGATTCTTTTTAATGGTAATCCTTTTTCCTAGATATTTTTCTAGTACTTCTATTGTTCTCATTCCTAAGAAAGATAATCCAAACTATTGGAGTGATTTTAGACCTATTAGTCTTTACACCTTCTTTAATAAGTTGATTTCCAAAATTCTTACCAACAAGCTTAGTCCTTTACTTAATAGATCTATCTCTCTCAACCAAACAAGTTTTGTTAGAAGTAGATCGATTTACGATAATATTTTACTTGCTCAAGAATTAATTCATGATCTTGATGCCAAGAATAGAGGTGGAAACATTCTTTTCAAATAATATATTACCAAGCCTTTGACAACATCTCTTGGGATTTTCTTTTCCATATTCTAAATTTATTTGGTTTTTCTAATAAATTTATTTATTTAATTAGAAATTGTATTAATAAATGCCTAGTTTTTTATTTTGCTTAATAGGGAAGCCTTGGGTTTCTTTCCCTCTTCCCATGGCTTAAGAAAAGGGGATCCTTTATCTCCTACTTTATTTATGATAGCTGTTGAGTACTTATCTATGAGCATCGATGATTTATTCTTAAATAATCCTTGTATGCAAACTCTTGGTGGTCTTCTTGTTTCCCACTTCAGCTTTGCAGATGATTTCATTATTTTTTATAATGCTTCTATCATATCAAGAATCTCAAGAATTTTATAAATAAATTTGGTAGAGAAAGTGGCCTTTCTATCAATGATAACAAAAGCTATTTTACCACTTCCTCTCAGATCTCCAATAAAAAATCAATCAAATCTTGCATATCACAAATTTTAAACATCAACACTTACCTCTAAAGTACTTGGGTGCTCCTCTCTTAAAGGCTTGGAATGATCCCATCTTTTGATAGTTAATTCAATAAAATTTAAATAAAATGCTTGGGAATTCCATTTGCTTTCCTTTGGTGGTAGGCTCACTATTTTTAAAGCACTCTCAATTCAATGTCTCTTTATTTGATTCAAATTTTATTTTAGTTTATTTTTTAGGTTTAGGTTTATTTTTTAGTTGAGTTTTTTTTATTTTCTTTTTTAGGTTTAGGTTTTATTTTTTATTTTTTTGGTTTAAGTTTTATTTTTTTTATTTTTATCCTAATAGCCTGATCGTATCCAAGCCACACATTAAAGCATTAATTATTTAAGAAACTATGAAAATCACACAGTTCTAATGCACAATGTAAACATAACATCAAACAATTATATAAACTATCATAAAATAATAAAAGGCCGGTGTATCGCCGCACAACCCAAAGAGAGAAAATATGGGTAGTTGAGCTCTACCTTTATACAACCTAGAATATGAAAGAATAATTACAATTGTATTAAATATTATGAGGGTCTTTTTTCTTCATTTCTTCATTTCTGATTTGGTTCCTTCTTTGATTTGGATGGTGCTTGTTTCAAAGGCATCACAAGCCATCCCAGATAAAGCCTTCTAGCCACTATTCATCATAATTACCCATACCACTAATCCTAATTCCTATTAAAAAAATTACATTTATGTGGGAAAAGTAAATCTAACTATAGCTGTAAAATAGAGGTTAGTTAAATATACATATAATCCCAAGTAGTTGTATTTATAATTTGAACTTAGCACCCTACACATGGGTAACTATGCCCACCTATCCTAACTTGGATTATGCTTCAAGATTTAAGCAACCTACAAAAAGAGCATTCACATTTATTTTAAGCATCCCTTAAGCATAATCCCCTTTAGAAAACATGATTAGGCTAATATTGGCCTAACTTCCAGTCTATGAAGCATACACCCTAACATCTAATCTAAAATAATACATCATAAAATAAAACATACATCACATCATACACTGTCCTAACTTTGTGCTGGAATTGGTGACTTAATTATAATGTGTGTATTGAGGATTTCGAGGTAAGTCTTGTTAGGCATTAGTGTTGTATTTTATAAGTGTAGAATGATTCAATTTAATAGGAAAGGTTGATTTCACTTGAAGTAGTTTAATTGATTTGAGAATTTTAATTTATGTTTTCTTTTATTTCATTTGATTACACTTAGGAACTAAGTGTTATAAAGAGAGGAAAAGAGGATTTCCCTCTTTCATCCCTACCTTAAGTCACTTTCTAAAGTTTATTAATTTGATTTAGTTCTCTTTAGTGAATGGCTTATTAAATGGTTTAATTAATCCTAAGTTTATGTTCACTTTAAATAATCCTATACAAAATGAAAGGAATCTTAAGATTAATTTAATTGAATTACTACCACATGACATATATTAAATCATTCCATTCCATCACATGTAACATGCATATGATTTAATCCTAAGTGTATCCATACATGCAACATATTTTAGCACACTTAAATGATGAATGTATGTGTATGTTTAGAATTTATATTTTGTTTGATTGAATTATTTAAACATATTAACTTAAAACTTTATCCAAATTCTAATACAAAAAGGATAAAATAATGAAATTAAATAGGCATGTGCCATTATTAAACCAGAGAAGTGAGGTAATGAAATGAACTCCTTGGAGCTAGCTAAAGCCTCATATTTTTAGAATGTCCAAACTATATACCCATTTGCATTCAAACATATGTAAATTTGTATATAAGAACATAGGAAGTAAGCTCCAAATCATATGGCTACTTAATTCAACCACTTACCCAATTATGAATGCATGCAATTTTAATGTTAAATGGGATTTTCATTCACAAATCACATATACATATACATGTATAAAGATATAGGCAAGTACATGTCATTATTATATCAGGGAAGTGATCAAATGACCTCCTTAGGGCTAACTAAAGCCTCGTATTCTCGAGATGTCCAGACTATATACTTTTTTTTTCTTGGACACACATGGATGTATACACAAATGAAGGAAAGAAAACCATGCAAAGAATGTATTTTTTATTGAATAATCTATATAAATACACACACACACACACACACACACACACACACATACACATATATATATATATATATATATATATATATATATATATATATATATATATATATATATATATATATATATATATATATGAATTAAAACTCTATCCAAATTATAATGTTGAAATACATAAGAATGAAATAAAATGGGTATGTGACATTATTAAACCAGGGAAGTGAGGTAATCAAATGACCTCCTTGGGGCTAGCTAAAGCCTCATGTTCTCGGGATGTCCAGACTATATACCCATTACCATTCAATCTTATATAAGTCAACACATGAATAAACGAAAGAGAACACAACATTAATACACTTAAGCTATAAGCGCATGCATTTCTTATGTACTTATAACTAGCATCATAACACATATTATTATTCATTTATAAGTTTTGAAAAATACATTTACATTTAATAGTGATAATAGCCACGCATATTATAAATTATATCAACACATGCAAGCATACATAAAGGAAATCCATTTTGTTTTACTTGATTTTGAAAAGATGGATGCATGAATTCAAATGACATAACATATTTAACATGATTCCAAATAGGACAATGAAATATAAGCATGTGATTCATTCAACCAAAGTAGTTCTTAAGGATAATCAAATCAAATAAGATTATTTAAAGCAAACCAAAGCTTCTTTATTAATTAAATTTTGGGTTTCATTTTATTTAAAGAAGAGAAGAGAAATCATCACTTATTATTTTAAACCCATTCCCACATTATTGTTTTATTTTAATTTAAGTAAATGTAATTAAGTTGATTTTATGGGTTAATTAAGTTGAACCCTTAATTAGATTAATTAATTAGCCTTTCCTATGTCTCCTTAAAGTAATTAACTTAATAATTATGAGCCAACATGATATGCAAGGAAAATAAACTTGCAATGATCCTATGAAATAAAGGGCTTAATGCAAGTAGCTCAAGATTAATAGTTAATTAGATTAAGGGACTTAATTAATTACTCTTTTGGTTTTCCCACACATGTGGACTAACCATAATTTCATGAAACTCCTTTAGGTTATTTAACACCTAAAGATCAACCCCATGATTTAATTAATTAAGGTTCGATGTGATTATGATTTCAATTTGATTAAGTGATTTAGTTAATAAGTTAAATCTTAATTAATTTCATTTTAAAAAAAGGGTGAAATGATCATAGTGAAATGGGTCCCAACCCTATTCTTTAGTTCACTTACTGTGGAACAATGATTAATATACTTAATTAACCAATTTATTACTATTCATGAATTAATCATTAATTTACTTAAAAGTGTAGTTAAGGTTTAGTTACTCAATTTTCTTAATTAAGTAAGCAATAAATCCCAAGAAAAATCATGGAGGCAATGTGTCATCCCATTAAATTAACCCATAAAATTTGGGATTAATTGCTCAAATAATAAGTAGTAATTAATCTAATTAATTTTATAATTAAACTTTAATTAATGTTCAAAATTAGTTAAGATCATTTTAAATTAATTCTCCTCTAAAATACTTTTAAAATGAGTATTTATTTACATATTTTTATTTCTCTATGATTGATTTATGATTTTTAGAAGTTTTAGCCATTAAAAATGATTAATTATGCTTAATTAAAGCATAATCCTGTTGGCGCCACATGGCGCACTAACACGGCGTGCTTTCCATGTGGTATCGTGGGATTGGCTACTTAAAACTTATCCGACTTAGCACCTACATGGCGGTGGTCATGCTTTCTCATTCACCGTCCAATCTTAAATTTGATGGCAACTATTAATCCCACAGCTTAATAGGATAAAATTAGATCGATCTAACAGATCTAATCACAACCATCCATTTTGATCACAGGAAATGAATGGTGTATGATCTAACATCACGTGAGTGAGGGAGAATGGATTTCATCCTCCATTGCTCACTTTATCCGAGCTTACCCGAGGTTGAATCAACTCCAAAAGGATCCAACACCTTCATGACATTGATCAAAGGGGATCCAACCATCAAGATCACATGAGATGCAAGTTTTCTTCAAAAAGCTCCAACCCATTTTTGCCTAAGGATTGATTTTGGAAGCATTCCTCAATGGAGCTCAAGATCAGTGGCTCGAACGATTGAGGAAGCTTCATCTAGTGGAGATGAAACTCTTTTGAGCAACAATTGGATCAACTCCTTGACGTTCACTCGGAAGGCCAAAAATTGATGATTTGGAGGTCAACTTTGAACAAAATCCCACCTCCGATGCTCCCTTGGGAGATGACTCATTCTTACTCGATGAGGCCTAGGGAAGGTATGTACAGAGTTAATTTTAGTTTGATGGAGAAATGGAGAAGTTAGGTTAGAAATGGGAGTTTCCTATTTTAGGATGGATGGGAATGGCATTTTCTGATCGAGGAATGAGCTTGGAAGCTTAGGGAATTTCTCTAGTGGCTCATCTTGGGTAGCTATGGTTCTTTGGAATGATTTGTGTGTGTGTGCTTGAGTGGAAATGAGAGGGTTTATAACCCATTCACCTTGATTGAATAGTGAGATCTAGTTTGGCTTCTCGTGGTCATCCAACCATCTCAGGGAGTCATGGGTGGTAGGGAGGAGGTGAGTTGGCTCAGCTTGGTTGGTTGAAGATGTGGAGGTGGCTGCCAAAGAAGGATCATGGGTGTCCTATGGGTTTCAAATGCTCCAATGGGAAGGGTGAGGTCATTTCACCTCCCATGGGTCATGGCCGACCCAACCACCACTTGGGTCAAGTTGGCCAGTGTCTTGAGTGACTAGGTGGACCATTGGGAGAGTACCAAGTGGCCTAGGAATGGAAATGACCACTTACATGAGTGATTTATCTCATGTGATGCCCTTGACCCAAGGGTAGAATGATCATTTGGTATTGGAATTAATTTGGGAAGATTTGAAATGAGCCAAAAGTGGGTTAGCCCAAATTTCAACTCTATTGGAGTTAATTTGGCTCAATTTGACTCATTTAGGTCAAATTGTTGGTTAGTAAAAGTTGACCAATTGGTCAAATTGGGTCAAACAAAGGGTTGGGTCAAGTTCATATGATCATTTGGGATGTTTTAGTTCAATTGGTTTGGTTTAGTTTGGCTTAGATTTTATTTTGGCTCATTTGAATTCATTTGGGTCAAATGTGTAAAATTGACTAGTTTGACCAAATTGGCCAAATTGTCTTAGGTTGGGTTTTGGTTTGGGTTTAGTTTACCAATTGATTTGGATTTAGTTTTGGATTTAGCTTACCAATTAATTATAGGCTTTGATTTTAATTAATTTGGATTTAGTTTTGATTTAAGCCAACTTGAAGCTTTAGGTCACTTTGGGCTAGGTAGGTCAATTGGGTTCAATTCGGTTCAATCATAGCTTTGGTCAAGTTCAACAATCAATTTGGAATGAACGTGAGCCATTGGTCGCAATCAATTTGGTTTTTATTTTGATTTGACCCTATTTTGTCTTTTAGGTCAATTCAGGTCAACTTGGGTCAAGAGGGCTAATTAGGTTATGTTTGAATCAATCGAAGGTCAAGTCATACTCAAATATTGATTTTGATTTGGTATGAATCATTTGTTTCAAGGTATTTATCTTAGGTTGCAATTTGGCTAGTTTGATTTAATATGGGTTAAGGGGTTGACTTGGTCAAATGACCAAGTTGACTTGGTATGAATCATTGGCTCATTTGAACATTTCAAGTTAAAAGGGTTAAGTTGGGTTTGACTTGGGTTGATTTTGGTTTGGCTTGATGATTGTAGATTTCATTTATATTTGTGAATATGATTGAAGGTATGATTGATTCATGATAAAATCAATTGACTTTGGGTTTTGGAATAAAGGAATTTGGCTAAGTCCATGTAGTTGGATCATGTGGCTTATGTTTGGATTGTGATTTGGTTTTGATTTAGTTTTTATGATTTAAATGTACATTTTATTTAAATTTATGAAGATGATTGAAAATTTGATTGATTTGTGAGAATATCAATTGAGTTTGACTTGATTTGGATTAAGAACTAGCTAAGTCCATGGGATTGGTCATATGGCTTAGGAAGGGTTTTTATTTAATTTGATTTAGCTGGATTTAGTTTTGATCATTTGAACGTAGATTTGATTTATATTTAGGAAGATGATTGAAGATATAAATTGATTATGAAAAAATCAATTTATTTTGGATTGATTTGGATTAAGATTTGGCCGAGTCCTTGGGATAGTTCATATGGCTTAGGAAGGGTTTCAAGTTTGGATTTGATCATGGGCTTCAATCATTTGGTTTTGGAATTTGGGTTTGGATTTGAATTTGAATTTCATGTTGAATTGAACTTGAGGTTTGGTTTGAGAAGGTGAACATGGATTGGATTTGTGTTGAAGGGTAGGCTGATTATCCTAATCCCTAAGGCATAACCTAATCCTATGGTTAACCCTTCTAAGTCTTTAGACTTAGGTTAAGTGTTTACCTAATTAATAGAAGTGTCTTTTGACTAGGGAAGTCTTAGTGTCTAGAAGACTACTAAGTCTAAGATGGAAAGATTGAATTCACACTCCAAAAGTGAGGTCAACAAGCCTTAGGCTCCATAATGTTGCCCTTGGAGATAGATGATTGGAAGACCAAAGCCAAGTTTCACATTATAGACTCAAATAAATCTTTCAATGCTTTGCTTGGGAGACCATGGATACTTGAGGACAATATAGTTCCTTACTCTCTACATCAGTATATGAAGTTCATGAGAGGTGAGATCTTATACTGTGTCAAAGGAGATCTCAAGCCATTTATAGTTCACGAGGTCAGCATATATGAGGATGCAGCTTACTACCTCCCTCAAAATCAACAAGTCTGTTTTCATAAACTTGGCCAAAGTTTAAAAATATGTTCCTGCTATCATGGTTCTGCCCATTCTTAGGGTTTAGGTCTAGGTTTTGGTTTAGGTTTATTAGGTTTTAGGGTTTAAGGTTTAGGTTATAAGTTTTTAGGGTTTAAGTTTACTTATTAATTTATTTAGTTACTTTAATTTTAGGTTTAGGGTTTAGGTTTATAGTTAAGGTTTAGGGATTTTATTTTATTTTATTTTTAACTCAAATGATTCCATAAAAAATAAGAAATTACTAAATCAAACAAGACATAATCCTATAATAATAAATAAAATAGGATAAAATAAAATTCAATTAAAAAATTCACAAAAAAATATTCACAAAATGATTTAACTCCTAGAGAAAATAAAATTTTATTTTATAGAAGGCAAACAAAGCTTAGTTGAACAAGCTAAAACCCATATCATCATCAGATTCCTCAATAGGCTCTTCCTTCTTCTCTATAGAGCTGAGAAGCAAGAGAAAGCGAGTAGGAAGCAGGCGCAATACCACATTAAATTTACTAGGACCCTTCAAATACCTTTTAACCTTCTCAGCTTATGGGTATGTGTAATCATTGGCAATCTTGATGGGGAGGACAATCTTATAAAGGTTGATGAACATGTGCGGTGCTATAGTAAGGGTTGGATAAGAAAGGGCTAGTGAGAGAGAAGTGATCATTGAAAGGCATGCTAAAAACTTTTTGATGATATCATCTTCAGTGAGGTCAAGCACTCAGGACTGAACACCGAACCATCATCATACACAGACTGGATGACAAGGACATAAAAGAATGGCCTAATCCCAAGCTTAACGAGGAGAGTATCCTCTAAGGATCCCACCTTATCGCCTTTTCTAATCAGCTCAACCTGAGGGATAATTTCAATAGTACCCTTGTTCATCTTAGTTGGGATGTTGAGATCCTAGAAGAAAGAAGTCTGTGAAGGATCCATACCAATGTTGCCTGGAGGAACCACAACATCAATAGGTGCAACAAGATGAACACAAGTAGGAGTACCAACTTTATTTTTTGCAACCTCTTTGCTAACTTCTTTAAGATCACCTTACATAAAAATCAGCTCAACTGGGGTTTAAAGTTTAGGGTTTAGTGTTTATGCTTTTGGCATTAAGGGTTTAGGGTTTGGGTTTTAGAGTTTTAGGGTTTAGGGTTTAGGGTTAGGGTTGTAGGTTTAGGGTTTAAGGTTAGGTTTTTTTTAAATTTTTTTAAATTTTTTTAAATTTTTTTATTTATTTTTCTTTTAGGGTTCAAGGTTTAGGGTTTAGGTTTTAAGTTTAAGGTTCAGGTTTTTGTTTAGGGTTTAGGATTTTTTGTTTTTTTTATTGCAGAATAAAATCAGATTCAACATTTCTTCTTATGGATTTCATCAATCAAGTAACTCATCATGTTTTCTAAGACATAAGGTGTGACAGATAAAAATTGAGCATGCATTGAGCAAATCAAAAACATTAGAAAATTTGAACCATCTATACTGCAAAGACACAGTTCCATAAACAGTAGATCGGATCAACCATTCTTCAATTTCTCTAGTTCCCATCAGAACCTCTCGAGTAGTGGGATCCACCATCATAAACAGCAGATCGGATCGACCATTATTTTTATGTTTATGTTTAAGTTTTAGTTTAGGTTTTTATTTTATTTTCATTTTTCATTTTATTTAGGTTTTGGTTTTTTGATTAATTTTATTTTTCAATTTTATTTTTCATCATACCAAATCCAAAGTTTAGAAGCAATGGCCTCGTTAACAAAAACATGATTCACATTCTCAATATGAAAATAGCATTGGCATTTTGAAGGTAATTGAAAACCTTTACCCCACAACAAGGAGTCCACAGGGATGAAGTTTTTCAAAATACACCAAGTAGGAACAGAGTAAGAAGTAGGGATATTGTTATTCCAAAGTTTAGAAAACACATAGGAAAAATCATGAGTTTCTTAAATGTGAATCCAAACATTTTTAAAGTTGAAATCACCATTATGTGAAAGCTTAAAAAGGATCTGATCTTGATTGGTATGAATGATAGGAATAGAAGTAAGCTTATTTAAAGAGAGGAGGAATATGATCAAGAGCTTACTATTGTTCCAATATTATTCTACTAGAAAGAGTTCACTTTAATAGCAGTGGAATGGGTAGAAAGTAAGTCAATGGACCCACCTCCAGTCAGTTGTCTTGCCAAAAGAAAGAGGAGCGAGTTAACCCGTGAAATTAAAGATTTAGCATCCCGTTTGTGAACAAAGTCTTTTCCAAACAAGAGTCTCGCTTTATATGGGCAAATGAGAGGGTGCTTACCTATGAAGTCATGAAATTAGCCCATAGACTATTATTTTTCCTAAAATTCCACCAAAGTTTATAAGAAAAAGCAGTGATAGTTTCCTTGATTGGTTTACATCCAAGACCTCCTTCAGTAAAAGTGCAACAGGTTTTATACCAAGAGGTCCAGTGTATTTTTTAGAGGAATTGTTAGATCCCTAGAAAAATTTGTTAATGAGTCGCTCAATTCTATTAATGATTGAGTTGGTCAGCACAATGGTTTGAATGAGATAAAAAGGCATGGAGTTAAGGGTGCTCTTAATCAAAGTGAGCCTACCACCAAAAGAAAGTAAGTGAAATTCCCAAATAAAAATTTTATTAGAGATTTTTTGGATTAGCTCATCAAAAGGTGAGATCTTTTGACCTTTAAAGAGGAGCACCAAGATATTTAATAGGAAGTTGTTGATGTTGAAAATTAGTAATTATCAAGATTTGGTTGGTCCTATTGCTAGGGATTTTAGAAGAATGAATGAAATAACTTTTGCCTTCGTTGAGAAAAAGACCGCTTTTGTTGCCAAATTTATTTAAAAGATTCTTAATAGTTTTAATGTGAGGAATTGAGGCATTGCAAAAGATTATAAAGTCATCAGCAAAACTAAGATGAGTGACAGGAAGACCACCTTGAGTTCTATAAAACATCATGGATTATTATAAAAAAGATCATACTCCTTGATAGATATTCAGAATAATAAAAAAAAGAGGGGATGGGGATCCCCTTGTCTCAAACCATGCTTTGAAGGGAAAAAACCTAGGGATTCACCATTCATGATAACAGAGAACCAAACATTTGTAATGAAATTTTTGATGAGGCGGATAAAATAACCAGAAAACCCAAGCAAATGAAGAATTTGAAAGAGGAAATCCCAAGAGAGGTTGTCAAAAGCTTTAGTGATGTCTAGTTTAAAAAGGATGTTACCACCTCTGATAGGAACGTCAATGTCATGAATCAGCTCTTGTGCTAGAAGTATGTTATCAGATATTGCTCTACCTTTAACGAAGCCAGTTTGGTTAGGGGAAATAATTTTATGCAGTAGCGGACTAATTCTTTAAGCAATTAATTTAGCAATTAGTTTATGAAAGAAGGTGCAAAGGCTGATAGGTCTGAAATCTCCCCAAGATTCAAGATTATTAATTTTAGGAATGAGAACAATCGAAGTGCTAGAAAAATATCTTGGTAAAGGGTTACCCTCAAAAAAATCAACAACTACATCAACAAGGTCAGTCTTAATAATAGGCCAACAATATTGAAAGAATTGAGTCGTAGCCTTCGTGGTCGCAAATGTAATCAATGTTCATGCTATTGAGAATACTACCAATCTCAGCTTCTATAGGACATAAACTGAGTAAGTGGTTTTCAACATTAGAGATCGTAGAGGAGATCAAATATGTGTTGGAGATGGATTCTAAGGAGGGGTTGTTGTTTAATAAATTCTGAAAATGATGTATGATAGAATCTTTAATATCATTATTGTCAATAATCCAGGTTTTGTTATCATTTTTGATTTTTTTAATAGAGTTTAAGGCTTTCTTTTTTTAAAAAATAGCATGGAAATACCTTTTGTTTCTATCACCATCAGTAATATGTTTGCTAGCAGCCTTTTGGTGCTAGTAGGTTTCCTCCATATTCTGATAATTAATCAAGTTATCTTTAGCTTCATTCAAATCATCAAGTTTATTAGAGTCAGTCAAAACAACATCTTCAAGAGAGCAAACAAGTTGTTCCATAGTTTTGATATTTGCAAAAAGATTTTTAATATGATGCTTGTTCCACCAATTTATATTTTGTTTAAGCATTTTTAGCTTAAGCCAAAGGCGAATCATGCCCTTAAAGGAATTATTAGGATGAATAGGAGCCCGCCAATTAATGGAAACAACATTAATGAAATCATTATGTTGAATCCACATATTTTGAAATATAAATGGAGTAGGGGAGGATACTCTAGTGGAGGGATTTTTGACAGAAATCAAAAGCGGAGCATGGTCGATAAAAGTTAAATGTTCAACCTAAAGAGGCCATTGATTGATCCAAAGGGAATTAAAGAGGGTCCTATCAAGCCCCAAAGTCTAGAATTATGCCACATGTAGAAACCAAAACCAATATCAATCGATTACAATCAAGAATCATATTAGAAAAGTCTTCCATGGAATGAATGTTAGGAGAGCAACCTCCCTTTCTTTTTGAGGAAGCGAGAATAGTGTTGAAATCACCACCAACCAACCAAGGATTGTTGATAGAGGAGGCAAAGGTTCTTAAGTCATCCCAAAGGATGCTCCTACCAGTTCTATTACAAGAAGCATAAATAAAGGAACTAAGAGCAAAAAATTCACCAAATGAGATTTGAACATTAACCAATTGATGAAGGTCATCAAGGATAGAGATGTTGACTAGATTATTCCAAAAACACCAAATTTTATTACTAACATTATAAAAGGAGTTTTGAAAGCCAAGCATTCTAGCAACCTGAGTGATCTTAAAAGAGTGTATGAATGGTTTAATAATAATAAGTAAGGCTATGTTATGAGTGCGGCAAAGGCTTCTGACATGATTGAGGACAATGAGAGTCCCAATACCCCTAACATTCCAAATAAGTAAATTAATCATAATAAATAAGAAGAAAAGAAGAAAGATAACAAAAGGATAAGAAAAAATAAGAAGAAGAAAGACACATGATGTAATCATTTATGGGAAGTTAGAGAAGATCTAGTGGTTCTAGTGGAGCTATTAGTGAACATTCTAGCTTTAAAGGATTTTTTTTAGTAATAGTTTGAAAAGGTCTATCTATGTCCAAAATATCTCCATCCGAGAGAGATTGATTTGTGAAATTTAGAGTAGGGCGATCCATCAAAACATTCTAATTGTAATTTCCCTTCTTCAGTCGAATTAAGATGAGGATTTGCATGAGTATCACTCAAGGGTAGGAGAAGGAGAGGTTGTAAGCCAATAGCACAATTTTCATGTTCGCCGTAAATACTTTTCGATTTTGTTCCACTACCAAAGAGTCAACATTTTTTGATTTTGAACTATCATCAAATGGGCACTAATTAGTTTTCAGATTTTGATCCGACCTAAAGTTCCCATTCAAATCAGCACAAGGGTTCATATGAGTCTCGTTAGGTTCACTAGCCAAAAGAGGTAAGGTAGAATGAATCAAGGTATTGTCTAAAGGAACTAAAGTATTACAATTAGAAGCAATAATAGGTAAGTTATCATTGGCCTCCTCATGAACCACATGAGCCATATTATTAACCTACTCTGAATGCTTTCCAATAGACAAATCATTAGATAATAATTCCTTTTGAGGAACTTTAGGAACATAAGCCAATTTATTAGTTTTTCCATTTGCTAGAGAGGGATTAGGATCGGGCAGTTTAATCTTTTTAAGATGAGGATGCAACACAAAGCATTCAGAATGATCATGACCATGAATCTTACAGTGCTTGCAAAAATACCAAAATTTTCAAATTCCACTTTTTGATTATAGCCAAATTTCTCAGAGTCAATCCATACTTCTTTTAGATATTTTTTGTTAATATCAATCTCAACTAAAATACGAGCAACTGATGGCCGTGATCTCGCAGCAGTGGCTTGATCAATTTGGAGAGGCTGACCAAATAGAGCCCCAACTGCAAAGAGGACTTGATGTGTAACGTAATGTATTCTCATATTAGGAAGGGAAAGCCATATAGGAACAATAGGGGATTCCTCTTTTACATCAAAAAAAGGAGACCATTTCAAAAGTCTCATTTGACAATTATACACAAAGTAGGAGCGACGAGCAAAAACTCTTGAGTAACCTAAGTCATTAAATAGCTGAATAAGGACGTTCCTAGGATCAATCAATCCGATAGTGAAAATGCTTGAGAGCTTTAGGCTATGAAAAAAGGATCGGATATTATCAAGAGTCGGACAACATAAGGAAAATTTACCAACTAAAGAGAATTCAAATGGCTTTGCCAACTTTTCCACTTCAAGATTCGTGCACATTACAACAGGCATTCCATGAAAAGATGTTGAGATCAGGTTAACTGAAGCATTAGGGGAAGTGTTCTTACCAGATAATGTGTCCTTGAAGGACTTAATACGTGAGTAACCGTGGAGTCAAATCCATAATACCTGTGAAGCCAGACGCCCACCAAGAGCTCTGCAGAAATAGGTGCCTCCACCATTGATAGAATAAGGGATACTCACATTAGCGGCCAAATAGGGAGCAAAAACTAGAAATTATGATCGAGAAGGATCGAAAGTCGGCCAAGCCGCAAGAAAGTCATAAGGGAACAAGGAATCGCCAGAGAGCGCCGTGGTCGAGAGGAAAGGGATGAGGTTTTTAGGGTTCATGGTTTAGGGTTTTAGGTTTAGGTTTAGGTTTAGGGTTTGGAGTTTAGGGTTTTGGATTTTGGGTTTAGGGTTTAGGGTTAGGGTTCACGGTTTAGGGTTAGCATTTACGATTTAGGGTTTTGGGTTTAGGGTTTAAAGTTTAAGGTTTTAGGGTTTATGCTTTTAGGTTTTAGCATTTTTTAAGGTTTAGGGTTTAAGGTTGTAGGTTTAGGGTTTAAGATTTAGGTTTAGGTATTTTTTCAAATTTTTTAAATTTAAGTAAACTAGGTTTAAGTCTGTACTTCGTTCAGTTACGTATTACTATATATTTATTTGTTTACTTTTTTATTTTGGTTTATTTTTTTTATTTTTTATTTAGTTTAGTTTATTTATTTTAGGTTAATTTATTTTATTTTATGTATTTTATTTCATTTAATTTTTGAGGTTCATATTTAAGTTTAAGTTTATTTTTAGTTGAGTTTTATTTTTATAATATTTTTTAGGTTTAGGTTTTAGTATTTTTTTTAGGTTTAGGTTTTAGTTTTTTTATTTTTGGTTTATTTTTAGATGTGAGGTTTTTATTTTAAGTTTATTTTAGTTTAGGTTTAGGCTTATTTTGTTTTGTTTATTTTATTCTTGTTTTAGGTTTAGGCTTTTTTTAGTTTATGGCCTAGATTTTATTTTTTATTTATTTTTAGGTTTATTTTTTAGGTTTAGGTTTTTAATTAATTTTTATTTTATTTTATTTTAGGTTTATTTTATTTTTATTTTACCTTTAGTTTTTATTTTTTATAGGTTTTTTATTCTTAGGTTTATTTTATTTTATAGTTTAGTTTACATTTTATTTATTTTATTTTAGTTTATTTTTATTAGTTTATTTTATTTTATTTTTAAGTTTTGGTTTAGGTTTTGAGTTTAGGTTTTAGTTTATTTTATTTTTTTATTTAATTAAGTTTAAATTTTTTTATATATATTATTTTTAGGTTTTATTTAGTTTAGGTTTATGTTTTTAGGTATTTAGGATTTAAGGTTTAGAGTTTTAGGGTTTAGGGTTTTAAGGTTTATGGTTTAGGGTTAGGGTTTAGGGTTTAGGGTTAGCTTTGGGTTTAAGGTTTAGGGTTTAGGTTTTAAGTTTAGGTTTCAGGATTAATTTAGAATTTAGGATTTAGGGTTTTATGGTTAAGGCTTAGGGTTTAGTGTTTTTAGGGTTTAGGGTTAGTTTCGAGTTTAATTTAGGTTTAGGTTTAAGTTTAGTTTATTTTAAGTTTAGGATTAGGTTTTATTTATTTTAGTTTTGTTTATTTTAGTTTATGATATCTTTATTTTATTTTTATTTTAGGTTTAGGTTTTTTTACTAGTTTAGGGTTTAGATTTTATTTTTCTATTACTTTTAGGTTTTATTTTTAAGTTTATTTTTAAGGTTTAGGGTTTTATTTAGTTTGTATTTTATTTTATTTTAGCATTATTTTATTTTTAATTTAGGTTTAGTTTTTATTTTATTTAGGTTTTCTATTTTTTAGTTTAGTTCATGTTTTTATTTATTTTATTTTAAATTTTTATTATATTTTTATTAGGTTTAGGTTTAGGTTTAGGTATTAGTTTATGTTTTTATTTTACTTTTTAATTTTATTTTTTTTATTTAGTTTTATTTATTGATTTTATTTTAAAGTTTTCTTTAGTTTAGGTTTAGGTTTTTAGCTTTTTAGGGTTTAGGGTTTTGGGTTTAGTTTAGGGTATAGGGTATAGGGTTTAGGGTTTGGGATTTATGGTTTAGGGTTTAGGGTTTAGGGTTTAAGGTTTAGGTTTTAGGTATTATGGTTTAGGGTTTAGGGTTTAGGGTTTTAATGTTTAGTATTTTGGTTTTGTGGTTTAGGGTTTATGGATTTTAAGGTTTAGGGTCTAGGGTTTAAGGCTTAGGTTTCAGGTTTAGGATTCAGGTTTTAGTTTAGGGTATGAGGTTTTTGGTTTTTTTTTTAGAGAATAAATTTATATTTAACATTTCTTCATTTTTATTTCATCAACCAAGTAACACACCAAGTTTTCAAAGACACAGCGATGACATTGATAAAAATGAGCGAAGAATAAATCAAAATCCTGATTACTAGAACCTTCTATTGTAGCGAGTTTTATACAAGATGAAGATCTTTATTTCTCAGTTATTAGCCTCTCAAGTAGTGAGATCCACTATCATATCCTCAATCTCTCCCTCTGCGGCTGTAACCTCTATCATTCCTCCCACCTCCATAACCCTTTTTACCACCACCTCCATATCCATAGCACCAGGTCCCCACCATACGATAATCCTCTACCTTTGCCTCTATCGCTAGATCTAAACTGATCCTGGTTTACAGTGATGTTCCTATCTTCAAGATTTTGCCCATTCTTAGGGTTTAGGTTTAGGTTTAGGTTTATTAGGTTTTTGGGTTTATGTTTATTTCTTAATTTATTTAGTTACTTTAGGTTAAGGTTTAGGGTTTGGGGTTTATGATTTAGGGTTTAAGGTTAGGGTTTATGGTTTAAGGTTTAGGGTTTAAGGGTTTAGGGTTTATGCTTTTAGGGTTTAGGTTTAGGGTTAGGGTTTAGGGTTTAGGGTTGTAGGTTTAGGGTTTAGGATTTAGGGTTTATGGTTTTATGTTAAGTAAACTGGTATGTTTAGGTTTAGTTAGTTTATTTAATTAATTTTTTTATTTAAGTTTTATTTTTATATTTAGGTTTATTTTTTTTTTTTTTGGTTTATTTATTTTAGATTTATTTATTTTAGTTTCAGTTTTTTATTTTAGTTTATTTTTTAGGTTTAAGTTTTGCTTTATTTTTTTAGTTGAGTGTTTTTTTATTTTATTTTTTAGGTTTAGGCTTTATTTTTTCTTTTTTAGTTTATCTTTTGGATTTTTTTTTGGTTTATATATTAGGTTTTTATTTTAGATTTATTTTTAGGTTTATTTTTTAGTTTAGGTATAGGTTTATTTTTAAGTTTTAATTTTTTGTTTAGGTTTAAGTTTATTTTTATTTTATTTTATTTTATTTAGTTTTGGTTTAGGTTTATGTTTAGGTTTATGTTTTATTTATTTTAGTTTTGGTGTGACTTTATTTTATTTTGCTTATTATTATTTTTTTGGTTTAGGTTTTTTTTAGTTTAGGGTTTAGGTTTTATTTTTTATTTATTTTAATGTTTTATTTTTAGGTTAAGGTTTTTATTTTATTTTATTTTAGGTTTATTTTATTTTTCTTTTACATTTAGTTTTTATTTTATTTTAGTTTTTTATTCTTAGGCTTATTTTAATTTTTTAGTTTAGTTTAGGTTTTTATTTATATTATTTTATTTTTAAGTTTAAGTTTCTAGTTCAATTTATTTTATTTTTTACTTCATTTATGTTTAGGTTTATATATACTTCATTTTAGGTTTAGGTTTAGGTTTTAGTTTTCTTTTTAGTTGAGTTTTATTTTTATTTTAGTTTTTAGGTTTAGGTTTTATTTTTTATTTTTAGGTTTAGGTTTAGGCTTTTATTTAATTTTTTTTAGGTTTAGGTTTTAGGTGTTTATTTTAGGCTTTTTTTTAGGTTTAGGTTTATTTTTAGTTTATTTTATTTTATTTATTGTACGTTTAGGTTTAGGTTTAATTTATTTTAGGATTAGGTTTAGGTTTTATTTATCTTGGTTTAGTTTATTTTAGTTTAGGTTTAGGTTTATATTATTCTGTTTATTTTATTTTTATTTTATGTTTAGTTTTTTTTTAGTTTAGGGTTTAGGTTTTATTTATTTATTTATTTTTAGGTTTATTTTTTATGTTTATGTTTTTATTTAGTTTTTATTTTATTTTATTTTAGTTTTTTTTTATTTTACATCTAGTTTTTATTTTATTTAGGTTTTTTATTCTTAGGTTAAATTTATTTTTTTAGTTTATTTTAGGTTTTTATTTATTTTATTTTAGTTTATTTTTTAATTCATTTTATTTTCAGATTTAGGTTTAGGTTTTAGTTTAGGGTTTTAAATTTTTTTTTTAAGTTTTATTTAGTTTAGGTTTAGGTTTTTAGGTTTTTAATGTTTAGGGTTTAGGGTTTTGGGTTAGTTTTAGGGTTTAGGGTTTAGTCTTAGGGTTTTATTTATTTATTTGATTTTTGTTTATATTTAGGGTTTAGGGTTTTTTAGTGTTTAGGGTTTAGGTTTTAGGGTTTAGGGTTTAGGGTTTAGGATTTAGGGTTTAAGGTTTTTGGTTTTTTTAGATTAAAGCTGGTAGGTTTTATTTTAGTTTATTTTAATTTATTTTAATTCATTTTATTTTTTTATTTAGACTTATTTGTTATTTTTTATTTTTGTTTAATTTATTTATTTTAGGTTTATTTATTTTAGTTTAGGTTTCTTATTTTAGTTTATTTTTTAGATTTAAGTTTAGGTTTATGTTTATTTTTTAATTTAGCTTTATTTTTATGTTATTTTTTAGGTTTAGGTTTTATTTTTTATTTTTAGGTTTAGGTTTATGTTTTTTTTTATTTTTGAGGTTTAGGTTTTAGGTTTTTATTTTAGCTTTATTTTTAGGTGTTATTTTTTTTGTTTAGGTTTATGTTTATTTTTAGTTTATTTTATTTTATATAGTTTAGGGTTCAGGTTTAGTTTATTTTAGGTTTTGGTTTAGGTTTTAATTATTTTAGTTTAGTTTGATGTTTATTTTATTTATTTATTTCAGGATTAGGATTTGTTTTTAGTTTAGGGTTTAGGTTTTATTTAATCATTATTTTTATGTTTTATTTATAAGTTTATTTTTTAGTTTCGGTTTTTATAACTTTCTTATTTTATTTTATATTAGATTTATTTTATTTTTATTTTACGTTTAGTTTTTATTTTATCTAGGTTTTTCATTTTTAGGTATATTTTATTTTATAGTTTAGTTTAGGTTTTTATATTATTTTTATTTTATTTATATTTATATTTTTTATTTTATTTTATTTTTAGGATTAGGTTTGGGTTTAGGTTTAGGTTTTAATTTAGGTTTTTATTTTATATTATTATTTTTATTTAATTTAGGTTAAGTTTTATTAATATATTTAGGTTTATTTAGTTTAAGTTAAGGTTTAAGTTTAGGGTTTAGTTTAGGGTTAGGGTTTGGGGTTTAGGGTTTAGGTTTATTTTGTAGGTTTTATTTAGTTTAGAACATAGTGTTTTGGCTTTTATTTTGATTTAGGGTTTAGGGTTTTAGGGTTAAGGGTTTGGTTTAGGTTCAGTTTAGGGTTCAAGTTTAGGGTTTAAGGTTTATGCTAGTTTTAAGGTTTGTATGGGCTTTATTTTGTGTTTTATTTAGAAGTTTTAGGGTTTAGGGTTTAGGCTTATGGCTTATTTTTTAAAATTTTTTTATTTAGTGTTTTTGGTTTAGGGTTTAAGGTTTAGAGTTTAGGATTTAGGGTTTAGGGTTTTATTTTATTTTTAAAATTTCAAGTATATTTAGTTTATTTAGTTTATTTTTTATTTGTTTTAGTTTATTATATTTTTTATTTATATTTTGGTTTATTTTTTATTTTTATTTAGTTTAGTTTATTCATTTTAGTTTTGGTTTTTTATTTTAGTTTATTTTTTAGGTTCAAGTTTAGGTTTATTTTTACTTTTTAGTTTTGTTTTATTTTTATTTTATTTTTTAGGTTTAGGTTTTACTTTTTATTTTTATTTTTAAGTTTACATTTTTATTTTATTTGAGTTGAGAATTTTAATTGAGTTGAGAATTTTAATTGAGTTGAGAATTTTAATTTAATTGAGTTGAGAATTTTAATTTGTGTTTTCTTTTATTTCATTTGATTACACATAGCAACTAAGTGTTATAAAGAGAGAGGAAAAGATTGCCCTCTTTCATCCCTACCTTAAGTCACTTTATAAAGTATATTAGATTTAGATCTCTTTAGTGAATGGCTTATTAAATGATTTAATTAATCTAAGTTTAGGTTCACTTTAAATAATCCTATTCAAATCAAAGGCATCTTAAGATTAATTAAATTGAATTACTACCACATGACATATATTAAATCATTCCTTTCCATCACATGTAACATGCATGATTTAATCTAGTGTATCTATACATGCAACATATTTTAGCACACTTAAATGATGAATGTATTTGTATGTTTATAATTTATATTTTATTTGATTGAATTATTTAAACATATTAATTTAAAACTTTATCCAAATTCTTATACAAAAAGGACATAAGAATGAAATTAAATAGGCATGTGTCATTGTTAAACTAGGGAAGCGAGGTAATGAAATGAACACCTTGGAGCTAGCTAAGGAATCGTATTCTCGAGATGTCCAGACAATATATCTATTTGCAATCAAACATATGTAAATTCATATACATGAACATAGGAAGTAAGCTCTAAATCATATGGCTAATTAATTCAACCACTTAGTCAATTATGAATGCATGCAATTTTAATGCAAAATAATATTTTCATTCAATAATCACATATACATATACATGTACAAACATATAGGAAAGTACGTGTCATTTTTAAACAAGGGAAGTGAGGTAATGAAATGATCTCCTTGGGGCTAACTAAAGCCTCGTATCCCCGGGATGTCTAGACAATATACTTGCTTTTCTTGGACACACATGAATGTATACATAAATGAGGGAAAGAATACCATGCAAAGTTTGTATATGCTTTTTGATTGAATCATCTATATATATGAATTAAAACTCTATCAAAATTCTAATGTTGAAATACATAGAAATGAAATCAAATGGTTACATGCCATTGTTAAACCAAGGAAGTGAGGTAATCAAATGACCTCCTTGGGGCTAGCTAAAGCCTCGTGTTCTCGAGATGTCTAGACTGTATACCCATTACCATTCAATCTTATATAAATCAACACATGAATAGAGGTAAGAGAACTCAACATTCATACACCTAAGTTATAAACACATGCATTTCTTATGTGTTTATAACTAGCATCATAACACATTATTAATCATTTATAAACTTTTGAAAAAAAAACATTTGGATTTAATAGTGATAATAGCCACATATATATTAAATTAATTCAATACATGCAAGCTTACATAAAGGAAATCCATTTTATTTTACTAGATTTTGAAAAGATGGATGCATGGATTCAAATGACATATTAATTTTAACATGATTGGAAATCGGACAATGAAATATTAACTTGTGATTCATTCAATCAAACTAGTTCTTATGGACAATAAAATCAAACAAGATTATTCAAGTAAACCAAAGCTTCTTTGTTAATTAAGTTTTGGATTCGATTTGATTTAAAGAGGAGAAGATAAATCATCACTTGCTATTTTAAACCCATTCCCACATTAGTGATTTGATTTAATTTAAGGAAATATAATTAAGTTGATTTTATGGGTTAATTAAGTCAAACCCTTAATTAGATGAATTAATTACCCTTACCTATGTCACCTTAAAGTAATTAACTAAATAATTATGAGCCAACATGATATGCATGGAAGATAAACTGCAATGATCTAAGAAATAAAGGGGCCTAATTGGCTCATGATTAATAGTTAATTAGATTAAGGGACTTAATTAATTACTCTTATGGTTTTCTCACACATGTGGACTAACCAAAATTTCATTAAACTCCTTTAGGTTATTAAACACCTAAAGATGTACTCCACGATTTAATTAATTAAGGTGTGATGTGAATGATTTAATTTGATTAAGTGATTTAATTAATTAGTTAAATCTTAATTAATTCCATTTTAAAAAAGGGTGAAATGAACTTAGTGAAAGGGGTCCCAACCCTATTCCTTAGTTCACTTACTGTTGAATAATGATTAATAAACTTATAACCAATTTATTACTTGTTCATGGAATTAATTAATCATTAATTAACTTAAAAGAGTAGTTAAGGTTTAATTGACAATTTTCTAATTAAGTGAGCAATAAATCCCAGAAAATCATGGGAGGAAGAGATCAACCCATTAAATTAACCCACAAAATTTGGGATTAATTTCTCAAGTAATTAAGGAGTAATTAAGCTAATTAATTTTGTAATTAAATCATAATTACTATTCAAAATAAGTTAAGATCATTTTTGATTAATTCTTCTCTCAAATACCATTAAAATGAGTATTTATTTGCATGTTTTGATTTATCTATAATTTTTAAATGTTTTGTATTAAAATGATTAAAAGCCTAACAAAGCCTAATCTATTGGCCACATTAAGATGCGGTGCACTTTCCACATGGCACCACATGATTGGCTACTTAAAACTTATCTGACTTAGGGCCTACATAGTGGCGACAGATGCACTTTCTCATCAATTATTTGATCTAAGATCGGATGTCCATGATTAATCACACAGCTTAATAGGATTAAAACAAATCGATCTAGTGGATCTAATCATGACGGTCCATTCTGATCACGCAGAACAAACGGTGCATGATCTAACGTCAAGTCAGTGAGGAAGAATGGAGTCCGTTCACCATTGCTCACTTAATCCATGCTCAGCCGAGCTCGGATCAACTCTAAAAGGATCCATACCTTCACAACATCAATCGGAGGGGATCCAATGGTCATGATCACACGAGATGCAAGTTTCTTCAAAAAGATCCAACCTATTTTAGCCTAAGGATTGGTTTTGGAAGCACACCTCACTGGAGCTCAATACCGATAGCTTGAATGATTGAGGATGCTTCATCTAGTGGAGAATAAACCCTGTTGAGTACCAATTGGATCAATTCTTTGATGTTCACTTGAAAGGCCATGAACCTATGATTTGGAACTCAGCTTTGATCGAAGTCCCATCTCTGATGCTCGAGAAGCTTGGGAGATGATACATTCTTGCTCGACGAGGCATAGAGAAGGTGTGTTCAAAGTTAATTTGAGTTTGATGGATAAATGGGGAAGTTAAGTCAAAAATGGGAGTGTCCTATTTTGGGATGAACTAGAATGGCATTTTCTAATCGAGGAACAAACTTAAGAGCTTAGGGAATGGCTCTAGCAGCTCGTCTTGGGTAGCTAGGGCTCTAAGGATAGATTTTTGTGTGTTTAAGTGGAAATTATAGGGTGTGTACCCCCCTTTATCTTGATCGAATGGTGGGATTGGGTTTGGCTTCTAATGGATGTCTGACCATCTCACGGAGTTATGGGTGACAGAGAGGAGGTGAGTTGGCTCGGCTTGGTTGGTTGAAGCTATGGAGGTGGCTGCGAAGGAAGAATCATTGGTGTCCTATGGTTTTCAAATGCTCTAATTGGGAGGGTGAGGTGATCTCACCTCCCATCGATCTTGACCGACCCAACCACCCCTTGGGTCGGGTTGGGCAGTGTCTTAGGTGCCTAGGTGGACCACTAGGAGAGTACCAAGTGGCCAAGGAATAAAAATGACCACTTACATGGGTGATTTATCTCAAGTGATGCCTTTGACCCAAGGGTAGAATGATAATTTGGCTTTGGATTTAATTTAAGCAGATTTGAAATGAGACAAAAGTGGGTTAGCCCAAATTTCAAGTCAATTGGAGTTGATTTAGTTATGTTTGGCTCAATTTGACTCATTTAGGTCAAATTGGGTTAGGTTGGGTCAAGTTGACCAATTGGTCAAATAGGGTCAAACCATGGGTTGGGTTTGGTTCATATGATCATTTAGGATGTTTTAGTGTAAATGGTTTGGTTTAGTTTGTCTTAGCTTTGATTTTGGCTCATTTGAATTTATTTGGGTCAAATGGGTTAAGTTGACCAATTTGACTAAATTGGCCAAAATTTGCTTGGGTTAGGTGTTGGTTTGGGTTTAGTTGACCAATTAATGATGATTGGAGGCTTTGGTTTTAATTAACTTGGATTTTGTTTTGATTTAAGCCAACTTGAACATATAGGTCACTTTAGGCTAAGTACGTCAATTGGGTGAAATCATTGTCTTGGTCAAGTTCAACAATTTATTTAGAATGAACTTGAACCATTGGTTGTAATCAATTTGGTTTATAGTTTGATTTCACCCAAATTGGTCTTTTAGGTCAATTTGGGTCAAAAGGATCAATTAGGTTTGGTTTGACTCAATTAAAGGTCAAGTCATACTCAAATATTGATTTTGATTTGGTATGAATCATTAGATTCAAGAGATTTGGCTTGGGTTGCAATTTGGCTAGTTTGGGTTCATATAGGTTAAGAGGTTGACTTGGTCAAATGACCAAGTTGACTTGGTTTGACCCTATTTGTGATAATTGATCAACCTAGGGTGATTAATAATCATGATGGGAGGTTTTGATGGGTTTGGTTCAATCTATTTTAGGTAGGATTAAAAGTTGGCTCAAATAGGTCAAATTGGCCACTTTGGGTCAAGTGTAAAAATTGGGTTTAGTTGGCTTGAGTTTGGATTGAGTTTGATTTAGTTGAGTTTATATATGGATTTGGGATTGATATAAAAATTCAATTGCAATTGACTTGGGTTAAAATGAGTTTTGGTTCATTTGAACATTTTAAGTCAAAAGGGTTAAGTTTGGTTTGACTTGGGTTGATTTTAGTTTGGTTTTATAATTGTAGATTTCATTTATATTTGTGAATATTATTGAAGGTATGATTGATTCATGAGAAAAATAGTTGAATTTAAGTTTAGGAATGAAGGAATTTGGCTAAGTCCATAGAGTTGGGTCATGTGGCTTAGGTTTGCATTTTGATTTGGTTTGATTTAGTTTTGATGATTTAAATGTATATTTCATTTAAATTTATGAAGATGATTGAAATATATGATTTGTAGAAAATCAATTGAGTTTGTCTTGATTTGGATTAAGATTTTCTAAGTCCATGGGATAGGTTATATATAACTAGGAATGATTTTAATGTAATTTGATTTAATTTGATTTAGTTTTGATCATTTGAATGTAGATTTGATATATATTTAGGAATATGATTGAAGATATAAATTGATTATTAGAAAATTAATTGATTTTGGATTGATTTGGATTAAGATTTGGCTAAGTCCATGTGATAGGTCATATTGCTTAGGAAGGGTTTCAAGTTTTGATTTGATCATGGGCTTCAATCAATTGGTTTTGGAATTTGAGTTTGCATTTTGATTTCAATTTGGTGTTTGAATTAAACTTGAGGTTTGGTTTGAGAAGGTGAACAATTGGATTTAGGTTGTAAGGTAGGTGGAATATCCTAATCCCTAAGGCATAACCTAACTCTATGGTTAACCCTTCTTAGTCTTTAGGCTTAGGTTAAGTGTTTATTAGAACTGTCTTATGGCTAGGGAAGTCTTAGTGTCAACAAGACTCCTAAGTCTAAGATGGAAAGATTGAATTCGCATTCCAAAAGTGAGGTCAACAAGCCTTAGGCTCCATAGTGTTTCCCTTAGAGATAAATGATTGGAAGACCAAAGCAAAGTTTCACATTATAGACTCAAATACATATTTTAACGCTTTGCTTAGGAGACCATGGATACATGAGAACACCATAGTTCCATCCTTTCTACATCAGTGTATGAAGTTCGTGAGAGGTGGGATTGTCTACTATGTCAAAGGAGATCTCAAGACATTTATAGTTCACGAGGATAACATATATGAGAATGCGGCTTACTACCTCTCTCAAAATCAGCAAGTTTATTCTCGCAAACTTGGCCAAAGTTTAAAAAAAAGAAAAGGAAAAAGAAAAAGAAAAAAGAAAGAGAAAAAGAAAAAGAAAAAGAAAAGAAACAAAAAAATGGAAAAGAAAATAAAAGGCAGAGGAAATAGACTTGGAGGAGGAAGTGGAGCCTGATATTAGATTCCACCCACTATTCATTACTCTATTTGAACATATGGATCGGACAACCTAACCTCCACTAGGTAGAGGAAGAGGCTAGTTCAGAGATAGTCCCAGGGGTGGAAAACCACTTTATTGGCCACCCAATAAAAGATATATCCTAGCTACCAGGAGTACACCTACAATCAATATATACATAAAACCTAGTTCAAAGGATGAGTCTTATATGATTAGCACACTAGCCAGCTCTTCTCAATAGTAGATTCCCTTAGAGGTGACACTTGAGCTAGATAGCGATGAATACCAGCTCCAAAGCAAAGCATAAGTGTATCAAAGTCTATATGTGAAACAGTTTAGCATCCGTTGGGAACCTTAGCTCTAACCCCACTTTCTTCTAAAAAAGCTGAGGGTTTGGGAGGTAAAGAAGCCTCTAAGTCATCCACAAGTGTGAAAACTTAGATGTTTTTTTGGGAGCATCATCATCAAGTGAAGAAGTTGATGTAAAACTTGAGGATGATTCATATAAAGATTTAATAGAATTACCTTTCGATTAGTACTTGCCTTGTGTTCATAATTTAGCAAAGAAAGGGTTAATCCCACATACTTGGTCAAAGCATAGGTCAGACTACTTTGAAAGGATATGGAAGAATAAATGAAAAAGCTCTCAATCAAGACATGGACTAGGATTCGATATAGTGGGTTTTGTTGATGATGATGATTAGTGCTTAGTCATCACCAATCATTTAGAATCAGATAGGTTCTTTTCAGATCACATTAACTCATATGAGGAGGTATGACTAAAAACTTCTGATGATCTAGATGACCTTGAAGTCAAAGATGAATTGCCAAAGTTTGAAGAAGAGATCAAGTCAACCATCGATGAGTGCAAAGAAATCAACTTAGGAACCAAAGAAGATCGACGCTCGACATACATCAGCTCTTTGTTAGATGAAATTGAAACCAAAGGCTTAGTTAGGCTATTAACTAAGTTTAAGGACTACTTTGCATGGAGTTATGAAGAGATTCCTTGATTCACTCTTGACGTAGCGATCCATAAACTAGTAATCGAGCCTACTGCTAATCATTCAAGCAAGCTCCTAGATGCATGCAATTAGACATAGAACAAATGGTCATTTATGAAGTCAAGAAACTAATTGATGATGGCTTCATCTGGGAAGAAAAATATACTACCTGGTTAGCCAGCATCGTCCTAGTTACAAAAAATAATAGCCTCATCTCATGCAGTCTTCTCTTTCATGGATGGCTCATTTGGATGTAACCAAATAAAGATGGCCCCTGAAGATGAAATAAATAGTTCTTTTAAAACCCTGTTCAAAATCTATTGCTATAAGATCATGCCTTTCAGCCTTAAAAATGTCGATGCTACATACCAGCAAGCTATGACTCAAATCTTCGACAAACTCATTCATCATCAAGTTGAGTGCTATGTCGATGATCTCGTCAAAAGTAGAGAAAAGGAAGACCATCTCTTTGACTTGAGAGTAGTTTTCGAATAGTTAAGAAAATTTAACCTCTAAATGAACCCCCTTAAGTGTGCATTTGGAGTAGCTTCAGGGAAATTCTTTTGTTTTGTTGTCCGACACCAGGGAATCAAAATTGATCCGGAGAAAAATAAAGTGATATTAGAAATGCCACTCTTTAAATGTTTAACTCAACTCAGATCATTCTAAGGGTGGTTGTCTTATCTAAGATGTTTTATATCCAACCTATCAGGAAGATGTCAACCATTCTCAACACTTGCCAAAAGGATGCCAAGTTCAAGTGGGATGATAAGTGTAAGCATGCCTTCGAAGACATCAAGCATTACGATGTGGCCGGTTCTAGTAACCCTATCACGGGAAGTCACTCATACTTTACATTGGAGAAATATTGCTTAGTTTTAATCTTTGCATCCCAAAAAGCTACATCACTACATGCTTCCTCATAAGGTGAACTTAATCTCTAGGATCAATCCACTACAGTATCTCATGACATGATGCTATCCATACAATTGGCACAATGGTCCATGATCCTCTCGCAATTTGACATTACCTTCATACCCCTCTACAATGAAAGGACAAGCACTAAAAGATTTGTTAGCAGCACACCCACTTTCTACTGACTCTCTGCTTAGTGATGATCTCCTCGATGAACAAATCATGAACTTATGGGATACTAGCATTCATCGCTGGGAGATGTACTTCTTAAAGAGAAGAAGAACCACAATCTACTATTTCAAGAATGGCAGAAGTAAGAATAGTTCTCTTAACTCTAGACCATGATATGATGAGATTCTCATATCATATGTCCAATCCGTGCACCAACAATGAAGCTGAATATGAGGCTCTGATTGTTGATCTGGAGTTATTCATTACTCTATCCATAATATCAACAGCTTCGGGGATTCTCAGCTATTTATCAACCAAATCGCTGGATCCTATAAGGTTATAAAGCCTAAGCTCTATCACTACCACAAGTTCACCATGGAGTTGTTGGCCCAAATCTGAGAAGTTACCATTTATAAGATTCCTCGAGGAGAGAACATCGTAGCATATTCTTTAACCAAGCTTGCCAAAGAGTTGGCATGTTTGGATGATGAGTCCATATCAATAAAGGTCCAAAATAGACAAGTCTTATCCTTTATTGATATTGAACTCATCAAAAAGTACTCTCTTGAAGGGTAGGTTGCCATTGCCAAGAAGGATGAGGACTTAGATTGGAGGCAACCATTCATGGATTACCTAAGTAAAGGCAAACTACCTCAAGAGAAGTCCCAAGCCAATTAGATAGAGCACAGAGCACTTTCCTACACTCTTATGGATGGTGTCTTGTACCGGCGGTCTTTCAATCATTTGTGGTTATGTTATTTAAACAAGAACAAAGCCAGTAAGATCATAATCGAGATACAATCAGGATTATGTGGAGCCAACTAATTCGGTCCGAAGATGAATGCCAAGATCAAGAGATTAGGATACTACTAGCAGTCGATGATCAAATATTGCATGGATAATGGGTGCCAATGTCAAATACATGTGGACTACACCAACCACCCAACATTCTACATCCTACATTAGCCTCATGGCTATTAGAGTGTTGGGGTACCGACATAGTGGGTTCGATTGATCCTCCATCTTTCAAGGGTCATTGATTCCTCTTAGTTGCTACTAACTACTTTTCCAAATGGGCGAATATGATTCTACTAAAAAGAGGTCACACTCAAAGATGTATTAAGTTTTAGGAACCATATCGTATATAGGTTCGGAGAGCCTCAATGAATTATATCTGATAATGGTACTACATTCAAGAGCATTGAGATCAACAACTTTGCCCAAAGATACAACATAGATTGGAGATATTCTACCATCAACTACTATAGGGAAAATGGCTTAGCAGAAGCCTTGAACAAAGCTCTCATCCAAATACTGAAGAAGACACTCAACAATAACAAGCGATAGTGGCTTGAGCAGTTCGTTGAAGCCTTATGGGCCTACCACACCACATATAGAACTCTAACTCAGTCTACTCATTTCTCCGTAGTGTATGGGTTTGAATTCATTCTACCATTAGAAGTCCAACTCTCATCACTAAGGATAGCTTTGGGTAATAAGATCACAATAGAGCAGAACGCCAAGTTAGGGTTATAAGAGCTCAAAATTTTGGAGGAGAGATGCCTGTGGGCATGCCAAAAATCAAGTTGTACAAAGTTAAAAAAAATTTAAGCTCACAAAAAGTTGGTCCATCCTATAGCTTTTCAGGTAGGAGAGCCTATTTTAGTTCTAACAGATTGATTATTGCCTATGATAAGATGGGATGCTAGTCTGAACCCACTTGGGAAGGCCCTTTTTCCATAGAGAAGGCCTACTAAGGAGGATCTTATCAGCTTATTAATCATTAGGGAGAGTGCCCAATGCTTCCAATCAACATGCTCTACTTAAAGAAATATTATAAATCATGTTTAAAAATAATTATCATTAATGAAAATTCTATTTTGAATTCAATTTCTTCCATGTTGAAATTATTTTTGTTTGTGAATTCTCCATGATGTGTTTAGGGTAGGTGTAAAGAACCCGAGTAGTCTCCTATCCTTCATCGACAAAACACAAATAAAAAGTACACATAAACATATAAAACAAACACATTTCTTTTGTCTCAGGCTACTTAGAGTTGAGATAATACCCCCAATGACACTCACTCCCGCCTCCGTCGTACGCTACCCAACTAATGTGTCACCCCAAAGTGGTCTTCTTACTTTGAGGATGTAAGTTTGCCATGATTTCCTTCTTCCTTACTTGGCCACTGCAGACTGATGAGCCTTGTTAGTTTGGTAGGCCTTACTACATGGCCAGTAAGCTACCTCATGTTGCCTTCATTTAAATTCTGGGTCCAGTCCTTCCTCGAGGCTCCCCACTTAGTAGTCACTCTAGGTTAGATAGCATCTATCCCGCTGACAATAAATTATCTCGATGATCAGTTTTACTTGTAAAGTTGTAGGCCTACACGCTTTCTTTCCAGATTGATCATTTCACACTGACGGGTACCTTAGGTTGGTTGGTTCTCACTATGTTGATGGACAAACCACTCATGTTAACAGGTACATCTTAGGTTGGTTGGTTCTCACATCTTAGGATATACCACTGATGGCAGATGTAAGTCTGCTATGCTTTCTTCTTGAGTTAGCCACCGTACTCCTATAAGCTTTCTTTCCGTGGCTCGTGATAATTCCCCATCATCCCTCAGGGCACTATATTTGAATCACATCGATTGACCCCATTTAGACACTACCCAGGTTACTATCGGATTGGACAATTCTTCTTTCTTAGTAACCACCCCTGTGGTTGGAGAATCCATCTTGTGGATGTGTAGATTCTCTTGGTCCAAGAATATTAGTTAGTCGCCGACATAGTCCCTTCTCTGTGGTCCTTCAGACATTAATAGGGTCCACAAAAAAATATAAATAAAATTTATATTCACTATGGATTAAGGGACACCCCTAGCGGTACCTTTTCCCAAGTAGGCATCCTATCTTTAGGTCAATGTCAACAAAACTCCCTATAGGAATCACCTAACTTCTCTTGAGTTGATATAAGTCCCCAGTGGCATTCACTTAGTAGTCACCCCTAAATCAGGTTCTATTTGTTTTGCTACCAACATGTCACCCTTGTGGTTGTTCCCTACTTTAGAAGATGTAAGTCTGCTACACCTTCTTCCTAGCACAACCATTGCATGCCGAAAGGAAAATCTTTAGGTTGGCTAGATCTACCCCACAACCAGTAGACTATCCCTTTACATTTGTAAATTTGAAATAGGATAAGTCTGAGATAGCCCCTTCTTAGTGGGTCCATTGCATACCAACATCGTCCATAAATTAAATCTATCAAATTTGATTGAGCTCACATCCCTAGCGGATATGCCCTCAATTTGAAATAGAAATAAACCAAACAAACCATATCAAATCACATGAAATTAAGATAAATTAATCTTGACTACTTTTGAGTTGACATAAGTTCCCAACAAAATTTACTCAGTAGTCGCCCTAGGTTAGGTTCGATTTTTTGTGCATCCAGTAGGTCACCCAAGCGGTTGTTCCTCGCATTGGAAGATGTACGTCTGCTATGCCTTCTTGCTAGAACATTCATTACACATCGAAAGGAAACCCCTTATGTTGGCTACCACCTCTAGACTAACCCTTTATATTTGTAAACCCGGTGTTAAGCGATATGCTTCTTCATTGTGGGTCCATCGCACACCGACATAGCCCATACATTAACTCAGATTAAATTAAACCCAATCTAATTTTCCCTAATGGATTTAAATCATACCCTTCTCTCTAGTGGAGCCCCAAATCATATATAAATAAGTCAAGCAAACAAATTAAATTCAAAACCAACCTCCCTAGTGGAGCCAAATTAAACCAACTCCCTTAGTAGAGTCTAAATCAAAGCAATCCAACCAAACTCTTATCTGTAGTGGATACATATCCAAATAAATTTATGAAATCATACTCAAATCCCAATCCCCAGCAGATAGCCTGAACCTACTTCCTTAGTGGAAGGTTCATATACTAGATCCCTAGTAGACTCGAGCCCGTATCTCTAATAGATATTCCTTCACATCAATTATAACAAACAAAATTAAAGTCAATTCGATCTTAATCCCTGGTGGATTATAGATTCTTATCCCTAATGGATCTTCTTTCCAAAAATTAGATAATCAATTCAAATTCAAACCTTATCCATAGCAGATTTTCTTATTCTATGCCATCGACATAGACCCCTCACATGTCATGTCCAATGCATGTATGATCCCCTAGCGGATCTCCCTCCTTGTCCTTGACATGGAAGTCTCATCAAATCTTATTTCTTCTCTTATGTCTTCAACCAAAATCCTAATAATGTATACTTTCAAATTACATCATCTTAACAATGTAATCAACATTTTATGATTTGTGATGGTGCAAGCTCAAACTAACAATACAATATCATGCTAAACATAATATAGTGTGAATTAACACACTATATTATATTATAATATATGATGTTATATTATAATATATGATGTTATATTATAATTTGCTATAATATACTATATTGTCTAATATTACACCTCAATAGAATCACTTAAAAGGAACAAATAACAAAATTTTCTGAAAATAGGAATAATGTTCATTTTTGATGTAAAATTGTTAAGTTTTTATTAGAAATGGTACAAAATAGCATAATTTTGGTGTTTCTTTCTTGTGTGTGCCGTGAATTTGGCAAAATTCTTTGTCTTAACCTTCAAATTACCATTTTTGTGAGTTTTGACCTAATGTATTATAACAAAAGTTAAACATACTAAAATGTACAATAACATTTAGTAACACACCACCACATTCACATTTATATGAAGTTATATTGTTATTTACATTATATTTTAATATCTTTCATATAATATATTATCTTACATTACACCTTAAAATGAATCACTTTAAACAAAAAATTTATAAAATTTGGTTGAAAAATGAACATTTATTTTGGATGCAAAATTCCATTCTTTTGATTAAATGATACACCATAGCACACCCCCAGTGATGTTCTCTAAAGCTTACCTTAAGTTTGACCAAATCCCATCATCTCAACCTATAAATCAGTATTTTTATGAATTATACCAGTACAGACTCTACTACATCATATTATAACAGACTAAAATTTGCTAAATCATAAGTAGTAATACATAATAGTATGCTATAATGCATGATGCTACACTATGTTATGACATCCTATATTATAATACATTATAACATATTATATTATACTATATTGTATATTATATAACAAGGGATTGCTTAAGATAAAAAATCATAAAATTAGTCTAAACAATAAAAAATTTTATATTTTATTCGTATCACTTACATGTTTTAAATTGAAACAATATATTATGATGCCATGCTCCACCTTTTATGAATTTGGCCAAATTCCACCATTTTAAAGTCTAAATTAACATTTTTATAAGTGATGCTAGTGTAGGCTTGACTACATGATTGTAAAATACTAAAAGAATTTAAAATGCACAGAATAATATATTATGATATATGATGTTATACTTGCTACAACATATAATATTTATTTTGTACATAAAATCTTACTTTTTAGACTACAAATGGCGTAGAACACCTTTGGTACTACAACCTAATTCCCATTTCAAATTTAATAAATTTCATCATTTGATTATTAAATCAATATTTTAATGATTTATATTAATATAGACTATAGGGCACAATACCATAATATACTAAAACATTTTAAAATATCATATAACATTCAAAAATACATCGGTACATACTCAAATATATGATGCTACATTATACTCTAATATATGGTATTATAATATGATTTAGGATTAGGTTTTAGGGTATTCAAATCTCTAATAGTCAAGGGAAAGTCTCTTGAATACAATTTCTTTAGCTACCAAAACTATGTTAGGATTAGGTCATTCTTTGGATATATTGCTAATGATATCTTTATTCAAAGTTTAGGGTTTAGGGTTTAGGGATAGGGTTTAGGGTTAGTTTATGGTTTAAGTTTAAGGTTAGTTTAGGGTTTAAGGTTTTAGGTTAGTTTTGGGTTTAGGATTTGGGGTTTAGTGTTTAGGGTTTAGGGTTGTAGGTTTTAGGGTTTAGGGATTAGGGTTTAGGATTTAGGATTTTATGGTTTAAGGTTTAAGGTTTATGGTTTAGGGTTAGGCTTTAATTTTAGGGTTTAAGTTTTAGTTTAGGGTTTAGGGTATATGGTTTTGGGTTTAGAGTTTAAAAATTTTTTTTAATAGAAAATAAATTCAGATTCAACATTTCTTCTTTTCGATTTCATTAACCAAGTGGCACCCCAAGTTTTCTAAGACACCAGCGATGACAGAGATAAAAGATGAGCATCCATAAAGCAAATGAAAAACCCTAGATTAGTAGAACCATCTCTACTGTGAAGATAGTTCCATAAGTAAGAGATCGAATCTTTTGATTCTCCCCATCATAACCACCCCGCCTCTAGTAGATCCGCCATCATATCTCGATCTCTCCCTCCGCCACCACCATGGTTTTAACCTCTGTTGTTCCTCCCACCTTCATAACCACCCATCGCCCACCACCACCTCAATATGCACCAAGACTCCGCCCCACCACAATTGCGATACTCACCTCATCTGCCTTCTCCTCCATTAGCAGATCTAGACTAAGCTTAGTTGATGGTAATGTTCCTACCCAAGGTTTCAGCCCATTCGGTTTAGTAGGGTGGTTTATGGTTAAGGGTTTAGATTTGTGTTTATGTGGTTGGTAGGTTTGTGGTTTAGTGGTTGTACATTTAGGTTGAGGGTTTAGTGTTTGTGGTTTAGGGTTTAGTGGTTTTAGGTCCATGATTTAGGGTTTAGGGTTTTAGAGTTTGGGGTAGATTTAGGATTTAATTAAGGGTTGGGGTAGGGTTTATCAGTAGTCAGGTTTAGGGTTTTAGGGTTTAGGATTTTTAAAAAATTAAGCATGTAGTTTAGGTTTATTTAGTTTACTAATTTTCATTTATTGAGTTTATTTTATTTTTTTATTTGGTTTATTTTATTTTATTTAGTTTAGTTTATTTATTTTAATTTTATTTAGTATTTTATTTTTATTTTATTTTTTTTTTTAGTTTATTTTTAAGTTGAGTTTTTTTATTTTATTTTTTGGTTTAGGTTTATTTTTTTATTTTAGTTTTAGGTTTAGGTTTTAGTTTTTATTTTAAGTTTATTTTGGTTTTATTTTTAGTTTAGGTTTATTTATTTTATTTTATTTTATTTATTTAGTTTAGGTTTAGGTTTATTTTAGCTTTAAGTTTAGGTTTTTTATTTATTTTAGTAGTTTTATGTTTAGATTATTTTATTTTAGGTTTAGGAAATAGGTTTTTTTTTTAGTTTAGGGTTTAGGTTTATTTTCTATTTATTTTAGGTTTATTTTTGGTTTAGATTTTATTTAGTTTTTATTTTATATTAGTTTAGGTTTATTTTTAAATTTATTGTACATTTATTTTATTTTATTTAGGTTTTTTATTCTTAGGTTAGTTTTATTTTTGTTTAGTTTAGATTTTTTATTTATATATTTTAGTTTATTTTTATATTATATTTTATTTTATTTTTAGGTTTAGTTTAGCTTTTAGTTTATGTTTTATTTTATTTATTTATTTTATTTTATTTAGGTTTAGGTTTATTTATTTGTTTATTTTAGTTGTATAGAGTTTAGTTTAGGTAATTATGATTTTAGGTTAGGAGGATTTGGTTTAGTGGTTTAGAGGTTTAGGGTTTAGCGTTTGGGTTTAGTTTTAAGTTTTATGATTTTTTATTTTTAGAATTTATGTTTAGGGTTTAGGGTGTTAGGGGTTTAAGGAGAGAGGGTTTAGAGGTCATTCAGTGGTTTAGCTTTAGTTTAAGGAGTTTAGTGGAATGTTTAGGTGTGTGCAGAAAGTTGGGCCCAGGGTTTAGTTAGTGGTTTAGGGCCCAGTGGGGAGTCAGTTGAGGTTTAGGAGTGGCTTGTGGTCAGTAGCCCAGGGAGGCCTAGGGTAAGAGGTGTGGTTTAGGGTTTATGGTTTAGGATTTTGGGTTTAGGTCTTTTATTTACTTAAATTAAGAAACCAAGTAGGTTTAAGTTTATTTAATTTTTTATTTATTTTAACTTATTTTACTTTTTATTTTGATTTAGGTTTATTTTATTTTTATTTAGTTTAGTTTATTTATTTTAGGTGTATTTATTTTAGTTTAGGTTTTTATTTTAATTTATTTTTAGGTTTAGGTTTAGGTTTATGCTTATTTTTTAATTTAGTTTTATTTTTTAAGTTTAAGTTTAGGATTAGGTTTTTATTTTATTTTTTTAAGTTTAGGTCAAAGGTTTTTATTTTAGGTTTATTTTTACATTTTATTTTATTTTGTTTATTTATAGGTTAATTTTTATTTTATTTTATTTTATTTAGTTTAGGGTTTAGGTTTAGGTTTAGGTTTTATTTATTTTTGTTTAGCTTATTTTAGTTTTGGTTTAGGTTTATTTTATTTTTTTATTTTAAGTTTATGTTTTTCTATTTAGGTTAGGATTTAGGTTTTATTTTTTACATATTTTTAGGTTCAGTTTTTAGGTTTAGGTTTTCATTTAATTTTTTTTATTTTTATTTTATGTTTTAATTTTATTTTATTTAGGTTATTTATTTTTATTTTTTTAAAATTTTTTAGTTTAGTTTAGGTATTTAGTTATTTTATTTTCTATTCATTTTTATTTTTTATTTTATATTATTTTTACATTTAGGTTTAGGTTTAGGTCATAGTTTTATTTTCATTTTGTTTTATTTTATTTATTTTATTTTATTTAGGTTTAGGCTTTTTTAATTATTTTATTTTTAGGTTTTATTTAGCATAGGTTTAGGTTTTTAGGTTTTTAGGATTTAGGGTTTAAGGTTTAGGGTTTGGGGTTTTAGGTTTAGGGTTTAGGGTCATAGGTTTTAAGTTTTAGGGTTTAGGGTTTAAAGTTTAGGGTTTTGGGTTTTACTGTTTAGGGTTTAGGGTTTAAGGTTTAGGGTTTAGGATTTAAGGTTTAAGCTTTAGGGTTTATGGTTAGTTTTAGGGTTTAGTGTTTTGGGTTAGGGTGTTTTTTATTTTTTTATTATTCATTTATTTTCTTTAAATTAAGTAAACTGATAGGTCCAGGCTTATTAGTTTATTTGGTTTATTTTTTATTTATTTTAGTTTATTTAATTTTTAATTTTTATATAGGTTTCTTTTTACTTATATTTAGTTTAGTTTATTTATTTGAGTTTAAGTTTTTTTTTTGGTTTTTTTAGGTTTAGGTTTAAGTTGTGGTTTATTTTTTTAGTTTAGTTTTATTTTTATTTTATTTTTTTTAGGTTTAGGTTTTATTTTTTATTTTTAGGTTTAGGTTTAGGTTTTCATTTTATTTTTTTAGGTTTAAGGTTTAGGCTTTTATCTTATGTTTAATTATAAGTTTTATTTTTTAGTTTAGGTTTAGATTTAATTTATTTATCGGAGTTTAGGTTTAGGTTAAGTTTATTTTAGGTTTTAGGTTTATTTATTTTAGTTTAGTTTAGATTAGTTTAGGTTTATGTTTATTTTATTTTATTTTAGTTTTAGTTTTTTTTTTAGTTTAGGGTTTAAGTTTTATTTTTATTTATTTTAGGTTTTATTTTAGGTTTATTGTGGTTTATGTTTTCTATTTATTTAGTTTAGGTTTAGGTTTTAGGGTTTAGGGTTTACAGTTTAGGGTTTAGGGTCATAGGTTTTAGGGTTTTGGGTTTAGGGTTTAAGGTTTAGGGTTTACAGTTTAGGGTTTGGGTTTTACGATTTACAATATTTGGGTTTAGGCTTTAGTTTTTAGGGTTTAGGGTTAGTTTTATGTTTTAGTATTTAGGATTTAGGGTTTAGGTTTTATGTCTAAGGTTTAGCGTTTAGGGTTTTTGGTTTTTTCTTAACAGAGAACAAATTTAGATTTAACATTTCCTTTGTTTGATTTCATCAACCAAGTAACACACCAAGTTTTCTAAGATACAAGCGACAACATAGACAAAAAATGAGCACACATAGAGAAAATAAAAAACCTTAGATAACTAGAATCATCTCTACTTTAAAGAAATAGTTCAATAAGCATTAGATCGGATCAGTCATTCTTCAGTTTCTTTAGTTCCTATTAGAACCACCCTGACCTCTCGAGTAGCGGGATCCACCATCATATCCCTGATCTCTCCCTTCTCCACCACCACAGTTGTAACCTTCGATGGTCCTCCCGTCTCCATAACCACCACTGCTATGACCAGCATCTCCATATTCACCAACACTTCCAGATCCCCCACCACCACTGCGATAACCGCCACCTCTGCCTTCGCCTCCACCGCCAGATCTAGACTAATCCTGGTTGATAGTGATGGTCCTTCCGTCAAGGTTCTGCCATACTTATGATTAAGGTTTATTTGGTTTTAGGTTTTAGTTTTATTTTTAAATTTATTTAGTTACTTTAGGTTTTAGGATTAGAGTGATTGGGTGGGTTTAAGGTTGGGTTTTAGGATTATCTGGGGGTTTAGGGTTTAGGGTTGGTTTAAGATTTAAGATTTAGGGTTTAGGGTTTTAAGGTTTAGGTTTAGTTTAGGGTTTAGGGTTTAGGTTTAAGTTTAAGCTTTTGAGTTTAGGGTGGGGTAGTTTAGGGTTTAGGGTTTATGGTTAGTTTAGGGTTTAAGTTTTAGCGAGGTTTAGGATTTTTTTCTGATTTTTATGGGGCAGTGGGTTTAGGTTTAGGGTTTAGGTTAGTTAGTTAGTTTATGGTTTAGTGGTTTATTGTTTTTTTTTAGGGTTGGGGTTTAGGATTTAGGGTTTATGGTTTAGGGTTTAGGGTTTAGGGTTTTTTATTAATTAAGTAAATTGGTAGGTTTAGCTTTATTTAATTTATTTACTTTATTTTCTTATTTATTTTGGATTATTTATTTATGATTGTTATTTAGGTTTATTCTTTAGTTTTATTTAATTTAGTTAATATATTATAAGTTTTTTTATTTTTATTTAGGTTTTTTATTTTAGTTTATTTTTTATGTTTAGGTTTAAGTTTACATTTAGTTTTTACTTTAGTCTTATTTTTATTTTATTTACTAGGTTTCAATTTTATTTTTTATTTTTTGGTTTAAGTTTAGGTCTTTATTTTATTTTTTTAGGTTTAAGTTTTAGGTTTTTATTTTACGTTTATTTTTTAGGTTTTATTTTTTAGTATAGGATTAGGTTTATTATCTATTTATTTTATTTTATTTAGTTTAGGGTTTAGGTTTAGTTTATTTTAGGTTTTGGTTTAGGTTTTATTTATTATATTTTAGTTTATTTTAGCTTAGGTTTAGATTTATTTTATTACATTTATTTCAGATTTAGGTTTTTTTTAGTTTAGGGTTTAAGTTTTATTTTTTATTTATTTTTAGGTTTAGGTTCTTATTTAGTTTTTATTTTATTTTATTTTTCGTTTATTTTATTTTTATTTTGTGTTTAGTTTTTATTTTATTTAGTCTTTTTATTTATATGTTTTTATTTTTATTTTTTAGGGTTTAGGTTTAGTTAATTTTAGTTTTAGGTTTTATTTATTTTAGTTTAGTTTATTTTAGTTTAGGTTAAGGTTTATTTTATTTTATTTATTTTCGATTTAGTTCTTTTTATTAATTGACGGTTTAGGTTTTATTTTTAGGTTTATTTTTTTAGGTTTAGGTTTTTATTTGGTTTTTATTTTATTTTATTTTAGGTTTATTTTAAATTTATTTTACGTTTAGTTTTTATTTTATTTAGTTTTTACATTTTTAGGCTTATTTTATTATTTAGTTTTGTTTAGGTTTTTATTTATTATATTTTAGTTTAGTTTTTAATTTTTATTTTATTTTATTTTTACATTTAGGGTTAGGTTTAGGTTTTAGTTTAGGTTTTTATTCTATTTTATTTTATTTTATTTTATTTAGGTTTAGTTTTTATTTATTTATTTTTTTAGGTTTTATTTAGTTTATGTATAGGCTTTTTTGGTTTTAAGGTTTAGGGTTTAGGGTTTAGGATTTGTGGTTTAGGGTTTAGGGTTTAGGGTTATAGGTTTTAAGGTTTAGGGTTTAGGGTTTAGGGTATTTTTATAAATTAAATAAATAGGTAAGTTTAAGTTTATTTATTTTTTTTTTATTTTAGTTTATTTTTATTTTTATTTAGGTTTATTTCATATTTTTGTTTAATTTAGTTTATTTATTTTATGTTTATTTATTTTAGTTTTAGTTTTTTATTTTAGTTTATTTTTTTGGTTTAGGTTTAGGTTTATGCTAATTTATTAGTTTAGTTTTATTTTTATTTTTCCTTTTATGTTTAAGATTTATTTTTTATTTTTAGGTTTAGGAGGTTTTTATTTTATTTTTTTAGGTTTAGGTTTTAGGTTTTTATTTTAGGTTTACTTTTATATTTTATTTTTTAAATTATTTTATTTTATTTAGTTTAGGGTTTAGGTTTAGTTTATTTTAGGTTTAGGTTTAGGTTTTATTTATTTTAGTTTATTTTATTTTTATTTAGGTTAAGGTTTATTTTGTTTTTTTATTTTTGGTTTAGTTTTTTTTTTTAGTTTAGGGTTTAGATTTTATTTTTAATTTATTTTTAAGTTTTATTTTTAGGTTAATTTTTTAGGTTTAAGATTTTATTTAATTTTTATTTTATTTTATTTTAGGTTTATTTTTATTTTTAATTTACATTTAGTTTTTATTTTAATAAATTTTTTTACTCTTAGGTTTATTTTTTAGTTTTGTTTAAGTTTTTATTTATTTTATTTTATTTTAGTTTTTATTTTTTATTTTATTTTTTTCTACTTTTATGTTTAAGTTTAGGTTTTAGTTTAGGTTTTTATTTTATTTTATTTATTTATTTATTTTTTAGGTTTAAGTTTTATTTTTGTTTTTTTAGTTTTAGGTTTTATGTTGTTTAGGTATAGGTTTCAAGGTGTTTAGTGTTTACAGTTTGGGGTTTAGGGTTTATGGTTTAGGGTTGTTGGCTTGAGGGTTTATGTTTACTGTTTAGGGTTTAGGATTTATAGTTTAAGGTTCTAAGGTTTAGGGTTTAGGCTTTAGGGTTGTAGGTTTAGGTTTTAGGGTATAGGGTTTAGGGTTTAGGGCTAGGGTTTTTTATTTTATTTAAATTTTTAATATTAAATTAAGTAAACTCATAGGTTTAGGTTTATTTAATTTATTTAGTTTATTTTTTATTTATTTCAACTTATTTTATTTTTTATTTTTGTTTAGGTTTATTTTTATTTTTAATTAGTTTATTTTATTTCTTTTATGTTTATTTATTTTAGTTTAGGTTTTTTATTTTAGTTTACTTTTTTAGGTTTAGGTTTAGGATTACTTTTTTAGTTTAGTTTTATTCTTATTTTATTTTATTTTTGGTTTAGGTCTTATTTCTTATTTTTAGGTTTAGGTTTTAGGTTTTTATTATAGGTTTTATTTTTTATTTTAGGTTTTATTTTGTTAGTTCAGGTTTAGGTTTATTTTTAGTTTATCTTATTTTATTTAGGGTTTAGCTTTAGGCTCAGGTTTTGGTTTATGTTTTTTTTTTGTTCAATTTTTTTTTAAGGTTTAGGCTTATTTTATTTTTATTTTAGGTTTAGGTTTTTTTTTGTTTATGGTTTAAGTTGTATTTTATATTTATTTTTAGGCTTACTTTTTAGGTTTAGGTTTTTATTTAGTTTTTATTTTAATTTATTTTATTTTTCTTTTAGGTTTAGTTTTTATTTTATTGAGGTTTTTTATTTCTTTAGTTTAGTTTAGGTTTATATTTATTTTATTTTAGTTTAGTTTTTATTTTTTATTTTATTTTCTTTTTAAGTTTTGGTTTAGGTTTAGTTTATGTTTTTATTTTATTTTAGTTTAAGTTTTTTTATTTATTTATTTTTAGGTTTTTTTAATTTAGGTTTAGCTTTTTAGCTTTTTAGGCTTTAAGGTTTAGGCCTTAGGGTTAGTTGAGGGTTTAGTGTTTAGTGTTTAGGGTTTGAGGTTTATGATTTAGGGTTTAGGGTTAATAATTAAGGGTTTTGAGTTTAGGTTTAGGGTTTAGGGTTTAGGTTTTTGGGTTTAGGGTTTAGGGCTTAGGGTTTTAGGGTTTAGGGTTTAGGGTTTAAGGTTTAGGGTTTAGGTTTTTGGTCTAAGGTTTAGGTTTTAGTTTAGGGTTAAGGGCTTTTGTATTTTTTAACAGAGAACAAATTCAACTTCAATATTTCTTATTTTCAATTTCATTAACCAAGTAACACACGTTTTCTAAGACATAAGCGATGACATAGATCAAAAAATGAGCATGCATAGAGCAAATTAAAAGCCCTAGATAACTAAGGGCATCTCTATTGTAAAGACACACTCAATCATTAATCGGATCTAGCATTCTTCAACCCATCTAACCCCGCCTCTCGAGTAGTGGGACTCACCATCATATCCCCGATCTCTCCCCAACCACCATCACCGCTGTAGCCTACATCGCTCATTCAGCCTTCATAATAACCACTGCTCTGACCACCACCTCGATATCCACTAGCACCACTAGATCCACCACCACCACTACGATAATCATTGCCTCTACCTTTGCCTCCGTCGCTAGATCTAGACTGAGGCTAGTTGACGGTGATTTCCCTGCAATAAAGATTATGCCCATTCTTAGGGTTTAAGTTTATTATGTTTTAAAGTTTAGGTTTATTTTTTTATTTTTTAGTTAATTTAGATTTAATTTTAGGGTTTGGGGATTATGGTATGGTTTTAGGGTTTAGTGTTTAGGGTTTAGGGTTTATTCTTTTAGGGTTTAGGGATCAGGGTAAGGGTTTAGGGATTTCGGTTTTAGGGTTTAAGGTTTTAAGGATTAGGGTTTAGGGTTAAGGTTTAGGGTTTAGTGTTTAGGATTTAATATTTAGGCTTTAGGGTTTATGATTTTGAGGGTATAGGTTTTATGGTTTTGGGTTTAAGGTTGTGGTGGTTTAGGGTTTAGTTTTACCTGGTTTAGGGTTTAAAGTTTAGGGCTCAGTTTGATGATTTAGGATTTAGGGTCAGCTGCTTAGAGTTTAAGTTAGGGTTTAAGATTTAGCTTTAGGGTTTTGGAAGGTTTAGGCAAGGGGTCAGTGGTTTAGTGAGGGTTTATAGGTGGATGCCTTTAGGGTCAGGGTTGGAGTTTATGGTTTAGGGCTTAGGGTTTTTTTGACTTAGGGTCATTAGGGTTTAGGGTTTAGGGTTTAGGATTTAGGGTTTAGTATTTATGGTTTTGGGTTTAGGGTTTATTATTTTTGTTTAAATTAAGTAAACTAGTAGGTTTATGTTTATTTAGTTTATTTTCTATTTATTTTACTTTATTTATTTTTATTTATATTTAGGTTTATTTTTTATTTTTATTTAGTGTAGTTTATTTATTTTAAGTTTATTTATTTTAGTTTATGTTTTTAAATTTAGTTTATTTTTTAGGTTTAAGTTTAAGTTTCTGTTTATTTTTTAGTTTAGTTTTATTTTTATTTTATTTTTTAGGTTTAGGTTTTATTTATTTTTAAGTTTAGGTTTAGTTTTTATTTTATTTTTTGAGGTTTAGGTTTTAGGTTTTATTTTAGGTTTATTTTTAGGTTTTATTTTCTAGTTCAGGTTTAGGTTTCTTTTTAGTTTAGTTTATTTTATTTAGCTTAGGGGTTTTGGTTTCATTTCTTTTAGGTTTAGGTTTAGTTTTTATTTATTTTAGTTTAGGTTTAGGTTTATTTTATTTTGTTTATTTTAGGTTTGGGTTTTTTTTTCAGTTTAGGGTATATGTTTTATTTTTTTTATAATTTTTTGGTCTTATTTTTTAGGTTTATTTTTTAGGTTTAGGTTTTTATTTAGTTTTTAATTTATTTTATTTTAGGTTTATTTTATTTTTATTTTGGGTTTAGTTTTTATTTAATATAGGTTTTTTTTAGGTTTATTTCAATTTATAGTTTAGTTTGTGTTTTTTTTTTTATTTTAGTTTAGTTTTTATTTTTATTTTTATTTTCATTTTATTTTTATAGTTAGAATTATGTTTAAGTTTTTTATTTTTTATTTTTATTTTATTTGGGTTTATGTTTTTTTTTTTATTTAATTTTTAGGTTTTTAGGGTTTAGGGTTTGGGGTTTGGGGTTTGGGGTTTAGGGTTTAGGGTTTGGGGTAGACTTTTGGCTTTAGTGTTGTAAGTTTTTCGGTTTAGGGTTTGGGGTTTAGGGTTTAGTGTTTTAGGGTTTAAGGTTTAGGGTTTAGGGTTTAGGGGATAGGGATTTGAGGTTTAGGGCTTAGGGGTTAGGGTTATGGTTTTTTTAAATTTTTTTCGATTTTCTTAAATTTTTTTAAAATTCAGTAAACTGGTAGGTTTATTATATTTTATTTATTTTATTTTATTTATTTTGGTTTATTTTTATTTTATTTTATTTAGTTTATGTATTTTAGTTTATTTATTTTAGTTTAGGTTTAGGGTTAGGCTTATTTTTTATTTAGTTTTATTTTTAATTTTTTTTTTAAGTTTTAGTTTTATTTTTTATTTTACCTAGGTTTAGGTTTTATTTTATTTTTTTTAGGTTAAGGTTTTAGGTTTTATTTTAGGTTTATTTTAGGTTTTATTTTCTAATTTAGGTTTAGGTTTATTTTAGTTTATTTTATTTTATTTAGGGTTTTGGTTTAGGTTTAGGTTTTATTTATTTTAGGTTTAGGTTTCATTTATTTTAGTTTAGATTATTTTAGTTTAGGTTTTTTATTTATTTTACTTTTATTTTAGGTTTATGTTTTTTTTTAGTTTATGGTTTAGCTTTATTTTTATATTTATTTTTAGCTTTTATTTTTAAGGTTAGGATTTTATTTAGTTTTTATTTAATTATATTTTTTGTTTTTTTTTATTTCAGGATTAGCCTTTATTTTATTTAGGTATTTTAGTTTTTTTTATTTACAATTTTTATTTATTTTATTTTATTCTAATTTTTATTTTTTTATTTTTTTTTAGGTTTAAGTTTCAGTTTAGGTTTTAATTTAGTTACTTTAGGTTTAGGCTTATTTTTTAATTTATTTAGTTACTTTAGGTTTAGGTTTAGGGTTTGGAGTTTAGTGTTGAGGGTTTAGGGTTTATGGTCAGGGTTCAGGGTTTAGGGTTTAGGGTGTAGGATTTAGGGTTTAAGGTTTACGGTTTATGATTTGGATTTAGTGTTTAGGGTTTATGATTTAGGGTTTAGGGTATAGGGTTTAGTGTTTTTTAGGATTTAGAGTTTGGGGTTATAGGTTTAGGGTTATAAGTTTACGGTTTAGGGTTTAGTGTTAGTTTTAGGGTTTAGGTTTAGAATTTAGGGTTTTTTCTAAAATTAAGTAAACTCATATGTTTAGGTTTATTTATTTTATTTAGTTTATTTTTATTTATTTTAGTTAATTTTAATTTATAATTTTTATTTAGTTTTGTTTATTTCTTTTAGTTTAGGTTTTTTTATTTTACTTTAATTTTTACATTTAAGTTTAGGTTTAGGTTTATTTTTTCGTTGAGTTTTTTTTTGTAGGTTTAGATTTTATTTTTTTTATTTTTAAGTTTAGGTTTAGGTTTTGGTTTTAGGTTTATATTTTAGGTTTATATTTTATTTTTTATTTTTTAGTTTTGGTTTATTTTTATTTTTAGTTTATTTTATTTTATTTAGTTTAGGCTTAGTTTATTTTAGGTCTAAGTTTAGGTTTTATTTATTTTAGCTTAGTTTATTTTATTTTAAGTTTAGGTTTATTTTATTTTATTTATTTTATTTTTATTTTTGGTTTAGATTTTTTTTTAGTTTAGCATTTAGGTTTTATTTTTTAAGTTTAGGTTTTTATTTAGTTTTTATTTTATTTTATTCTTAGGTTTATTTTATTTTTTATTTTATTTTATTTTTAAGTTTGGGTTTAGGTTTTAGTTTAGGATTTTTATTTTATTTTATTTTATTTAATTAAGTTTAGGTTTTTTTATTTATTTTATTTTTATGTTTTATTTAGTTTAGTTTTTTTTTTTGGGTTTAGTTTAGGGTTTAGGGTTCATGGTTTTAGGGTATACAAGATTTTAGTGTTTAGTTTAGCTTAGGGTTTAGTGGTAGTGGTTTAGAGTGGTAGGGTTTAGGATTTTAAAGTTTAGAACTGTAGGTTAGTTAGGTTTATGGTAGTTTAGAGTTTAGTTGGGTTTTAGTATATGGTTAGGGTTTAGGATAGGGTTATGGTTAGGATTTAAGTATGGTAGGTGGTTTAGGGTCAGTTTAGGGTTTAGGACAAAAGTTTAGGGTTTAGGGGTTAGTTTCAGGGTTTAGGGTTTTAGGTTAATGATTAAGGAATTAGGGTTTAGGCCTATGGGTTTTTTAAAAAAAAAATTAAGTAAACTTGTAGGTTTAGGTTTATTAAATTTATTTATTATTTATTTTATGTTTATTTATTTTATTTTAGTTTATTTTTTAGGTTTAGGTTTAGGATTATGCTTAATTTTAGGCTTAGGTTTTATTTTTAAGTTTTAGGTTTAGGTTTAGGTATTTATTTTATTTTTTTAGATTTACATTTTTGGTTTTCATTTTAGGTTTATTTTTAGATTTTTTTTTAGTTTAGGTTTAGGTTTTTTTTTAGTTTATTTTATTGTTATTAGTTTAGGGTTTAGGTTTAGTTTATTTTAGGTTTTATTTAGGTTTTATTTAGTTTATTTTAGGTTTAGGTTTATTTTATTTTATTTATTTTAGGTTTAGGTTTTTTTAGTTTAGGGTTTAGGTCTTATTTTTTATTTATTTTTAGGTTTATTTTTTAGGTTGAGGTTTTAATTTAGTTTTTATTATAATATATTTTAGGTTTACTTTATTTATTTTTTATGTTTAGTTTCTATTTTATTTAGGTTTATTATTTTAAGGTTTATTTTATTTTTTTAGTTTAGTTTAGGTTTTTATTTATTTTATTTTAGTTTAGTTTTTATTTCTTATTTTATTTTATTTCTTGGTTTACGTTTAGGTTTAGGTTTAGGTTTTAGTTTAGCTTTTTAGTTTATTTTATTTTTTTATTCTATTTTGGTGTAGGAATTTTATTTATTTATTTTTTAGGTTTTATTGTGTTTAAGTTTAAGCTTTAAGGTTTTTAGGGATTTAGGTTTAGGGTTTAGGGTTTGGGGTTAAGAGCTTAGGGTTTAGGGTTGTAGATTTTAGGGATTACGGTTTAGGGTTTTAGGGTTTATGGTTTAGGGTTTTATTTGTTTTTTATTTTTTTTCATTTCATTTTAAATTAAACAGTAGATTTAGGTTTATTTAATTTATTTTATTGTTTATTTTAATTTTTTTTATTCAGATTTATTTTTACTTTTTATTTTTACTTAGTTTAGTTAATTTATTTTAGTTTATTTTTTAGGTTTAGGTTTAGGTTTAGGTTTAGGCTTATTTTTTTTGTTTAGTTTCATTTTTATTTATTTTTTAGGTTTAGGTTTTATTTTTTATTTTTAGGTTTATGTTTTGGTTTTTATTTTATTTTTTTAGGTTGAGGTTTTTGGTTTTTATTTTAGGTTTTTTTTGGGAATTATTTTTTAGTTTAGGTTTATTTTTAGTGTATTTTGTTATAATTAGTTTAGGTTTAGGTTTAAGTTTAGTTTATTTTAGGTTTAGGTTTAGGTTTTATTTATTTTAGCTTAGTTTATCTTATTTTAGGTTAAAGTTTATTTTATTTTTATTTTAGGTTAATTTTTTATTAGATTAGGGTTTAAGTTTTTTTTAATTTATTTTTAGGTTTATTTTTTAGGTTTAGGATTTTATTTAGTTTTTCTTTAATTATATTTTAGGATTATTTTATTTTTATTTTAGGTTTTGTTATTTTTTTATTTAGGTTTTTAATTATTTTTAGTTTAGTTTAGATTTTTCTTTTTTTTAATTTAGTTTTTATTTTATTTTATTTTTTAAGGTTTAGGTTTAGCTTTAGGTTTTAGTTTATGTTTTTATTTTATTTTATTTTTTCATTTTATTTTTGTGTATGGTTATTATTATTAATTTTATTTTTAGTTTTATTTAGGTTAGGTTTATGTTTTTAGCTTTTTGGGGTTTAGGGTTTAGTTTTTAATTTTGTTTTATTTTTAGGGTTTATATTTAAGTTTAGGTTTAAGTTTATTTTTAGTTATTCTATTTTATATAGTTTCGAGTTTAGGTTTAATTTATTTTAGGTTTATGTTTAGGTTTTATTTATTTTAGTTTAGTTTATTTTAATTTTGGTTTAGGTTTATTTTATTTTATTTTAGGTTTAGTTTTATTTTTAGTTTAGGGTTTTATATTTTATTTATTTTTGGTTTTATTTTAAGGTTTATTTTTTAGGTTTATGTTTTTATTTTATTTTATTTTTGTTTTATTTTATTTTTATTTATTTAGATCTTTTATTCTTAGGTTTATTTTATTTTTTAGTTTAGTTTAGGGTTTTATTTATTTATTTTTAGTTTATTTTTATTAGTTTATTTTATTTATTTTTAGGTTTAGGTTTATGTTTTAGTTTAGGTTTTTATTTTATTATTTATTTTATTTTATTTAAGTTTAGGTTTTTTTATTTATTTTATTTTTAGGTTTTACTTTATTTAGGTTTAATTTTAACTTTTAGGGTTTTAGGGTTTTAGAGTTTATGGTTTAGGGTTAGGGTTTAGTGTTTAGGGTTTAGGGTTTAGTGTTTAGGGTTTTGGGTGTATGGTTTTTATGGTTTAGGGTTTAGGGTTAGCTTAGGGTTTAGGTAAGTTTAGGTTTTAGTTTTTAAGGTTTAGGGTTTAGGAATAAGGGTTTAGGATTTTTAAGGTTTAGGGTTTAGGGTTAGTTTAGGGTTTAGGGTTATTTAGAGATTAGGGTTTAGGGTTTAGAGTTCAAGTTTTAGTTTAGGGTTTAAAGTTTTTTGTTTATTTTTTTAACAGAGAACAAATTCATATTCAACATTTCATCTTTCAATTTCGTCAACCAAGTAACACACCAAGTTTTCTAAGACATAAGCGATGACATAGAAAAAAAATGAGCACGCCTAGAGAAAATTAAATGCTCTAGATAACTGAAATTGTCTCTACTGTAAAGACATAGTTCCATAAGTAGTAGATCAGATTGATCATTTTGTAATTTCTCTAGTTCCCATCAGAACCACCCCAGCTTCTCGAGTTGCAGGATCCACCATCATATCCTTGATCTCTCGCTCCGCCACCACCATGGCTGTAACCTTCATTGCTCCTCCCACCTCCATAACAACCACTGCTCCGACCACCACCTCCATATCAACTAGCAGCTCCAGATCCCCCACCACCACTATGATAACTGCAGCCTCTAGCTTCTCCTCCAATGCTAGATCTAGATTGAGTCTAGTTGACGGTAATGTTCCTGTCATCAAGGTTTTGCCCATTCTTAAGTTTCAGGTTTAGGTTTATGATTATTAGGTTTTAGGGTTTAAGTTTATTATTTAATTTATTTAGTTACTTTAGGTTTATGTTTAGGGTTTGGGGTTCAGAGTTTAGTGTTTAGGGTTATGGTTTAGGGTTTAGGGTTTAGGGTTTAGGGTTTTAGGGTTCTAGCTTATAGGGTTTATGGATTAGGGTTAGGGTTTATGGTTTAGGGTTTAGGGTTTAGGGTTTAGGGTTGTAGGTTTAGAGTTTATGGTTTAGCATTTGGGTTTGGGGTTAGGATTTAGGGTTTATGTTTTTTTTTAAATTTAGTGAACTGGTAGGTTTAGGTTTATTTATTTTTTTTAGTTTATGTTTAATTTATTTTAGGTTATTTTATTATTTATTTTTATTTAGGTTTATTTTTTATTTTTATTTAGTTTAGTTTATTTATTTTATGCTTATTTATTTTAGTTTAGGTTTTTTATTTTAGTTTACTTTTTAGGTTTAGGTTTAGGATTAAAATTCTTTTTTAGTTGAGTTTTATTTTTAGTTTATTTTTTAGGTTTAGGTTCTATTTTTTATTTTTGGTTTAGGTTTAGGTTATTATTTTTATTTTTTTGAGTTTAGATTTTAGGTTTTTAGTTTGGTTTTACTTTTAGGTTTTTTTTTAGTTTAGGCTTAGATTTATTTATAGTTTATTTTATTTCATTAAGTTTAGTTTTAAGTTTAGGTTTAGTTTTTTTGGATTAGGTTTAGGTTTAATATATTTTATTTTAGGTTTAGCTTTATTTTATTATGTTTATTTTATATATTATTTTTAGGTTTATGTGTTTTTTTCTTTAGGGTTTAGGTTTTATTTTTTTTTTACTTTTAGGTTTTATATTAAAGTTTATTTTTTAGGTTTAGGGTTTTATTTAGTTTTTATTTTATTTTATTTTAGGTTTATATTATTTTTACTTTAGGTTTAGTTTTTATTTTATTTAGGTTTTTTAATCTTAGGTTTATTTATTATGGCTTATTTAGGTTTTTATTTATTTTATTTTAGTTTATTTTTATTATTTTATTTTATTTTATTGTTAGGTTTAGGTTTATGTTTATGTATTAGTTTAAGTTTTTATTTTATTTTATTATTTTAATTTATTTAGATTTAGGTTTTTTATTTATTTTAATTTTAGGTTTTATTTTGTTTAGCTTTAAGTTAAGTTTTTTTTAGGTTTGGGGAGCTTTAGGGTTTAGGGTTTAGGTTTAGGGTTTGGGTAGGGTATGGTATGGTAGATTTAGGTTTTAGGTTTTGTTTTTTAGGGTGGGTTTAGGGTTTAGGTTTAGGGTTTAGGGTTTGGTTTTTAGGGTTTAGGGTTTAGTGGGTTTAAGGTTCAGGGTCAGGGTTTAGGTTTGTGGTAGGGTTTATAGGGTATGGTCAGGGTTTAGGGTCAGTTAGGTTTAGGGTTTAGGGTTTGGTTTAGGTTAGTTTTAGGTTTAGGTTTAGGGTAGGTTTGATTTAGTTTAGGGTAGGATTTAGGGTTTAAGATTTAAGTTTTTTTCTTATTAAGTAAACTGGTATGTTTAGGTTTATTTAGTTTATTTTTTATTTATTTTAGTTTAATTAATTTATTATTTTATTTAGGTTTATTTTTTATTTTTATTTAGTTTAGTTTATTTATTTAAGTTTAAATTTTTTTAATTTTAGTTTATTTTTTAAGTTTAGGTTTAGGTTTATGTTTATTTTTTAGTTTAATTTTATTTTTATTTTATTTTTTAGGTTTAGGTTTTTTTTTAGGTTTTACATTATTTTTTTAGTTTTAGGTTTTAGGTTTTATTTTAGGTTTTATTTTTTCAGTTTAGGTTTAGGTTTATTTTTAGTTTATTTTATTTTATTTAATTTAGGGTTTAGGTTTATGTTTTATTTATTTTAGTTTAGTTTATTTTAGTTTAGGTTTATGTTTATTTTATTTTTCTTATTTTAGGTTTAGGCTTTTTTTGTAGTTTTGGGCTTCGGTTTGATTATTTATTTATCTTTAGGTTTTATTTTTTTAGTTTATCTTTTAGGTTTAGGTTTTTATTTAGTTTTATTTTATTTAGATTTTGTGCCACCATCCTTCAAGATCTTTGATGGCATTGGAAGCCCATGATAACACGTTGCACACTTTTGAGCTAGCTATTGCAACACTGGTGGCAGCAACACACTCCTCTTCCACCTTTTCGTTAGCAATCGTTAGTTGTATCATTTGATTGGTAAGCCAAATTGCCCAAAGGTTCGGTGAAGACCTTTGCTAAGTTGGAGCACCTCTTCATCAAGAGGTTTGCTAGAGCTCAGCAGAGGGTGACTGTAGGCGACCTTATTGTAGAGAAATAGAAACTCAACGAGTCCCATGTTGATTATATTCTCAGGTGGCGCAACCTGAGCATGAAATGCAAACTATAGCTATCTGAACATCATGCGATTGAGATTCTTCTCAAGAATATCAATGGCTCGGTCACCTTCATTCTTTAGGGCTTTACCATCATAACATTTGAGAAATTAATCAACAAGGTGGCTAGCCTGAGAAAGCCAAACAATTTTCTTTTCCCAACCAATCATCTAGGTCCAAGCCGAATCTAGGAGGAGTTGTGTCAGTGGACAGAGGGAAGCATCCAGCCAGAGTTCAATAGGAGAGACTACAAGCTCAGCAGCCTCCTTTGACACCACTTCTTCCACCACCTTGGACATCATACCAGCCATCGCAGCTGCCACAACAACCATTTCCACCACCTCAATAGCCTACCCAGTAGTGGTATTCATATCGATCACCAGGTACCTACTTTCCACCTACTCATGCTGATATATTGAATAAGCCATATTCATTCAAGAGGGAGATAGTTATAAAAATCTTTAAGAATCTCTTAAAGATACTTGACTTTCAGCTACGAGAAGCTTAAGAAGTTGGAGGAAGTGGGTAAGAGCGATGATCTTAGATATTGCGCCTACCACTGCATGTTAGGCCATGTCTTAGAGGATTGTATCACTTTTACGGACTAGCTTCAGTGCAGCTACAAGTTGAGAGCCATAGTTATCCCTAATGAATACTTATTAGAGCAACCATCCAGTTATGTTAGAGTAATCCTTGGAGATACTTGTGATCCTTTTAAGACCAAAGAAGTTTAGGATATCTTCCTATCTTGAACCTCTAAGAAGATAATTTTTAATATCAAGAAGCTTTCCTTGCAGGTGCCTGAAGTAGCTCAAACCTCTAACACCAAAGAAGGTTTGCTAGTTGCAAAGGACAATCAGGGAAGGCGACATCCCAACAGCAGCAACAACCCACCATACTTGCTTGGGATAGTCCAGTAGCATAGCCACAATCTGACTCCAGTACTCCCTCCATCGTTATATCTACCACCTCTTCTACTAGCTCCTCTTCTACTGGTAGGAGCATAGTATTTGCTGATAAAGGCACTAAATCCCTTACACCATTTATTTTATTTGTTTTCTATCATGTACCTCCACCCAAAAAGAAATTATTAAAAAAAGTTGATTCTACTTATATATTGTCTACTTCCGGTGCTCTTGATTTTATTCTTATTGAAAGCTCTCTATGTCTAAATAAAAATAATAGCTATAGTAGTTCCAATCGTTTCCTTTTTGATTCAAAGTCAGACTATCCTTCTCTGAATCAATTGGGTTTGCCTCTTGAGATTGACTTGGAGTCAACTGACTCTGAGGATCCCATAAGAAAAGCTATAGGTATGCCTGATGAGAAGGTAGAATTTTCCACAAGCTCATCATTCCAAGAAGTCATTGAAGTTAACCTATGAAGTGGCAATGTTCTACCTCCTATGGTAACACCTCAGGATAAGGGTAAGCAATTCATTGGTTCTATTGAGCTGATAGCCCCTCCATAGGATGCTCCACCCATAGATATGCTTTTGGAGGACCAAGCTAGAGTTGATTATAATGTCCTAGCTCTCCTTAGAAAGTTTCCAACTAAGTTAAGCATATGCAATGCCCTTATCTTATCCAAAGAGATGAGGGAATCTCTAATCAAGGACTTACTTGATCTAGAGATATGCATAGCTCAGCTGATCGCTACTAAAGAGGAGGCATGCCACTCGAAGGGCATCTTAAGAATTACATCCAATGATGAAGACTTACTCCTAGGGACGATCGAGCAAAATTGCCTCTTTATATTATAGTGGATGTTGCCAGATATAGGCTATGTAGAGTTCTGGTTGACCCAAGTGTATCAATCAACATTATGAGTCTAAGAACCCTTGCCTACTTGAAGATCGACATCACCAAACTCCAAAAAGAAAGGATGATGTTGAGTGAATTCAATGAACAATGTGAGAGGGCCTTGTGGTGTTTATTTTTGGATTTATGGGGGGGGGGGGGGGGTTAGGGACACCACCATGAGGGTACTCTTTTTGAAGTGATCGGGTATAACATTGAGTTATAATGTACTATCTTAGAAGATAAGAAGCATCAACCTATAATAGTCCTAATCATGTAATAAGGACTCCTAAGGCATGATGGGTCTATGAATGTACCAGAGATTTTTCTCCCTCTTTACATGAATGAATAAAGTAGGGTTTATATTAAACCAGGTTTTAAGTTCTCTATGGAGGCAAGCCTCCATACTTAATTATATCTTAGGAAATGAAATTTCTTAAGAATACTCACAATCAAAGAAGACAATTATCATCAAAAAAGATTTCAAGGTTAGACTATGAAAGGTTTGGATATATTTGGAAAATCAATTGGAAAAGTTCAAGGAGAAGACTTATTTTTGGAATCCAATTAAAATAAGTTGGAAATGTTCATGATATTAGAAAGCCTAGCGAGCATTCCAATCTATCCTATGATTAGGATTTATAATTTTGAAGTTGAGGAGATTTATATGTTTTGAGTTGAAATTTAATTAGATTACTAGGGCTTGTAATCCACCAACATAAGGTTGTGGGAATGCCTAAGAGATAAGGATTTATGCTCGTAGCCTGAAAGAAATAGCTACCACGGATCCTAATTCTAGGGAACTTTAGTACAAGCTAAAGCAAGACCTAAATCTAAGTGATAGGTGGACATAAGGGTAACTTCCATAAGAGAAATAAATTGTTCATCTTCTGGACTTATAACTGCCTAAAGTGGTCGCCAGCTAACTTCTCCTACAATTTTAAAACATATAATCCAATCTTATGAATTTCAAGATAGCTAGGGCAGTTATTTAATTAGAAAGAACCTAAAGTCCTAAACACACTTCCTAAGAGACTAGAGCATGAGTGGTATGGCATATGACTTAATATATAGATGCAAAATATTTTCAAATTTTATTTCATTATAGACATATCATTTTGACAGAGCCTTTAGGATTTATTTTGCCTAAATGCATGATGAAATAGGTTATGGGTCAAATAAAATAGAAGAAGGTTTTTTTATTAAGTTTAGGTTTAGGTTTATGTTTATTTTTAGTTTAGTTCTATTTTTATTTTATTTTATGTTTAGGTATAATTTTTTATTTTTAGGTTTATGTTTAGGTTTTTATTTTACTTTTTTAGCTTTAAGTTTTAGGTTTTAATTTTAGGGTTACTTTTAGGTTTTATTTTTTTTTAGTTTAGGTTTAGGTTTAGGTTTATTTTATTTTATTTAGTTTAGGCTTTAGGTTTAGTTTATTTTAGGTTTAGGTTTAGGTTTCATTTATTTTAGTTTAGTTTATTACAGTTTAGGTTTTGGTTTATTTTATTTTTTTATTTTAGGTTTAGGTTTTTTTTAGTTTAGAGTTTATGTTTTAAGTTTTATTTATTTTTAGGATTTATTTTTAAATTTGTTTTTTAGGTTTAGGTTTTTATTTAGTTTTTATTTTATTTTATTTTATGCTTATTTTATTTCTATTTTATGTTTAGTTATTATTTTGTTTAGGTTTTTTATTTTTAGGTTTATTTTATTTTTTGGTTTAGTTTAGATTTTTATTTATTTTATTTAAGTTTAGTTTTTATTTTTTAGTTTATTATATTTTTAGGTTTCGGTGTAGGTTTAGGTTTTAGTTTAAGTTTTTACTTTATTTTATTTTATTTTTTATTTTATTTAGGTTTAAATTTTTTTTATTTTATTTTTAGGTTTTATTTAGCTTAGGTTTAAGTTTTTAGGTTTTTAGGGTTTAGGGTTTATGGTTTAGGATTTAGGGTTTAGAGTTTAGGGTGAGAGTTTTTTTTTTAGATTTTTTAAAATTCAATAAACTAGTAGGTTTAGGTTTATTTATTTTATTAGTTTATTTTTTATTTATTTTAGTTTATTTTGTATTTTATTTTTATTTAGGTTTATTTTTATTTTTATTTAGTTTAGTTTATTTATTTTACTTTAGGTTTTTATTTTAGTTTATTTTTTTAGGTTTAAGTTTAAGTTTAGGTTTATTTTTTTTCAGTTTAGTTTTATTTTTATTTATTTTTGAGGTTTAGGATTTATTTTTTATTTTTAGGTTTAGGTTTATGTTTTTATTTTATTTTCTTAGGTTTTGGTTTAGGTTTAAGTTTAGGTTTAGGTCTTAGTTTTAGTTTTTATTTTTTTTAGGTTTAGGTTTATTTATTAATTTTATTTTTAGATTTTATTTAAATTTAGATTTTGTTAGGTTTTGTGGTTTTAGTTTAGCGTTTAGGGTTTAGGGTTTAGGGTTTAGGGTTTAGGGTTGTGGGTTTTAGGTTTTAGGGTTTAGGGTTTATGGTTACTTTTAGGGTTTAGGGTTAGGGTTTTTTAATTTTAATTTTAATTTTTCTATTTTTTATTATTTTTAAAATAAGTAAACTGTTAGGTTTAGGTTTATTTAGTTTTTATTTATCTATTTTTAGTTTATTTTTATTTTTTTTTATTTTTATTTAGTTTAGTTTATTTATTTTAGATTTATTTATTTTAGTTTAGGTTATTTATTTTAGTCTAGTTTTATTATTATTTTATTTTCTAGGTTTAACTTTTATTTTTTTATTTTTAGGTTTATGTTTAGGTTTTATTTTAATTTTAGGTTTAGGTTTTAGGTTCTTATTTTTTATTTATTTTAAGGTTTTTTAGTTTAGTTTAGGTTTAGGTTTATTTTTAGTTTATTTTATTTTATTTAGTTTAGGTTTAGGTTTAGGTTTAGTTTATTTTAGGTTTAGGTTTAGGTTTAGTTTATTTTATTTTAGTTTATTTTAGTTTAGGTTTAGGTTTATTTTTATTTTAGGTATAGATTTTTTTTAGTTTTGTGTTTAGGTTTTATTCTTTATTTATTTTTAGGTTTATTTTTTAGGATTAGGTTTTTAATTAGTTTTTATTTTATCTTATTTTAGGTTTATTTTATTTTTATTTTTATTTTAGCTTTAGTTTTTATTTTATTTAAGTTTATTTATGGTTTTAGTTTAGTTTAAGATTTTATTTTTGTTATTTTAGTTTAGTTTTTATTTAATTAGTTTATTTTATTTTTGAGTTTATGTTTAGGTTTAGGTTTAAGTTTTAGTTTAAGTATTTATTTTAATTTATTTTTTATTTTATTTTAGTTTATGTTTTTTTGTTTATTTTATTTTTTGATTTTATTTAGTTTAGGTTTAGCTTTTTAGCTTTTTAGGGTATAGGGTTTAGGATTTAGGGTTTAGGTTTTAAGGTTTTAGGGTTTAGGGTTTAGGGTTTAGGGTTTTGGTTTTAGGGTTTAGAGTTTAGGGTATTTTTTTTTAGGGGAAGCCCCATATAGGGGTATTTTATTGCCACAAAAAGAGGGTTACAAGGTCCTTAAAAGGGGGTAAACTCGAACTCGCTCAAAGAGCTACAACCTAAGGAGTAAATCTATCTAAGTACATCCAAGAGTAAAAGAAAGCATAAAACAATCAAAAGAAAGATGACTAACATAATAAGCTAAAGTAAGATTAAAGCCAATGCTGGAGGATGTGAGAATGCATGATAACTGGAGGAGACAAAAGAAGGAGAGAGAATCACCGCAAAGTTATAATAAGAGGGAGATTAGAACAGTTAAGGTAATCTGATAAAAAAGTTAGAGGAAAATAACATAATGAGTATGTTAGTAAGGAATTGTGATAGAGAAGGCTCGCTCAATCATATCCTATTGCGATGCAAGTATAAGCATCCAAACTTGAGAAGGGTTACATCACTGAGCTACCAACCAATAGGGAGTGAGATCATCACGACCATCATAGCCAACAAACTGAGAGGTAGCACCAGTTGTTGATATTCTTGTGAGCTTTATTACCGCAAACCTAAGCAAAATCATATCTATAATATATAGGTAATTGCTAAGAGTCAAGGATAAGGTCTCATTCAAGAAAAATATCAACAATATAGCCATCTTGACATGAGAATACATAAACATAAGTGAGTGAGCCATCTTAGCGTAATCTCATGAATAGCCATATTCGGAAAGAAATTACGATTTATTTCCTCCATAAGAAAATTACAGGGGAGACAACTTGCTGAAAACCTATTAAATAAGTCAATGAGCTTATAATTAACACCATCCCAATCACATGGTATGTAAATGAATCTTTCAAGTGAAAACAACCGTGAAACAATTTATTAATGTCTGGAGAAAGCAATAGTGAAGGAAGACAAAGATAGCTCAACACGGGAATGAACCGCAACCAACCAAAATTAACACCAAAGAATAGTTAGAGCTCAATAAAGATGTGGCCACCATTCGGATAATCGGATCAACAATCAATCAGAACAAGACAAAGAAAGGCAACAACATCCAAGATAGGAAGGGACTAAATCTATAATACCAATCTTCGAATAAATCATAAGACTGTACCAACCAGTTAGAAATGAGGTAGCAGGTGATGCAGATCAAAGAAAATAGGAGATAAATTGCATAGGCAATCAAAAAGCCAACCCCAACAGCCAAACAGCTAATACAACATTGGAACCCTCCATAAAAAAAATCAACAAGTGAATTGAAATGAGTCTCAACATTAAAATCTAGAAAATAGCAACAGTTAAGATGGCAACATCCAAGATAGGAAGATACAACAAATTGGCCATAAAACTCCTCAATCATGGCAATAATAGATAAACAAATAAATAAAGCAAAAGAACATCTGAAGGCAGAATCGAGAAATCACCTAAAACCCTCACCATCGTGACGAATGTCGAACAACTTCGGGCATGAGACCCTGAAATTCTACAACCAACAAAGAAAGAGCCAACTGAGGAGACAAGGAAAAATAGAAAGGTAAATCTCCAAGACAAGAGACAACCAAAACAGCAAAAACCAGTTAGCTTGCCATGATGCCACTCCCTTGAAAAACTCCAAACCTACTGATCATGGGAAGCAAGACCAGAAACAACAAGACTAGTATTAAAAAAAATAACACAATTCCATTCCTGCAAAGAGATATTAGTGTAGAGATGGGATATCCCAATCAGCAAAATAACAACAATAAAGAAAACGCAATATCAATAGTCTAAGAGCAAACAAGCCTCCTCATGCATTCAAGATTAAGAAACCAGAAAGGTAAAAGAAAGTCTCCTAAATTACCACGAAATTATAGATTAAAGTACCACAGATTAAGAGATAAAAGATAATGTCAAGACCCAGAGAAAAATCCGATCGGAAAATCAAAAGCTACCACATAAGGAACATTCATAACAGAAAACAATATCCCAATTCACCCACAATCCTTGGAGAAATACCCCACAGGAATAACAATCATTGAGATTATACAAACCATAGGTTAAGATCGAGAACAGTTGATTAGGCAGGATCGCACAAGAATAGGGATACTATAGAAGCCACGATGTAGACAACTAATTAGATAAACCAAATCCACAAACATCCAAAATCTTAAACAAAGAACAGCAACATCAGACTATAGTACTTCTCAAACAGAAATGACACTCCAATATAAGAAGGTAACAGCACAAACCCATTAGATGTAGGATTACAATATAAACAACTATAAATATGATTCATAGCCACCCTGAAATGAGCAGCAACCCAGCCAGAAATAATCCGGGCAATTAGAAAGTCACTCCCATCAGAGCAACTAATGCAACATTGTAAGCCACTAGAATATAAAATAAGAAGATGATTCCAAGTAGAGACATCATTACCAAGCAGGAATTTTAAGACAATAAAGTTCCAAAACCAGAACTTGCTAAGACAAGAGGTGTAAGATGGCAAAAAAAATAGCAGGAGGAAAACGGGAAAGGCGTAAAAAAAATCTGCTACCTCGAACCCACAGGGATGAAAAAACCAAATCAACAAATAAATCAACAAACAACCATGGCAGCAAACCTCCAAAACCCAAAAAACAATTAAACCCAATCCATTCCAGTATAAGGATTTCAGACCAAAATAACCATTAAAAGAGACCAGGGTATTACAATTTCTTCCCTTGCAAGAAAGCATGTGAGGTATTATATAAGCAAGGACGGATGAAAGTCTTGAAGCCCAACAGCCAACCAAAATCCTTTCAGCATAAGTGATGAAACCTTTATGAATTAGGCCTTTATGGAGTAAAGAATCCCAAGGAATGTAAGCATCAGCCAAAGAAATACTATAATCATCAAAATAAAAACTACAACTAGCATAATGCACATTAATCCGATGCCTAGAATCAACATAGTTAGTAGCCATGCTCCAAGCCATATTGTCAGTGAGAAAAAACTGGTTAAAGGAGTTAGTATTTAAATCTAAGCCCATCAAAACAGATAACTTCCTCCAGTAATGATTAATGCTCTTAGGTTTAGAAATAATTGTATCAATGAAATTAAAGTCCCAAGTGGGATTACAGTTATAAAACCAGTAACAGGTAACACAAGGCTCAACTGGGTTCCAATTCAAGAGATTGATGTGCATATAGTTCAACATCTGCCCCATAATATTGTAAATTCCAAAAACAGAAATCTTCCAACTAAAGGAGAAGGGATAAAGGTAGCAAGTCATGGCAAAGAGCACAAGACAGCAATGATATCTAAGAGAAGTATCCATAAAGAACACAAGGAAATAGAAAACTAGAGAAAAGGGATGCGAAGAGGAGAATTAGATTCTGAGGTAAGGAAGCCCAGAGTTGTCCAAGTTAACCAGACCACGCAAGTATTTGGGTAATGTAAATTGATCAAAGAAGATGATCTTTAATCTCGTACTGATTTGCAAGGTAATCAGCACAGGCGTTACCTTCACGCAAAACATGAGTGATGGTAAAATTCAGTTGAGAGAGAAGAGCCCTAGTTTGCTTGAGGAGGTAATACAAACAAGTGTTGCTCATATTGGTAGAAGTCAAAAGATCAATCAGTAGAAGAGCATCCACCTCTATCCAAATATTGAGCCAGTCATTTTGAATACAAATTTCTAGAGCTTTGTGGACTACCATAAGCTCAGTATAAGGCACAGTGCTAGAAATAAGGGGATAAGCAAATGCACATGGGACTATACCCTTAGAATCCCTGAAAATTCCTCCACAACCAGAGCCATTATGAGAGACAGAGCCGTCAGTATTAATTTTAATAATATGATTAAGAGGTTTTTTCCAAAAAAACCATTCTATCATTTTGATAGTAAGTCTGGTCGGGAAGGTTGAGGCCCAGTATATTGGCTACAGATTTACAACCTTTAAAATGTTTGTGATGAATTAAATTAGCTTTAAACAATTCACAAATTTTATTTTTAGTTCTAGCAATAATCCTCATGTGATTCATATGGATCCCACGATGTTTAGCATCATTTCGGTCCATCCATATGAACCAAATAAGAGTAATGGTGATTATAATTTTAATATGACCTTTAATTGCATTGTCAAAGTAAACTTCAAGAAGTTGATATAAATTAAAAGAACAATTAAAATTGACAGTGTTGAATAGATCGTCATACCAAATCCAAATTTTAGAGGCAATAGCCCCATTAACAAAAACATGGTTAACATTCTCAATATGAGAACAACATTGACATTTAGAGGGTAAGTAAAACCCTTTACCCCACAACAAAGAGTCAACATGAATAAAGTTTTTAGGATATGCCAAGAACAGAGTAAGAAGAGGGGATATTGTTATTCCAAATTTTGGAGAACACAATAAGAATCGAGTGTCTTTAGTGTGAAGCCACACATTTTAAGGTTGAAATCCCCATTATGAGATAGCTTAAAGATAATATGATCATGATTGTTAGGAGTGATAGGAATATTAGTAATTATATTTAAGAAAGTGGAAGGAATATAATCAGTAATCTTACTAGTGTTCCACTTATAGTTTTGCCAGAATGAATTAACTCTAAGAGCGGAAGTGGAGTGAGTTTAGAGTAAGTCATCAATGGATCCACAAACACTCAGTTGTCTTGCCAAAAGAAGGAATTGCGGAGTTTATGCCCCAAAAATTAAGGATTACCATCCCATTTGTGAAGAGTCTTCTCCACACAAGAGAATCACCCAATTTAAAGGGACAAATGAGAGGATGTTTACCCTGGCAATATTTAGAAGTCATGAAATTCTCCCAAAGACTATTTTTGCTCCTAAAATTCCACCAAAGTTTGTAGGAGAAGGCATTGATAACTTCTTTGATGGATTTACAACCCACCTCCCTCTTCAAGAGTACCACAATTTTAGACCAAGATGACCAGCATTCTTTTAGGAGGTATTGGTTCCCAAGAATTTGTTTAAGAGATGCTCAATTCTATTTATGGTAGAGTTGGTAGGCACAATGGTTTGGAGAAGGTATATAGGCATGGAATTTAGAGTGCTCTTGATCAAGATAAGCCTACCACCGAAAGAGAGTAAATGAAATTCCCAAACCGAAATTTTGTTAGAAATTTTTTGAATTAGATCATCAAAAAGGTGTGGTAACTGCCGCCTCTTCTCAGGCCCAATTAGGATCATCTCAAGGGGAAACAATACATATGAGCATACAAACTTCATAAAGAAGGGTTACAATCATGTGTAATTCTACCAACAAGAGAGAAGAGGTAAGTAACATCAAAGCCATCATAGCCAGCATACCAGATACAAGCAAACATCGAAAGCCTGTAGTTCATAGAGTTTCAGATCTTTCACCATTAAACAAAGAGTAATCAGCTAGCAACCAGCTAGCAGTCAAGCCACCAAAAAAAAACTACAAGAGACTAATCATAATAACCTAGCGAATGGCTAGAACAAAGTCAGAACACCAACAATAACCATTATCCAAATACCCATCCAAGCTCCAAACCAAGGAAAACCAGAACCAACCATCAGAAAGCATTAGGCCAATGCCAATTAATAGAGAAACAACCAATAAAACAAAGATAGAAGCCCTCAAGCCAAAGTCCAATAAGTAGTAATCACCAAGCCAAACCAGGGTGAGCAACCACAAATGACTAAACAGCTTAAAAATGAAACCATCAACCAAAAAAAAGTAATTCAAGTTAAAGAGGAGAGCCAATAAACCAACTAATGTAGATAATAGAATAATGGCTGAGCATAAACCATCCCATCCACCAGAAACTAGAGTAACAAGGTAGAGAAGACATCAGCCACAAGGCTATAAAACCAAGCCAACCTAGGCTAAAATAGCAGGAACCACTAAGTTGCAACCACCAGGAAAACCCAAAATCAAGAGGTAAAAAACATAACCCAGCTCAAGCCAAAAGTGAAAACAAGTTTAGGGTTTAGGGTTTAGGGTTTAAGGTTTAATGTTTAGGCTTTAGGGCTTATAGTTTTGAGGGTTTAGGGTTTAGGGCTTAGGGTTTTTGGTTTTGGGTTTAGGGTTATAGGGTTTTGGGTTTTGGGTTGTAGGGGGGTTTAGGGTTTAGGGTTTAGGGTTAGTTTAGGGTTTTGGGTTTAGGCTTTATGGTTTTTAGAGTTTTGGTTTTAAGTTTTAGGGTTTTTTAGGGTTTAGGGTTATTTTTGGTTTAGGGTTGTAGGGGGGTTTTAGGGTTTAGGGTTTATGGTTTCTTAGGGTTTAGGGTTTATGGTTTAGGGATTAAGGTTTGGGGTTTAGGGTTATTTTTGGTTTGGGGTTTTTTTTAAGATTAAGTAAACTGGTTGGTTTAGGTTCATTTAGTTTATTTAGTTTTATTTATTTATTTATTTATTTATTTTAGTTTATTTTATTTTTTATTTTTATATAGGTTTATTTTTTTAATTTTTTTTAAATTAGTTTATATATTTTAGTTTAGGATTTTTAGTATAGTTTATTTTTTAAGTTTATGTTTAGGTTTACGTTTATATTTTAGTTTAGTTTTATTTTTACTTTATTTTTTAGGTTTATGTTTTATTGTTTATTTTTAGGTTTAGGTTTAGGTTTTTATTTTATTTTTTTTTGTTTAGGTTTTATTTTAAGTTTATTTTTAGGTTTTATTGTTTTAGTTTAGGTCTACGTTTATTTTTAATTTATTTTATTTTATTTAGTTTAGGGTTTAGGTTTAGGTTTTATTTATTTTATTTCAGTTTATTTAAGATTTGATTTACATTATTTTATTTTGTTTATTTTGGTTTAGGTTTTTTTTTAGTTTAGGGTTTAAGTTTTATTTTTTATTTTTTATAACTTTATTTTTTAGGTTTAAGTTTTTATTTAGTTTTTATTTTATTTTTTTATTTTTATTTTATGTTTTAATTTTATTTTATTTAATTTTATTTATTTTTTTGGTTAATTTTATTTTTTTTAGTTTAGTTTAGGTTTTTATATATTTTATTTTATTTAAGATTTTATTTTACATTTTTTTTTTTTTGTAGGTTTAGGTTTAGGTTTAGGTTTAAGTTTTAGTTTAGTTTTTATTTTTTTATTTTTTATTTATTTTGTTTTTAGTTTTTTTATTTATATTATTTTTAGGTTTTATTTAGTTTAGGTTCAAATTTTTTATTTTGGGGTTAGTCTTGTTTAGGGTTTAGGTTTGGGATTTTATAGTTTTGGGTTTAGGGTTTTCGGTTAGGTTTTTTTTTTGTTTTCATTTTTATATTTTTAATTTTCTTTATTTTTAAAAATTAAGTAAACTCGTAGCTTTAGGTTTATTTTGTTTATTTTGTTTTTTTATTTGTTTTAGTTTATTTCAATTTTTTATTTTTGTTTAGGTTTATTTTTATTTTTATTTAGCTTAGTTTATTTATTTTAGGTTTATTTATTTTAGTTTAGTTTTTTATTTTAGTTTATTTTTTAAGTTTAGGTTTAGGTTTAGGTTCATTTTTTAGTTTAGTTTTATTTTTATTTTATTTTTTAGGTTTAGGTATTATTTTTTATTTTTAGGTTTAGGTATAGGTTTTTATTTTACTTTTTAGGCTTAGGTTTTAGGTTTTTATTTTAGATTTATTTTAAAGTTTAGGTATAGGTTTATTTTTAGTTTAGTTTATTTTATTTAGTTTAGGTTTAGGTTTTGTTTATTTTAGTTTAGGTTTAGGATTATTTTATTTTTATTTTAAGTTAAAGTTTTTTTTTAGTTTAGGGTTTAGGTTCTATTTTTTTCATTTTTAGGTTTTATGTTTAGGTTTATTTTTTAGGATTAGGTTTGTTTTTAGTTTTTACTTTATTATTTAATTTTTATTTTATTTAGGTCTTTTATATAATAGTGTATAGGATTTTATTTATTTTATTTTAGTTTAGTTTTTATTTTCTTTTTTAGGTTTGGTTTATGTTTTGGTTTTGGTTTAAGTTTTAGTTTAGGTTTTTTTTGTTTAAGTTTTTTAATTTATTTTATTTTTATATTTTATTTAGTTTATGTTTAGGTTTTTAGCTTTTTAGGGTTTAGGGTTTTGGGTTTAGTGTTTGGGGTTTAGGATTTGGGGTTTAGGGTATAGTGTTTAGGGTTTAAGGTTTAGGGTTTAGGGTTTATGGTATAGGGTTTTAGGGTTTAGGGTTTAGGGTTTAGGGTTTAGGGTTTAGGTTTTATGATTAAGGTTCAAGTTTTAGTTTAGGGTTTAGAGTTTTTTTTTAAAATAAATATTAAATTCATATTCAACATTTCTTCTTTTCGATTTCATCAACTAAGTAACACACTAAGTTTTCTAAGACACGTGAGATGACATAGATAAAAATTGAGCATGCATAGAGGAAATCCAAAACCCTATAGAACTGCCTCTATCAGTAAAGACACAGATCGGTAGACAATTCTTCAATCCCCCCATCGAACCACCGATCTCGAGAGATCCACCATCATAACCCGATCTCTCCCTCCTCCACCCAATGCCGTAACCTCCATTTCTTCTGCCTCCATAACCACCACTCCACCGACCACCACCTCCATATCCACCAGCACCTCTAGATCCCCCACCACTACTACGATAACAGCCGCATCTGCCTTCGCCTCCACCACCAGATCTTGACTAAGCCTGATTAACGGTGATATTCCTATCGTCAAGGTCTGCCCATTCTTAGGGTTTAGGTTTAGGTTGAGGTTTATTAGGTTTTAGGGTTTATGTTTATTTTTTTTATTATTTTAGTTACTTAAGGTTTAGGGTTTGAGGTTTAAGGTTTTGTGTTTAGGGTTAGGGTTCAGGGTTTAGGATTTATAGTTTAGAGTTTAGGGTTTTGGGTTTAATGATTTATGCTTTTACATTTTTAGGTTAATAGTTAGGGTTTAGGGTTTAAGGTTTATTGTTTAAGTTTTAGGGTTTAAGGTTTTTAGAGTTTAGGGTTTATGGTTTAGTGTTTAGGGTTTTAGGGTTTAGTGTTGTTTAGAGTTTAGGGTTTAGGGTTTAGAGTTTAAGGGTTTTATTTTGGGAGGAGGGGGGGTTAGAATTTTATTAACATAGAAGGTTAAGATATAATGTCCTTAAAATAGGTAAAGCTCCAAAATTCTACTCCTCTCAGAACTACAAGAAACTTAAAGAGCCAAACTCCCATCTAGGTACATTAATAAAAGAAAATAAAATAAAAGAGCAAATACAATAGCTAAAAAGCATAAGAGAAAAAGACATAGAGTAAGACTAAAACAAATCCTAAAAATAGTAAAAGATTGAGTCAGCAGTAGTTCATGATTTCTTTGAGAAAGCAAGGTAAACAAGATCCACAACAATAGCACTTGGGTTGACTAAGTAACGACCATTCCCTCTCTAAAGTTTCAATCTATAAAAGAAATTTGCAACACACTACAAAGTCAAAAGTCATAGCTAAAAAGGATAAGGATAAAGAGAGGAAAAGGAGAGAGCTGACAAAAAGAAGGCTCAAGCTCATTTTGGATCATCTTAATGGGAAAAAAATACATATGAGCATCCAAAAGAATGGTTATAAAGGCAACAACTAACATCAGTTCCCACTAAGAAGGCTACCCATCCAACCATGAAAAATAAGTAAAATGTAATTTGAGTTCAAGAGGAGAGGAAACAAACCAACTAGTGCAAAAAAATAGAATAAAGCTAGAGCAGAAATTATCTCATCCATCAGCAATTAGAGTAACAAGGTAGAGAAGAGAGCAGTCACCAAGCCAAAAAAAACCAAGCTAACCTTGGCTTAAAAGGTAGGAACCACCAGGTAGCAACCCCCAGGCCAACCTAAAAGCTAGAGGTCAAAAACAAAACCCAACTCAAGACAAAAAGTGAAAATAAGTTTAGGGATTAGGTTTAGGGTTTAGGGTTTAGTGTTTAAGCTTTAGGGTTTAGAGTTTTAAGGGTTTAGAGTTATGGTTTAGGTTTTAGGGTTTAGGGTTTAGTTTATGATTTAGGGTTTAGGGTTGTAGGGTTTAGGGTTTAGGGTTTAGGGTTTCGAGTTGTAGGGGAGTTTAGGGTTTAGGGTTTAGGGTTAAGGGTTTAGCTTAGTTTACGGTTTAGGGTTTAGGGTTTTGGTTTTAGGATTTTATGGTTTAGGGTTTATTTTAGGTTTAGGTTTTTTTCTTTTTTTTGAAATTAAGTAAACTAGTAGGTTTAAGTTTATTTAGTTTATTTTGTTTATTTGGTATTTATTTTAGTTTATTTTATTCTTTTTATTATTTAAGTTTACTTTGTATTTTTATTTTGTTTAGTTTATTTACTTTTGGTTTATTTATTTTAGTTTAGGTTTTTTATTTTAGTTTATTTTTTAGGTTTAGGTTTAGGTTTATGTTTATTTTTAGTTTTATTTTATTTTTTAGGTTTAGGTTTTTTTTATTTCCAGGTTTAGGTTTTTATTTTATCTTTTTTAGGTTTAGGTTTTATGTTTTATTTTAAGTTCTTTTTATGTTTAATTTTTTAGTTTAGGTTTAGGTTTATTTTTAGTTTATTTTATTTTATTTAGTTTAGGGTTTAGGTTTAGTTTATTTTAGGTTTAGTTTTAGTTTATACTTCTTTTAGTTTAGCTTATTTTAGTTTAGGTTTACATTTATTTTATTTTTTTTTTATTTTTGGTTTAGGTTTTTTTTTTAATTTAGGGTTTAAGTTTTACCCTTTATTTATTTTTAGGATTATTTTTTAGGTTTAGGTTATTATTCAGTTTTTATTTTACTTTAGTTTAGGTTTATTTTATTTTTATTTTGCATTTAATTTTTATTTTATTTAGGTTCTTTATTTTTAGGTTTATTTTGTTTTTTAGTTTTATTTAGATTTTTATTTTATTTTATTTTTAGGTTTACGTTTACATTTAGGTTTAGGTTTAGATTTAGGTTTTAGTTTATGTTTTTATTTTATTTTAATTATTTTATTTAAGTTTAGGTGTTTTTATATATTTTATTTTAAGGTTTATTTAGTTTCGGTTTAGGTTTTGGGGTTTGGGTTTAGGAGGGTTTAGGGTTTAGAGTTTTTTAGTTTTTTTTTGGGTTTAGGATTTAGGGTTTAGGGTTTAGGGTTTTATTGTTTAGCATTTAAGGTTTAGGGTTTTTTAGGGTTTAGGGTTTAAGATTTAGGGTTGATTTTAGGTTTAGGGTTTTTTCTTAAAAATTAAGTAAACTAGTAAGTTTAAGTTTATTTAGTTTAGAGTTTAGGGTTAGTTTAGGGTTTAGGGTTTAGGGTTTAGGTTTTAGAGTTTAGGGTTTTAGGGTTTAAGGTTTATGGTTTAAAGTTTAGGGTTTAGGGTTTAGGGTTTCAAGGTTTAGGGTTGTTTAGGGTTTTTTTAGGTAAAGTTAGAATTTTATTACCATAAAAGGAAAAGATACAATGTCCTTAAAAGTTGTAAAGCTCAAAAATTCTACTATTCTCTGAGCTACAAGAAACCTAAAGAGCTAAACTCCCATCTAAGTGCATTAGAAAAAGAAAAGAAAAGAAAATATAAAATAGAATAGCTAAAAAACATAACAGAAAAAGACACAAGAGCAAGACTAAAACAAATCCTGAAAACAGTAAAAAGATGAGTCAGCGATAGTTCATGATATCTTTTAGGAAGCAAGATAAGCAAGATCCATAATATCAACACTTGGGTTGACTGAGTAACGAACATTCCCTATGTAAAAGATCCAACCTGTAAAAGAAATCTGCAAAACAATACAAAGGCAAAAGTCATAGCAATAAAGGATAAGCATAAAGAGAGGAAAAGGAGAGAGCTGAGAAAGAGAATGCTCAGGCTCAGTTAGGATCATCTCAAGGGGCAACAATACATATGAGCATTCAAACTTCATAAAGAAGGGTTACAATCATGTGTGATGCTACCAACAAGAGAGAAGAGGAAGTAACATCAAATCCATCATAGCCAAACTTTCCTGATACAAGCAAGCATCGAAAGCCAGCAGTTCGTAGAGTTTCAGATCTTGCACCATTAAACAAAGAGCAATCAGCCAGCAACCTGCTAGCAGTCAAGACACCAAATAAAAACTACAAGAGACTAATCACAATAACCCAGAGAAAGGCTAGAACAAAGTCAGAACACCAACAACAACCATTATCCAAATACCCATCCAAGCTCCAAACCAGGGAAAACTAGAACCAACCATTAGCAAGCACTAGGCCAATGCCAATTAATAGAGAAACAACCAACAAAACCAAGATAGGAGCCCTCAAGCCAAAGTCCAATAAGTAGTAGTCACCAAGCCAACCCAGGGTGAGAAACCACAAATGACTAAACAACTTGAAAATGAAACCATCAACCAACAAAAATTAATTCAAGTTAAAGAGGAGAGCCAAAAAACCAACTAATGCAGATAATAGAATAAAGGTCGAGCATAAACCATCTCATCCACTAGCAACCAGAGTAACAAGGCAGAGAAGACAGCATCCACAAGGCTGAAAGTTGAAGCCAACCTAGGCTAAAATAACAAGAACCACCAAGTTGCAACCCCAAAAGCAAGAGGTCAAAACAAACCCAAAAGCCTGAAAATAAGTTTAGGGTTAGGGTTTAGTGTTTAGGATTTAGGGTTTATAGTTTGAGGGTTTAGGCTTTTTGTAGGTTTAGGTCAGGTTTTGGTTTTTAGGGAGGGGTTTAGGGTTGCAGAGGGTTTAGGGTTGCAGGGGGTTTTAGGTGGGGTTATTTAGAGTTTATGGTTTTTTTTTTTAGGCAAGTTTTGTTTTAGTGTTTTGTTTATTTATATTTTTTTAGGGTTGTAGGGGAGTTTTAGTGTTTAGGGTTAGTTTAGGGTTTAGGGTTTCGAGTTTATGGTTTTTTAAGGTTTAGGATTTAAGGTTTAGGGTTTTTTAGGGTTTAGGATTTGGGGTTTAGGGTTTATGGTTTAAGGTTTGGGGTTTAGGGTTATTTTCATTTTTGTGTTTTTTTTAAGATTAAGTAAACTGGTAGATTTAGGTTCATTTAGTTTATTTAGTTTTTTTATTTATTTATTTTAGTTTATTTTATTTTTTATTTTTATTTAGGTTTATTTTTTTAATTTCATTTAAATTAGTTTATATATATTGGTTTAGGATTTTTAGTTTAGTTTATTTTTTAAGTTTAGGTTTAGGTTTATGTTTATTTTTTTAGTTTAGTTTTATTTTTTTTATTTTTTAGGTTTAGGATTTATTGTTTATTTTTAAGTATTTTGTTTATTTTTGGTTTAGGTTTTTCTTTTTAGTGTAGGGTTTAGGTTTTATTTTTCATTTATTATAACTTTATATTTTAGGTTTAGGTTTTTATTTAGTTTTTATTTTTTTTTATTTTTTTTATTTTATGTTTTGTTTTTATTTTATTTAAGTTTTTAAATTTTTTGGTTAATTTTATTTTTTTTAGTTTAGTTTACTTTTTTATATATTTTATTTTATTTAAGTTTTCATTTTTTTTTATGTTTTTTAGGTTTATGTTTAGGTTTAAGTTTTAGTTTAGGTTTTTAATTATTTATTTTATTTAGTTTACAGTTTTCTTATTTATTTTATTTTTACATTTTATTTAGTTTAGGTTCAAATTTTTAGGTTTTCAGGGTTTAGGGTTTAAGGTTTAGGGTTTAGTGTTTAGGGTTTAGGGTTTTCGATTAGGTTTTGTTTTATTTTCATTTTCATATTTTAATTTTCTATATTTTGATAAATTAAGTAAACTCGTAGCTTTCGGTTTATTTAGTTTATTTAGTTTGTTTATTTGTTTTAGTTTATTTTGATTTTTTATGTTTAATTAGGTTTATTTTTTATTTTTAATTAGTTTAGTTTATTTATTTTAGGTTTATTTATTTTAGTTTAGTTTTTTATTTTAGTTTATTTTCTAAGTTTAGGTTTAGGCTTAGGTTCATTTTTGAGTTTAGTTTTATTTTTATTTTATTTTTTAAGTTTAGTTTTTATTTTTTATTTTTAGGTTTAGGTTTACATTTTTATTTTATTTTTTAGGCTTAGGTTTTAGGTTTTTATTTTAGGTTTGTTTTAAAGTTTTATTTTTTAGCTTAGGTTTAGGTTTATTTTTAGTTTTGTTTATTTTATTTAGTTTAGGTTTAGTTTTAGTTTATTTTAGTTTAGGTTTAGGATTATTTTATTTTAATTTTAGGTTTTAGTTTTTTTAGTTTAAGGTTTAAGTTTTATTTTTTATTCATTTTTAGGTTTTATTTTTAGGTTTATTTTTTAGGATTAAGTTTTTATTTAGTTTTTACTTTATTTTATTTTTATTTTATTTAGGTCTTTTATTTAACAGTTTATGTTAGGATTTTATTTATTTTATTTTAGTTTAGTTTTTATTTTCTTTTTTGGTTTAGGTTTAAGTTTTGGTGTTGGTTTTAGTTTTAGTTTCAATTTTTTAATTTATTTTATTTTTATTTTTTATTTAGTTTAGGTTTTGGTTTTTAACTTTTTAGGGTTTAGGGTTTAGGGTTTAGGGTTTAGGGTTTACGATTTAGGGTTTAGGGTTTAATGTTTAGGATTTAGGTTTTAGGGTTTAGGGTTTAGGTTTTAGGATTAGGGTTCAAGTTTTAGTTTTAGGTATAGAGTTTTTTTAAAAAAATAGATAATAAATTCAGATTTAACATTTCTTCTTTTTGATTTCATCAACCAAGTAACACTCCAAGATACAACATAGATAAAAATTGAGCATGCATAGAGGAAATCCAAAACCCTAGATAACTATAACTATCTCTACTATAAAGACACAGTTCCATAAGTAGGGTTTAGGTTTATAGTTAGGGTTTAGGGTTTAAGGTTTATTGTTTAGGTTTTAGGGTTTAAGGTTTTTAGAGTTTAGGGTTTATGGTTTAGTGTTTAGGGTTTTGGGGTTTAGTGTTGTTTAGGGTTTAAGATTTAGGGTTTAGAGTTTATGGGTTTTTTTTGGAGGGGGGGGGGGTTAGAATTTTATTACAATAGAATGTAAAGATACAATGTCCTTAAAATGGGTAAAGATCTAAAATTCTACTCCTCTCAAAGCTACAAGAAACTTAAAGAGCTAAACTCCCATCTAGGTACATTAATAAAAGAAAACAAAATCAAAGAGAAAATACAATAGCTAAAAAGCATAAGAGAAAAAGACATAGAGTAAAACTAAAATAAATCCTAAAAATAGTAAAAGAACTTAAAGAGCTAAACTCCCATCTAGGTACATTAATAAAGAAAACAAAATAAAGAGAAAATAAAAAGCATAAGAAAAAGACATAGAGTAAAACTAAAATAAATCCTAAAATAGTAAAAGAATGAGTCAATAGTTCATGATTTCTTTGAAAAGCAAGGTAAGCAAGATCCAATAGCACTTGGGTTGACTAAAATGACCATTCCTCTCTAAAGTTCCTATAAAGAAATGCAACACACTACAAAGTCAAAGTCATAGCTAAAAGGATAAGGATAAAGAGAGGAAAAGGAGAGGCTGAGAAAAGAAGGCTCAGCTCATTTAGGATCATCTCAAGGGGCAACAATACATATGAGCAAAGAAGGTTCATAAAGGCAACAACAGTTCCCACTTAAGACCCATCCAACCATGAAATAAAAAAGTAATTCAGTTCAAGAGGAGGCAACAAACCAACTAGTGCAAAAAATAGAATAAAGCGAGAAATCATCTCATCCACAGCAGTAATGAGGTAGAAGATAGCGATAGAAAAAAAAACAAACTAACTTAAAGATAGAAACCAACACAAAGCAGAGGCCCAAAACAAAAAAAAAAGCAAAATGAAAATAAGTAGGGTTTAGGGTTTAGGTTTAGGTTTAGTTTAGGGTTTAGGTTTTGTTTTAACTTTAGGGTTTAGGGTTTAGGGGTTTAGAGTTAGGGTTTAGGGTTTTGGTTTAGGTATGGGGGGAAGGTTTAGGGTTTAGGGTTTAGGTTTAGGGTTTAGTTTAGTTTAAGTTTAGGTTTAGTATTTAGGGTTTAGGGTTTAGATTTAGGATTTAGGGTTTAGGTTTAGGTTTTAGTTTAGGGTTTATTTTAGGTTTAGGGTTTTTTAGAATTATTTAGGTTTATTTTATTTGTTTATTTTTTTATTTAGTTTTTATTTTTATTTTATTTTTTTATTTTATTTTATTTGTTTGGTTTATTTATTTTAGGGTTTTAGTTTAGTTTTTTAGGTTTAGGGTTTAGTTTATTTATTTTAGTTTAGTTTTAGTTTAGGTTTAGGTTTTTATTTATTTTAGGTTTAGGTTTTATTTTTGGGTTTAGGTTTATTTTTATTTTAGTTTATTTAGGTTTAATTTTTTTAGTTTAGGTTTAGGGTTTAATTTATTTTATTTTAATTAGGGTTTAGGTTTAGTTTATTTAGGTTTAAATTTATTTTAGTTTATTTATTTTAGTTTATTTTTTTATTTTATTTTAGGTTTATTTAGTTTAGGTTTATTTTTATTATTTTTTATTTATTTAGGTTTAGTTTATTATTATTTTATTTTTTATTTTAGTTTATTTTTTATTTTATTTTTTTTAGGTTTTTATTTTAGGTTTATTTTGTTTTATTTTATTTTATTTTATTTATTTTAGTTTAGGTTTTTTTTATTTAAGTTTAGTTTATGTTTTTATTTTATTTTATTTTTTTTATTTTGGTTTAGGTGTTTTTATATATTTTATTTTTAGGTTTTATTTAGTTTAGGTTTTTAGTGTTTATGATTTATGGTTTAGGGTTTAGGGTTTTAGGTTTTAGGGTTTAGGGTTTAGGGTTGATGATTTAGGGTTTAGGGTTTAGGGTTTTATGTTTTAGAGTTTAAGGTTTAGTGTTTTTTAGAGTTTAGGGTTTAGGATTTAGGGTTGATTTTAGGTTTAGGGTTTTTTTATTTAGTTTATTTAGTTTATTTTGTTTTATTTATTTATTTTAGTTTACTTTTTTTTTATTTTTATTTAGGTTTATTTTATTTATTTAGTTTAGTTTATTTAGTTTAGGTTTTTTATTTTATTTTATTTTTTTAGGTATAGGTTTTATTTTATTTCTTTTATTTATTTTATTTTAGGTTTAGGTTTTTTATTTTATTTTAGGATTAGGTTTAGTTTTTATTTTTTTTGTTTAGGTTTATTATTTTAGTTTATTCTTTTAGGTTTAGGTTTATTTTAGTTTATTTTATTATATTTTAGGTTTAGGTTTAGTTTTTTTAGGTTTAGCTTTAGGTTTTATTTATTTTAGTTTAGTTTATTTAGTTTAAGTTTAGGTTTATTTTATTTTATTTTAGGTTTAGTTTTTTTATGTTTAGGGTTTATGTTTTAATTTTATTTAGGTTTATTTAGGTTTAGGTTTTATTTTATTTTATTAGTTTTATTTTATTTTATTTTAGGTTTAGTTTTATTTTATCAAGGCTTTATTTTAGTTTAGTTTTTTATTATTTTATTTTCTTTTAGGTTTAGGTTTAGGTTTAGGTTTTAGTTTAGGTTTTATTTTATTTTATTATTATATTTTATTTTGGATTTTGAAATTTATAGGTTTTAAAAGGTTTAGCATCTAGGGTTTAGGGTTTGGTGTTTAGTGTTTTCAAAGTTAAACAAGTAAAATAAGGATATAATCTCATAAATAAAGCTCAAAGTTCACTGCTAGAAACCAAGTCCTAAACCCCATCTAAGTACAATGGAAAAAAAAAAGAGAAAAACAATAAACAAAAGCAAATGAGAAAAGACCAAAATAAAATATAATTCAATATAAAAAAGAGTCAAGATAGCTCATGATCCCTTTGAAGTCAAGATAAGCAAGATCCACATTGCACTTGGGTTTCTTGGTAAAGATCATTCCATCTTTGAAGTTCCAACCTACAAAATAAATCTGTAAAACACTACAAAGGCAATGGTGATAGCTCAAGGGAAAAAGATAAAGTAAACAATTTAGAAAGAGCTGAGAAAGAGAAGGCTCATGCTCAGTTAAGATCATTTCAAGGGGCAGCAACACATATGAGCATCCAAACTTCATGAGAATGGTTGTAATCATATTCATGTTACCAACCAGAGAGAAGATATGAAGAAACATCAAGGCCATCATAGCAAAACCACCACCCAAATAGTAAAATAGTAGGAGATAACCAGCACTAGACAGAGGAAAGCCATACCATTGAGAGGCCAAGAGGGCATTCAGAAATTACCATCAAAACCACCAGGGTAAAAAAGAACAAATTCACCACCAACCAGAGGAAAATATCAGGAAACAAGGAGAGCCAAATAAACCAGGGAGTCAATACCACACAACATAAATCCCAAAACAGCCACAACATAAGCATCCTAGGCAAGGTAGCCAAAAACCCTGCAACCCCAACAATAAGTCCTAAAATTGGACCAAAAAAACCACATGAGCTCATATCCTCCATCAAAATAACCAATAAAACCACCAGGCCAAGCGGGATGAAAAGAGAAATCAGAGTAGTGAAAACTTGACACCCAAACTAAGAACAAAACAAAGGAAAAGGTAGACCACCAAAAACCCAAAAGCACCTTAACCAACCATCAAACATAGCCAACACATCCACCCAAATAACCAACCAAAAATAAAAACAAACCAACCAACAAAAAACCAATGACAAGCCAATACAGAGCCCAAAAAGGAAAGAATAAAACAAAGCCATAACTCACGGAGATCTCCAATAACCAAAAAAAATGGTAGTCACCCAAAGGACAAAGGACGAGGACCACCCAACCACAAGCAGCAAAATTGTAAGGAAAGGAATAAGGCTAGAGGAAAATAAAACCCCTTCCAAATCCCAAAGAGCAGATAGTCACCACAAAGGAGAAAATAGGAAGGCAATAACCACAAAATTGCTACCTCTAATCCACAAGGCAGAGGGAAAAACCAACCAGCAAAAGCCCCCAAGCCAAATAAGGAAAGGAGAAGATCAACCACCAAAACCAAACTAACAAAAAAAAACAACAAGCATGAAAAAAATAATGGAACAAAATAAGCGACAACAAGAATAACCATAGTAGGTAAAAAATTAATTCGAAATAGGTCATAGCCAGCCAAAACTAGAGGCAAACCCAACATCCATTAATAAAATGTGTAGGCCAAAAATGGCCATAGCCACAACCCAACAAGAGTCCCTCAAAATATCACTAGTTGTGTGACCAAAGAAGCAAAGCATGACCCATAGAAAGAAAAACACTAGTCTAAGAGGATTGGGAAACTAACTAAAAGCACTATGACCCAAAAAAGAGTCAATCAAGTATAGAATGGGGTTAAGAGGAAGGGGTTTAAGCATAGAAATAAACTCAGTGAAAACCACTTCTTGGTGAGGGAAGCAAAAAATAAAGAACCAAAAAATACTCTGAATTAAACCATAATAACAAAAAAATCAACAAAATATGAGAAGGTTAAAATCGAGGTAAAAGCGGGCAGTGTTATCAGTTGACTAGACCACAGATGCTTAGGTAAATATGGTTACCAAACAAAGTAAACATTTAATTCCCCATTTTTTTATTATTGAGAATATTAAGTAAAAGAAGAGCATCAACTTTAATCCAAATATTAAAGAGGCCTTTGTTTAAATAAATATCAATAGCTTTATTAACAGCCATGAGCTCAGCCAAAATAACATAACAAGCTTTTAGGGGTAGGCAAAAGCACAAATGATAGTACCTTTAGAATCTCTAAGAATTCCACCACAACCATATTTGTTTAGGGAAACATAACCATCAGTATTGATCTTAATAAAATTTTCTTTAGGCTTAATCCAATGTATAATCCTAATACTCTTGTAGGAAGGATCATCATGTAAAGTGATACACAATTTTTTAGCCACAAAGTTATAACCTCTAAAGTGAAGATTACTAATTAAATTTTCATTAAACAAAGCATGAATTTTTTCTTTAGTTCTAGCAAGGAACCTTTTATGGTTCATAGGGATACCACAATGTTTAGCATAATTTCTATCCATCCAAATGAACCAAATAAGGGTAATAGCAATTAAAACTTTCATATGACCTTTCACAGTTTTATGGAAACAAATTTCTAGAAGTTGATATAAGGAAAGAGGGCTATTAAAATAGTTAGTGTTAAATGAATCATCATACCATATCTAAAGTTTGGAAGTAATAGCACCATTAACAAAAACATGATTAACATTTTCAATATGAAAGTAATAATAGCACTTAGGAGGTAAATAAAACCCTTTATGCTAGAGCAAGGAATCAACAGGGATGAAGTTATTTAAAATCCTCCAAGCTAAAGTAGAATAAGAAATGGGAATGATATTGTTCTAAAGTTTAATGAAAACATTAGAGGTGTTGTAATAAAATTCTAAACATCTTTAAGAACGAAATCAGCATTGTAAGAGAGCTTGAAAAGAATTTGATCCAGTTTATTTGAAAAGATAGCGATGTTGCAAAACTTGACAAAAAAAGAAATAGGAATGTCATTCTCAAGTTTGTTTTCATTCCAATTATTATAAAGCCAAAAATAGTTAACTTTGATAGCAGTAGTAGAGTGTGTAGATAAAAGGGAGTCAATAGAGCCATGCCAACCTAATTGTCTTGCCAAAAGAAAGAAGAACCCGAATGAATACCCCAAGATATTAAGGATTCAACAACCTATTTAATGGAGCAAATCCTTTTTCAAACTGGAGAGTCACCAACTTTGTAAGCACACGTAAGAGTGTGTTCACCTTGGCAATATTTTTCCATCATAAAATTAGCCCAATGTCTATCATTGTTTCTAAAATTCCACCAGAGCTTTTGAGAGAAGGCAGTGATGGCTTCACGAATAGGTTTGCGACAAAGACCACCTTCACCCAAAGGACCATAGCACTTATGTCAGGAAGTCCAATGCATTCTCTTAACAAAATTATTGGACCACCAAAAAAATTTATTAAGCAAGCGATCAATTCTAATAAGAGTAGAATTAGTGGGAATAATAGTTTGAATCAAATGAAGAGGCATTGAATTGAGAGTGCTTTTAAGAATAGTAAGCCTACCACCAAAGGAAAGTAAATGGAATTTCCAAACAGAAAATTTATTTTAAATTTGTTGAATTAACTCATCAAAAAGGTGGGATCATTTTGGACCTTTAAAAAAAGGAGCACCCAAGTACTTAAGTGGTAAGTGTTGATGATTAGTGATATGCAAGATTTTATTATAGGAGATACTTGAAAATTAATAAAATAGCTTTTGTTATCATTGGAAAACCACTTTCTCTACCAAATTTATTTAAAAAATCTTGAGGTTCTTGATATGATGAATAAAAGCATTGCAAAAAATAATAAAATCATCTAAAAGCTTAAGGGAAATAGGAAGACCACCAAAAGTTTTGTAGTACATACTATGATTATTTAAGAATAACTCATTGATGTTCCTAGATAAGTACTCAACAGTAATAATAAATAAAGTAGGAGATAAAGAATCCCCTTATCTTAAGCCATGGGAAGAAGGAAAGAAGCCTAAAGCTTCCACATTAAGAAAAATAGAGAACCAGGCATTATTAATACAAATTTTAATAAGAAGAACTAAATTTAGCAGAAAACCCAAATAAATTTAGAATATGTAAAAGGAAATCCCAAGAGAAATTATCAAAAGCTTTGGTAAAATCTAATTTGAAAAGAATGTTTCCACCTCTAGTCTTAGCATCTAAATCATGAATTAATTTCTAGGCAAGGAAAATTTTATAAAAAAATAGATCTACCTCTAACAAAATGAGTTTAGTTAAGAGAGATAATCTTATAAAGTATAAGACTAAGCATGTTAGCAAGAATTTTGGAAATCAACTTATTGAAGAAGGTGCAAAGACTAATAGATCTAAGCTCACTCCAATAGTCCTGGTTATCTTTCTTAGGTATGAGAACAATGGAGGTGCTAGAAGAATATCTAAGAAAAGGATTACCATTAAATAAATTAACCATAACCTCAATCAGATCATTTTTAATAATAAACCAACATTTTTAGAAAAATTAGGTTGTGAAACACTCCAGACCAGCAACATAATCTATGTTCATGCTATTAAGAACTTTAAAATTTTCATTTTGATTAGGCATAATAGTAAGAAAATTATTATCATCATTGGTAATAATAGTAGTAGTTAAGTGCAATTTAGAAATAACTTCATAAGAGCAACTCTTATTAAGCATTTTTCTAAAGTAATTAATGACTGAATCCTTAATATCATTATTCACTATAATCCATTCTCCGTTTTCATTTTTAATTTTTTGAATATTATTTAAGGCTCTCTTTTTATTGACTAAAGCATGGAAATAGCTAGTAATCCTGTCACCATCTGTAATGTGTTTACTAGCAACTTTTTGGGGCCAATAAGTCTCTTCCATATTTTTAAAATAAACAAGCTTATGTTTCACCTCAGTCAAGTCCTTAATCTTAGAAGGATTAGACATAATAGAGACTTCAAGATCGCAAACCAATTTTTCCATATATTTGATATTAGTAAAAACATTTTTAAAACAATACTTATTCCACCAACCATAATTTTTATTTAAGTATTTTAAGCTTAAACCAAAGTCTATTCATCCCCATAATAGAATTATTAGGATGTAAAGGAATTTTCCAATTGTTAGCCACAACATTAAAAAAATCAACATGTTCTGAAATCTAAAAGGAGAGAAATTTTTTAATCTAATAGAATTATCTTTAATAGAAACCAAAAGAGGAGTCTGATCAGAGAAGGTTCTACTTCAATGATCAATAGAAGTAATAGGCCATTGAGTAATCCAATGAGTATTAAAAAGAATTCGGTCCAACCTATGCCAAAGTCTAGAGTTTTTCCAAGTATAATTAGAACCCTTAAAACTAATATTAACAAAATTACAATCAAGGATCATAATGAAAAATTCTTCCATGGAATAAATATTAGGGGAGCAACCACCACTTCGTTCAGAAGAGCACACAATAGTGTTGAAATCACCACCAACAAACCAAGGTTTATTGATAGAGGTGGCAAAATTAGTGAAGTTATCACAAAGAAGATTTCTACCAGATCTATTACAAGATACATAAATAGAAGAGCCCAAAACACAATAATCACCATAAGATATTTGAGCATTGACAACTTGATAAAAATCATCAAGAATAGAAACATCTACAAAGTAACTCTAAAAACACCAAATCTTATTATTAACGTTAGAGAAAATTTTATTGAAATCGATCATTCTAGCAACATGGTTAATTTTATTAGCGTGAATAAGCAGCTCAAGAATAATAAGTAAATAAATATTATGGATATGATAAAGATTTCTAATACAGTTATGTAGAGATAGGGCACCATCCCTCTAGCATTCCAAACTAAAAATTAAACATAAAGAAAAGAAAAGGGGTGGGAGGGTGGGGTAAAGTTAAATTGAGAGAGAAGAGGGAGGCGCCGCTCTAGTGTTTCTTGGCAATTTGGGAGGAAAATGTTTAACAATTTGTATCTTTTTTGAATAGAAAGTTTGGAAGCCATTTTCTTTTCCCTTTGAATCATCATCCGAAAAGGATTTAGCAACATTAGTCACAGATTTAGGAGAAATCTCTTGATGAGAAGTGAATTTTCCTTCTTCCAAACACTAAAATTTATTAAAGAAAAGTGAGCTTCGAGAATAACAAGGGAGGGGGAGGGACCAAAAATTGATTTATTAAGAAGGCAAATGGGAACACCAAAACCTTCCTCATCATTAGCCAAATTATTACATAAAAGTAAATCTTTTTGAGAAGTTAAATCATCCTAAATTTTGAATATGGAATTAGGTTTATCAACTTGATTATCATGAGGTATTAAATCCATATTCTACATCAAATTAGAATGATGCGTAATATTAAATTCCTCATTTTTATTCTCCATTAAAGCTTCATTTTCATCTATCAAATCCATCAAGGATGCATGGATCGAATCAGAGGAAATAGAATCCCCATTTAAAAGTTTAGAAAAGCTATTATTGTTCACATTAGAAGCCTTCAGTTATTCAGAAGAAGTAAAAGGTAAATCATCCTTATTAGTAACATTTAAAGAATCCTTTTTTTTTCCAAAGTAGTTTTTTGATATTTAACAATGGGTATAGGGTTAGGAATAGAAGTTTATAGATTTTCTTTTTTAGGTGAGGATGAAGAATGAAACATTCATAATTATCAGGCCCATGGATTTTGCACTGAGAACAAAAGATAAGAAAATTTTCAAATTCAATTCTTTGCATATAACCATATTTTTAGATACCAACCAGATTTCTTTGGTGTGCTTCTTGGTAATGTCCAATTCAACAGAGATTCTAGCCATTAAATGACAAGATTTTATAACCGTTACTTGATCAATTGGAAATGGCCGACCAAATAAGGCACCCACGACAAAAAGGAATTCATAGTTCTCGAAATGAATTTGCATATTAGGAAGAGAAATCCAAACTGAAATAATTGGGGATTCCTCCTTAATATGAAATTGTGGAGTCCATTTCAGCAACCTCATTTGGCAATTTTAAACAAAATAGGAACAATGAGAGAAAACATGAGAGTAATCCAAATCATTCATAAACTGAATCAAAATGTGGCAGGGATGAATTAAACCAATCATAAAAGCACTTGAAAGTTTCATACTATAAAAGAAAGAGCGAATGTTTTCTAGATTATACCTACGAAGAGTAAACTTTCCAACCAATGTGAATTCAAAAGGCTTATCAATGTTTTCCATAATCAAATCAGAGCACATAAGCACAGGCATGCCTCAAAATAAGTTCCAGGGCCAAAATCAGCCAGCGGCCATCGATTATGGAAGAAATCCATTGAGAATCGCTCAAAAAGCTTGGCAAGCAGCATCTAGAAAGCTAAAAATGAGAGCGAGATAGGAAAATTGCTAGAACATGAGGAGCGGGCTTGAGTAGATGGGTTTTTCCCTTTAATTTTTTAATATTATTAGGCTTTAGGGTCTATGGTTTAGGGTTTAGGGTTTAGGTTTTAGGGTTTAGGGTTTAGGGTTTAGGGTTTTAGGATTTATAGTTTAGGGTTTAGGGTTTAGGGTTTAGGGTTTACAGTTTAGGTTTTTTATGGTTTAGGATTTAGGGTTTAGGGTTTAAGGTTTAGGTTCTAAGTTTAGGGTTTAGGTTTTTGATTAGGGTTTAAGGTTTTTAGTTTTTTTTCAATAGAGAATAAATTCAAATTAAACATTTCTTCTTTTTGATTTTATCAACCATGTAACACACCAAGTTTTCTAAGACACAAGCAACAACATATATAAAAAATGAGCACGTATAGAGCAAATTAAAAACCCTAGATAACTAAAATAGTCTCTACTCTAAAGATACAGTTCCATAATTAGCAAATCAGATCAGTCATTCTTAAGTTTCTCCATTTCCCATCAGAACAACCCCAGCCTCTCGAGTAGAAAGATCTACTATGATATCCCCGATCTCTCCCTCCACCACCACCACAACTATAACCACCATCACTCCTCCCACCTCCATAACCACCACTACTCTAACCAGCACATCCATATCCACTAGCACCTCCAAATCCCCCACCACCACTATTAACCACCACATTCACCTTCACCTACATCGACAGATCTTGACTGAGCATAGTCGATGATGATGTACCTGTCATCAAGGTTCTGCCCATTCCTAGGATTTAAGTAAAGGTTTAGGTTTATTAGGTTTTAGGGTTTTGGTTTATTTTTTAATTTATTTAGTTACTTTAGGTTTATGTTTAGGGTCTTTGTTTTAGGGTTTAGGGTTTAGGGTTTTAGGGTTTATGCTTTTAGGGTTTAGGGTTTAGGGTTTATGGCTTAGTGTTTAGGCTTTATGGCTTAGGGTTTTTAGGGTTTAGGGTTTATTTAGGGTTTATAGTGTAAGGTTTATGGTTTAGGGTTTTAGGGTTTAGGGTTTAAGATTTAAGCTTTAGGGCTTAGGATGGTAGGGTTTAGGGTTATTGGGGCATTTATTATTTAGGGTTTAGGTATAATTTTATGGTTTAAGTTTTAAGGTTTAGTGTTTAGGATTTAGGGTTTAGTGTTTAGGATTTCGGGGTTAGGGTTTTTTTTTTAGATTAAGTAAACTTGTAGGTTTAGGTTTATTTAGTTTATTTTTTATTAATTTTAGTTTAATTTACTTTTTATTTTTATTTAGGTTTATAATTTATTTTTATTTAGTTTAGTTTCTTTAGTTTAGGTTAATTTATTTTAGTTTAGGTTTTTATTTTAGTTTATTTTTTAGGTTTAAGTTTTGGTTTATGTTTATTTAAGGTTTAGGGTATAGGGTTAAGGTTTAGGGTTTAGTATTTTAGCTTTAGGGTTTAGAGTTCTTAGGGTTTAGGGTTAAGGGTTTAAGGTTTAGGGGTTTAGGGTTTATGGTGTAGGGTTTAGGGTTTTAGGTTTTGTTTAGTTTAGTTTTAGTATTTATAGTTTAAGTTTAGGGTTTAGAATTATTTAGAGTTTAAGTTTAGGGGTTTAAGTTTAGAGTTTAGGTTTAAAGTTTAGGTTTTAGGTTTTAGGTTTTAGGTTTTAGGTTTAGGGTTGAGTTTGTTTAGGTTTAGGTTTAGAGTTTAAGTTTAAGTTTAGTTATTGATTCTTTAGAGTATAGTTTAAGTTTAAAGTTAGTTATTAAGTTAGTTTAAGTTAATAAGTTTAGTTTAAATTTTAAAGTTTATAGTTTAGGTTAATAGTCTTTAGGTTTAGGTTTAATTAAGTTAATCTTTTAGGTTTATAGTTTAAATTAAGAAATAGTTTATTTTAGGAGGATTAAAGTTTTATAGATTTAGAGTTTAATGCTCATTTAGGGGTTTAGTTATGTTTAGGTTTAAAGTTTAGAATTTAAGTTAGTTTAAATTTAGAGTTATGATTTTAGGTTTAGTTTAGGATAGGTTAGTTTTAGGTTGTTTGATTTAAGTTTATATTTTAGATTTTAGTTATAATTTAGTAGTTTATTGTGGTTTATTTTAGTTAGGATTTTTTAAATTAAAACAAGAACCAGTAGGTTTAAGTTTATTTTGTTTAATTTTTTATTTATTTTAGTTTATTTTATCTTTTTAATTAATTTAAATTTAAATTTTTATTTAGTTTAGTTTATTTATTTTAGTTTAAGTTTTTTATTTAAATTTATTTTTTAGGTTTAGGTTTAAGTTTATGTTAATTTAGGGTTTAGGGTTTTTGGGTATAGGGTATAAGGTATAAGGTTTGGGATTAGGGTTTCGGGTTTAGTGTTTAGGCTTTAGAGTTTAGGGTTTTTAGGGTTTAGGGTTTTTAGGGTTTAGGGTTACTTTAAGGTTTCAAGTTTAGGATTTACTGTTTGGTGTTTAGGGTTTAGGGTTTAGGGTTTAATGATAGGGTTTTGAGTTTAAGGTTTAGGGTTTTAGGGTTTTAGGGTTGTTTAGGGTTTGGGGTTTAGGGTTTATGATTTATGGTTTTGCAAAAGATTTAAAGTTGATTTTAGGTTTTAGGTTGAGTTTTAGGTTCTGAGGTTTAAAATTTAAAGTTAGTTTAGGTTTAGGTTGAGTTTAGTTAACAGTGTTTAGGTTTAAGGTTTATGATTTTAAGGTTGAGGTTTAGGTAGGGTTTAAAGTTGAGTTTAAGTTTATAGTTTTAGGAAGTTTAGGTTTTAGTTTTGGTTTAGAGTTTAAGGTTTAAAGGTTTTGGGTTTAGGTTTAGGGTTTAGGTTTAGGGTTTAGTGTTGTGGGTTTTTGGGTTTAGTTATGATTAAGGTTAGATTTAGAGTTTGGGTTTAGGTTTAAGATTTAGGTTTAGTTTTAGTTTATAGTTTAGGTTTATAGTTTAGTTTAAGTTTAGTGGAGGGTTTAAGTTTAGCATTTATGTTTAGGTTTAGTGTTTAGCTTTAGAGTTTAGAGTTTTTAGGGTTTAGGGTTTAGGATTTTTAGGGTTAGTTTAGGGTTTAGGGTTTATGATTTTTTTGGTTTAGGGTTTAGGGTTTAGAGTTTAGGGTTTACGCTTTAAGGTTTTAGGGTTTAATTTTTAGGGCTTTTTAGGGTTTAGGGTTTAGGGATGTAGGCTGTAGGTTTAAGGCTTAGAGTTTAGGGTTTAGGGTTTAAGGCTTAGGGTTGTAGGTTGTAGTTTTAGGGTTTATGGTTGTATGTTTAGGGTTTAGGGTTTAGGGTTTAAGATTTGGGGTTTAGGGTTTTTAGGGTTTAAGATTCAATGAATTTTTTTAAAAAAAAAATTAATAAACTGGTGATTTTAGGTTTATTTAGTTTATTTTTTATTTATTTTGGTTTATTTTTTATTTAGGTTATTTTTATTTTTATTTTTATTAAGTTTAGTTTAATTATTTTTGTTTGTTTTATTTTAGTTTAGGTTATTTTAGTATATTTTTTAGGTTTAAGATTAAGTTTAGGTTTATTTTTTAGTTTAATTTTATTTTATTTTATTTTTTAGGTTTAGGATTAATTTTTTATTTTTAGGTTTATGTTTTTATTTTATTTTTTAGGTTTATTTTATTTATATTTTAGGTCTAGTTTTTATTTTATTTAGGTTTTTTATTTTAGGTTTATTTTAATATTTTAGTTTAGGTTAGGTTTTTATCTATTTTATTTTGGTTTAGTTTTTATTTCTTATTTTAATTTTAGGTTTAGGTTTAGGGTAAAGTTTTATTATAGGATTCTACTTTATTTAGGTTTAGGTTTATTTATTTATTTTATTTTTAGGTTTTATTTAGTTTATGTTTTGGTTTTTAGGTTTTTAGGGTTTAGGGTTAGTTTAGGTTTTAGGGTTATAGGTTTTAGGATTTAGGATTTAGGATTTAGGGTATACAGTTTAGGGTTTTAGGGTTTAGGGTTTAGGGTTTAGGGTTTAGGGTTTTAGGGTTTAGTGTTTAGGGTTTAGGGTTTATGGTTTTTGGGTTTAGGTTTTAGGGTTTAAGGTAAATTTTGGGTTTAGGTTTAGGTTTTAGTTTATGTTTTTATTTTATTTTATTTTTTTAGGTTTTGGTTTTATGGTTTAGGATTTAGGGTTTATGGTTTTGGGTTATAGGGTTTAGGGTTTAGGGTTTAGGGTTTAGGGTTTAGGGTTTAGGGTTTAGTGTTTAGGGTTTAAGGTTTTCAGGGTTTAGGGTTTAGGGTTTAGTTTTTAGTTTAGGGTTTAGATTTTAGTTTAGGGTTTAAGGTTTAGGGTTGAAGGTTTAGGGTTTAGGGGTTTTTTTAATAGAAAATTAATTCAGATTCAACATTTATTCTTTTCAATTTCATCAACCAAGTAACACACCAAGTTTTGTAAGACACAAGTGACAACATAGAAAAAAAATGAGTACACAAAGAGGAAATTAAAAACCCTAGATAACTAAAACCATCTATATTATAAAGACATAGTTCCATAAGAAGCAAATTGGTTTGGTCATTCTTTAATTTCTCTTGTCCCCATTAGAACCACCCCCGCCTCTCGAGTAGCAGGATCCGCCATCAAATCCGTGATTTGTCCCTCCACCACCACCATGGTTGTAACCTCCGTCTCTCCTCTGCCTCACCACCACCTCCATATCCACCACCCCCCCCTATGATCAGCCTCGCCTTTGCCTCCACCACCAGATCTAGATTAAGCCTGGTTGACGGTGATGTTCCTGCCATCAAGGTTCTGCATATTCTTAAGTTTAGGTTTATTTTTTAATTTATTTAGTTACTTTAGGTTTAGGCTTAGGGTTTAGGGTTAGGAATTAGGGTTTAGGGTTTAGGGTTTAGCATTTTAGTCTTTAGGGTTTTAAGGTTTAGGGAATAGGGTTAGGGTTTAGGGTTTAGCATTTAGGATTTAGGGTTTAGAGTTTATGCTTTAGGTTTAGGGTTTAGAGTTTTTAGGGTTAGTTTAGGGTTTAAGGTTTATGGTTTGGGTTAGTTTAGGCTTTAGGGTTTAGTGTTTAGGGTTTATAGTTTGTAGGGTTTTGGGTTTAAGGTTTAGGGTTTAGAGTTTTAGGGTTTAGGATTTTTTATTTTTAAATTAAATAAATTGGTAAGTTTAAATTTACTTAGTTTATTTTTTATTTATTTTAGTTTATTCTATTTTTTATTTTTATTTAGGTTTATTTATATTTTTATTTAGTTTAGTTTATTTAGTTTAAGTTTATTTATTTTAGTTTATTTAGTTTAGGTTTATTTATTTTAGTTTATTTTTTAGGTTTAGGTTTAGGTTCGGGTTTATTTTTTAGTTTAGTTTTATTTTATTTTATTTTTTGGTTTAGGTTTTATTTTTTATTTTTAGGTTTCGGTTTTAGCTTTTATTTTATTTTTTAATTTTATTTTATTTTTATTTTAGATTTAGTTATTATTTTATTTAGGTTTTTTATTTATAGGTTTATTTTTTTAGTTTAGTTTAGGTTTTTATGTATTTTATTTCAGTTTAGTTTTTATTTTTTATTTTATTTTTTGGTTTAGGTTTAGGTTTAGGGTTTACTTTAGGTTTTTATTTTTATTTTTTTATAGGTTTTATTTAATTTAGGTTTAGGATTTTAGGTTTTTAGGGTTTAAGGTTTAGGGTTTAGGATTTGGAGTTTAGGGTTTAAGGTTTAGGGTTTAGGTTTTAGGGTTTTTAGGGTTTAGGATTTAGGGTTTGTGTTTTAGTTTAGGTTTTTTTTTATTTTATTTTTTTATTTTAGTTTAGGTTTTAAGGTTTGCGATTTAGGGTTAATGGTTTAGGGTTTATGGTTTAGGGTTTAGGGTTTAGGGTTTTAGATTTAGGGTATAGGATTTAGTGGTTAGGGTTAGGGTTTTCATGGTTTAGGGTTTTGGGTTTAAGTTTTAGTTTAGGGTTTAAAGTTTAGGGTTTAGGGTTTAAGGTTTAGGGTTTAAGGTTTAGGGTTTAAGGTTTAAGGTTTTTTTATTTTAATATTGAACAAATTCTTATTCAACATTTTTTTTTGATTTCATCAACTAAGTAACACACCAACTTTTCTAAGACACAAGTGAGAACGTAGATAAAAAAATGAGGATGCATAGAGCAAATCTAAAACCCTAGATATCTAGAATCATCTCTATAGTAAAGACACAGTTCCATAAGCAGCAGATCGGATTGGACATTCTTCAGTTTCTCTCGTTCCCATCAGAACCCCCCCGCCTCTCGAGTAGAGGGATCCGCCATCAAATACGTGATCTCTCCCTTTGCCACCACCATGACTATAACCTCTGCAGCTCTTCTATCCTCCATAATCACCACTGCACTGACCACCACCTCCATATCACCAACACCTCTTGATCCCCCACCACCACTGTAATACCCACCACCTCCGCCTTCGCCTCCACTGCCAAATCTAGACTGAGCCTAGTTGAAGGTGATGTTCTTGCCATCAAGTTTCTGCCCATTCATAGGGTTTAGGTTTATTTTTATTTATTTAGTTACTTTAGGTTTTGGGTTTTGTTTGGGTTTAGGTTAGGGTAGGGTTTTGGGTTTAGGGTTCAGGCTTTAGTGTTTAGAGTTTAGGATTTTAGGGTTTAGTGTTAGAGTTTAGGGTTTAACATTTAACGTTTAGGCTTTAGGGATTAGGGATTTTAGGGTTAGTTTAGGGTTTAGGATTAGTTCAGGGCTTAGGGTTTATGGTTTTGTAGGGTTTAAGCTTTAGGGTTTAGGGTTTAGGGTTTAGGGTTTTTGGATTTAGGATTTAGGATTTAGGGTTTACGATTTAGAGTTTATGGTTTAGGATTTAGGGTTTAGGATTTTTAGCATTCAGGGTTTAGGGTTTAGTGTTTAAGGTTTAGGGTTTTTTTATTTTTAAATTAAGTAAACCAGTAAGTTTAAGTTTATTTAGTTTAATTTTTATTTATTTGAGTTTATTTTATTTTTTATTTTTGTTTAGGTTTATTTTTATTTATATTTAGTTTAGTTTATTTAATTTAGTATATTTTTTAAGTTTAGGTTTTGGTTCATGTTTATTTTTTAGTTTTGTATTATTTTTATTTTATTTTTTCAGTTTTGGTTTTATTTTTTTATTTTTAGGTTTAGGTTTTGGTTTTTATTTTATTCTTTTAGGTTTATTTTATTTTTATTTTAGGTTTAGTTTTCATTTTATTTAGGTTTTTTAATTTTAGGTATACATTATTTTTTAGTTTAGTTTAGGTTTTCATTTATTTTATTTTTAGGTTTCGGTATAGGTTTATGTTTTATTTTAGGTGTTTATTTTATTTTAGTTTTTTATTTTATTTAGGTTTAGATTTTATTTTTTTATTTTATTTTTAGGTTTTATTTAGTTTAGGTTTAAGTTTTTAGGTTTTTAGGGTTTAGAGTTAGTTTAGGGTTTAGGGTTTATGATTTTGGGTTTGGAGTTTAGGGTTTAAGGTTTAGGGTTTAGGGTTTAAGGTTTAGGTTTTACATTTAGGGTTTACATTTTAGTTTAGGTTTTTATTTTATTTTATTTTATTTTTTATTTAGGTTTATGTTTTAGGGTTTAGAGTTTGGGGTTAATGGTTTAGGGTTTTATGGATTAGGGTTTAGGGTTTAGGGTTTTTGGGGTTTAGGTTTTAGGGTTTAGGTTTTAGTTTAGAGTTTAGGGTTTAGGGTTTAGGGTTTAAGGTTTAGGGTTTAAGGTTTGTTTTTTTTAATAGAGAATAAATTAAGATTCAACCATTCTTTTCGATTTCATCAACCAAATTACACACCAAGTTTTGTAGGACACGAGTGACAACATAGATCAAATATGAGTACGCATAGAGAAAATCATAAACCCTATATAACTAGAACTGTCTCTAATGTAAAGACATAATTCCATAAGCAGTAGATCGGATCGGTCGTTCCTCAGTTTCTCCAGTTCCCATCAAAACCATCCCCGCCTCTCCCTCCGCCACGCCTACGACACCTCCATCTCTCCTCCAATCAGCATAACCACCATTGCTACAACCACCACCTCCATATCCACCAGCAGCTCTAGATTCCCCACCACTGCGATAACCACTGCCTCCAACTTCATCTCCCTCGCAAGATCTAGAATGAGCCTGGTTGATAGTGATGCTCCTACCGTCAAGCTTCTACCCATTTTAAAGGTTTAGGTTTATTTTTTTATTTATTTAGTTACTTTAGGATTAGGGTTAGGGTTTAGGGTTTAGGGTTTAGAGTTTAGGGTTAGGGTTTTTGGTTTAGGTTTAAGGTTTTGGGTGTAGGGTTAGCATTTAGGGTTTAGCATTTAGGGTTTAGGGTTTAGTGTTTAGGCTTTAGGGTTTAGTGTTTTTAGGGTTTAGGGTTTAGTGATTTTAGGGTTAATTTATAGTTTAAGGTTTAGGGTTAGTTTATGGTTTAAGGTTTAGGGTTTAGGTTTTTTGTAGGGTTTAGGGTTTAGGGTTTATGGTTTTGTAGGGTTTAAAGTTTAGGACTTAGGGATTTTTCAAATTAAGTAAACCAGTAGGTTTAGGTTTATTTAGTTTATTTTTGATTTATTTGAGTTTATTTTATTTTTGTTTTTTATTTTTGTTTAATTTATTATATTTATTTTAGGATTATTTATTTTAGTTTAGGTTTTTTTATTTTTGTTTATTTTTAGGTTTAGGTTTATTTTTTAGTTTAGTATTATTTTTATTTTACTTTATTTTTTAGGTTTAGGTCTTATTTTTTATTTTTTTGGTTTTGGTTTTGGTTTTGGTTTTTATTTTATCTTTTTAGGTTTATTTTATTTTTATTTTAGGTTTAGTTTTTATTTTATTTAGGTTTTTTATTTTTAGGTTTATTTTATATTTTAGTGTAGTTTAGGTTTTTAGTTAATTTATTTTAGTTTAGTTTTTATTTTATATTTTATTTTATTTTATTTTTAAGTTTATGTTTAGGTTTAGGTTTTAGTGTAGGTTTTATTTTATTTTATTTAGGTTTAGCTTATCTTATTTATTTTAATTTTAGGTTTTATTTAGTTTAGGTTTTTTGGGTTTAGGGTTTAGGGTTATTTTAGGGTTTAGAGTTTAGGGTTTAGGGTTATTTTAGGGTTTAAGGTTTTGAGTTTAGGGTTTAGGGTTTAGGGTTGTAGGTTTTAAGATTTATGGTTTAGGGTTTAGTGTTTTAGGGTTTAGGATTTAGGGCTTAGGGTTTAGGGTTTATGGAGGGTTTAGGGTTTAGAGTTTTTAAGGTTTAGGGTTTAGGATTTAGGGTTTAGGGTTTAGGTTTTAGGTTTAGGATTTTGGTTTTAGGTTAGGTTTTTATTTTATTTTATTTTTTATTTAGCTTTAGGTTTTAGGGTTTAGAATTTAGGGTTTATGGTTTAGGGCTTTAGGGTTTAGGGTTTAGGGTTTAGGGTTTAGGGTTTAGGGTTTAGGGTTTAGGGTTTAGTGTTTAGTGTTTAGGGTTTATGGTTCTTAGGGTTTTGGATTTAGGTTTTGGGTTTAGGTTTTAGTTTAGGGTTTAGGTTTTTTTTTTTTGTAAAATTAGGGGAATTTTATTGCCAAAAATTAAAGAGTACAAAGTCTTTAAAGGAGATAAATCTCTAAACTAATGCTCAAAGATCTATAATAAAACCTAAAGAGATGAATCCCGAAACTATTACAATATTAAATAAAGCGAAGCAAAAGAAAAACCAAATTAGCAACAACAGAAGATCCATATGAGCAATAGCAAAATCCACTTGATTTCTTTGAGAATAGCAAAATCAACTGGCTAGGCTGCCAACCTACAAAAGAAATCTGCAACATTCTAAAAAAAGGATGTGTACAATTAAGTAGGCATAAAGAGAAAGAGCAAAGTAAAGAAAAGGCTCAAGCTCAGTCGCAATCATCTCAAAGAGCAACACTATGTGTAAGGATCCAAACTTCAGAAGAAGGGTTATAATTACATATAGTGCTACCAGCCAAAACAAGAAATAGAGGGAAACATCGAGGCCATTATAACTGGGTTGTGGCTATGGCTGCTTTAGATTTTTCTTTCTGTATGGGTTTGACTCTTTTTTGGGCTATCGTGGTGGTTGACAGGGTGGCTTTGTTGGCTGTCTAGGTTGGTTAGCAGTTTTGGTTAGTTGGGTTGGTTGTATGGCTAGTTGTTTTAGCTATTTTTTCATTTTTTGTTGGTGACTGATCTAGGGGGTTGTTTGTGGTTTATCTTGGACTTGATTTTGGCATGGTGGAGGTTATTGGTTGACTGTTATTTTCTATGTTTTGTTGACTCGGGCTTGGTGGTTATTTTTATTGATTTTATTTTGTTTCTAATTATTATGGTTTTAACCACTTACTGTATTGGCCTTCCTCTTTTGGCTGTAGCAGCTTTTGGTTTGGGTATTGTCCTGGATTGGCTGGTTGAAGGCTATTTTGTGGCTGTTAGTTGGCCTTGGGTGCTTTTATTGTTGTTGTTCCTATTGGTTTGCTTATAGTCTGTCTTACTAGGCTTTATACCTTTTTGTGTTTGGCTGGCTGTTCTACATACCTGGATTAGATTTTCTTTTTTCTTGGTTGGGTTTGGTGGCTGTTATATGCTTCTACCCTTTGCCTAGCTATCTTAAGTGATTTTTGTTTGATGACTGTTGTTGGTCTTTACACTAATTTGGGTTTTCTGCTGCTGTGGTTGTTGGCTAGGAGGATATGTTGGTTGCCTGGTTTGGTTGGTTGTATTGGCTGGCTAGGTTGGTTGGAGGGTGCTATTTTTGATTTTCCTACTCCTTTGATGACCTGCTCGGGAACATTCGTGTTCTTTCATTCCGAGTTTCTGGTTTCCTTCTACTTTGTTTTTTCTCTCTTGGCTATAGCTGATCCCCTTTTTTCTGTTTGAATGGTAGCCTTGCTGCCCACCCGTTTTGCAGTTAGGATGGTGTTTTTACTGGTTCATTTTTCTGCTTTGTTGGTGGCGGATATGAGCACTTGTATTTTTTCTTTTTTTCTCTTGTTTGTCTCTGGTTTGTGTTGATACGATGCTTGCTCCTTTGGATTTTGTTATTTATTTTTGGTGGTGGCTTTGTTGGTGCTCCTACTGCATTGCTGTTATCCCTGATGGTTGGTTGATTATCTGCCTTATTGGGTTTGGTTGTTCTGGTAGCTTGGTGGTTGGCTGTTATATTTTGGATGATGGGCTACATGAGGTATGCTGGATTTGATGGACTTGATGCTTCCTACTCTTTCTTCTCTTGGCTGGTAGTGTTATATGTAATTGTAACCCCTCTCCTGAAGTTTGGCTGCTTACATATAGTGTTGCTCCTTGAGATGATTGTAAATGGCTACTCCTTTTATTTGCTCTTACTTTTTATGCTGGCTTAATCGTACTCATCCTTTCAAAAGTATGTTGCATTCTCCCTTTATAGGTAGGGAGAGTCTTGCAGGTGGATCTTGCTGGTATCGAAAGGACCAAATGAAGTTTGGTGCCGCTCACATGGACTTTCTGCTATTGATGTTTTGGTTTTTTTTTGCTTTTCTCCCTTCATTATTGTAATAGTTAGGGGGTTTATCTCTTTAGGATTTATTGTAGCTCTTTGAGCATTAGCTTAGAGATTTACCCCTTTTAAGGACTTTGTACTTTTTCTTTGTGGCAACAAAAATTTTCCTAATAAAAACCCTAAACTAACCCTAAAAAGCTAAAAACCAAAACCTAAACTAAATAAAACCTAAGAATAAAATAAATAAATAAACCTAAATCAAAATAAAATAATAAAATAAAAATATAAACTAAAACCTAATCCTAAACCTAAACCTAAACCTAAAAAAATAAAAAAATAAAAAAACTACACTAAAATAAAATAAATAAAAACCTAAACTAAACTAAAAATTAAAAAACCAAAATAAAATAAAAACTAAACTTAAAATAAAAATAAAATAAAATAAATTAAAAACTAAATAAAAACCTAAATAAAAAGAAAAAGAAAAATAAAAAATAAGATAAACTAAAATAAACAAAAAATAAACTAAATAAACCTAAACCTACCACTTTACTAAATTTTGAAAAATAAAAAATAAATAAATAATAAATAATAAAACCCCAGCCTAAATCCTAAAATAAATCATAAACCCTAAACCCTAAAACCCTAAACCTCTAAACCCTAAACTACTGCATACTAAACTCTACCACAATAAACCCCAGGCCTTAAGACCTTAAATAAAACCTAAAACAAAATAAATTAAAATAAAATAAAATAAAATAAACCTAAACCATAAAACTACCTAAAAACCCTACACTGAGCCCTCAAAACTCTAAACCACCCCAAACCCTCTAACCCTGACCCTAAACCCTAAACCCTCCCACTCTATAAACCTAAACCATGACCTTAAACCCACCCTAAACCCACTCTAAACCTAAAATAAAACCTAAACCAAATAATAATAATAAAATAAAATAAACCTTAAACCAAACTCTAATACTAAAATAAAATAAAATAAATATAAAATAAAAACCTAAACTAAATAAATAACCTAACTAAATAAATAAAATAAAATAAAAAATAAATAAATAAAATAAATAAAATATAATAAATACTAAACTAAAATAAAATAAACTAAAATAAACCTAAATTTAAAAAATAAATAAACCTAAAATAAAAAAAAAAATAAAAAAAATAAAATAAAACTAAACTATAAAATAAAAAAAATAAAACCTAAAAAATAAAATAAAAGAAATAAACCTAAAATATAAAATAAACATAAATAAAATAAACTAAAAAATATAAAAATGAAAACCTAAAATAAATATATAAAATAACAATTAACTAAATAAAAAATACAAATGTAAATAAAATAAAATAAACTAAATTAAAATAATAAAAAATAAACTAAATAAACATAAAACTATCATTTTCTTAATAAAATAACCAAATCTTAAAATATAAAATACTAAATAAAAGAAAATAAATAAATAATAAAACCACAACCGACCAAAACATAAACTAAAAATACAAATCCCTGACCTAAACCTAAAACCTAAACTAAATAAAACCAACTAAACACACTAACATTAAAATCTAAACCTAAACCACAAAATAAAATAAATAAAATAAACCCTAAACCCTAAAAATAAAACCTAATAAAAACTAAACTAAAACCCAAACCACCTAAACTGCTACTACCCTAAATCCTAAACCCCAAACCCCAAACCCTAAACCCTAAACCCTAAACCCTAAACCATAAAAAACCTAAACATAAACTAAATAAAACTTAAAATAAAATAAATAAATAAACCTAAACCTAATTAAGAGAAATAAAATAAAATAAAATAAAAACCTAAACTAAGGCCTAAACCTAAACCTAAACCCAAACCTAAACATAAAATAAAATAAATAAAATAAAAATTAAACTAAAATAAATAAATAAAAATCTAAACTAAACTAAAAAAATAAAAGAAACCTAAAAATTAAAAACTAAAGAAAATAAAAACTGAACGTAAAATAAAAATAAAATAAATACTAAATAAAAACCTAAAACTAAAAGATAAACTTAAAAATAAATAAAAAATAAAACCAAAACCATAAACTACAAAAAAAACTAAACCTAAAATAAATAAAATAAAATAAACTTACACCTAAACTAAAATAAATAAAACCTAAACCTAAACTAAAATATTAAACCTAAATAAATAAAAATAAAACCTAAAACCAAAACCTAAAAAAAAAAATAAAACCTAAATCTAAACCTAAAAATATTAAATAATACTTAAACCTAAATAATAAAACAATAATAAAACTAAGCTAAAAACTAAACTTAAACCTAAACCTAAACTTAAAAAATAAACTAAAATAAAAAACCTAAACTAAAATAAATAAACCTAAAATCAATAAACTAAAATAAATAAAAATAAAAAATAAACCTAAATAAGAATACAAAAAATAAAGTAAACTAAAATAAATAAAAAATAAACTAAATAAACCTAAACTTACTGATTTTCTTAATTAAAAAAACCCTAAACCCTAAACCCTAAAGCCTAAACCCTAAAGCCTAAATTCTAAACCCTAAACCTTACACCCTAAACCCTAAACCCTAAACCATAAAATAAATAAAAACCTAAAATAAACAAAAAATAAAAAACCTAAATAAAATAAATAATAAACCTAAAATAATAGTTAATTAAAACTAAAATAAAATAAAATAAAAACTAAATAAAAACCTAAATAAAAATAAAATTAAAAATAAACTTAAATAAATATAAAAATAAAAGAAACTAAAATAAATGAAAAATAAACTAAATAAACCTAAACCTACCATTTTACTTAACTTAAAAAAATACAAAAAAAATTGTAACCCTAAACCCTAAACCTATGATACCCTACCAAAACCTAACAAACCTAAACCCTAAAAAAAATAAAAAAAAACCTAACCATAAACCCTAAAGCTAAAACTAAGCCTTAAAGCCTAAACCTACAACCCTAAACCCTAAACCTCTAAAACATAAAAACCTAAACCTAAATTAAATAAAACCTAAGATTAAAATAAATAAAAAAACCTAAAGTTAAATAAAATAAAAACCTAAACTAAAACCTAAACCTAAATCAAAAAATAAAAAAGATAAAAAATAAATACTAAACTAAAATATAATAAATAAAAACCTAAACTAAACTAAAAAATAAAATAAACTTAAAGATAAAAAAACCTAAACATAAAATAAAAATAAAATAAAGCTAAAATAAAATAAAATTAAATTAAATAAAAACTTAAAGCTAAAAAATAAACCTAAAAAATAAATAAATAAACCTAAACCCTAAACTAAAAAAAAACCTAAACCTAAAATAGAAATAAAATTAACCTAAATCTAAACTAAAATAAACTAAACTAAAAAAAAAATCTTTAACCTAAACCTAAAATAAAGTAAACCAAAACCTAAACCTAAAGTAAATAAAATAAAATAAAATAAAAATTAACCTAAACCTAAACTAAAAGTTAAAACCTGAAAATAAACTTAAAATAAAACCTAAAGCCTAAACCTAAAAAAAAAAATTAAAACGTAAACCTAAACTTAAAAATAAAAAATAAAACCTAAACCTAAAGAAAACTAAACTAAAAATTAAACCTAAACCTAAACATAAACTTAAAAAATAAACAAAAATAAAAAACCTAAACTAAATAAAATAAACTTAAAATAAATAAACTAAACTAAATAAAAATAAAAATAAACCTATATAAAAGAATTAAATAAACTAAATAAACCTAAATGTAGCAGTTTACTTAATTTAAAAAAAAACCTGAACCCTAAACACTAAACCCTAAAACTAACCCTAAATGCTATCCTCCAATCCTAAACCCTATATCACTAAATCGTACACCCTAAACCCTAAACCCTAAAATTTATAACTCTAAACCTTAAACCCTAAACCCCAAATCCAAAACCCAAAACCCAAAACCCTAAACCTTAAACCCAAAAAATCTAAAACCCTAAATCTAAATTGAGAAAAACCTAAAAAAAACCTAAACAAAAATAAAATAAAAACATAAACTAAAACCAAAACCTAAACCTAAAAATAAATAAAAATAAAAAATAAACTAAAAATAATAAATAAAAACCTAAACTAAACTAAAAAAAAGAAAAAACCTAAATAAAATAAAAACTAAACCTTAAATAAAAATAAAATAAGTTTAAAATAAAACAAAATAATAAATAAATAAAAACTTAAACCAAAAAGATAAACCAAAAAATAAAACCTAAAAATAAATAAAAAATAAAACATAAAACCTAAACAAAAAAAAACCTAAACATAAAATAAAAATAAAGTAAAACTAAAGCTAAACTAAAATAAACTAAACTAAAATAAATAAAACCTAAACCTAAACCTAAAATAAACTAAACTTTAACCTAAACCTAAACTAAATAATATAAAATAAACTAAAAATAAACCTAAACCTAAACTAAAAATTAACCTAAAATAAAAACCTAAAACTTAAACCTAAAAAATAAAATAAAAACCTAAACCTAAACATAAAAATAAATAATAAAAATAAATCCTAAACCTTAAAAATAAAGTAAAAATAAAATTAAACTATAAAATAAACCTAAACCTAAAAAATAAACTAAAATAAAAAACCTAAACTAAAATAAATAAACCTAAAAAATGATCTAAATTAAATAAAAATTAAAATAAATCTAAATTAAAAAAAAATAAAATAAACTAAAATAAATAAAAAATAAACATAAACCCTGGTTCACTTAAGTTAAAAAAACATAAAAGAATAAAATAATAAAGAAATAAAAATACCTAACCCTAACCTTAAACCTTAAACCTACAACACCTGACCTAAAATAAACCCTAAACCCTAAACCCTAAACCCTAAAACTAAACCTAAAACCTAAAAGGCCACAGCCTAAAACCTCCACCCTAAATCTTAAACCTTTAACCTACCTACCTAAACCCAAAAAAACTAAACTAAAACCCTAAACCATAAACCCTAAACCCTAAACCCTAAATCATAAAAGCCTAAAACCCTAAAAACCCAAACCTAAATAAAATAAAAACATAAAAATAAAATAAATAAAAAAACCTCTACTAAAATAAAAAAATAAAATAAAATAAAATAAAAACATAAACTAAAACCTAAACCTAAACTTAAAAAGAGAATGAAACAAAAACAAAATAAGATAAAATAAATAAAAACCTAAACTAAACAAAAAAAAATAAGATACATAAATAAAATTAAAAGAAAATCTAAATTAAAAATAAAAAATAAACCTCAAAAGTATGCCAAAAAATAAGCCTAAAAAAATAAATAATAAAATCAAAACTCTAAAAATTACAAAAAAAACTTAAACCTAAAATAAAAATAAAATAAACCTAAATCTAAACTAAAATAAATTAAACTAAAATAAATAAAACCTAAACCTAAACGTAAAATAAACTAAACCTAAACCTAAACTAAATAAAATAAAATTAACTAAAAATGATACCTAAACTAAAAAATAAAACTTAAAAGAAAACCTAAAATAAAACCCTAAAACCTAAACATAAAAACATAAAATAAAAACCTAAACCTAAACCTAAAAGTAAAAAATAAAACCTAAATCTAAAAATTAAATAAAAATAAAACTAAAAGGTAAACTTAAAGCTAAACCTAATCCTAAAAAATAAACAATAATAAAAAACCTAAACTAAAACAAATAAACCTAAAATAAAATAAAATAAAAATAAACTTAAATAAAAATAAAATAATAAATAAGCTAAAATAAATAAAAATAAATTAAACTAAATAAACCTAAACCTATGAGTTTACTTAATTAAAAAAATTTAAAAAATAAAAATATTAATAAATAATCCCTAACCCTAAACCCTAAAACCCAAAACCTAAACCCAAAACCTACAATCCTAAACTCTACACCCAAAAAACCCTAAACCCTAAAAAACCACATACCTAAACCCACAAAACCACTTAAAAGCCTAAAATCTAGCAGTAACCCAAACCCCCAAACTAAACCCCAAGCCAAACTAAATGAGAAATTAACTAAATAAATAAAAAAACTAAAGCCTAAAAACCTTAGGAATGGGTAGAAGTGACGACATCACCCATCAACCTAGGGGATCTAATCTCTTGAAGGGAGGTGGCGATTATTGTAGTGAGTGGTGGGGGATCTGGAGGTGTTGGTGGATATGGAGGCGGTGGTCTGAGTAGTGGTAGTGATGGAGGTGGGAGGAGTGATGGAGGTTACATTCATGGTGGTTGCGGAAGGAGAGATCGGGGATATGATGGTGGATCCAGCTATTTGAGAGGTCAGCGTGGTTCTGATGGGAACTAGAGAACCTGGAGAATGTTCGGTCCGATCTGTTGCTTATGGAACTGTGTCTTTATAGTAGAGATGCTTCTAGTTTTCTAGGGTTTTTGATTTTCTCTATGTGTTCTCATTCATGATCTATGTCATCGCTTGTCTTAGAAAACTTTGTGTGTTATTTGGTCGATGAAATCGAAAAGAATAAATGTTGAATATGAATTTGTTCTCTGTTAAAAAAAACCAAAAACCCTAAACCCTAAATTTAAACATAAACCCTACACCAAAAACCTAAACCCTTAACCCTAAAACTAACCCTAATCCTACAACACTAAACTTACAACCCTAAACCCTAAACCCTAAACCCTATTCCCTAAACCTTAAACCCTAAACCCTTAAAGAATAAACCCTAAACTCTACCTCTCTAAACCAAACCATAAACCATAAAGTAAACTAAATAAACTAAACCTCTGGGTTTGCTTAATTTAAAACACTAAACCCTAAATCCTAAACCCTACCAACCCACCCAAAATGAACCATAAACTCTACCCTCTGACCTCCTACCCTACCCTAAACCATAAACCCTAAACTTAAACCTCTACCCAAACCCTAAAGCATAAACCTAAAACCCTACCCTGTGCCTGCACCTAAACCATAAACCCTAAACTCTAAACTCTAACCCTCCACAACCAGACCTAAACAATAAACCTAAATCCTAAAACCTAATAAACTTAAACCTAAACCTAAATTCATAGTAAGCCTGAGTCATCAGCTCACATTGATTACGTCCATATCCTTTATACGCACTGCCAAACCCATCCATTGTCCAAGCCCTCGACATCTTCCTCTGGCGATTCCCTTTTTCCCCTCCCATTTTTGGCTTTTGGCCGCTGCTTGACAACAGTTTGGCATGATTCTCATTGGATTCCTTGTGGAATCGATAACAGCTGGATGCTTTCATGTTTTTCTTGGAGTGATGTCATGGCTTGGCATCTTCTTCGGTGATTTTATGGGGGAAACTGATGGATCCAATGGATCCTACTAGGGCATCAACTACCTTGGATTTGTCTACTTCAAAATAATTCAAAGACGTCCTCACTAGTTAGGATAGTTGTTTAGGTGAGTCCCTTGAACTTGTTTTGACTTCTTTTTGAGGAATGTTTGTGATTATGTGCTCTAATTTGATTGTGGAAAAGTTTGCTAAGCCATTTGAATTCACTTTGGTTGGAAAGTTTACTCTTTGTAGGACGAATTTGGAAAGCATTAGCTCTTTTTTTCATAGTCTCAAACTTTTAGGTGCTTTTAAGATTTGTTTAATTGATCCCTACTATGTTTTTATTCAATTAACAAATAATTTGGATTACTAATGTGTTTTTGCATTGGTGATGACTAAGTAATCGCCATCACCGGACCCAATATACAAGAATCCTAGTCCTGGTCTTGATTGAGAGCTTTTGCATTTGTTCTTCCATATCCTTTTGAACTAGTCTGACCTGCACTTTGACCAAGTATGTGAGATTAACCCTTTCGTTACTTAATTATGAACATAAGGAAAGTACCAATTAAAAGTTATTTCTATTAAATCTTTATATAAATCATCCTCAAGTTCTACATCAACTTCTTGACTTGAGGATAATGCTCCCAAAAAGAACCTCCGAGTCTTCACACCTGTGGATGACTTAGGGGCTTCCTTAACTACCAAACCCTCAGATTTTTGAGAGGAAAGTAGGGTTAGAGCTAAGGTTCCCAACTGATGCCTAACTATTTCACATATATACTTGGATACACTTATGCTTTGCTTTAGAGCTCAGTCTTCATCACTATCTGGCTCAAATGTGACCTCCAAGGGAATCTACTGTTGAGAATAGTTGGCTAGTGTGCTAACCATATAAGACTCATCCTATGAACTAGATTCTAAGTCTATATAGATATCAAGTGTACTCCTGGTAGCTGGGACATATCTTCTATTCAGTGGCCAATAAAGAGATTTTCCACCCCTAGGATTGCCTCTAAACTAGTCTCTTCCTCTGCCTGGTGGATGTCAGGTCATCCTACCCATATGGTCGAATGGAGTAATGAACTGTGGATGAAATCTAATGTCAAGCTCCACTTCCTCCTCCAAGTCTATTTCCGCTACCTTTTAATATTTTTTTTATTTTTTCTTTTCTTTTCTTTTTCTTTTTCTCATTCATTTTCTCTTTCTATTTCTTTTTCTTTTATTTTTAAACTTTGGCCAAGTTTGTAAGAATAGACTTGTATATTTTGAGGGAGGTAGTAAGTCGCATCCTTATATATGGTGACCTTGTGAACTGTAAATGGTTTGAGATCTCCTTTGACACAGTAGATGATCCCACCTCTCACAAACTTCATACACTGATGTAGAGAGGATGGAACTATGTTGTTCTCATGTATCCATGGTCTCCCATGCAAAGTGTTGAAAGATGTATCCGAGTCTATAATGTAAAAATTGGCTTCGGTCTTCTAATCATCTCTCTCCAAGGGCAACACTATGGAGCCTAAGGTCTATTAACCTCACTTTTGGAGTGTGGGTTCAATATTCCCATATTAGACTTAGGAGTCTTCTAGAAATTAAGCCTTCCCTAGTCATAATACACTTCTAATAATTAAGTAAACATTTAACCTAAGCCTAAAGACTTAGAAGGGTTAACCATAGGATTAGGTTATGCCTTAGGGATTAGGATAATCTACCTCCCTACAACCCAAATCCAATCCATGTTCACCTTCTAAAACCAAACCTCATGTTTAATTCAAACATCAAATTCAAATCCAAATCCTAACCCAAATTTCAAAACCAAATGATTGAAGTCCTTGATTAAATCCAAACTTGAAACCCTTCCAAATCAATCCAAAACCAATTGAGTTTCTCATAATCAATTTATATCATCAATAATCTTCCTAAATATGATTCAAATATACATTTAAATGATCAAAATTAAATTAAGCTAAATCAAATTAAATAAGAACCCTTCCTAAGCCATATAACCTATCCCATGGAATTAGCCAAATCTTAATCCAAATCAAGTCAAACTTAATTGATTTTCTCACAAATCATTCATATTTTCAATCATTATCATAAATTTAGATGAAATATACATTTAAATCATCAAAAATAAATTAAACCAAATCAAAATCCAAACCTAAGCCACATGACTTAACCCTGTGGACTTAGCTAAATTCTTTCATTCCAAAACCCAAATTCAATTGATTTTCTCATGAATCAATCATACCTTCAATCATATTCACAAATATAAATGAAATCTACAATCAACAAGACAAACCAAAATCAACCCAAGTCAAACCCAACTTAACCCTTTTGACTTGAAATGTTCAAATGAACCAAAACACATTTGAACCCAAGCCAATTGCAATTGAATTTATATATCAATCCCAAATCCATATATAAACTTAACTAAATAAAACTCAACCCAAAATCAAGCCAACTAAACCTAATTGGTCCACTTGACTCAAAGTGGCCACTTTGACCTATTTGAGCCAAGTTCTAATCCTACTCAAATTGGATTGAACTAAGAGAATCAAAACCTCCAATCATGATTGTTGATCACCCTAGGTTGATCAATTGTCACATATTGGGTCAAACCAAGTCAACCCATTAACCATTATAAACCCAAACTAGCTGAATTGCAACCTAAGTCAAATCCCTTGAAACCAATGATTCATAACAAATCAAAATCAATATTTGAATATGACTTGACCTTCAATTGAGTCAAACCAAACCCAATTGGCCCTCTTGACTCAAGTTAACCCAAATTGACCTCAAAGACCAAATTGGGTCAAATCAATATATAAACCACATTGATTGCAACTAATGGCTCAAGTTCATTCCAAATTGATTGTTGAACTTGACCAAAGCCATGATTGGACCCAATCGAATCCAATTGACCTACTTAGCCCAAATTGACCTAAAGGTTCAAGTTGGACTAAATAAAAACCAAATCTAAATTAATTGAAACCAAAGCCTACAATCATCTTAAATTGGTCAACTAAACCCAAACCAACATCGAACCTAAGCCGATTTGGCTAATTTGGTCAAATTGGTCAACTTAACCAATTTGACCTAAATGAATTCAAATGAGCCAAAATTAAATCTAAGCTAAACTAAGCTAAAAAAATTGAACAAAAACATCTCAAATGATCATATGAACTTGACCCAACCCTTGGTTTGACCCAATTTGACCAATTGGTCAACTTGACCCAACTTAACACAATTTGACCAAAATGGGTAAAATAGAGCAAAACCTAACCAAATAAACTCCAATTGACTTGAAATTTGGGATAACCCACTTTTGGCTCATTTCAAATCTGCCCAGATCAAATCCCATGCCAAATGATCATTCTACCATTGGGTCAAGGGCATCACATGAGACAAATCACCCATGTAAGTGGTCATTTCCATTCCTTGGCCACTTGGTACTCTCCCAATGGTCCACCTAGGCACCTAGGACATTGCCTAACCTGATCCAAGGCGTGGTTGTGTCGGCCATGACCCATGGGAGGTGAAATCACCTCATCCTACCCATCGGAGCATTTAAAACCCAATGGACACCCATGATTCCTCCTCAGCAGCCACCTCCACACCTTCAACTAACCAAGCCAAGCCAACTCACCTTCTCCCGATGACCCATAGCTCCCTAAGATGGTTGGATGACCATTAGAAGACAAGCCTAATCCCAATGTCCGATCAAGATGAATGGGACACCCCCTCATTTCCACTTAAACACACACAAAAATAATTCCTCAGAGCCCTAGCTACACAAGATGAGCTACTATAGCCATTCCCTAAGCTCTCGAGCTCATTCAATAAAATGCCATTCCCATCTAAAATAGGACACTCCCATTTTTGACCTAAATTCCCTATTTCTTCATCAAACTCAAATTAACTTTGCACGCACCTTCCCTAGTCCTTGTTGAGCAAGATCGAACAATCTCCCAAGATTCCAGAGCACTAGAGGTGGGACTTCAATCAAAGTCAAGCTCCAAATCATTGTTTCATAGCCTTCTGAGCGAACATTGAGGAATTAATCCAATTATTGCTCAATAGGGATTCCTCTCCACTAGATGAAGCTTCCTTAATCATTCGAGCTGCCAGTCTTGAGCTCTAGTGAGGTATGCTTCCAAAACTGATCCTTAGGCAAAAATGTGTTGGAGCTTTTTGAAGAAAAATTGCATCTCATGTGATCTTGATCGTTGGATCTCCTCTTATCAATGTCGTGACGGTGTGGGATCCTTTTGGTGTTGATTCGAGCTTGGGTAAACTCTGATCAAGTGAGCAATGATGGACGGACTCCATTCTCCCTCACTTGCATGACGTTAGATCACACACCATCCATTTCATGTGATTGGAATGGATGGTCATGATTAGATCGACTAAATTGAATAGATTTAATCCTATTGAGCTATGGGATTAATGATAGCTATCTGATCTTAGATCGAATGATAGATGAGAAAGTGCATCCATTGTCTCCACATAGGCTTTGAGTCAGATAAGTTTAAGTAGCCAATCTCACGGTGCCACATGGAATGCACATCGCGTCAGCATGCCACATGGCGTTAACAAGATTAGGCTTTAATTAGGCTTAATTAATCATTTTTAATGGCTGAAACTTCTAAAAATTATACAAAATCATAGAAAAATAAAAAATACAAATAAATACTCATTTTAAAGATATTTTAGAGGAGAAATAATTAAAAATGATCTTAACTAATTTTGAATAGTAATTAAAATTTAATTATAAAATTAATCAGTTCAATTACTCCTTAATAACTTGAGCAATTAATCCCAAATTTTGTGGGTCAATTTAATGGGATGACCTATGCCTCCCATGATTTTCTTGGGATTTATTGCTTACTTAATTAGGAAAATTGACTAATTAAACTTTAACTACTCTTTTAAGTTAATTAATGATTAATTAATTTCATGAATTGTAATAATTTGGTTAATTAAGTTTACTAATTATTGTTCAACAGTAAGTGAACTAAGGAATAGGGTTAGGACCCCTTTCCTTAAGTTCATTTTACCCATTTTTAAAGTAAAATTAATTAAGATTTAACTAATTAATTAAATCACATTATTTAATTAAAATCATAATCACATCAGACCATAATAATTAAATCACAGGGTAGATCTTTAGGTGTTTAATAATCTAACGGAGTTTAATGAAATTATGGTTAGTCTATATGCGTGGGAAACCATGAGGAAAATTAATTGAGTCCCTTAATCTAATTAACTATTAATCATGAGCCAATTGCATTAGGCCCCTTTTATTTCCTAGGATTATTGCAAGTTTATTTTTCATACATATCATGTTGGTTAATAATTATTTCATTAATTACTTTAAGGTGACATAGGTAAGGGTAATTAATTCATCTAATTAAGGGTTCAACTTAATTAACTCATAAGATTGACTTAATTACATTTCTTTAAATTAAATCAAATGACTAATGTTGGAATGGGTTTAAAACAACAAGTAATGATTTCTCTTCTCCTCTTTAAATCAAATCCAAAATTAATTAATAAAGAAGCTTTAGTTTACTTTAAATATTCTTATTTGATTTGATTGTCCTTAAGAACTAGTTTGGTTGAAGGAATCGCATGCTGATATTTGATTGTCCTTTTTCAAACCATGTTAAATTTGGTATGTCATTTGAACTTATGCATCCACCTTTTCCAAATCATTTTAAATAAAATGGATTTGCTTTATGTAAGCTTGCATGTGTTGATTTAATTTAATATATGTGTGGCTATTATCACTATTAAATCCAAATGTATTTTTCAAAAGCTTTTAAATGAATGATAATTTGTTTTATGATGCTAGTTATAAATACATAAGAAATGCATGCACTTATAACTTAAGTGTGTGAATGTTGAGTTCTCTTTCCTCTATTCGTGTGTTGATTCATATAAGATTAAATTATAATGGGTATATATTCTAGACATCTCGGGAACACGAGGCTTTAGATAGCCCCAAGGAGGTAATTTGATTACCTCACTTCCCTGGTTTGATAATGGCATGTACCCATTTGATTTCATTCTTACATATTTCAACATTAGTATTTGTATAGAGCTTTAATTAATATATATAAATGATTCAATCAAAAAAATATACAATATTTGCATGGTTTTCTTTCCCTCATTTATGTATACATTCATGTGTGTCCAAGAAAGGAAGTATATAGTCTGGACATCCCGGGAATATGAAGCTTTAGTTAGCCCTAAGGAGGTCATTTGATTACCTCACTTCCCTAGTTTAACAATGACACATACCTGCATATATCTTTGTACATGTATATATATGTGATTAGTGAATCAAAATCTCATTTTACATTAAAATTGCATGCATTCATAATTGACTAAGTGCTTGAATTAATTAGTCATATGATTTGGAGCTTACTTCATATGTTCATGTATACGAATTTACATATGTTTGAATGCAAATGGGTATATAGTCTCGACATCCCAAGAATAAAAGGCTTTATCTAGCTCCAAGATAGTCATTTGATTACCTCACTTCCTTGGTTTAACAATGACACATGCTTATTTAATTTCATTCTTATGTCCTTTTTGTACAAGAATTTGGATAAAATTTATATTCATATGTTTAAATAATTCAATCAAATAAAATATAAATTCTAAACATACACATACATTCATCATTTAAGTGAGTTAAAATATGTTGCATGTATAGATACAGTTGGGATTAAATCATATGCATGTTACATGTGATGGAAACAAATGGTTTAATATATGTCATGTGGTAGTAATTGAATTAAATTAATCTTAAGATGACTTTCATTTTGAATAAGATTATTTAAAGTTAACCTAAACATAGGATTAATTAGATCATTTAATAAGCCATTAACTAAAGAGAACTAAATCAAATTAATATGCTTTAGAAAGTGACTTAAGGTAAGGATGAAAGAGGGTATTCCGTTATTCCTTACTTTATAACACTTAGTTGCTAAGTGTAATCAATTGAAACAGAAGAAAAAATAGATTAAAATTCACAAATCAATTAAATAGTTCAAGTGAAATCAACCTTTCATGTTAAATTGAATCGTTCTACATTTAGAAAATACAACACTAATGCCTAACAAGACTTACCACACAAGCCTTAATACACACATTAGAATTAAGTCACCCCTTCTAGCTCTAAGTTAGGACAGTGTATGATGTGATATATGATTTGTTTTATGATGTATTATTCTAGATTGGATGTTAGGTTGTATACTTTGTAGACTAGATGATAGGCCAATATTAGCCTAATCATGTTTTCTGCAGGAGATTATGCTTAAGGGATGCTTAAAAATAAATGCAATGCTCTTTTTGTAGGTTGCTTAAATCCTTAATCATAATCAAATGCATTCCCACAACCTTCTATTGGTGGATTATAAGCCCTAGTAATCTAATTAAATTTCAACTCAAAAAATGTAAATCTCCTCAACTTTACAATTATAAAGCCCAACCATAAGATAGATTGGAATGCTCACTAGGCTTCCTAGTATCATGAGCATTTCATACTTATTTCATTTAGATTCCAAAAATAAGTCTTCTCCTTGAACTTTCCCAATTGATTTTCGAAATACAACCAATCCTTTCATAGTATAACTTTAAAATATTTGGAGATGATAATTGTCTACTTTAAGATATTTTAAAAGTAATAAACTAGCTACTAAAATATTATAAAGTTGATTTTATTGGCCAACTTTATTTAGAGATATGCATGAATATATTAAAAAGTGTGATAAATGTTAAAAGAATAGGAAATATCTCTAAGAATCAAAAGAAATGCCTTTAAATTATATTTTAGAGGTAGAAGCTTTATGGAGAATAGATTTTATGGAACCATTTGTTTCTTCATATGAAAATGAATATATCTTAATTGGTGTTGATTATGTATCCAAATGGATAGAAATAATAGCTACACTAAAAAATAATTCTAAAGTAGCTATTAAATTTCTAAATAAAATAATTTACAAGATTTGGAATACCTAAAATCATTATTAATAGTGATCATTTATATAATAAATAAATGAAATAATTTTTAAGAAAATATGGAGTACAATATAAAATAGCTTATACATATCATCTTTAAACTAGTAGCTAAGCTAAAATTTCAAATAGGAAAATAAAAAGAATTTTAGAAAAAACTGTATGGCCTATTAGAAAAGATTGGTCATTGAAATTTGATGATTCATTATGGGCCTATAGGATTGCATATAGGAAATCTCTCTCTCTCTCTCTCTCTCTATATATATATATATATATATATATATATATTTACCAGAAATTTTCATTGGACAATTAAGAAATTAAATTGATATGAAAACAAAAAAAAAATGACTCATAGATTTGAATTAATTTTAAGAAATAAAATTAGGTGCATGCAAAAATTTGAGGATATATAAAGAACAAATGAAAAAGTGGCATGATTGAAAGATCATTGAGAAACAATTTAAGCTTGAACAATAATTATTACTATTTAATATAAAATTGAAATTATTTTTAGGAAAACTAAGATCAAGATGGTCAAGCCCTTTCTTAGTTGTTAAAATTTATGCATATGATGCTGTAGGTATCCAAGATCAAAAGACAAATAAGATTTTCAAAGTGAATGATCAACGACGTAAGCCAAACTATGAAGAAAATTGGACAATTTAAAGAGTCTATTAATTTAGTCAAAGACCTTAAAAATTTGAAAAGAATGTCAGGCTGTGGACGTTTGACTAAGCTCTTATTAGGAGGAAACCTAATTTGTATAAAAGATTAGGAGTTGAAGATACATTAGAAAGAGGTTGCATTGTTAGGAGGCTTAAAGACAAAGCACTTTCCCTTCTTTTGAGTTTCTAGAATAGTCTCATACGATTAAACCTGCAAATATTCTCTTCTCCTAAATTGAATGAACACACACACACACACACACACACACACATATATATATATATATATATATATATATATATATATATATATATATATATATATATATATATATATATATATATATATATATATATATATATATATATATATATATATATATATATATATATATTAAAAGGAAAACTATATAACATAAAAAATATATTATATACAGGTCTAACAGTGAGCATTGTAGGAAAAAAAGTTGAAAAAATGAATGAAAAATAGAAAAGCGGGTTAATTGGTTGAAAGTTCCTAGGTGTTGCCAAAATAGCACTGTAGTGCTAATTAAATAGTTTATTTAATATGCTATCAGGTAGAAGGACATGTTTAGCATAAAAAGATAAAAGAGTTGACTAACGCCACGATGCTAAGACATAATGCTTAGGCGCTACATAAATGCCTGACACACCTTTTGTATGTTGTTGGTTATGTAATTAATACTATTAATGAACGTTTTGATGAGAATAAGAACTGGTTTGACCAATTTACTAGCTCTTAGGCATTCCGTATAGAGCATCGTGGTGGTATATCGCATAATCTATGATAAAGAGGCTAACATCATGATGCTACGTCTTGTCTATATATAGGATCCCTTGGTAGTCAAAATTTTCATTTCAAAGACTTGCTTTTCAAATTTTCTTGCATTTCTCCTATTTAGCATTTCTCTACCCTCTACGATCAAAATGCCTAGCAAGTATGTGAACAAGAACAAAAAAAGAGCAAGTGTCAGTTATGGTGTTTATTTTTGGATGTGCCAGGTGGACACCACGCAGATTATAGGGGGTACTTATTGGAGTGATCTGGTATGGCATTAAGGTATGATGTATTATCTCGAAAGATAGAAACATCACCCTACAATGGACCTAATTGCCTAATAAGGACTCCTAAGGCATGATGGGTTCGTATGTACTAGAGATTCTTTCTCTACTTTATATGGAAAATTAAAGTAGGGTTTATTTTATGCTTGGTTCTTTAATTCCCTATGGAGGCAAGCCTCCATAGTTAATTACATCCTAAGAAATGGGAGTTCCTAAGAAGACTCTTGATTAAAGTAGTCATTTATTTTCTCCAAAGATTTTAAGATTAAGACTATCAATGAATTGGCTATTTTTGAAAAATCAAGTGGGAATGTTCAATTGAAAGACTTATTTTAGAATCCAAAAAAAGATAAGTAAGAAATTCTCATGACACTAGGAAGCCTAGTGAGCATTCCAACCTATCCTATGGTGAGACTTTATGTGTTTGAAAGTGAGAGGATTTATTTTGTTTGAGTTAAAATTTTATTAGATTGCTAAAGCTTATAATCCATCAACACAAGATTGTTGAAATGCCTAAGAGCTAAAGATTTATACTCATAGCCCAAGGAAAATAAGCAACCTCAGATCCTAAGTCTAGGGAGCTTTAGCACAAGCTGAAAGCATGACCTAAATCTAAGCAAAAAGGGGACATAAGGATCCATTCCACAAGGGAAGATAGACCTGCCTGACTCTTCTACACTTACAACCTCCTAGAGTGGTAGCCAACTAACACCTCCTATGATTTAAAATCATGTAGGTCAGTCTTATGTATCTGCAATATGGTTTAAGCTATTATTTAATTTCAGAAAGAAACTAGAGTCCTAAACTCACTCCCTAAAAGACTAGATCATGACTGGCATGAGCATATGACATAGTCCAAAAATGCCAAAAAATTTATAATTTTTATATAATTTTTCCATAATATTTTGGACAAAAGCTTTAGAAAATTATGCCTAAATGCTTAAATAAATTAGATTATTAGCTAAATTAGTGGGAGAAGGTGTTCTCCACTATAAGAGATGCCCTCACAGGTCAAGCATTCTCCTATCGTGCAAGAATGGAGACCCTCCCTATACAAGAGTGAAGCAATATGTTATGAATGATGTTAGACATACAACATACAACTAAAGGGTTGTTAAACCTTTTAATTATCATGATTATAACCTAAGATTTAAGATGAGGTTATAAGATGTTTAAAAATTAGTTATGAGTTATTAATTGGGGTAGTAAAATTAATTTTTTCCTAAGAGTCTATCTCATCTTGGCCACACATTCAAACATCAATCATTAAGAAACCAAGAAAAAGATGCAATTTTATTATGCAATCTAAAAATAACATCAACCAAACATGTATAGATTCCATAAAAGAATAAAAGGTTGGTGTGGCCAGGTACTACCGTACACCCTAGGAAAGAGAAAATTGGGTAGCCGAGCTCTACCCTTATACAACCTGGAATCATAAAAGAATATTAAAATTGAAATTGAATATATGCTATGGGATTGTTGACCTCACTTTTGGAGTGAGTTCTCAATCTCCTCATTATAGATCTCGGACACTTCTAGACACTAAGAGCTCCTTAATCTTAAGATAATTCTAGTGATTAGGTGAACACTTAACTTAAGCCTTTAGACTTAGAAGGGTTATTCATAGGAGTAGGCTATGCCTTAGGGACTTAGGAAGACTTACCTACCCTATAGCCTAAGCCCAATCCATGTTCACTTTCTCAAACCAAACCTCAAATGTAATTCAAATTTTAAATCCAAATCCAAATTCCAAGCCAAATGTTTAAAGCCCATGATCAAATCCAAATTCAAAATCAACCTAGGCCTTATGATTGAATCCCCTAGATTTAGCCTTAGCCAAATTCAAATCAATATAAACTTAATTGATTTTCCCAAATATCAATTCAACCCTTCAATCAGTCTATCAAACTTACAACCAAACCAATGCCAAATTAAATTTGCCAAAATCTACAATCATGTCAAATCCTATTTAAGCCATGTAATCAACTCTCATGAGCTTAACCAAAAATCCATTCAAATCAAGCAGAACTCATTTGATCCTCCCATGGATTAATTATTCCATCAATTATCTTCCTAAATATAAATAAAATACACATCCAAATGATCAAAAGTAAATCAAACTAAATCAAGTCAAGTCAAAACCCTTCCTAAGCCATATGAATCAATCCCATGACCTTAGCCAAATCTTAACCCAAATCAACCCAAAATCAATTGATTTTATCATAAATTAATTATATATTCAATCATCATCATAAATATAAATGAAATCTACACTCCAATGACCAAAAATAAATCAAACTAAATAAAATTTCCTTCTAATCCTTCTTGATCTACCTTCACGAGCTTAGCCAAATTTACCTTCAAATCACTTAAAATTCAATTGATTTTTTTATAAATCAATTATTCCTTCAATTATCTTCCCAAATATAAATGAAATATACATTCAAATGACCAAAACTAAATCTAAAATCAAATCAAACCCCAGTCTAAACCCTCTAAGTCAATTTCTTAGACTTAGCCAAATCCTATCCAAATCAAGCCAAAACCACTAGATTTTCTCTGGAATCAATCATTCCTTTAATCACCTATCCAAATATAAATAAAATCTACAATCATCAAGTCAAACAAAAATAAAACCAACTCAAGCCAAACTTAGCCCTTTTGATATAAAAATTTCAAATGAACCAAAACATATTATAACCCAAATTGATTGTAGTTGAATTTATATTTCAATTCTAAACTCATATAAAAATTCAACTAAATCTCAATCAAACCAAAATCAAGCCAATTGACCCATTTAGGTCCACTTGACCGAAAGTGACCTAAAGAACTCATTTGAACCAAGTTCTAATCAGTGCCCAAATTGGATTGAACCAAGCCCATCAAAACCTCATACCATGATTATTGATCACTTAGGATGATCAATTACCTTAAATTGGGTTAAACTAAGTCAACGGTCATTTGACCAAGTAACCCCTTATAAACCCAAACTAGCCAAAACTTATCCTACACCAAATTAATTGAAACCATTGATTCACACAAGCCCATGATCAATGATTGAACATGACTTGACCATCAATTGATCCAAGCCAAACCCAATTGGACATTTGACCCAAATTGACCTAAAAGTCCAAAATAGGTCAAATCATGATCCAACCCAAATTGATTGCAACCAATGGCTCAAGTTCACTCCAAATTGATTATTGAACTTGACCAAAGCCCTAATTGAGCCTAGTTTGACCAATTAGACCTAATCGACTAACTTAGCCCAAATTGACTTAAAAGTCAAATTGGCCTAAAACTAAATTAAATTTAAATCAACTCAAACCAAAGCCTACAATATTATCTAATTGACCAATTGATCTTGAACGAATAACTAACCCGAGCTAATTTGACCAATTTGGTCAAATTGGTCAACTTGACCCATTCGACCTATATGAATCCAAATGAGCCAAAATCAAACCTAGACCAAATTGATTGAAATAACTTGAACAAAAATACTTCAAAACATAATTTGACCTAACCCAAGCCTTGGTTTGACCCAATTTGACCAATTAGTTAACCTAACCCAATATGACCCAAAGTAACCCATATGACCCAAATTGAGCCAAATCCCTTGAAACCGTTCTATGGTACCTTGGGAGTTGACCTAACCCGAGTCAAACCTACTTGTGATCAGCCCAAACCCAATTGGAGTCAAACCCAAGGTAATCCCTCTTGGATATGCCACCTCATATAGGATTCTCCCCAAAATAGTAAAGTCCACTCTTCTATCACTCTTCACAGCCATCAAACACCCCATTTTGGGGTTTGACCTAGCCACTTATCCCACCTTAAGTGGGCTAGGCTTGCCATAGACTAAAGGGAGGTGAGTTAACTCACCTCCCTCACAAGCTGAGAACCCAATAGATACAAACCAAGCCACATCTACCTTGAGCCACCTCCCAAGCCTTCCTCCAATCAAGTCATGTCACATAGAGGTGATGGTGACCACTCTGGCACTCTGGCAGTGGCTGGCCAGACAAAAAATGGGAGATAATCTCGTCCATTCATCACAAGAAAATGAGAGATATACTCCATTAATTCACATGGGAAAGACATCGATTCGAATCCTCAGAGCTTCTAAAGGCATTTTTGAACTCCCTATTGGGCTCTCGAGCATTCCCAAGACATCCCCTCACCGTATTTCTCATTCTCGAGAACACCTAAAATAGGACACCCATTGTCCGATCCAAACTCCCTCAAAACCCAACCAAAACCAAATTCCTCTTGCACACACCATCCCCACTTCTTGTCGAAGCTATACAAATGTTCCCTGAGCTCCAAGCTCACCAGAGGTGCCACTTCGATCAAGATCAAGCCTCCAAAATATGAATCTTGGTCTTTGTGGTGTTTATTTTTGTGTTGTGTGTGTTTGTGTATGGGGACACCATGCAGATCCGCAGATGTACTCATTAGGGTGATCGAATATGACATTTAAGGAATATTGTATTACCTTGAGAGATAAGAATCACTACTTTATAATGGACCTAATCACCTGATGAGGACTCCTAAGGGATGATGTGTCTTCAGATATACCTGAGATTTTTTCCCTACTTTACATGAAAAAGTAAAGCAGGGTTTATTTAAATCAAGTTTGTTAAGTTCCCTATGGAGGTAAGCCTCTATAGTTAATTACATCTTAAGGGAAAATGAATCCCTTAAGAATACTCTCGATTAAATTAAGTGATCTTTGTCTCCAAAGAATTCAAAGATAGAACTATCAAAGGCTTGGTTGTATTTTTCAAAATCGAGTAGGGGAGACCAAAAGGGAAGTGTTCATATCGAGACCAAAGGAGATAAGTAGGGAGTGCACATGATACTATGAAACCTAATGAGCACTCCAGTCTATCCTATAGTTGGGTTTTATATATTTGAACTTGGGAAGATTTATTTGTTTGAGTTGAATTTTTATTATAAATTTAGAACTTATAATTCCACACACGAGATTATGAAAATGCCTAAGAGGTGAGGATTTATGCTAGTAGTGCATGAAGGGAAATAGTGACCTTAGATCCTAAATCTAGGGAGCATTGGTGAGGACCAAAGCATGTCCTAAATTTAAGGAAAAAATGGGTATCTGGTTCACCTCCACAAGAGAGAGTGAACCACCTGACTGTTGGGCTTATTATCGCATAGAGTGGTAGCAAGCTAACTCCTCCTATGTTTTAAATCCATGTAGGCAAGTCATATGTTTTGTAAGATAGTTGGGCTGTTATTTACTTAGAAAACAAGGTAAGTCCTTAAACTCACTCCCTAAAAGACTAGATCATGAAGGGCATGAGTCATGACTTAAATCAATTGTAAATTTTGTTAAGTTTTATTTGATGTTTGGACAGCTTATTTTGACACAAACTATAGGATTTTATATGCCTAAATGCATGAGAAGTTGATTGTGGGCTAAATCAAAGAGAAAGGGGGTGTCTTTCCATCAAATGCTCTTACAGGTTAAGCCTTTATTCTCTAGCACAGATGGAATCCCTCTCTTAGAAAGAGTGGAAGAATGTGATATGTGTGACATTATACATTCAATCATCTAGCTAAAGGGTTTCTAAAAATTTTTAATATCTTGATTTAATTCCTAGGCTTTTATGTGAGGTTATGATTTATCTTAAGATCTTAGTTATGAGTTATTAATGGGATAAAAAATTATCTTTATCCTAAGAGCCTAATCACTTCTAGGCCACATAATAATCACCAATCATAAAGAAACTTTGAGAAGGCATGCTATTTCTAATGCATAAACTAGACAAAATGTCAAATAATTTATATAAAAAATAATTAGAGGGTTGTGGTCACCATAAAGAAATGTGGATAGCCGAGCTCTACCCTTTTACATCCTAGTACAATGAAAGAATAATTATAATAATGAAATGATAAGTGTTATGGGGGTCTCCATTCTTCATCTTCCATTCTGTACTCTTCATCTTTCGTTTCTTGATTTTTTGATTTGCTTCATTCTTTTCTTTCTTTTGATTTTGTTGGGATGTTGTTTGCTCCAATGGCATCACATGGTATATAAGACACGATTTTATAACCAATGTTCACTTTAATCCCTCATAACACTTATCCTAATCCTAATGCAAAAATTACATTAAAAGGAAGGAAAGTAAATCTAGCTACACCTATAAAATAAGTGTTAGCTAAACACTCCACACAACTAAAGCAATTATAGGAATAATTTGGACTTAGCACCCCACACATGGGAAACCAAGTCCACCTGTCCTAACTTGAGCTATGCTTAGGGGCTAGGCAACCTGCACAGTAAAAAATATTTATATTTTTATTACAATGGTCCCTTTAAGCACATCCCCCTGTATAAAATATGATTAGGCTAATACCGGCCTAACATTTAGGCTACTCACATGCACCCTAAGATTTAGTCCAAAATAAAACATCATAAAACTTAAACATTCATCAAACCATGCACCGCCCTAACATAAAGCTAAAAATGGTGATTTAGCCTAATGTCCATATGTTAGAGCTTGTGTGGTATGTCCTAACTAGGCTTTGAGGTTATGATTTTCTAAGTGTGAGGGATTTAATTTATAAAGGGTTGATTTCTCTTTAAGTGGTTTAGTTGATTTAAAGATTTTACTTAGTGTTTTCTTTTATTTCACATAGTCTACTCTTAGCAACTAAGTGTTATAAAGAGAAGAAAGAGATGGAATCTCTCTTTTATCCCTACCTTAAATCATTTCTAAGGTAAGTTAATTAGCTTAATTTTCTTTAATGAATGACTTATTATGTGTTTTAATTAACCCTAAGTTTAGGTTCATTCTAAATAACCTTATTCAATAACAAAGGCATCTTAAGATTAATTATGATGGATTACTATCACATAACACACATTAATTTATTTCTTTCCATCATGTATATCATGCATATGAATAATATTAAGCATACCTATACATGAAATATAAATTTTAGCATACTTTGATGATGAATGCAAAGAAATGTATTTTTAATTTGAATGTTTCATTTGTTGATTGAATTATGAATGCACGTTTTTATTATGTAGAAAAGATGGATTTTTTACCCATTAGCTAAACACACATTCACATGTATAGAAGTTATAAGTGAGTACAACACCATTATTTTCTACACCAGGGGCGTAAGGTACAAGACCTACTTAGGGCTACTTAAAGCCTCGCAGCCCCGGGATGTTCAAACTAATATATCATTTTTCTTAAATACATGTAAATGTATGAATAACTATAAGGATAAGAAAATCCATGAAAAAGTAATGCTTTCTTTGTTTGATTTTTGATTCTTTATTCATTAGGCACATCACACATGCATATATATGAGAGTTTTAAGTGAGTATAGAGCCATTATTTTCTACACTAGGGGTGTGAGGTACAAGACCTACTTAGGGCTACTTAAAGCCTCACAGCCCTGGGATGCCAGACTAATATACTACTTTTCTCAGATATATATGAATGTACAAAAAGAATCACATGAATAGAGAATCAAGCAAGAAATTTTGTTTGGTTTAGTCATATTATTTATATATGTGATATGAAATTCTTCCTAAGCCTTAACATGGAGATACATAAAAATAGATTTAGGCAAGTGTTGTGTTCTTTTCAAATGAATTATACACCTGCAAATCCTGTGTGGATCCATGTTAAGATAGGAAAAGAGAACCTCTTGTTACACATCTTATACTATTATCACATGCAAGCTTATGGATATTTGCAATTAACATCATTTCATTTATAGTAATTGATTTATAAGTTTTGAAAATAGCTTTTGATTTAATAGTGATAATAGCCATGCATATTTAATTTAAGTCAACACATACAATTTGTCATAAAAGGAAAACATTTTATTTAATTAATTTTAAAATTGATGAATCCATGATTTCATATGGCAAGTAATATTTATCATGATTGGATAGAAATAAAAGAATGTAAACACATGATTTTATTCACCCTTAATTAATCCCTTAGGACAATCATATCAAATAAGGTTATTTAAAATGAATCAAAATTCTTTAAGAACATTTTTATCATTGAATTTGATTTGATTTAGGAAATATGAGAGCGGTTTGCTAATCCTAGCCTAATTCCCCATGTGTGAATTGATTTGGTTTAATGAAGAATATTTAAGTTGATTTTATGTTTTCATTAGGTTAAGGTATGAATTAAATGAATTAATTAACCTTTACCTATATCACCTTAAGTTAATTAACTAATTAATAATAAGCCAATATGATATGCAACCACATGAAAAGTAAATTTACAATGCTCCTTAAGAAATGAAAGGGGCCTAATGCAATTGGCTTATAATTAATAGTTAATTAAGTTTAATAGATCTCACTTAATTACTTTAATGATTTTCTCACACATGTGAGCTAATCATAATTTCATTATCTCTCACTTTGGGTTATAGAACACCCAAACTGCTACCCAAAAGTTAATTAGGGTTGTTTAGATGTGAAAGAAATTTTAATTAAGTAATTAGGTTCATTAATCCATTTTGATTAAGCATAAACATCTCCAATTAAGGAAATGAAATGGACTAAAGGAAAGAGATCAAGAAAGATGCCTTGATCTCAATCTGTAAGCCATGCACTTAATAACTTAGGCTCTAATCTTTATATTTAAGCTTAATTAATTAATTAACTTACTAAATACCTCATTAATCTCTAATTAGATTAAATCCATAAGTGAGAAGAACTTAGGAAATGAATTAGGAAAAAAAATCTCAATCACATTCCCTAAGCTCCTTTATTGTTCAACATAGGTAATTAAGCTTAAATATTTAATTAAAACACTGTTCATTTACTAATTATCACTAATTAAATTAGAAGAGTGATTAAGGCTTAATCAAGTGATTTTCCTAATTAAGCCACAAATAAAATCTCAAAATATTAGGGGAGGTAGAGGTCATCTCCCTAAATACCCATAGAAATTTTATGATCAGTTGGGTGATTAATTAAAAAGTAATTAAGCTAATTAAGTTTTTAATAAAACCCTAATTAGGCAAAATCACTATTTAAAATTAATTAATAATAATTTTTCTAGAATATACTCTGAAATACCTTTAAAATGAGCTTAAGTTCATATTTTTTTTTATTTTTCTACAATTAGTTATGATTTTTAGAAGTTCTAGGATTAAAAAATAGAACTAATCACCCCTAATTATATCCCTAATCAGTGACGTGCAACGCTTTCCACGTCAATCATTGGTTATTTAAGTTATCACATCTGCGCACTGAGTCAGCTGACGGTAAGTGCATTTTCTCTATGGACCATCTAATCTAAGATAAGATAGTTGAGATTCAACCCACAGTTTAGGCTAAGAATTACAATAGATCTAGCGTGATTTGATCACAACCGTCCGTTAGAATCATGCGGAATCGATGATGCATGATCCTTCTCCTTCACGAGCGATAAAAGATGAACACTATCGATCTTTTCGCGTTCAATTCGAGCTCACCCGAGCTTGGATTGGGATCAAAATAGTCCCAAGGAGGGGGATGGATATCCAACGGTCAAAATTGCAGGGGATGACACTTCCCTACAAAAAAGACCAACTAAAAACCGCCTATAGATATAGTTTTTAATAATTACCTCACCGGAGGCTATCACCAGCGCTTCCAACAATAGATGTAGCTTTGTCTAGTAGAGATGAAGCCCCGTTGAAGAAATCTGATCTTGATTTGAAGTGGATTGCTCGGTCGACCATGCTCCTCTTCAATGGCGATTGGTTTTGATCGAAGTTGCAGTTCCTCTGGCTTGGAAGCTTGGAAAATGATTTGATTGAGCTCGACAAGGTGTGGTGAGGGTGTGGGTAAAAGGAGTTTGGATTTGGTGAAGTGAGGAGAGAGTATTTCTCAAAATGAGGATGCCCTATTTTTGGCTTTACACCTAGAGGAGAAATGTGGATCGAGGGAGCTCGGGAGGCCTTGGGAAAGCTCTGTGAGGATTTGAAATTACTCAGGAGTCTCACAAGTGTTTTTTGGGTGTATACATGATTGGTGTTCATTTTTGACCCGTGCACCTCCGTTGGCTTACCAGAGCTATCACCTTCGACTCCACATGGCACGCCATGGTTGGGTGAGTGTGGGACAGGAGGCTCAAGGCCTGATTTGGGGAGTTGGGGATGCCATTTTTCCCCCAAGCACTCGTGGGTTCGTCCATGGAGGTGAGGTTCTTGGGTTGGTTCCTTTGGTCCATGGCAGGTTTTAGAGTGGCTTAGGTTGGGCTAGGGATGCTAGGGAGGCTCTCTTTGAGGAGTTTGATAGCTGTCATGGGGAGATAAGGGTGGACTTTATCATTTTAGGCAAGAATCCAAGGTAAAAGAGCTTGGCACCTTGGTTTATCCCCTTGGGTGGGGTCCAGTGATCTTTGTCTAATTTGGGAATGGGTTAGGTCTGGTTTGGGTTGGGTCTAGCCAGCTCTTAAGGTCCCATGGCTTAGTTTGAAGTGACTTGGCTTCATTTGGGTTAGGTTGGGTTGGGTTGACTAATTTATCAAATTGGGTCAAGCTAAGGCTTGGGTTAGGTTCATATGATGCTTTGGGATGTTTTGGTACATTGGCTTAGATTTGAATTTGACTCATTTGGATTCAAAAGGGTCAAATGGGTCAATTGACGATTTGGTAGAATTGGGTTAAGTGTTGAGTTAAGCTTTGGTTGATTGAAAATTATTGTAGGCTTTGGTTTGGTTTAATTTGGAATTAATTTGAATTTTGGTCATATTGACCTTTAGGTCAATTTGGGCTAGGTTGGGTCAAGTAGACCAATTGGTCAACTTAGGCTCAATCATGGCTTTGCTCAAGTTCAACAAGTAATTTGGAATGAACTTGAGCCATTGGTTGCAATCAATTTGGATTAAATCATGATTTGACTCATTTTGGATTTTAGGCCAATTTGGGTCAACTTAGGTCAAGTGGGCAATTAGGATTGGTTTGGCTCAATTGATGACTTGGTCATGTTCAAGCATTGATTATGAATGGGTTTGGATCAATGGTTTCAATCAATTTGCTATATGGTAGATTTTGGCTAGTTTGGGTTTCATTTGGGCTTAGTGTTGACTTGGTCAAAGGATATTTTAGACTTGGTTTGACCCAATTCAAGGTGGTTGATCACCCCACAATGATTGTTGATCATGATTGAGGTTTAGATGGGCTTTGTTCAATCTAATTTAGGTTGGATTAGAACTTGGCTCAAAAAAGGTCCTTTAGGTCACTTTGGGTAAAGTGAGCCTAAATGGGTCAATTGGCTTGCTCAAGGCTTGATTCAAGTTTGGTTGAACTCACATGGGGGCTTAGAATTGGAATATAAATCCAATTGCAATTAGTTTAAAGACAAAAGGGTTTTGGTTTATATAACAATTTTAAGTCAAAAAGGTCAACTTGGGCTTGATTTGGGTTAACTTGGGTTTGGTTTGATAATGATGGTTTATGTTTATATTTGGATCAATGATTGAAGGAATTATTGAACCATGAAATCCATGGGTTTAGAATTGATTTGGTTTTCATTTAGCCAAGTTTAGAAGTTTGGCTAAAAGGGATAAAGTTGGGAATTTAGTTTGAATTGAGTTTGGTCATTGGAGGGTGAGTTTCATTTATATTTATAAATATAAATCAAGGGATGATTGATTTATAAGGAAATCAATCAACTTTGAGTTGATTTGAAAGAATTTTAGATAAGCACATGAAGGTGGCTCATATAGCTTAGAAAGGGACTTGGAGTTTGAATTTGGTGATGGATTTCAATCATTAGATAGTAGGATTTGATTTTGGGGTTTGGAATTTTGAATTTGAGGTTTGGCTTGAAAGAAGAAAGCAAGGATTGAGTTTGGGCTATAGGGTAAGGAAGTCTTCCTAAATCCCCAGGGCATATCTTATTCCTATGGCTAACTCTTCTAAGTCTCTAGGGTTAGGTTAAGTGTTCTCCTAATCAATAGAAGAGTCTTAAAGCTGAGGAACTCTTAGTGTCTATAAGAGTCCTAGACCTATGATGAGAAAGCTGAGAGCTCACTCTAAAAGTGAAGTCAACAGTCTTCCAAGCGAACCACTTGGAATCAACCCAATCGTAGCTCAACAGGGCTTCATCTCAACTATACGAAGCTACGTCAAGCATGTGAGCTATCAGTCTTATCTCTAGTGAGGTAATGTCATTAAAATAGAGCTCCCTTGAAAAATTTTTAGAGCTTTTCGAAGGAAAGTTGAATGCCACATGATCTTGACCTTTGGATCCTCTCCGATCATTATCGTGAAGGTGTGGGATCCATTTGGAGTGGATTCAAGCTCAGGTGAGCTCAGATTATGCTGGCAATGGCGTACGGCTTCCATCCTTCGTCACCCGTGGAACGATAGATCACATACTGTCCATTCCATGTGATCAAAATAGACGGCTGTGATTTGATTCGTTAGATTTATCCCATTTTATCTTTTATTAATCAAGGGATTGATCTGCACCATTCAATCTAAGATCAAATGGCAGAGATCGAAAGTGCATCCACCGTCAGCCACATGAGCGCTGACTCAGACACACTTTAATAGCCAATCCCGCGGCTCAACGTGGAAGCATGCCATATCAATGCAGCACGTGGCGCCAACGGGATTAGGCTTAATTAAATGGAATTAATGGATGAAACTTGTAATAATTATAACAAATCATAGAAAATTTTAAAAAAATTCAAGTAATTACTCATTTTAAAGGTATTTCAGAGAGTAATTTATTAAAAATATCCTTAATTGATTTTGAATAGAAATTAGAGCTTAGTTAGGGTTTAATTAATGCTTAATTAATTAACTAATTAACCTCAAATTTTTTGAGATTATTTAAGGGGATGACCTCTACTTCCCATAATTTTCTTGAGATTTATTGGTTAATTAATTAGCAAAATTAATTAATTAGGCCTTAATCACTCTCTTAATTTAATTAAGGGTTAATTAATCATATGACTAGTAACTAATTAATAAATTGGGCTCCTTACTCACTGTCTAATAGTGAGGGGACTTGTGGAAAAGGATTGGGACCTCTTTCCTAGTTTCTTTCCCTAAGTTTGTTTCACTTTTCATGAGAATTAATTAAGGACTAAATGGTTAATTAATTATAAAATTAGTTAAATTAAAAAATCTCAATCACATCTGATCTTGATTAATTAGTTGAAGGGTATATTTTTAGGCGTTTAATAGCCTAAAGATATTTAAGGAAATTATGGTTAATTCAGATGCATGGGAAAAATCATAAGAGTACATAACTAAGTTCTTTAATCTAATTAACTATTAATTGTGAGCTAATTGCATTAAGCCCTTTCATTTCCTAGAACTATTGTTAATTTGCTTTTTCGATTCATTTACATATCATGTTGGCTCACAATTATTTGGGTAATTATGTTAAGGTAACATAGGAAAGGATTAATTAATAAACTTAATACATATTACAACTTAATTAATCCATAAAATCAACTTAATCATGTTTCATTAAACCAAATTAACTTACAAACATGGGGATGGGTTAGGATTAGCAAACTCCTTCTTACATTCCTTAAGTAAAATTGAACATGAAATTAAAATGATGCATAAAAATCTTTGGTTTACTTTAAATTGATATGATTGTCCTTAAGAATTAATTTGATTGAATGAAATCATATTTTTATGTTTATTTATTTCTTTTGAATCATATTAAATATTGCATGTAATTTGATTCATACATCCATCTCTTTTCAAAATTCATTAAATCAAATGAGATTTCTTCTATGTTAAGCTTGCATGTGTTGATTTAATTTAATATATGTGTGGCTATTATCACTACTATATCCAAATGTATTTTTCAAAAGTTTACAAATGAATAGTAATGTGTGTTATGATGCTAAATGCATGCATTTATAGTTTAAGTGTATGAATTAAAGTATCTTTCCTTTATTAACATGTTGATTTACATAAGTATGAATGTAATGGGCATATAGCTTGGACATCCTGGGAATACGAGGCTTTAAGTAGCCCAAGGAGGTCATTTGATTACCTCATTTCTCGGGTTTAAGTAATGACACGTACTCATTTGATTTCACTCTAATGTGTCTTAAACATAAGAATTTAGATAGAGCTTTAAATCATACACCTAAATAATTTCATAAAAAAAAATATAATCATTGCATGATTTTCATCTTCTTAATTATAAATACATGTGTATGTATTCAAGAAAAATGGGTATATAGTCTAGACATCCCTGGAATATGAAGCTTTAAGTAGCCCCAAGGAGTTCAGTTGATTACCTAACTTCCCTAGTTAACAAAGGTACGTAATTTTTATGTCTTCTATACATATATGTGTGTATTTAATTAGAGGATGGTAATCCCCTTTCAATTTAAAAATACATGTATCCATAATTGTTTAGTCATTGGATTAATTAATCATGTAACTTGGAGCTTACTTTCTCATATTCCCATATACAAATTTACTTATGTCTGAATGCAAAAGGGTATATATTTTGGACATCCTAGGAATACGAGGCTTTAAGTAGCCCTAAGGAGGTCATTTGATTACCTCACTACCCCGGTAACAATGACACGTACCTATTTAATTTCATCCCTATGTATTTTTGTATAATAATTTAGATAGTACTTTAAACTAATATGATTAAATAATTCAATCACATTAAAGAATATAAATTCCATATGTATATATGTACATTCATCATTTAAGTGTGTTATATGTATAGATAAACTTAGAATTATAACATATGCATGTTACATGTGATGGTAAGGAATTTAGCATGTGTCATGTGATAGTAATCCAATTAGACTAATCTTAAGTTGCATTTCACATTGGATAGAATTATTTAAAGTGAACCTAAACTTAAGAATAATTTAAAACGTTTAATAATCCATTCATTAAAGAGAATTAAGTCAAATAAATGTACTTTAGAAAGTGGCTTAAGGTAGGGATGAAAGTGGGTAATCCTCTTTCTTCTCTTTATAATAGTTAGCTGCTAAGTGTAATCATATGGAACAAAAGAAAACACAAATTAAAATTCTCAAATAATTAAATAACTTCAAGTGAAACGAACCTTTCATATTAAATTGAATCCTTCTATATTTAAAAAATACAACACTAATGCTTAGCAAGACATACCACATAAGCCTTAAAACACACATTAGAATTAAGTTACCACTTCAAGCTTTATGGTAGGACGGTGCTCGGTATGATGTATGTTTTGTTTTATGATGTATTATTGTAGACTGAATGTTAGGGTGTATGTCTAGTTGACTTGATATTTGGCCATTCTTATCTTAATCATATTTTCTAGAAAGGATTTTTCTTAAGGGGATGCTTAAAAATAAATGTAAATGCTCTCTTCATAGGTTGCTTAAACCCCTAAGCATAATTCGAGCTAGGACAGGCGGGCTGGTTACCCATGTGTAGGGTGCCAAGTCAAAATTATAATTATAACTGCTTGGGTTGTATGTAGGTTTAGCTAACACTTATTTTGTAGGTGTAGTTAGATTTATTTTTCCTATTTTTAATGTAATTTTGCATTAGGAATTATGATTAGTGCTATGAGGGATTAGGATGAGCATTTGTTAGAAGGATTGGTCGTGGGAGGCCATGTGATTCCTTTGAAGTGGAGTAAATCTAATCAAATGGAGACATAAAGATGAAGAGATGAACAATGAATAATGAAGCCCCCTATATAAGGGTAGGCTCATACCCATCTATTCTTTTCTTTTTGTGGTACCCAACCCACCATTTGTTATTCTTTGTTATAAAATTGATTGATGTTATGTTTAGTTTGTGCATTAGGATGAAATGCTTTTCTTAGTTTCTTAAATGATTTATGCTTTAATTTGTTTCCTAGATAAGATTAGACTCTTAGGATAAAATAAACTTTCTACCCTAATTCGTCACTCATAACTAAATTTCTAATAACTCATAACTTAACCATAAAGCCTAGGCATTAAATCAAGATATTTAAAATATTTAGCAACCCCTTAGCTGAATGGTTGAATGTTTCACAACATGCATATCATATTATTTCACTCTTGAAAATAATGGATTTCCATCCTTACATGATAAGGGAATGTTTGACTTATGAGGGCATCCCTTGTGGTGGAAAACACCCCTTTCTCTTTGATTTCGCCAACAACTTTATTTCATCATCCATATAGGCATCAAAATCCTAAAGCCTTTGTCAAAATGAATTGTCAAAATTTAAATTAAATTTGAAAATATTTTGCATTAGATTAAGTCATTATTCATACCACTCATGCTCTAGTCACTTAGGGAGTGGGTTTAAAGACTTTAGTCTCTTTCTAAATTAATGACCCAACTATCTTGCAATTTCATAAGACCAAATAACATGGTTTTAAAATCATAGGAGGAGTTAGCTGGTGTCTACTCCAAATGGTTATAAGTCCAGAAGTTAGACAATTTATTCTCTCTTGTGGAGGTAAACACTTATGTCCACCTGTCATTTAGATTTAAGTCGTGCTTTAGCTTGTACTAAAGCTCCCTAGATTTAGAATCCAAGGTAGCTATTTTCTTTGGACTATAACTCTTAGGCATCTCCACAACCTTGTGTTGATTGATTATAAGCCCTAGCAATCTAATAAAAATTTAACTCAAATAAAAAATCTCATCACTTTCAAATATATAAAGCTTAATCATAGGATAGATTGGAATGCTCACAAGGTTTCCTAGTATCATGAGCATTCCCTACCCATATCCTTTGGCTTTCAAAATAAGTCTCTCCATTTGATCTCTCCCGATTGATTTTCTGAATATAACTAATCCTTTGATAGTCTAACCTTGAAATCTTTGGAGACCGTAATTGTCTACTTTAATCGAGAGTATTCTTAGAATATTTCATTCCCTAAGATGTAACTAACTATGGAGGCTTGCCTCCATGGGAGACAATAGAACCCAAATTAATATAAGCCCTACTTTATTCATCCATGTGAACAAGGAGAAAATCTCTCATATATTCGAAGACCCATCATGCCTAGGAGTCCTTATTAGGTGATTAAGTCCATTGAAGGGTGATACGTCTATCTCTCGAGATAGTACATCATACCTCAATGTCATACACGATCACTTCAGTAAGTACCCCCTACAATCTGTGTGGTGTCCCCCACATCCAAAAAAAAATACCACAAATTTTTCTGGAGACTCCATTGGGAAGGTTCCTCTCTCTATCTTTAGTAGACAATTATTGTCTCCAAGCAACGATAGTGGGATTATAGTTCATATAAGTCCAAGACTATCTTTCTTTCCATTGGCACTTAGCTTATTTCATCGTTAGGCTGAGTTTGCCAACAATTTCTAAGTTTTAGGACCTCACTCTACGTAGATCTTAAAACCCCTATTGGGTTCCCCAATAGGTAAAAACAAATTAATCAAAGAAAGGAGATGACTAAAAATTTAGAACTTCTTTACCATCCTCTTGGTGAGGAAAGGTTCGTCCCATACTTAAGAAAATAAACCCTATGCAAAATATTACTTTCCAAAAGCACATTTCAAAATTAATTAAAAAAACTCACATGACAAAAGATTTGCACAAAATTCATATGAAATTTTCAAAAGGTATAAAGATAATCAAACCTCATTTAATAGTGAATTGTTATATGCAGGTTCCCTTCAAAATTAAAATCAAAATTTTAAAATCCTTTTTCAAAAAGCACATTTTTCCAAAATAATAAATTTCATTTAATATACCCAAGTTTGTTGAATGAAGATTCTATTTTCAAATGAAATCATGACACAAAATTGAAATTCCACTTAGCATATTCCACATGTGCTAAGTTAGAGTTCCCCTTTTCAAAAGCAATATCACACGCAAATATTTCATTTTTGAAAATAATATATATATATATATATATATATATATATATATATATATATATATATATATATATATATATATATATATATATATATATATATAATTGAATTCCTTTAACATACCCAAATTTGTTAAGTGGAATTCTCCTTTTCAAAAATTACAAAAAATTAAAACACATTTGAACTTCATTTGGCATACTTAACTTTGTCAAATGAGAGTTCCACTTTCAAACATAAGTGAAAACACATATAACTTTATTCAATATAGCAACATTTGTTCGATAAGAGTTCTTCTTTTTTTTAAAATCAAATAAAAAAAAATTTCAAAATAAGATTAAATTTATTTGAACCCCACTTAACATACCCAAATTTGTTAAGTGAGGGTCCCACCACCAAAACAACAAAACAAAATCAAATTTTCTTTTAACCTTACTTAACATACCAAAATTTGTTAAGTAAGGATCCCATTAAAACAAACTCACACACATGATATCCATTTTTCACAAACAAAATATTTTAACAAAAGTTTTCAAACACACATTAGAATCTCGCTTAACATACTTAAATTTGCTAAGTGAAGACTCAAAAATCAATCAAAATTCAAAAACAAAATGGACAAAACAAATACATCTCCAAAAAGTCTCTCCAAAATAAATGAACCCCATTCAACATACTTAAATTTATTGAATATGGGTTCCAAATCAAATTCTGTGGCTAAGTCTCTCCTCACATTCTAAAATCTCTCCAATGAACCCCACCTAGTATACTTAAATTTGTTAAGTGTGGGTTCAAAATTCCAAATCAATATAAAAAATTAATAGTTGAAAACAAATACCAAAGCATGGGTCTAACTCAATTATGTTTCAGCAAATGCAGAGGTATCAATATAGTCAGTTCCTTCTCCATATTCAGTTTAGTTAATATGGCTTCCAGCAAGTTCATCTTCTCCTTCTCATCGAGTATCAATCTTCCCTCGGATCAGGCCATACACACTACGACCACCACTCACCTGATTCAGTTTGTCCATGGTTTCGAGGCCACCAGTTAGTGAGGGGCCGCCTCTCTCACTATTTAGCAGAGAAGAGGTGGCGTGAGCCACTCCTCCATTTTGACCTTTAGTCCCAGTTTTCCTCCCGAAGATGAAGGCTATCTAGTTCCCACTGGGCCCAGTTCATCCAGCTACAACTTCAGCAGTGTCAATGTTAGTGGTTCCTAGGTCAATTCAGTCTATTGTCCCCACCGCAGCCCTAGTGTGGGCTAGGACCTCCTCATTGGTTTCCCCCAATCTGAAGGGGAAGGTTACCTTGGCCTTCAAGATAGTCTCCCCTACTTTTGAGGTAGGCTCTCTCTCTGCCACACCCCGCTCACCACTCAGCAATAAGAACGGAAGATGCAAGACCATGAGTGAGCAGCCAGGGAGATTGATGTTACCTCTTACGTCACTGAGGAGGGTTCTCCTCGTGAGACCTCTCCACTCTTGAGTGGTAGCAGGTTCCACCCCCTCTAAACTTCAGATGGAGATGAGGACTATAGGAGGATTGCATCATCCACCACCGCCCACCTGAGCTGGGATAGAAAGAAGCCCTATGCCAATCTTAGGATAGTTCTTCACCAAGTTGGTAGAGCCCACCAACACTCAGAGTCCTTGATTTGAGGTCCTTAATCCCCGTGGAGTGTGGATCGATCCAGGAGAGAGCCAGAGGCTCAAGTTGCCCCAAGCACATGAGGGAGGGAGGAGGTATGCTTGGGGTGCCTATGGCCTCCTTGTGGAATTTCCAGATCAATGGGCTACTAGAGCCGATCATACCGACAACATAGTATTGACAAGCACCACCAGCCATAGGAGGAGGGTTCCGACGGGAGGGCAGTCAGTGTCTCCATAGCTACACTGCTCCATTCCTCATCTACAGCCACACCGCTCGATTCCCCATCCACCAACACCCATCCAAGTTCGTCCTTCCACAGTCCCTACCAATGTTCAGAAGTCTGCATCTGGGGAGAGGACATCCCCATAGGTGATCCAGCTATGACCTAAGGAGATCAATCCATCTATTTCACTAGCAGAGGTGAGATTGAGTTCTCCCATTCGACCTCCCACTTCTGCCATTGTAAAGTGGTAGTGGTGACCCAAAAATATTGTGGTAATTCCACCACTACCATCGCCAGTAGAGGAGGATACGTGCAATCCCATGGCAATTGATCCTCCGGAGAGAATCCTATCAAGAGGGCGGTATACATATGTTTAGATGAGCAGCCCCTACTAATCCAATGGGTATTTGTACCGCTTAGCGTGAGTAGAAGATTGTTCATTAGATGATATCCTAGAAGACTACTTTGCCAAGAAGACACAACTTCTTGTGAGTGATCATTAAGATCAGGAAGAGAGTAAAGTAAATTTTGACCCCGATGAGGATGACCTATTTGAGGATTCAGCAAACATCCATATCATTGATACTCGCGGATCCCTCCAACAAGACCAACAGAGTCAAGAAGGTGTTTTGGTTAAGGAAGATGATTCCTTTCATTCAACCCAACACCTCTTTCAAAATTTTAGGCAGAAGGATGATCATATCCACAGGATGGAGAAGAGGGTTGAAGATTTGTTAGTCATAGTTCTAGCACTTCAGAACAAAACTCTAGTGCCACAACCTAGTCCTATGGAGGTCGAGCGGCTTGAGCTTTTGCATGTCTTGGAACCTCCCAAGAGTACCTCTCCTATAGATCAAAATAGTGGCAGTTTGCATAGGAAGGTCATAGATAGTACCTCCGTGCATGAAAAAGTTATCAAATAGATGGTGGAACAATAAGTGAGGGAAGCATTGGCGCAAGCCCGGGGGGTAGTTCATCCATTCCAAAGGGTAGGCCTTACTCAGAGGAATTTGATGTAGTCCAGTACCCAAGGGGTTTGTGCCACCTTCCTTCAAAATTTTGATGGTGGGACCCAATGATAACACATGGCACATTTAAATTTTATTTGCAATGCCGTGTAGTGACGCTTCTTTTCACCTCTTCACAAGTCTGGATTTCATTTGACTGGTACGTTGAACTGCCCAATGATTCAGTAAAGACATTTGTTGAGTTAGAGCAACTCTTTATCAAGAGATTTGTTGGAGCCCAACAGGGGGTAATGGTGGGTGACCCCATTGTAGCAAAGCAAAATCCCAATGAGTCCCTTATTGATTACATTCTTAGATGGCATAACCTGAGTATGAAATGTGAACTACAACTATCTAAATACCATGCCATAGAAATTCTTCTTAAGAATATCCATGATCCAATTTCTTTCATGCTCAAGGGCTTTGCAATCAAAACTTTTGAGAAATTAATCAACAAGGTGTCCAGTATGCAAGAGGAAGCCAAACAGTTACCTTTCCAAGACCACTCATCCAAGCCCAAGCCATAAAAAGTATTTGAATAGAAGTTAAGGGTAGTGGTGTCAGCAGACAAGAGGAAGCAACCAGCTAGAGTCTAGTTTGAGAGACCCCAAACTCAACAGCCTCCATTGCCACCTCCTTTACCACCACCTCAATGACTATTTCCACTGCCTATTCAATAGTATACTCAGCAGTGGTACTCATATTCATCACCAGGTAGCTTTTATCCACCTACTCTTCTGGACAAATTAAACAAGCCCTATTCATTCAAGAGGTAGGTAGTCAAAGAAATCTTTAAAAATCTCATAAAGAAACCTAATTTATAGCTACCAGTGCCTAAAAGGCCAAAGGAAGTGGGCAAGAGCAATGATCCTAGCTATTGCCCCTACCACCACATGTTAGGCCATGTCATAGAGGATTGCATCACTTTTAAGGGTAGGCTTGAGTGCAACTACAAGTTTGGTGCCATAGTTATCCCTAAGGAATACTTATTAGAACAACCATTTAGTTCTGTTAGGGTAATCATTGGGGATATTTTTAATCCTCTTAAGACAAAAGAAGGTCAGGATATTTCCTTATTTTGAACCTCTAAAAAGATTATTTCTAAGATAAAAAAACTCTCATTGCAGGTGATTGAGGCAACTCAAACATCCAACATCCAATTTCAAGTTGTGTATTATGAAAGGCTAAATTATTAAAACCTAACTTATTTCTACATGAATCAAAAAGAAACCAAAAAAACTCTATATTCTTCAAAGAATCTTTTTGTTAAATGATAAAGTCAACCAAGGATCCCATAAGAGAAGTCAAGGTCCCCTCGATGAGTAGAACTTTCCACCAACCCACCATATGAAGTCAATGAAGTCAACATACGCAATGGCAAAGTTCTACCTCCTAGGGTAGCACCTCAGGATAAGGGTAAATAAGCCATTAGTTCTAGTGGGCAGATAGTCTCTCCATAGGATGCTCCGCCTATGGATATGATTGTAGAGGGCTAAGCCAGAGTTGATTACAACGTCCTAGCTCACCTTAGAAAGTTGCCAGCTAAGCTAAGCATATATGACACCCTTGTATTATTCAAAGAGATGAGGGAATCTCTAATCAAGGCATTACTTGATCCAGAGATATGCTTGGCTCAGCTGACCACTACTGAAGAGAAGGCATGCCACTCGAAGGACACCTTGGGAGTTACTTTCAGCAATGAAGACTTACTTAAAGGGATGATCGAGCACAACCATCCTCTTTACATTATAGAGGATGTTAGCAGATACAGACTATCAAGAGTGTTGGTTGATCCAGGTGCATTAGTCAACATTATGAGCCTAAGAACCCTTGGCTACTTGAGGATCGACATCTCTAAACTCTAAAAAGAAAGGATGATGTTGAGAGGATTCAATGAACAAGGAGAGATGGCCTTAGGCTCTATAGTATTGCCTTTGGAGATAGATGATTAAAAGACTAAAGCTAAGTTCCACATTATAGAATCATATACATCTTTTAATGCTTTGCTTGGGAGACCATGTGTACATGAAAACAACATGATCCCATCCTCTCTACATTAGTGTATGAAGTTTATGAGAGGTGGGATCGCCTACTATGTCAAAGGAGATCTCAAGCCATTTTCAATTCATGAGGTCAGCATATATGAGGATGCGGCCTACTACCTCCCTCAAAATCAACAAGTCTATTTTCGTGAACTTTGCCAAAGTTCAAAAAAAAAGAAAAATATATAGAAATAAAAAAAGAAAATGAAGGGAGCAAGGAAAAGACTTGGAGGAGCAAGTGGAGCCTGACATTAGATTCCACCCATAGTTCATTACTCCATTCGAACATATGGGTAGGATGACCTGACCTCCACTAGGTAGAGGAAGAGGGCAGTTATGAGGCAGTCCTAGGGGTGAAAAATCTCCTTATTGGCCATCCAATAGGAGATATGTCCCAGCTACCAGAAGTACACCTGCTATCCATATAGACTTAGAGCCTAGTTTAGAGGATGAGTCTTATATGGTTAGCATGCTAGCCAACTCTTCTCAGCAGCAGATTTCCTTGAAGGTGACACTTGAGCTAGATAGCGATGAAGATCAGCCTCCAAAGCAATGCATAAATGCATCCTAGTCTATATGTGAAATAGTCTAGGATCAGTTGGGAACCTTAGCTCTAATCCACTTTCCTCACAAAAAATTGAGGATTTGGTAGTTAAGGAAGCCCCTAAGTCATCCAAAAATGTGAAGACTTAGAGGTTCTTTCTAGGAGCATCATCATCAATTCAAGAAGTTGATGTGGAACTGGAGGATTATTCATATAAAGATTTAATAGAATTCATTTTAATTAGTACTCGTCATGTGTTCCTAATCTAGCAAAGAAATGGTTAATCCCACATACTTGGTCACAGGTCAGACTATTTTGAAAGAATATGGAAGAACAAATGCAAAAGCTCTTAATCATGATTGAGACTAAGATTCAGTACAGTGAGTCTAGTCGATCATGATGATTATTGCTTAGTCATGACAAATCATTTGAAATATGATAGGTTTTTTTCAAATCACATTAACTCATACTAGGAGGTGTGCTTAGAAACTTTAGATTGTCTAGATGATTTCGAAGTCAAAGATGCACCACCAAAGTTCAAAGAGGATATCATGTCAACCATCGACAAGCTCAAAGAAATCAACTTGGGACTGAAGACAATCCACTTTTGATGAACATCAGTTCCTTGTTGAATTAAACTGAAACTAATGACTTAGTTAGGCTATTGGTTGAGTTTAAGGACTGCTTCATATGGAGTTATGAAGAGATGTCTAGTTTATTTCCTGGCATAGCAGTCCATAGACTAGCAATAGATCTTAATGTTAACCCTATCAAGCAAGCTCTTAGATGCATGCGATTAGACATCGAACAACAGGTCATTTCTGAAGTCAAGAAACTGATCGATGTTGGTTTCATCTGGGAAGAAAAATATCCTACTTGGTTGTTCAGGGTCATCCTAGTTAAGAAGAAGAATGACCAAATTCACATTTGCATCGATTTTAGAGACTTAAATAAGGCAATGTCTAAAAGACAAATTTTCACTTCTAATACAAGAACTAATGGTGGACATTACCTCATCTCATGCAATTTTCTCCTTCATGGATTGCTCATCTGGATACAACTAAATAAAGATGGCCCCCAAAGATGAGAAAAATAGTGCTTTTTGAACCCCGATTAGAATCTATTACTCAGGGTCATGCCTTTTAGCCATAAAAATGCTGGTGCTACCTACCAGCGGGCCATGACTCAAATCTTCGATGAACTCATTCATCATCAAGTTGAATGTTGCGTTGATGATCTCATAGTCAAAATTGATGAAAAGGAATACCATCTCTTTAACTTGAGAGTAGTTTTTGAATGGTTAAGATAATTTATCCTCAAATGAACCCCCCTGAACTGAGCATTTAGAGTAGATTCAAGGAAATTCCTTAGGTTTGTTGTTTGACACTGTAGAATCGAAATTGATCCGAAGAAGATCAAGGAGATATTAGAAATGTCACCCCCATAAAAGTTTAACTCAATTGAGATCATTTCAAGGGTGGTTAGCATATCTAAGACACTTTATATCCAACCTATTAGGAAGATGCTAGCCATTCTTAGTACTTATCAAAAAGAATGTCAAGTTCAAGTGGGATGATAACTGTCAACATGCCTTCGAAAACATCAAGCACTACTTGATGATGCCCCCAGTTCTAACAACCCCTATCCCAAGCAAGCCATTGATCCTTTATACTGTTGCATTAGATGACTCCCTTGGTGCTTTGCTGGCCCAAGCTAATGACGAAGGGAAGAAAAAAATCTCTACTACCTCAGCCGTCAGCTAATCCCTACTAAAGAAAATTAACCACCATTGAAAAGCTTTGCCTAGCCTTAATCTTTGCATCCCAAAAGCTACTGCATTACATGCTTTCTCATAAGATGAACCTGATCTCTAAGATCAATCCACTGTAATATCTCATGACACGACCGACGCTATCCAGATGGTTGGCACGATGGTCCATGATATTATCATAGTTTGACATTACTTTCGTACCCCACCATATGGTTAAAGGATAAGCACTTGCAGATTTCTTAGCAGCACATCCACTTTTTGTTGATTCTCCTCTTAGTGATGACCTCCCAGATGAACAAATCATGAACTTATGGGTTACTAGCATTTTTCATTGGGAGATGTACTTTGATGGTGTGGCTTCCTCTCAAACAGAAGTAGAACCACAATCTACTAACCTAGGGAAGGTAGGGGTAGGAATAGTCCTCCTAACTCCCAACTGTGATGTGATGAGATTCTCATATCACCTGTCCAATCCTTGCACCAATAATGAAGTTGAATATGAGGCTTTGATTATTGGTCTGGAGTTAGCCATTACTTTAAGCATCCAGAACATCAACATCTTCTAGGATTCTCACTTATTCATCAATCAGATCATTGGGTCCTATGAGGTTCTAAAGCCTAAGCTCCATCACTACCACAAGTACACCTTGGAGTTGTTAGCCCAAATCTCAGAGGTTACCATTTTACAAGATTCCTCAAGGAGAAAATGTTGTAGCAGATGCTTTGGCCAAACTTTCCAAGGAGTTGGCATGTTTGGAAGATGATTCCAGATTGATAAGTGTCCAAAATAGACAAGTCTTATCCCTTATTGATACTGAACTCATCAAGAAATACTCTCTTGAAGGAAAGGTTGTCATTGCTAAAAAGGATGATGAGTTAGATTGGAGGCAACCATTCATGGATTACCTAACTACAGGCAAACTGTCTCAAGAGAAGTCACTAGCACATCAGGTGAAGTAGAGAGCCCTTTCTTATGCTCTCGTGGATAGCACCTTGTACCGGTGGTCTTTCGATCACATGTGGTTACACTGTTTAGACAAACACAGAGCCCATAAGATCATGATCGAGGTACACTCAGGATTATGTAGAGTGGGCCAATCTGGATCAAAGATGAAAGCTAAGATTAAGAAATTAGGATAATATTGGCCGTCGATGATCACAAATTGCATGAAGTAGCTAGACGATGCCACCAATGTTAGGTAAACGGTGTGCTCCTACACCAACCACCCAACATTAGCCTCATGGCCATTTGAGTGTTGGGGCACCAACATAGTGGGTCCAATTGACCCTCCTTCTTCAAAGGGTCATCGGTTCATTCTTGCTGCTACCGACTACTTTTCCAAGTGGTCAGGGGCGATTCTACTTAGAGAGGTCATGGCTCAACATGTGCTCTAGTTTTTTAAGAACCATATCATATATAGGTTCGGGGTGCCTTGAAGAATTATATCTAATAATGGTACTACATTCAAGAGAACTAAAGATCAACAACTTTGCCCAGACACACAACATAGATTGGAGATACTCTACCATCTACTACTTGAGGGAAAATGGCTTGGAAGAAGCCTTCAACAAAACTCTCATCCAAATACTAAAGAAGACACTCAATGACAACAGGACATGAGTTAGTTGAAGCCTGTGGGGCACCACATGAATCGCAACTCAATATACCCCTTTCTCCTAGTGTATGTATGGTCATTCTACCATTAGAAGTCCAACTCCCATCACTAAGGATAGCTGTGGGTAGTAAGATCATAATGGAACAGAATGTCTAGTTGCAGTCAGAAGAGCTCGAAGGTTTAGAGGAGAGACACCTACAAGCATGATAGAACCTTAAGTTGTACAAAGCCAAAATGATTCAAGCTCATAATAAGTTGGTCCATTATAGAGCTGTTCAAGTAGGAGAGCTTGTTTTAGTTATAAGAAGACCAATTATTGCCCATCTTAAGATGGAGGCAAGTTTGAACCCACTTCGAAAGGCCCATTTATTATAGAAAAGGCCTACCATGGAGGATCATATCAACTTATCAACCATAAAGGAGAGCGCCTGATGCTTCCAAATCAATGGGCTTTATTTGAAGAAATATTATCCATGAGATCATATTTGAAAATAATTATCATCACTAAAATTTTGTTTCAAATTCAATCTCTTCCAAACTAAAAATATTTTGTTCGCAAATTCACTGTGACATGTTTAGGGTAAGTGTATGAGAACCCAAGTGGCATCCTATCCCTCATCAACACAAACACATAAACAAAAACATATATCTTTTTTATCGGGCTACCTTGATGAGAGATAACACCCCAAGAATCACTAACTTAGTAGCTGCTCTAGGTCAGGCTGACATGCTACCCTGCTAGTGTGTCACCCTGTGGTCTTCTTACTTTAAAGGATGTGAGTCTACTATGCTTTCCTTCCATACTTGGCCACTACACACCGATGAGCGTCATGTTAGTTTGGTAGGCCTTACTAGGCGGTCGGTAAGCTACCGTCATGTTAGCTTCGTTTAAGAAGATGTAAGTCAGCTACGCCTTCTTCTTAAACATGCCATCATGAATTAACTTGGTCAAGTATATTTGAGGATTAGGGTAAGTCCCCCAATAGCTCCTTTCCTCTCGACTACTTCAATTTTGGGTCTAGTCCTTCTTCGTGACTCCCTACTTAGTAGTCCCCCTTAGGTCAAGTCGACTTGTTGTGTCAATAATGGGTCACCCTAGCAGTTATTCCTTACTCTAGAAGATGTAAGTCTGCTATGCTTTTTCCCTAGCATAGTTGTTGCAAGCAGAAGCTAGGTCGGATAGCCCGCCGATGACAAATGACTATCTGATTAGTTTCTTTAGAGAGATATAAGTCCACACTTCTTCCTCACCCAATCGCACCTGTTGGATACACCTCAGATGTAAGTATGCTTTCTCCTTGAGTTGGCCACCATATACCTACATGCATTTTTTTCTTCAGGGATCAGGATAACATTCTTAGTGGAACCTCCACTGTAGGCACTCTATTTGGATCACATCCTTTGTGACCCCATCTAGACACTACCAGGTTACTTTTGGATTGGACAGTCCCCATTTCCTAATAACCACCACTGTGGTTAGAGATTCTATTCTGTGGATGCGCAGATTCTCCTTTGGTCCAGTGAATCTGAGATAGATCTAGGCTGACATAGCTTCTTATCAGTGTGGTCCATCACACACCAACAGAGTCCATGAAAGCATATAAGTAAAAAAATATATATATTTGCTTGTGGATTAGGAGAACTCCCCCAGTGGCACCATTCCCAAGCAAGCATCCTATCTTTAGGCGTTAGCAAAACTCCTCAGAATCGACTACTCTTAAGTAAAGTGGCACTCTCAATAGTCATCCTTAGGTTTGGTCCGACTTGTTGTGCCACCAACAAGTCACCATGACTGTCTTCTTTGCTTTGGAAGATGTAAGTCTGCTACACCTTCTTTCTAGCATAGCTATCGCACACCGAAAGGCACCCCTATGGTTGGATAGTCTTACCTTAGGCCAGTAGACTACCCCTTTGGATTGATAAATCTTAGATAGGCCCACGCTGACATATCCCCTTCTCAGTGCAATCCAATGCACACCGACAGGATCCATCAAATTAAAATAAAATTGATCTTGACTACTCTTGAGTTGATGTAATCCCCCAACGACATTCACTCAATAGTCATTTTAGGTAGGGTTTGATTTATTGCATAACCAACAAGTCACTGCAATGGCTATTCTTTATTTTAGAAGATATACATCTACTACGCCTTCTTCTTAGCATACCCGTTGCATACCAAAAGGTACCCTTAGGTTGGATAGTCCTATCTTGTGGCTTGTAGGTTATTCCTTTGGACTTGCAAATCTAAGGTAGGCCAAGGCCCCGAGGCCCCTCCTTAGTGGATGCACCACAACCGACTAGGTCCATAAGTCAAGTCAAATAAATTAAAACCCATCACATTTAATCGAGTTCACATCCCTAGCAGATATGCCTTCAATTAAAAACCATCCTCCCTAGTGGAGTCTTAAAAAATTAAACTGACTCCCCTAGTTATGTCTAAACTGAAACAATCCAAACCCATCTCCCGCTAGTGGAGCTAATTAAACAAATCAAAGAAATTCAATTAAATTCTTATCTTGAGCGGATAGCTTGAACATGCTTCCCTAGTGGAAGGTTCATGTACTCAATCCCTAGCAAATTCCTCCTTCCTCTCTTATGCCCATGGAATAAGTTGAGTTGCATTACACTAAGATCATGATTCTATCTACCTCTCAGGTTTAGGTATAGATCATTTTTATAGTGTTTGCAATTATTTGGACATTATTGATAGTCTCGATCAATGCCAATACCTGTGGTGTGCCTTGTTAGGTACACCACACATATTGGGGGTCCTTTTGGAGTGAGTTCTAAATCTCCTCATTATAGATCTAGGACACTTAAACACTGAGAGCTTCTTAGTCTTAAGACACTTTCACTGATTAGGTGAACACTTAACCTAAGCCTAGAGACTTAGAAGGGTTAGTCATAAGAGTAGGCTATGCTTTAAGGACTTAGGGAGACTTACCTACCCTATAGCCTAAAACCAATCCATGTTCACATTGTCAAACCAAACTTCAAATTCAATTCAAATATCAAATCCAAATCCAAATTTCAAGCTAAATGATTGAAGCCCATGATCAAGTCCAAATTCAAAATCAACCTAAGCCCTATGATTGAATCCCATGGATTTAGACTTTGCCAAATTCAAATAAATCCAAACTCAATTAATGTTTCCAAATATCAATTCAACCCTTCAATCACTCTATCAAACTTACAACTAAACCAATTCCAAATTCAATTTGACAAAACCTACAATCATGCCAAATCCTATTTAAGCCATGTAATCCACTCTCATGAGCTCAGCCAAAAATCCCATTCAAATCAAGTCAAACTCAATTGATCCTCCCATGGATCAATTATTTCATCAATTATCTTCCCAAATATAAATAAAAAACACATCCAAATGATCAAAACTAAATCAAGTCAAGTCAAAACCTTTCCTAAGCCATATGAATCAATCCCAAGAGCTTAGCCAAATATTAACCCAAAATTAATTGATTTTCTCATAAATCAATTATATATTCAATCATCTTCACAAATATAAATAAAATCTACACTGTAATGACCAAAATTAAATCAAATTTCCTTCTAAGCCCTGTTGGCATGAGCTTAGCTAAATTTACCTTCAAATCACTTCAAATTCAAATGATTTTCTTATAAATCAATTATTCCTTCAATTATTTTCCCAAATATAAATGAAATATACATTAAAATGACCTTAGCGGAAGCACGTAGTGCTGTAGCTTTTGGGATGCAAAGTTAAAATTAGGAAGTGCTTCTCAATGGGTGGATAATTAGCCTCAGTAGGGATCAAACAACGGCTAAGGTAGTAGAGTGAATTTTCCTTCCCTTCATCATTGTCTTAGGCCAACAAAGCACCAAGGGAGTCATCTAACACAACAGTGTAAAGTATGAGTGGCTTACCTGGGATAGGGGCTGCTAGAACCATTGATGTCATCAGGTAATGCTTGATGTCTTTGAAGGCATGCTCACACCTATCATCCCACTTGAACTTGGAATCCTCTGTAACAAGTGATGAGATTGGCTAACATCTTCCTAATAAGTTGGATATAAAGCATCTTAGGTACACCAACCGCCCTTGGAATGATCTGAGAGTTAAACTTTTTAGGGGTAGAATTTTTAATATTACTTTGATCTTCTCCAGATCAATTTTAATTCCCTAGTGTCGGACAATAAACCCAAAGAATTTCCCTAAAACTACTATGAATGCATACTTCAAGGGGTTCATTTTGAGGTTAAATTATCTTAACTATTCAAAAACTACTCTCAAGTCAAAGAGATGATCTTTATTTTCTCTACTTTTGACTACGAGATCATCGACATAGCACTCAACTTGATGATGAATGAGTTCATCAAAGATTAGAGTCATAGCCCGTTAACATGTAGCACCGGCATTTTTAATGCTGAAAGGCATGACCTTATAGTAATAGATTTCGATCAAAGAAGTGTTTCTTTCATCTTCAGGGGCCACATTTATTTGGTTATATCTAGATGAGCCATCCATAAAAAATAAGACTGCATGAGATAAGGCAATGTCTACCATCAGCTTCGGGTTGGTAGTGGAAATTCTTCTTTCGGACATCCCTTATTTAAATCCATAAAATTGATGTATATGTCAATTTGGCCATTCTTTTTCTTAACTGGGACAATGCTGGCTAACTAGGTAGGGTATTTTTCTTTCTGGATCAAGCCATCATCAATCAATTTCTTGACTTCATAAATGACCTATTGTTCTATGTTTAATCATATTCATCTAAGAGCTTATTTGATGGTGGGGTAAAAGTTTATGGTATCGCATCTCATTAGCCTCATTCTAACTGTATTTCTTTCTAGTTTTAGAGCTCTTTGGAAGTTGATTTCTTCAAACTCGCAATTCACTTGACTTCAAAATCATCGATCATCCAAGAACATCTCCTCATATGAGTTAATATAATTTGAAAAGAACATATCAAATTCTAAGTTATTGGTGATGATTAGTAGTTATTGAGTCTAGTCCTATACAAAATCCTAGTCCCGGTCTTGATTGATTTTTTGCATTTATTCTTCCATATTCTTTTGAAGTAGTTTGACCTATGATTTGACCAAGTATGTGAGATTAACCCTTTCTTTGCTAAATTATGAACACAAGGCAAGTACTAATAAAAAGGTAATTCTATTAAATCTTTATATGAATCATCCTCAAGTTCTACATCAACTTCTTGACTTGAGGATGATGCTCCCAGAAATAACCTTTGAGTCTTCACACCTGTGGATGACTTAGGAGCTTCCTTAACTACCTAACCATCAACTTTTTGAGAGGAAAGTGGGGTTAGAGCTAAGGTTCCCAACTGATGCCTAACTACTTCACATATAGACTTGGATACACTTATGCTTTGCTTTGGAGCCCGGTCTTCATTACTATCTAGCTCAAGTGTCACCTACAAGGGAATCTACTATTGAGAAGAGCTGGATGGTGTGCTAACCATATAAGACTCATCCTATGAACTAGATTCTAGATCTATATGGATAATAGGTGTACTCCTAGTAATTGGGATATATCTTCTATTAGGTGGCCAATAAAGAGGTTTTCCACCCCTGGAACTGCATCTGAACTGGCCTCTTCCTTTACCTGGTGGAGGTCAGGTCGTCCTACCCATATATTTAAATGGAGTAATAAACTATGAGTGCAATCTAATGTCATGCTTTACTTCCTCCTCTAAGTTAATTTTCACCCCCTTTAATTTTCTTTTTTATTTTATCTTTTCTTTTATTTTTATTTTTATATTTATTTTTCTTTTTCTTTTTCTTTTCTTTTTCTTTTATTTTTAAACTTTGGCCAAGTTCACAAGAATAGACTTGTTGATTTTGAGGGAGGTAGTAAGCCACATCCTCATATATGCCAACCAAGTGAACTATAAATGGCTTTAGATCTCCTTTGACACAGTAGAGGATCCCACCTCTCACGAACTTCTTGCACTGATCTAGAGGGGATAGAACTATGTTGTTCTCATGTATCTGTGGTCTCCCAAGCAAAGCATTGAGAGATGTATCTGAGTCTATAATGTGAAACATTGGCTTCAGTCTTTCAATCATCTATCTCCCAGGGCAACACTATGGAGCCTAAGGCCTATTGACATCACTTTTGGAGTGCAGATTCAATCTTCCCATCTTAGACTTAGGATTTTTCTAGACACTGAGACTTCTCTAGTCATAACACACTTCTAACAATTAGGTAAGAACTTAACCTAAGCCTACAGACTTAGAAGGGTTAATCATATGATTAGGTTATGCCTTACATTTGGATAATCAACCTATGCTACAACCCAAATCCAATCCATGTTCACCTTCTCAAGCCAAACCTAGAGTTCAATTCAAACATCAAATTCAAATCCAAATCCAAACCAAAATTACAAAACCAAATGATTGAAGCCCATGATCAAATCCAAACTTGAAACCCTTCCTAAGCCATATGACCTATCCCATGGAATTATCCAAATTTTAATCCAAATCAATCCAAAATCAATTAATTTTCTCATAATCAATTCATATAATCAATCATCTTCCTAAAGATAAATCAAATCAACATTCAAATGATCAAAACTAAATCAAATTAAATCAAAACCCCTTCCTAAGCCATATGACCTATCTCATGGACTTAGCTAAATATTAATCCAAATCAAGTCGAACTCAATTGATTTTCTCATAAATCGATCATATTTTCAATCATCTTCACAAATTTAAATGAAATATACATTTAAATCATCAAAACTAAATCAAACCAAATCAAAATCCAAACCTAAGGCACATGACCCAACTCTATGGACATAGCCTAATTCTTTCATTCCTAAACCCAAATTCAATTTATTTTCTCATGAATCAATCATACCTTCAATCATATTCACAAATATAAATGAAATCGACAATCATCAAGCCAAACCAAAATCAACTCAAGTCAAACCCAACTTAACCCTTTTGACTTGAAATGTTCAAATGAACCAAAAGCCATTTAAACCTATGCCAATTGCAATTAAATTTATATATCAATCCCAAATCCATATATAAACTCAATCCAAAATCAAGCCAACTAAACCCTATTGGTCCACTTGACCCAAAGTGGCCAATTTGACCTTTTTGAGCCAAGTTCTAATCCTACCTAAATTGGATTGAACCAAACTAATCAAAACCTCCCATCATGATTGTTGATCACCCTAAGTTGATCAATTATCACAAATTAGGTCAAATCAAGCCAAATTGATCACTTGACCAAGTCAATCCCTTAACCCATATGAACCCAAACTAGCTAAATTTCAACCTAAGCCAAATCACTTGATACCAATGATTCATACCAAATCAAAACTAATATTTGAATATGACTTGACCTTCAATTGAGTCAAACTAAACCCAATTGGTTCTCTTGACCCAAGTTGACCCAAATTGACCTAAAAGACCAAATTGGGTCAAATAAAAATATAAACTAAATGGATTGTAACCAATGGCTCAAGTTCATTCCAAATTGATTGTTGAACTTGACCAAAGCCATGACTTGACCCAATTGAACCCAATTGACCTACTTAGACCAAATTGACCTAATGGTTCAAGTTGGACTAAATCAAAACCAAAACCAAAATAATTGAAATAAAAGCCTACAATCATCTTCAATTGGTCAACTAAATCCAACCCAACACCCAAGCCAATTTGGCCAATTTGGTCAAATTGGTCAACTGAACCCATTTGACCCAAATGAATTCAAATGTGCCAAAATAAAATCTAAGCCAAACTAAACCAAACCAATTGAACCAAAATATCCCAAATGATCATATGAACTTGACCCAACCCTTGGTTTGACCCAATTTGACCAATTAGTCAACTTGACCCAACCTAACCTAATTTGACCTAAATGAGTCAAATTGAGCTAAACCTAACCAAATTGACTCCAATTGACTTGAAATTTAGGCTAACCCACTTTTGGCTCATTTTAAATCTACCCAAATCCAATCCAATCCCAAATGATCATTCTCCCTTGTGTCAAGGGCATCACATGAGATAAATCACACATATAAGTGGTCATTTCTATTCCTTGGCCACTTGGTACTCTCCCAATGGTTCACCTAGGCACCTAGGACACTACCCAACTTGACCCAATGGGTGGGTGGGTCAGCCATAACCCATGGGAGGTGAAATCACCTCACCCTCCCCATCGGAGCATTTGAAACCCATAGGAAACCCATGATTCCTTCTTAGGAGCCACCTCCACACCTTCAACTAAGCAAGTCGAGCAAACTCACCTCCTCCCTGCCACCCACGACTCCCTGAGATGGCTTGACAGCCCATACAAAACCTGGTCTGCTCAATCAAGATGACACCCCCCTCGTTTCCACTCAAACATACGCAAAAATCATTCTTATAACCCTAGCTACCCAAGATGAGCTACTATAGCCATTCCCTAAGCACTCAAGCTCGTTCCTCAATCAAAAAATGTCATTCCTATCCATCTCGAAACAAGATACTCCCATTTTTTACCAAACTTTCTCATTTCTCCATCAAATTAAAATTAACTTTGCACACACCTTCCCTAGGCCTCGTCGAGCAAGAACGAATCATCTCCCAAGCTTCCTGAGCACTGGAGGTGGGGCTTTGATCAAAGCTGAGCTCCAAATCATCGATTCATGATCTTCTAAGCAAATTTCAAAGAATTGATCTAATTGCTACTCAACGGGGCTTCATCTCCACTAGATGAAGCTTCCTCAATTATTCGAGTGCTAGTTTTGAGCTTTAGTGAGGTATGCTTCCAAAATCGATCCTTAGGCAAAAATGGGTTGGATATTTTTGAAGAAAACTTGCATCTCATGTGATCTTGACCATTGGATCCCCTTCGATCAATGTCTTGAAGGTGTGGGATCCTTTTGAAGTTGATCCAAGCTCGGGTAAGCTCAGATAAAGTGAGCAATGGTAGAAAGACTCCATTCTCCCTCACTCACATGATGTTAGATCACACACCGTCCATTCTACATGAACGAAATGGACAGTCATGATTAGATCTGCTAGATTGATCTGATTTAATATTATTAAGCTGTGGGATTAATCATAGCCATCCAATCTTAAATCGGATGCTAGACAAGAAAACATGTCTGTCGCTGCTACCTAGGTGCTAAGTCGGATAAGTTTGAAGTAACCAATCCCATGGCGCCACATAGAAAGTGTGCCACATCTGCGTGCCACATGGCGCCAACAGGATTAGGCTTTAATTAGGCTTAATTAATCATTTTTAATGCCTAAAACTTCTAAAAATCATAAACAATCATAGAGAAATAAAAAATGCAAATAAATACTCATTTTAAAGGTATTTTTGAGCCCAATTAATTAAAAATTATCTTAACTATTTTTTAACAGTAACTAAATTTTAATTACAAAATTATTTAACTTAATTACTCCTTAATTACTAGAGTAATTAATCCCAAATTTTATTGGTTAATTTAATGGGATGACCTCTGCCTCCCATGATTTTCTTAGGATTTATTGCTCACTTAATTAGGAAAATTGACTAATTAAACCTTAACTACTCTTTTAAGTCAATTAATGATTAATTAATCCCATGAATAGTAATAAATTGGTTAATTAATTTTATTAATCATTGTTCAACAGTAAGTGAAATAAGGAATAGGGTTTGGACCCCTTTCCCTAAGTTCATTTTACCATTTTTTTAAATGAAATTAATTAAGATTTAACTAATTAATTAAATCACTTAATCAAATTAAAATCATAATCACATCAGACCTTAATTAATTAAATCATGGGGTATATCTTTAGGTGTTTAATAACTTAAAGGAGTTTAATGAAATTATGGTTAGTTTTCATGTGTGGGAAAACCATAAGAGTAATTAATTAAGTCCCTTAATCTAGTTAATTATTAATCATTAGCCAATTGCATTAGGGGCCTTTTATTTCCTAGGATCATTGCATGTTTATTTTCCATGCATATCATGTTGGCTCATAATTATTTAGTTAATTACTTTAAGGTGACATGGGTAAGGGTAATTAATTCATCTAATTAAGGGTTCAACTTAATTAACCCATAAAATTAACATAATTACATTTCTTTAAATTAAATCAAATAACTAATGTGGGAATTAGCTTAAAATAGCAAGTGATGATTTCTCTTCTCCTCTTTAAATCAAATAAAATTCAAAACTTAATTAATAAAGAAGCTTTGGTTTGCTTTAAATAATCTTATTTGATTTGATTGTCCTTAAGAACTAGTTTGATTGAATGAATCACATGCTTATATTTGCTTATCTCTTTCCAATTATGTTAAATTTTGTATGTCATTTTAATTCATGCATTCATCTTTTCAAAATCAAGTAAAATAAAATGTATTTCCTTTATGTAAGCTTGCATGTGTTGGTTTAATTTAATATATGCATGGCTATTATCACTATTAACTCCAAATGTACTTTTCAAAAGCTTATAAATGAATAGTAATATGTGTTATGATGCTAGTTGTAAATACATAAGAAATGCATGTGCTTATAGCTTAAGTGTATGAATGTTGAGTTCTCTTTTCTCTATTCATGTGCTTATAGCTTAAGTCTGGACATCTCAAGAACACGAGGCTTTAACTAGCCCCAAAGAGATCATTTGATTACCTCACTTCCCTGATTTAACAATGGCACATACCCATTTGATTTCATTCTTATGTATTTCAATATTAGAATTTGGATAGAGATTTAATTCATATATAAAAATGATTCAATCAAAAAATTATAAACAATCTTTGCATGAGTTTCTTTCCCTCATTTATGTATACATCCATGTGTGTCTAAGAAAAGAAAGTATATAGTCTCGACATCCTGGGAATACGAGGCTTTAGTTAGCCCCAAGGAGGTTATTTGATTACCTCACTTCCTTGGTTTAACAATGACACGCACTTGCTTATATTTTTACATGTATATGTATATGTGATTAGTTAATGAAAATCCCATTTTACATTAAAATTGCATGCATTCATAATTCACTAAGTGGTTGAATTAATTAGCCAAATGATTTGGTGCTTACTTCCTATATTCATGTATACAAATTTACAAATGTTTGAATGCAAATGGGTATACCGGACATCCAGAATGTGAGGCTTTAGCTCCAAGGAGGTCATTTTGATTACACACTTCACTGGTTTAACAACGGCACATGCCTATTTAATTTCATTCTTATGTCCTTTTTGTATAAGAATTTGGATAAAGTTTTAAATTAATATGGTAAATAATTCAATCAAATAAAATATAAATTCTAAACATACACATACATTCATCATTTAAGTGTGCTGAAATATGTTGCATGTATAATACACTTAGGATTAAATCATATGCATCTTACATGTGATGCAAAGGAATGATTTAATATATGTCATGTGGTAGTAGTTCAATTAAATTAATCTTAAGATGCCTTTCATTTTGAATAGGATTGTTTAAAGTGAACCTAAACTTAGGATTAATTAAATCATTTAATAAGCCATGCACTAAAGAGAACTAAATCAAATTAATATACTCTAGAAAGTAACTTAAGGTAGGGATGAAAGAGGGCAATCCCCTTTTCCTCTATTTAGAACACTTAGTTGCTAAGTGTAATCAAATGAAACAAAAGTAAACACAAATTAAAATTCTCAAATCAATTAAACTACTTCAAGTGAAATCAATCTTTCATGTTAAATTGAATCCTTCTACACTTAGAAAATACAACACTAATGCCTAACTAGACTTACCACACAAGCCTTAATACATACATTAGAATTAAGTCACCACTTACACAAATTAAAATTCTCAAATCAATTAAACTACTTCAAGTGAAACCAATCTTTCGTGTTAAATTGAATCCTTCTACACTTAGAAAATACAACACTAATGCCTAAACTTACCAATACACAATTTAATACATTAGATTTAAGTCACCACTTCTAGCTCTAAGTTAGGATGGTGTATGATGTGATGTTTTCTTTAATGATGTATTATTTTAGATTGGATGTTATGTATACATAGACTAGATGATAGGCCAATATTAGCTTAATCATGTTTTCTGCAGGGTATTATGTTTAAGGGATGCTTAAAAATAAATATGAATGCTCTTTTTGCAGGTTGCTTAAATCCTTAAGCATAATCCAAGTTAGGATAGGTGGGCTTAGTTACATGTGTGCAGAGTGCTAAGTCCAAATTATAAATACAATTGCTTGGGATCATATGTATATTCTTTTTTGTCTTGAATAGGAAGGATCTCCATCCTTGCATGATAAAGGAATGCTTGACATATGAGGGCATCACTTGTGGTGGAGAACACCTTCTTCTAGCTGATTTGACCAATAACCTATTTCATCATACATTTAGGCATAAGAAATCCTAAAGCCTCTATCAAAATGATATGCCTAAAATGAAATAAAATTTGAAAAAAAATTTCATCTATAGATTAAGTTATATGCTCATACTACTCATGCTCTAGTCTTTTTGGGAGTGTGCTTAGGACTTTAGTCTTTTTCTAATTAAATAAATACCCTAGCTATCTTGTAATTCATAAGACTGGACTACATGGTTTTGAAATTATAGGAGGAGTTAGCTGGCAGCTACTCCAGATGATTATAAGTCCAAAAGTCAAACAATTTATTCTCTCTTATGGAGGTAAACCCTTATGTCCACTTATGGCTTAGATTTAGGTACTAAAGCTCCCTAGATTTAGGATCTGAGGTATCTATTTTCTTCAAGCTATGAGCATAAATCCTCACCTCTTAGGCATTACCACAACCTTATGTTGGTGGATTATAAGCCCTAGTAATCTAATTAAATTTCAACTCAAAGCATATAAATCTCCTCAACTTCAAAATTATAAAGCCCAACCATAAGATAGATTAGAACGCTCACTAGGCTTCCTAGTATCATGAGCATTTCCTACTCATTTCATTTGGATTCAAAAAAATAAGTCTTTTCCTTGAACTTTCCCAATTGATTTTCCAAATACAACCAATCCTTTGATAGTCTAACCTTGAAATCTTTGGAGATGATAATTGTCTACTTTAATTTAAAGTATTCTTAGAAAATTTCATTTCCTAAGAAGTAATTAACTATGGAGGCTAGCCTTCATAGGGAACTTAATAACCTAATTTAATATAAGCCCTACTTTATTCATTCATGTAAAGTAGGGCAAAATCTCTGGTACATTCGAAGATCCATCATGCTTTAGGGGTCATTATTACGTGATTATGTCCATTGTAGGGTGATGCCTCTATCTTTCAACATAGTACATCATATCTCAATGTTGTACCCGATCACCTCAAAATATACCACCCCTATGATTTGCATGGTGTCACCCCCCCCTACATCCAAAAATACACACCACAAGGCCCTCTCGCCTTGTTCATTGAATCTTTTTAACATCATCCTTTTTCTTGGAGATTGGAGAGGTCGATCCTCAAGTATGTAAGGGTTCTTAGACTCATAATATTGACTGATACACCTGGATCAACTAGAACTTTGGATAGCCTGTATCTACCAACATCCACTATAATGTAAAGAGGCGGTTGTACCCGGTCATCCCTAGGAGTAAGTCTTCATTGCTGAATGTAACTCTTAAGATGTCCATCGAGTGGCAAGCCTCTCTTTAATAGTGGTCAGCTAAGCTAAGCATATCTATAGATCAAGTAAGGCCTTGATTAGAGATTCCCTCATCTCTTTGGATAAGACAAGGGCATCGTATATCCTTAACTTAGCTGAAAACTTTCTAAGGTGAACTAGGACATTGTAAGCAACTCTGGCTTGGTCCTCCACAAGCATATCCATAGGTGGAGTATCCTATGAAGGGGCTATCTCCTCACTAGAACCAATGACTTGCTTACCCTTATCCTGAGGTGCTACCCTAGGAGGTAGAACTTTGCCACTATGTAGATTGACTTCAGTGACTTCTTGGAATGATGAGCTTGTGGAAAGTTCTACCTTCTCATCGGGCATACATATAACTTCTCCTATGGGATCCTCAAAGTCAGTTGACTCCAAGTCAATCTCAAGAGGTGAACTTGATTGATTCAAAGAAGGATAGTCTGACTCTGAATCAGACGAAAAGAATCAAAACTACTAGAGCTATTATTTTTATTTAGACTCAAAGATCCCTCAATAGGAATAAAATTAAAAGCATCAGAAGTAGATAATATATAAGTAGAATTAGCTTTCTTCATTAATTTCTTTTTGGGTGGAGCTAGATAATAGAAATCAAGTAATATAAGTGGAGTAAGGGATTTAGTTCCTTATCCAGATATATAAACTCTGCGGTACAAGAGGAGCTAGCAAAGGTGGTAGGCGATGGAGAGTCTTGGACTCGGACGTGGCTACTGGACTATCTCAGGAAAGTATGGTAAGCTGCTACTACTACTATGCTATCACCCTCCCTGAGTTGTCCTGTGTAACTAGCAAATCTTCTTTGATGTTGGAGCTTTGAGCTATTTCAAGAACCTGCAAGGAAAGCTTCTTGATCTTAGAAATGATATTCTTAGAGGTTGGGATAGGAAGATATCCTAACCTTCTTTGGTCTTAAGATGATCGCAAGTATCCCCAAGGATTACTCTAACAGAACTGGATGGTTATTCTAATAAGTATTTCTTAGGGATAATTATGGCTCCCAACTTGTAGTTGCGCTCAAGCTAGTCTTTAAAAGAGACAAAATCCTCTAAGACATGGCCTAAGATGTGGTGGTAAGGGTAATAGCTATGATCATTCCTCTTGCCCACTTCCTCTGGCCACTTAGGCTCTGGTAACTTAAAGTCAAGTTTCTTTAAGAGATTCTTAAAGATTTTTCTAACTATCTCCCTCTTGAATGAATATGGCTTATTCAATATATTGGCAAGAGTAGGTGGAAAGTAGCTACTTGGCGATGGATATGAATACCACTATTGGGTAGGCTATTGAGGTGGTGGAATTGGTCATTGTGGTGATTGCGGTGGCTAGTATGATGGCCGAGGTGGTGAAAGAGGAGGTGGTAAATGAGGTTGTTGAGCTTGTAGTCTCTCATATTGAACTCTGGATGGCTGCTTCCCTCTGTCCACTGATAAAATTGTCCCTGGCTTCTTCTCAAATACCTTCTGTGGCTTGGGCCTAGATGATTGGTCGAGAAAGGGCAACTATTAGGCTTCCTCTTGTAGGCTACCTTGTTGATTAATTTCTCGACTATTTTGATGGTAAGGCCATTAAGAATGAAAGTGACTGGGCCATGGATATTCTTGAGAAGAATCTAAATGGCATACTCTTCTGATAGCCGCGGATCGTATTTCATGCTCAGGTTGTGCCACTTGAGAATGTAATCAACAAGGGACTCATTGAGTTTTTGTTTCTCTTCAATGAGGTCACCTACACTCACCCTCTGCTAAGCTCCAGTAAACCTCTTGATGAAGAGGTGCTCTAACTCAGAAAAAGTCTTCACCTGTTAGGCGTTGGCTACAATCAAATGCAACACCGCAAACCACAAAAAAAGGAGGAAGAGGAGTGTTACCATCTATGTTGCAACAACCAGCTCTAAAGTGTGCAATGTGTTATCATGGGTTCCCACTACCGTCAAAGAACTTGAAGGATGGTGGCACAAAACCTTAAATAAAATAGAAACTAAATAAAAACCTAACCTAAAAAATAAACCTAAAAATAAAACAAAAAATAATAATAAATAAAAAATTAAAACCTAAACCCTAAACTAATAAAAAACATAAACCTAAAATAAACAAAATAAACATAAACATAAACATAAACCTAAACTAAAATAAATAAAACCTAAACCTAAACTTAAAATAAACTAAACCTAAACCCTAACCTAAATAAAATAAAATAAACTAAAAATAAACCTAAACCTAACCTAAAAATAAACCTAAAAAAACTTAAAACCTAAACCTAAGAAAATAAAATAAAAACTTAAACCTAAAACTAAAAATAAAAAATAAAACCTAAACCTAAAAGACAAAATAAAAATAAAACTAAACTAAAAAATAAACATAAACCTAAACCTAAATAAAAAATAATAAATTAAAATAAAAAACCCAAATTAAAATAAATAAACTAAACAAAATAAAAAAAATAAACCTAAATAAAAATAAAAAATAAAATAAATTCAAATAAATCAAAAATAAACTAAATAAACCTAAACCTAAGAGTTTACTTAATTAAAAAAAAAAACTCTAAACCCTAAACCAGAAACCCTAAATCCTAAACTATAAACCATAACCCTAAACCATAAAACTAACCCTAAACCCTAAACCCTAAAACCCTAAACCCAAAACCAAAAACCCTAAACCCTAAATCCTAAACCCTAAAACCCTAAACCCTAAACCTAAACTAACCCTAAACCCTAAACCCTAAAAACCCTAAACTAACCCTAAACCCTAAGCTAACCCTAAACCTATAACCCTAAATCCTAAACACTAAACCCTAAACCCTAAACCAAAATAAAACCCATTAGTTTGAGCATCTTCTCTCTCCTCCCTTTTTTTGGTGCTTTGGTGAATTTTATTTCCCCTGTGGAGGCGACTCCCCTTTGTGGCTTTTTTTGTTGCAATTTTGGTTGTTGCTTCCATTTTGGTGAGTTCGATCAGCATTCGACTTCTCCTATCATGCGCCGCTGTTGATCATGGTTGGGATTTATGCTTCATCATGTGGAAATCTTGATAATCTGGCTGCTCCCACTATTATTTTTGGCTCTTTGGGGGTTTCTAGCTTAAATCCATCATTGGCTTCAAAATCATTCAAGGATATTCTTGCTAGTAAGGCTAATTGCGTTGGTGAGTCTCTTGAGCTTACTTCGACTTCCTTCCGGAGTGTACTCATGATAATGTGTTCTGATTCGATTGTGGAAAGGCTTGTAAAGCCTTTTGAATTTACGCTAACAGGTAAATTCTCTTTGCGTCGTCCTACTTTACAGAAAATTTGATCTTTCTTCCATAGCTTGAAACCCTCTGGAATTTTTTCATTCGGATTGATCGATTCCTGTCATGTATTAATCTAACTTTCCAATAATTTGGATTACTCTCATGTATTTTCTTGTCGCTTGTATTTTGTTTTCAATCGTCTGATGAGATTGTTGAAATGGATGCCTCTTTTTGATATTTAGGAGGAATATTCTATTGCTTCGGTTTGGATCTCTCTTCCCAATCTGCATGTCTATTTCATTAATCAAGAATTTCTTTTTGATGTGGGTGTGCTATTTGGTCGTCCCCTTCAAGTTGATAAGACGACTGCTTCTAATACTCAACCCTTTGTTGCTCAGATTCTAGTCGAGTTGGATATAACTAAAAAATTTACTAAGGAAATTTGGCTAGGATTAGAGAAATATGGATATTTATAAAAAGTGAAATTTGAGAATTTTCTTATTTTTTGTTCCCATTGTAAAATTCATGGTCATGGGTTTTCGGATTGTTTTGTGGTTCACCCTCACCTTAAGAAACCAAAATTGGTTAATAATGATATGGATCCCAACCTTAAGGTGCCCTCAATTAAAGCACAAAATTTTACTCTTATGGACATTTCTTTACTTGAGACCGAGGGACATTGTCTTGATCCACCCACTGTTCCTATGGAGAATGTTGTTATTCTTAAGCCTGATTAGTTTTTGGATGTCAGTCATGTTAATAAGTATGTCTTACCCTTTATTGATTCTATATAGTTGAATGCCCCCAATATTGGTAATAATATGGGTAATAATATGTTTTTGAAACTTATGGATGATGATTCTGTTTCAAATGATTCAATTCTTGCTTCTATGCCACCATTAATTGATGAGAATGTGATCCTAGATGAGGGTTTGAATGGTGAGCAAACTAATGAAAAGGCTTGTAATTCTGACTTGGGCACTTGTGCTTTAAATGGCTCTAATCCCTTTCTTGCCTTCTCTTCTAATGTTAAATAGATTTCTATTTTGACATTTCAATACTGATTTGGAAGAGGGTGAAGTGGCTTGTAATGATGCTTTAAATGTGTAAATTTCCTCCAAAAATAATCCTGAATAATCCTTCTTAGATGGTGATGTAATGGATATGAATAATAAGTTCCAAACTATTTTTAAAAATAAAAATAAACTCCTAAAACCAAACTTCCTAATTTTTCCAGATTTACTAGATCTGGCTCTTCTGCCCAAAAATAAATGGTTTCTTTCTTAATTTGGAATGTGAGAGGGATTAGTACCCTTTCTATTAGAAATAGAATTAGAAACTTAGTTCGTACTCATAACATTTCTTTCCTGGCTATCTTGGAACTATTTATTCTTCCTTCTAAAATTTCATATGTAGAATGATTGGTTTTAATAATTTTTTGCTAACTCTAGCAATAAAATTTTGATTTTTGGAATAGTCCTTATGTTATGTAGATTTTGGATGATTTATCCAAGTTGTGAATGTTAAGATACTTATGATAATTTTAGTTATTATGCTTCTTATAATAGAAATGGTAATTCTTTGGGAGAAACTTATTAGTTTTTCTTCTTCTTTGATGCTCTCATTTTGTGGGTGAGATTTTAATACTATCTCTTCTTCCTCTGAACATGTTGGTGGAAATGCTCCTAACTTATTTTCTATGGAATATTTTAATAACATGATCCTTAAATGTCATCTTACTGTCATTGGCTTTATTGGGTCTCAATTTACATGGAATAGTTATAGACTGTGGCAAAGGCTTGATAGGGTTTTTTTAATCATCTGTGGATTAATTTTTTCCCGATTACTTTTGTGGAGCACTTAAGCAGAACCCTATTAGGAAATTCTCTCTTACTTATTAATGTTAATTTTAATGCTAACAAATCCTTCTCCCCTATCCCTTTTTGTTTCCAAAATATGTGGCTTATGGATGATAGATTTTTTAAAGTTGTTGTTAGTAACTGGGGAGAATCTCTACATCTTGATGACTCTATTTTTGGAATGAAGAGATTGTGGTTCAAAATAAAATGACTTAAACAATGCCTTTCTTGGTGAAATAAACACTATTTTAAGATTCTTTTTGTCAATATTAATAAAATTGAGAATGAGGTGATTGCTTTGGAAGATGCTGTTGTTAATGATCCTTTTAAAATTTAGATGTTGGCTTAATCTAAAGATAGGTTGACATGTTTTCAAGATATGGAGGAGACTTATTGGCGAAAAAAAGCTTCTATGAATTAAATCTTTGATAGCAATTGCAATACCAAATATTTCCATGCTATGGTTAAAAGAAAAAACCTATAAACTATATTCATAAAATTAAAATTAATGATGGAGTTTGGTGTTTGGATAAAAAGGATCTTGTTGAGTCTACTGTCCTTTTTTATAAAGAGCTTCTAAATAAAAATGTTGCTTATGATGATATTTCTTGGCCTGAAGTTATTCTTAATCTTATTCCGGATGAGGATAACAGTATGCTTTCATCCTTACCTTCTGAGATCGAAATTCCTGATATTTTGTAGAGTATGAATAAAGACTCTGTGGCTGGCCCTGATGGTTATACTACCATTTTTTTTCCAAAACTTTGGATTGTCATTAAAGAGGACCTAATTAAAGCAATTTGTGATTTTTTTAAGGGTAGCATCCTTCCTAATTTTTTTACTAGCACCTCTATTGTTCTAATTTCTAAAAAATACAATCCTAAAGTTTGGAGTGATTTTAGGCAGATTAGCCTTTGATCTTTTTTAATAAACTTATCTCTAAGATTTTGGCTAAAAGATTGAGCATCTTGCTCTCTAAAATTATCAATCAAATTGATTTTGTTAAAGGGAGATCCATTTTTAATAATGCTCTTTTAGCTCAAGAGATTATCCATGATTTGAATGCCAAAGTTTACAGTGGAAACCTACTTTTTAAGTTTAACATTTCCAAAGCCTATGATAATATTGGTTGGGTTTTCCTATATAAAATTTTAGCTTTATTTAGGTTCTCTAATCAATTTATTTCTTTAATTAAGAATGGGATTGAGAATTCTTGGTTCTCTATGCTTTTTAATGGTGAAGTGCACTATTTTTTCTTCTCTTCTCATGGGCTAAGGCAAGGTGACCCTCTTTCTCCTGCTCTTTTCATTATTGTTGTGGAATATCTTTCTAGATATTTTGAGCATATGTTTAGTTGAATGCCTAACATGTTCTATAGCACCATTGGTGGGTTTCCCATTTCTCACCTTAGTTTTGCTGATGATTTCATTATATTTTGCAATGCCTCCACTCATTACATTAAAAAATTATGTAAGTTCTGAATTCATTTTGGCAGGGAGAGTGGCTTGAATATCAATCCTGATAATTTTTTTTTCATTATGATCTCTTCTATCTCCTTATCTAAGATCCATGTTATCAAAAATATTACAGGCTTCTTTCATCAAAATCTCCCTATCAAGTATCTAGGAACTCTCTTATATAGAAGCACGAAAAGAACTTCTTTATTTGATGAAGTTATTTAGAAAATAATAAAAAAACCTTCTCTTGGGAATTTCATTTACTCTCCTTTAGTGCTAGACTTATCCTGATCAAAAGTACCCTTTACACTCTATCAATGTATATCTTGTCAACTATTGTCCCTACCCGTTCTATTATTAAGAGGATTAATAGACTTTTTAATAAATTTTTTGGGGATCTAATACATCTACCAAAATATTACATTGGGCTAGTTGGCATAACTATTATGGTACTAATAATGAAGGTGGCTTGGGTTCCAAAACCTTAGAGGATTTTATTAATTATTTTTCCTATAAAATGTGGTGGAACTTTTAAAATAAAGATAATTACTGGTCGAAGTTTATGCGTGCTAAATATTGTTAGGGCAAACACCCCATCGTTAGTGCTTTCAAATCTAAGGATTCTCCTATTTGGAGAAGACTTTGTAGTATCAAATGGAGTGTTGAGAATTTAATTTCTTGAGGTATCAATTCTGGTTCCACATTTTTTTGGCAAGACAATTGGCTTGGTCAGGGCTCTATTAATTCCCTTCTTAATAATCATTCCACTACAGTGCTTAAGGTTTATCAATTAAATAATAATAATAATTGGGATGTGGCTGAATTGCATAACCTTGTCCCTAATGTGATCATCAAAAAAATCCTTAATATTTTCCCTCACCTTAATGAACCCGACCAAATTCTTTTCAAAATTTCTTCTTCTGGAGATTTTATTATTAATGATATGTGGCATTTTATCGAATTTAAATGTCAAGAGTCCTTAGTTTTTACTAAAACCTGGAATAATAGTATCCCTATTTCATTATCAGCATTAACTTGGCATATTCTTAAGCATTATATCCCTATGGATGCTAAAATTTTGAAAAAAGGTTTCCAACTCCCCTTTAAATGTCACTGTTGCTATTACATTGAAAGTGTGGATCATGTTTCTGTGAATGGCTCTATTGCTGCTAGAATGTGGAACTAGTATGATAATATTTTTAATACTTTCCACTTTAATGGTTCATTTTCTATTACGCAACTCCTTGAAGCATGATTCTCTCACACTTCTAAGGGTCATATTAAAATTTTATTAGCTATTACTATTCTTTGGTATATTTAGATGGATTGAAATGATGCAAAGCACTATAATATTTCTATGAATTATAATCGTATCGTTGCCAGATCCAAATATAAAATTTTGTCTCTTTTCAAAGCCAATCTTCTTACTCATTCCAATTTTAAAGGGTACAAGTCTGTGGCCTTGAAATTTGGGATTAACCTTCCTCCTTGTAATGTCTCTCCTAGCCAGAAAATTATATATTGGACTAAACCAAATTATCATTTCATTAAGGTTAACACTGATGGCTCAGTTTCTAATGGTTATTATGGTTGTGGTGGGATTTTGAGAGATCATGGTAGCAAAGTTAATTCTGCTTTTGCTGCCCCTTTAAAGCCTTGTTTGGTTTTATTTATTGAACTTAAAGGCATTCATCATGGCATTTCCATTTGTTTACAACAAGGTTTTAATAAGAATTGGTTTGAAGTTGATGCTCTCCTTCATTTAGATTTACTTAAATCCAATTCCCATGGTAATGTTGAAGTGTTTTATTTGTTTAATCATACTAGGAGCCTTCTTGCTAACCTAGATTTTTAAATTTCTCATATTTATAGTGAAGGAAATTCTTATGCTGATTTTCTTGCCAATTTGGGGGCCAAATCTTCTTATTTGCAAATGATTTCTAATGATGACATACATTTCTTTTTAAGGGGTATTGTGAATCTAGATAAAATTAGATTGCCTTACCTTAGAGGCTTTTAGCTTTTCCTTCCTCCTTTGGGGCTTTAGATTTCTCTATGGTGGTATTTTTTCTTAGAACTGGTTATTTCCTCTGCTAGTTTGGTCTTGAGTTTTCTCTTCACCTAAATCTATTTTTATTCTCCAGTTTGACTTCTTCTTATCTTTTGGATTGATTGGGGTTATTTTTCCTTTTTTTTTGGCTTTTTAATGTAGTTTTTTATTTCTAGTTTATTTTCTCTCCCACCCTGGTGGATGTGTTTGCAGCAAGTGGAGGCTATTGGGTTTTTCTTGTGTTCTAGTTCGAGTGGTTCTCTTTATTGGTTGGATCTCTTTATACCTAATTTTATCTTGGACTAGGTTGGCTTCCTGTTGTCTGGATGTGGGGTTTTTCCCTTCCTGGGTGTTGCTTACTCTAGATTTGTTACCTGCCTTTGGTTCTGGCTCTCTTTTCTAATGGTCATTTTTTTTATTTTTTCTAAAATGGTTGTTCAGTGGCTGGATGACCTGTTGCCTCATTATTTACTGATTAGGGTGGTTATTCTGGGTTCTTTTGGTTGTCCATTCTCTCATGAGTTTCACCCTTCTCACATACTCTTGTCATTTTGGGATTTTTCTATGCTATTTGGGGTGTGGGTTTCTTAGTTGGGGTTTGATAATCAGACTATGGCTTTTGGCAGCCGTGTTTATGTTGTTATTGCTTCTGCTGCTAAGAGGGGTTGGGTGCCCTTGAGGGCTATTTGCTGCTTTGTCGTAGCTTAGAGAACTATTTTTCTGCAGCTCTTTACCCTCACTTTGTTTTTCTTCTGGATGAGTTTGAAGATGGATGTAATTGTCTTGTTATATCTTCTGAATATGGGTTTGTCCTTCCCCTATATTATTGAGGTTTTGGTTTTGTTTTTTGTTTTGAACGGACAAGCTGAAGACTACTGGTGGGCTATTTTTTTTGCCTTGGGTGATGGTGGTTCTATTGGGTTTTTCTTTTGCTATTGTTTCTGTTTGTTGGATTGTATTTGGTCCTAATGGGCATTTTCATTTTCTATCATTGGCTGCCATCTCTACCTTTCATGACTGGATTCTCCTTTCCTTGGATTGGGATTGGTGGCTACTGATTTGTTTATCCCCAGGGATATTTTGAACTTTGTGAGGATATTTGCTGGCTTTTTTTTATTGATGGTTCTGGGTTTGATGACTTAAATCCTTGGCTATTATGGTGGCTTGTGGGGTGGTCTTCCTTGCTGGTTGCTTGGATTGGTTGTTCTAGTTGGCTGGGTTGGTTAAAGAAGTATTTATTTTGGTATAATTTTCCTGCTCCTTTGGAGACTATGCTGGGAATCGGCTGCTTACCTTTCTATCATTGTTTTCTTCTAGTTTCTTCCTGCTAGGATTTTTCATTCTGGGCTGCGATTGAACCTCTCCATTTTCTTGTTTGGATGGCTACCTTGCTACCTAACACTCTTGCTATTAGTCTTACTATTAGATTGGGTATTATTTCTTTGGGCTCTTTGCATGACCTTTTAATGGAGGATCCTACCATCTATGTGTTTCCTTTTGCCTTTGTCTTGTCTCTATTTAGTTCTTTTTCTCATATTTTGATGTTTGTTCCTAGTGATTTTGTTAGCCATTCTTGCTGGTGACTTTGGTGGTGCTCCCTCTAGTGCACGATGGTTTACCTCCTTATCTCTATCTTGAACTTAATATCTCTGAGTGCTAGGTGTTTGGAGGTTATATTTGCTGTTTCAAGTTATATGAAGATTCGTGCGATCATCGTCCTTGGATAAGATGCTACAAGAGGTATGCTGGTAATGATGGCCTTGATGTTTCCCACTCTTTCATCTTTTGGTTGGTAAAGATATATGTAATTGAAACCCTTCACCTGAAGTTTGGATGCTTTCATATAGTGTTGCTCCTTGAGATGATTGTAACTATGCTTGAGCCATTTCTTTATCTTATTCCTTTTATTTGCTCTTACTCTTTATGCTTGATTAATTATTTGATTATCTATACTCATCTCTTTAAAAGCATGTTGCAGATCTCTTTTACAGGTTAGGAGACTATTGATGGTGGATCGTGCTGGTTTCAAAAGGAGCCGAGGAAGTTTGTCGTTGCTTACATGGACTTTCTTTTGAGGATTATTGTTTCTATTTTCCTTTGCTTGCTTTCCTTAACTATTGTATTAGTTAGGTGGCTTATCTCTTTAGGACTTTTTGTAGCTCTTTGAGCATTAACTTAGAGATTTTCCGCCTCTAAGGACTTTGTACCTTTTCGTTGTGGCAATAAAATTTCCTTAATTTCCCTAAAAAAAACCCTAAACCCTAAACCTAAAAGCCTATATCCTAAAACCCTAAACCCTAAACCCTAAACATAAAACCCTAAACCTTAAAACCTAAACTCTAAACCCTAAACCCTAAAACCTATAACCCTAAACCTTAAACCCTAAACCCCAAATCACTACAAACCCAAACCTAAACACCACAAACCTAAAACTAAACCTAATCTAAATAAAACCTAAAAAAATAAACAAAAAAACCTAAACCTAAATAAAATAAAAAAATAAAATAAAATAAAAACCTAAACTAAAACCTAAACCTAAACATAAAAATAATAAAAGTAAAAAAACTAAAAACTTAACTAAAATAAAATAAATAAAAACCTAAACTAAACTAAAAAATAAAATAAACCTAAAAATAAAAAACCTAAATAAAATAAAAACTAAACGTGAAATAAAAATAAAATAAACTTAAAATAAAATAAAATAAAATCCAAATAAAAACTTAAACCTAAAAATAAATAATAAATAAAACCAAAACCCAAAACTAAAAAAAATCTAAACCTAAAATAAACAAAATAAAATAAACCTAAACGAAAATAAATAAATAAAACCTAAACCTGAACATAAAATAAACTAAACCTAAACCATAAACTAAATATAAGAAAATAAACTAAAAATAAATAGAAATCTAAACTAAAAAATAATATCTAAAAATAAACCTAAAACCTAAAAATAAAAAAATAAAATAAGAACCTAAACCTAAACCTAATAACAGAAAATACAGCCTAAACTTAAAAAATAAACTTAAATCTAAACCTAAACCTAAAAAATGAACTAATATAAATAAACCTAAAGTAAATAAACTAAATAAATAAAAATAAAAGTAAAACAAAATAAAAATAAAAAATAAAATAAGCTAATTAAACTAAATAAACGTAAACTTACGAGTATACTTAATTTAAAATTTTAATAAAAAAATAAATACAAATAAAAACAAATAAACATACCCTAAACCCTAAACCCTAAATACTAAACCCAACACCCCAAACCCTAAACTGTGAACCCTAAACCCTAAATCCTAAAATCATAGACCCTAAACCCTAAACCTTATACCACAAACCCTAAACCCTAAAACCTAAAACCTAAAACCTAAAAATTTAAACCTAAACTAAATAAACCTAATAAATAAAATAAATAAAAAAACTAAAACTAAAATAAAATAAAATAAATAAAATAAAATAAAAACCTAAACTAAAACCTAAACCTAAAAAGAAAATAAAATAAAAAAATAAAAATTATGCAAAAATAAAATAAATAAAAACCTAAACTAAACTAAAATATAAAAAACCTAAATAAAATAAAAAAATAAATAAAACAAAATAAATAAAATAAAATAAAATAATAACTAAATAAAACCTAAACCTAAATAAACCTAAAATAAACCTAAAATAAATAATAAATAAAACCTAAACCCTAAACTAAAAAAAATCCTTATACCAAAAATAAAAATAAAATAAACCTAAACCTAAACTAAAATAAACTAAACTAAAATAAATAAATCCTAAACCTAAACCTAATCCTAAACCTAAACTAAATAAAATAAAGTAAATTTAAAATAAACTTAAACCTAAACTAAAATATAATAAACCTAAAATAAATACCAAAACCTAAACCTAATGGATAAAAAATAAAACCTAAACCTAAACCTAAAAATTAAAAATAAAATTGAAACCTAAAAAATAAAATAAAAATAAAACTAAACTAAAAAATAAACCTAAACCTAAACTTAAAAAGTAACTTAAAATAAAAAGCCTAAACTAAAATAAATAAACTTAACTAAATAAAAATAAAAATAAACCTAAATCAAAATAAATAAATAAACTAAAGTAAATAATAAATAAGCTAAATTAACCTAAACCTACTAGTTTACTTAATTTAAAAAAAATTTAAAAATAAAAAATTAAAAATCCTGCCACTAAACTCTCTAAACCCTAACTCTAACTAAACCATGAGCCATAAAACCCTAAACCCTAAACCACATGCATCCTTAAACCACTCCTAAACCTAAACCACAACCTATAACCCTAAACCCTAAACTTAAACTAAATAAAACCTAAAAAATAAAATAAATAACCTAAACCTAAAAAAATAAAAAAATAAATCTAAAGCAAAATAAATAATAAAATAAACAAAAATAAATAAAAAAATAAAATAAAACCTATTTACTTAATTTAAAGATTAAAAAAATTAAAAAATTATAAAATCTAAAAAAGCTGACCCTAAAATACAAATCTACAACCAACCATAAACCCTAAATCCTAAACCCCAAACCCTTAACCCTAAATCCAAAACCCTAAACCCCAAACCCTAAACCCAAAACCCTAAATCTAAACTCAATAAAATCTAAAAATAAAATTTATAAATAAAACTAAACCTAAATAAAATAAAAAAATAAAATAAAATAAAAACCTAAACTAAAACCTAAACCTAAACATAAACATAAACCTAAACATAAAATAAAATATAAAATAAAAACTAAAATAAAATAAAATAAATAAAATCTTAAACTAAACTAAAAAAAATAAACCTAAAATTAAAAAATCTAAAAAAAATAAAAACTAAATGTAAAATAAAATTAAAATAACCCTAGAATAAAATAAAATATAAACTAAATAAAAACCTAAAAATAAAAAATAAACCTAAAAATAAAAAAATAAAACATAAACTTAAAAAATATAACCTGAACCTAAAAAAATTAAATAAAAATAAAACTACACTAAAAAATAAACCTAAATCTAAACCTAAAAAATCAACTAAAGTAAATAAACCTTAAATAAATAAACTAAACTAAATAAAAATAAAAATAAAAAATAAACCTTAAAACCTAAAAACCTAAACCTAAACTAAATAAAACATATAAATAAAATAAATAAAAAAACCTAAACCTAAATAAAATAAAATAATAAATAAAATAAAATAAAAACCTAAACTAAAACCTAAACCTAAACCTAAAAATAAAATAAAATAAAATAATAAAAATAAACTAAACTATAATAAATAGTAACCTAAACTAAACTAAAAAATAAAATAAATATAAAATAAAAACTAAACGTAAAGTAAATATAAAATTAAATTAAAATAAACCTAAAATAAAATAAAATAAAAGCTGAATAAAAACATAAACCCTAAAAAATAAACCTAAAAATAATAAAAAAAATAAAATCTAAACTCTAAACTTAAAACCTAAGCCTACAATAAAATTAAAATAAACGAAATAAAATCAACCTAAACCTAAACTAAAATAAACTAAAACTAAATAAAATAAACTAAATAAAACATAATCCTAAACCTAAACCTAAACCTAAACTAAATAAAATAAAATAAACTAAAAATAAACCTCAACCTAAACTAAAAAATAAAACCTAAAAATAAACCTAAAATAAAAACATGAATCCTAAACCTAAAAGAATAAAATAAAAAACCTAAAGCTAAACCTAAAAATCAAAAATAAAACCTAAACCTAAAAATAAAATAAAAATAAAACTTAACTAAAAAATAAACATAAACCTAAACCTAAAAAATAAACTAAAATAAATGAACCTATAATAAATAAATTAAACTAAATAAAAATAAAAAATAAACATAAATAAAAATAAAAAATAAAATAAAAAAAACAAATAAAAAATAAACAAAATAAACATAAACCTACCTTTACTTAGAACCCTAAACTAAACCCTAAATTCCCTAAACCCTAAGCTAACCCTAAACCCTAAACTAACCCTAAACCCTAAACATTAAACTCTAAACCCTAAACCCTAAACCTTAAACCCTAACCCCAACCTTAAACTCTAAACCCTAAAACCCAAAAGCCTAAAGCCTAAACCCTAAACCCTAAACTAGCCCATAATCTTAAGCTAACCCTAAACCATAAACCCTAAACTCTAAACCCTAAACCCTAAACCCTAAAGCCTAAACCCTAAACACTAAACCATAAACCTTAAACCCTAACCCTAAATAATAAATCTTAACCATTAAAACCCTAAACCCTAAATCCTAACCCTAAACCCTTAACCCTAAAGCATAAACCTTAAAACCCTAAACCCAGACCTTAAACCTTATACCCTAAACCTTAAACCCTAAACCCTAACCCTAAACCCCAAACACAAAACCTAAACCTAAAGTAACTAAATAAATTTAAAAATATACCTAAACCCTTAAAACTAATAAACTTAAATAATAAGACTGGGCAGAACCTTGACAGTAGAAACATCACCGTCAACCAGGCTCAATCTAGATCTTATAGTGGAGGTGAAGGCGGAGGTGGCGATTATCACACTGGTGGTGGGGGATCTAGAGGTGTTGGTTGATATGGAGGTGATGGTCAGAGCAGTGGTGGTTAAGGAGGTGGGAGGAGCGACGGAGGTTCTAGTCATGGTGGTGGCGGAGGGAGAGATCAGGGATATAATGGGGGATCTCGCCACTCGAGAGGTCGGGGTGGTTCTGATGGGAACTGGTGAAACTGAAGAATGACCGATCCAATCTTCTACTTATGAAACTGTTTCTTTATAGTAGAGATAGTTCTAGTTATCTAGGGTTTTTAATTTTGTCTATGCTTGCTCATTTTTTATCTATGTCGTTACTTATGTGTTAGAAAACTTGGTGTGTTAATTGGTTGATGAAATCAAAAGGAAGAAATGTTGAATCTGAATTTGTTCTCAGTTAAAAAAATACCAAAAATGCTAAACCCAAAACTAAAACTTAAACCCTAGACCTAAAACCTAAACCTTAAACCCTAAACCCTAAACCCTAAAACCCTAAACTCTAAACCCTAAACCCTAAAACATAAACACTAAACCCTAAACCCTAAACCCTCAACTAAGTCTAAACCCTAAACCCTAAAAAGCTACAAACCTAAACCTAAACTAAATAAAACCTAAAAATAAAATAAATATTAAAATCTAAACCTAAATAAAATAAAATATTAAAATAAAATAAAACATAAACTAAAACCTAAACCTAAACCTAAAACTAAACCTTAACCTAAAAAGAAAATAAAATAAAATATAAAAACTAAACTAAAATAAAATAAATAAAAACCTAAACTAAACTAAAAAAATAAAAAAACCAAATAAAAAAAACTAAACCTAAAATAAAAATAAAATAAAAACTAAAGAAAAACGTAAATCTAAAAAATAAGCCTAAAAAAGAAAACCTAAAAATAAATAAAAAATAAAACCTAAACCATAAACTAAAAAAGAAACCTAAACCTAAAATAAAAATAAAATAAATCGAAACCTAAATTAAATAAACTAAACTAAAATAAATAAAACCTAAACCTAAACCTAAAATAAACAAAACCTAAACCTTAAAAAAAATAAAATAAACTAAAAGTAAGCCTAAACCTAAAAAAAACAAAACATAAAAATAAACCTAAAATAAAAACCTAAAATCTAAACTTAAAAAAATAAAATAAAAACGTAAGCCTAAATAATAAAATAAAAATAAAATAAAATTTAAAAATAAGCTTAAATCTAAACTAAAACCTAAAAAATGACCTAAAATAAAAAACCAAAACTAAAATAAATAAACTAAACTAAATAAAAATAAAAATAAACTTACAACAACAACAATAATAACAACAACAACAAGCCTTAATCCCACTAGGTGGGGTCAGCTACATGAATCCTTCGTCTCCATTGTGTCATATTATGTGTCAAATTCTCATTTAAATCAAGTATACTAAGATCATTTTTTATACATATTAACCAAGTATTTTTAGGTCAACCTCTACCTTTCTAAAATAAAAATAAAAAATAAAATAAAAAAAACTAAAATAATAATAAAATAAAATAAATAAACTAAATAAACCTAAACCTACAGGTTTACTTAATTTAAAAAAAAAATAAAAAAGAAACCTTAACCATAAACCCTAAACCTACAAACCTAAACCTTAAACCCTAAACTTTAAAACCCAAAACCAAAAACCCAAAACCCAAAACCCTAAACCCTAAACCCTAAACCCTATAACTTATAACCCTAAACCCTAAACCCTAAACCCTATAACCTATAACCCTAAACCCTAAACCCTAAACCTCAAACCCTAAACCCTAAACCCTAAACCCTAAAACCCTAAAAACCTAAACACCTAAACCTAAACTAAATAAAATCTAAAAATAAAATAAAGAAAAAAACCTAAACCTAAATAAAATAAAAACCTAAACTAAAACTAAACCTAAACTTAAACTTAAACCTAAACCTAAACCTTAACGTAAACCTAAAAGTAAAAAATAAATAAAAATAAAAAATAAAAACTAAACTAAAATTAAATAAATAAAAAACTAAACTAAACTAAAACTAAGATAAACCTAAAAATAAAACACCTAAATAAAATTAGAACTAAACGTAAAATAAAAATAAAATAAACCTAAAAGAAAATAAAATAAAAACTAAATAAAAATCTAAACCTAAAAAATAAACATGAATATAAAACGTAAAAATAAATAAAAAATAAAACCTAAACCATAAACTAAAAAAGAAAAACCTAAACCTAATATAAAAATAAAATCAACCTAAGCCTAAACTAAAATAAACTTAACTAAAATAATAAAACCTAAACCAAAACCTAAAATAAACTAAACTTAAACCTAAACTTAAACTAACTAAAATAAAACTAAAAATAAACCTAAAATAAAAACCTAAAACCTAAACTTAAAAAAATAAAATAAAAGCCTAAACCTAAACCTAAAAATGAAAAATAAAACAAACACGTAAAAACTAAAATAAAAATAAAACTCAACTAAGAAATAAACCTAAACCTAAAAAAATAATTTAAAAGAAAAAACCTAAACTAATATAAATCAACCTAAAATAAATAAACTAAACTAAATAAAACTAAAAAAGTAAACCTAAATAAAAATAAAAAAATAAAATAAACTAAAATAAATAAAAAATAAAATAAAATAAACCTAAACATAGCATTTGTTAAAAAACATTAAACCCTAAACCCTAAACCTTAAACCATAAACCTACAACCCTAAACCCTAAACCCCAAACCATAAAAAATCCTAAACCTTAAACTAACCCTAAACCCTTAACCCTAAAACCTAAACCCTATAACTTATAACCCTAAACCCTAAACCTTAAACCTTATAACCTATAACCCTAAACCCTAAACCCTAAACCTCAAACCCTAAACCCTAAACCCTAAACCCTAAACCCTAAAACCCTAAAAATTTAAACCTAAACTAAATAAAATCTAAAAATAAAATAAATAAAAAAACCTAAACCTAAATAAAATAAAAACCTAAACTAAAACTAAACTAAACTTAAACTTAAACCTAAACATAAACTAACTAAACCTAAAATAAAAAATAAATAAAAATAAAAAATAAAAAAACTAAACTAAAATTAAATAAATAAAAAACTAAACTAAACTAAAACTAAGATAAACCTAAAAATAAACACCTAAATAAACTAAATAAAATAAAATAAATAAACCTAAAAGAAAATAAAATAAAAACTAAATAAAAATCTAAACCTAAAAAATAAACATGTAAATAAAACCTAAAAATAAATAAAAAATAAAACCTAAACCCTAAACTAAAAAGAAAACCTAAATCTAATATAAAATAAACAACACCTAAACTAAAATAATAAAACCTAAACCAAACCTAAAATAAACTAAACTAAAACCTAAACTAAACTAAGAAAATAAAACTAAAAATAAACTAAAATAAAACCTAAACTAAACTTAAAATAAAAATAAACCTAAACCTAAATAAAATAAAATAAACATATAAAAAACTAAAATAAAATAAACTAACTAAAAATAAACTCTAAACCTAAAAAAATAATTTAAAAGAAAAAACCTAAACTAATATAAATAAACCTAAAATAAATAAACTAAACTAAATAAAATTAAAAAAGTAAACCTAAATAAAAATAAAAAAATAAAAAAACTAAAATAAATAAAAAACAAACTAAAAAAACTTAAACCTTTAAACCTTAAACCTACACTAAAAAATCCTAAACCTAACCTAAACTCCTAAACTCCTAAACCCTAAACCCTAAACCCTCAAAACCCTAAACCCTAAAGCCTAAACACTAAACCCTATTCCCTAAACCCTAAACCCTAATCCTAAACCCTAAACCCTAAAACCCTAAAACCCTAAATTCTAAAACCCTAAAACCTAAACCCTAGACCCTAAACCCTAAACCATAAAAACCTAAAAACCTAAACCTAAATTAAATAAAACCAAATAATAAAATAAATAAAAAAACTTAAACCTAAACCTTAAAAAAATAAATAGATAAATAACCTAAATTAAATTAGAAAAATAAAATAAATCTAAGAATAAAAAACTAAATAAAATAAAAACTAAATGTAAAATAAAAATAAAATAAACCTAAAACAAAATAAAATAAACACTAAATAAAAACCTAAACCTAAAAAATAAACCTAAAAATAAATAAAAAATAAAACCTAAACCCTAATTTAAAAATAGAACCTGAACCTAAAATAAAAATAAAATAAATAAAATAAAATAAACCTTAAACTAAACTAAAATAAACTAAACAAAAATAAATAAAATCTAAACCTAAACCTAAAATAAACTAAACCTAAACCTAAACATAAACTAGATAAAGTAAATTAAACTAAAAATAAACCTAAACCTAAACTAAAAAATAAAACCTAAAATGAAACCCAAAACCTAAACCTAAAAAAATAAAATAAAAACCTAAACCTAAACCTAAAAATAAAAAATAAAATTGAAACCAAAAAATAAATTAAAAATAAAACTCAACTAAACAATAAACCTAAACCAAAAAAAATAAACTAAAATAAAAAACCTAAACAAAAATAAATAAACTAAACTAAATAAAATAAATAAACCTAAATAAAAATAAAAATTAAACTAAACTCAAATAAATAAAAAATAAACTAAATAAACTAAATAAACCTAAACCTACCGTTACTTAATTTTTTTTTCAAAAAACCCTAAACCCTAAATCATAAACCTTAAATACCTAAACCCTAAACCCTAAACTCTAAACCCTAAACACTAAAACCTAAAACCTAAAACCCTAAACCCTAAACCCTAAATCCCAAACCCTAAACCCTAAACTAACCCTTAACCATAAACCCTAAACTAAGCCTAAACCCTAAACTAATTCTAAACCCAAAGAATGGGTAGAACCTTGACGGCAGGATCATCACCATCAACTAGGCTTAGTCTAGATCTGGCAGTGGAGGTGAAGGCGGAGGTGGTGGTTATTGTAGTGGTGGTGGGGGATCTAGAGGTGCTGGTGGATATGGATGTGTTGGTCGGAGTAGTGGTGGTTATGGAGGTGGGAGGAGCAACAGAGGTTACAGCCATGGTGGTGGTGGAGGGAGAGATCACGGACATGATGAAGGATCCCGCTACTCAAGAGGTGGGATTGGTTCTGATGAAAACTGGAGAAACTAAAGAACGGTTGATCCGATCTGCTGCTTATGGAACTATCTTTACAGTAGACACATTTTTACTTTTCTAGGGATTTTGATTTTCTCTATGGGAGCACATTTTTTATCTATGTCGTCGCTTGTGTCCTAGAAAACTTAGGGTGCTACTTGGTTGTTGAAATTGAAAAGAATAAATGTCGAATCTGAATTTTTTCTCTGTTAAAAAAACTCTTAAACCCTAAACCCTAAACTAAAACCTAAACCCTAAACCCTAAACTAAAACTTAAACCTTAAACCTAAAATATAAACCCTAAACTCTAAACCCTAAACTCCAAACCCTAAACCCTAAACCCTAAACCCTAAACCCTAAAAGCTAAAAACCTAAACCTAAACTAAATAAAATCTAAAAATAAAATAAATAAATAAAAAACATAAACCAAAATAAAATAAAAAATTAAATTAAATAAAAACATAAACTAAAAAATAAAAAACAAAAATAAATGAAAAAATTAAACCTAAAATAAAAATAAAATAAACCTAAATTAAATAAAATAAAAATCTAAACCTCAAAAATAAACCTAAAGATAAATAAAAAATAAAACATAAACCCTAAACAAAAAAAACTAAACCTTAAAAAAAAATTAAATAAAAAATAAAATTAACTTAAACTAAAACTAAAATAAACTAAACTGAAATAAGGAAACCCTAAACTTAAACCTAAAATAAACTAAACCTAAACCAAAACCTAAACTAAATAAAATAAAATAAACTAAAAATAAACCTAAACATAAAATTAAAAATAAAACCTAAAAATAATTCTAAAATAAAGATCTAAACCTAAACCTTAAAAATATAATAAAAACCTAATCCTCAACATAAACCTAAAAAATAAACTAAAATAAAAAACCTAAACTAAAATAAATAAACCTAAAATAAATAAAATAAACTAAATAAAACATAAACCAAAACCTAAAATAAACTAAACCAAAATAAAAACCTACACTAAATAAAATAAAATAAACTAAAAATAAACTAAAACCTAAACTACAAAATAAAACCTAAAAATAAACCTAAACTTAAACCTAAAAAAATAAAATAAAAACCTAAACATAAACCATAAAAAATAAAAATAAAACCTAAACCTAAAAAAAACTTAAACCTAAAAAATAAAACAAAAATAAAACTCAACTAAAAATAAACCTAAACCTAAAAAATAAACTAAAAAATAAAAAACCTAAACTAAAATAAATAAACCTAAAATAAATAAACTAAACTAAATAAAAATAAAAAATAAACCAAAATAAAAATATAAAATAAAATAAAGTCAAATAAATAAATAATAAACTAAATAAACCTAAACTCACCGTTTTACTTAATATAAAAAAACCCTAAAACCTAAACCCTAAACCCAAAAACTAACTCTAAACCCTAAACCCTAAACCTGCAACCCTAAACCTACAACCATAAACCCTAAACCCTAATCCCTAAAACTCAAAACCATAAACCCTAAACCTTAAACCTTAAACCTTAAACCGTAAACCCGAAATCCTAAACCCTAAACCCTAAACCCTAAACCCTAAAATGATAAACCCTAAATTCTAAACCCTAAACCCTAAATCCCTAAACCCTAAGCCCTAAACCCCAAACCCTAAACCCTAAACCCTAAACTAACCATAAACCTAAACCCTAAACTAACCCTAAACTCTAAGAATGGGCAGAACCTTGATGGCAGGAACATCACCGTCAACTAGGCTCATTCTAGATTTGGCTAGGGAGGCGACGATTATCTCAGTGGTGGTTAGGGATCTGGAGGTGCTGGTGGATATGTAGGTGGTGGTCGGTGCAGTGGTGGTTATGGAGACGAGAGGAGCGATGGAGGTCACAGCTGTGGTGGTGGCGGAGCGGGACATCGTGGATATGATGGCGGATCCCACTACTTGAGAGGCAAGGGTGATTCTGATGGGAACTGGAGAAACTGAAAAAAAGGCCAATCTGATCTACTGCTTATGGAACTGTTTCTTTACAATAGAGATGGTTCTACTTATCTAGGGTTTTTGATTTACTCAATTTGGTTATGGGTGCTCAATTTTTATCTATGTCATTGCATGTGTCTTTGAAAACTTGGGGTGCTACTTGGTTGCTGAAATAAAAAAGAATAAATGTTGAAGTTGAATTTGTTTCTATTAAAATAAAATAAAATCCTCAGACCCTGAACCCTAAACCCTAAACCCTAAACTAAAACTTAAACCCTAAACCATAAACCATAAACCCTAAACCCTAAATTCCAAAAACCATAAACCCTAAACTTTAAACCTTAAACCTACAACCCTAAACCCTAAGCCCTAAACCCTAAACTCTAAAACCCTAAACCATAAACCCTTAACCCTAAAACCTAAAACCCTAAACCCTAAACCCTAAACCCTAAAACCTACAACACTAAACCATGACCCCAAACCCTAAACCCTAAACCCTAAACTAACCCTAAACTAACCCTAAACCCTAAACCCTAAGAATGGGTAGAACCTTGATGGCAAGAACATCATCGTCAACTAGGCTCAATCTAGATCTAGTGGAGGAGGTGAAGGCGGAGGTGCCGGTTATCACAGCAATGGTGGGGGATCTAGAGGTGCTGAAGGATATGGAGGTGGTGGTCGGTGCAGTGGTGGTTATAGAGGAACGAGGAATGATGGAGGTTACAGCCGTGGTGGTGGTGGAGGGAGAGATTTACATTATGATGGTAGATCTCGCTACTCAAGAGGCAGGGGTGATTCTGATGGGAACTAGAGAAACTTAAGAACGGCTGATCCAATCCACTACTTATGTAACTATGTCTTTATAGTAGAGACGGTTCTACTTGTCTAGGCTTTTTGATTTGCTATATGGTAGCTCATTTTTTACTATGTCGTCACTTATTTCTTAAAAACATTTGGGTGCTACTTGGTTGATGAAACTGAAAAGAAGAAATGTTGAATCTAAATTTATTTTTGTTAAAAAAACCTTAAACCATAAACTCTAAACCCTAAACTAAAACTTAAACCTTATACCTAAAATCTAAACCTTAAACCCTAAACCCTAAACCCTAAACCCTAAACCATAAAACCATAAACCCTAAACCCTAAACCCTAAACACTAAACCCTGAACCCTAAATGCTAAACCCTAAACCCTAAACCCTAAAACCCTAAACCTTAAAACTCTAAACCCTAAACCCTAAACCCTAAACCATAAACCCTAAAACCATAAACCCTAACCCCTAATACATACAACCCTAAACCTTAAACCCTAAACCCCAAACCCTAAACCCTAAAGCATAAACTAACCCTAAACCCTAAACCCTAAACTAACCTTAAACTCTAAAACCTAAACTAACCCTAAACCCTAACCCTAAACCATAAACCTTAAACCTTGAATAAAGATGTCATTAAGAGTAGATCTAAAGAATGACCTAATCCTAACATAGTTATGGTAGCTAAAGAAAATGTCCTCAAGAGACTTTCCCTTGACTATTTGAGATTTGATTAACCAAATCATATTATAATACCATATATTATAGTATAATGTAGCATCATATATTTAAGCATGTAGTGATGTGTTTTTGGATGTTATAAGATGTTTTGAAATGTTTTAGTATATTATGGTTTTATGCCCTATAGTCTATATTAATATAAATCATAAAAATATTGATTTAATAAATGGATGATGAAATTTGTTAAATTTGAAGTGGGAATTAGTACCAAAAACGCTCACTTGTAGTCTAAAAGGTAAGATTTTATGTTCAAAATAAATATTTTATATTGTAGCATAGTATAACATCATATATCATAATATATTGTTCTGAGCATTTTAAATTCTTTTACCATTTTATAATATGCAGTCGAACCTACACTAGTATTATTTATAAAAATGTTGATTTAGACTTTAAAATGGTGGAATTTGGCCAAATTCATAATAAGTAGAACATGGCATAATAATATATTGTTTCAATTTAAAATACGTAAGTGATATGACTAAAATATATAGTTTTTTATTGTTTAGATTAATTTTATGATTTTTTATCTTAAGTATTCCCTTGTGATGTGATATGCAATATGATATAATATAATATGTTATAGTGCATTATAATATAGGATGCCATAACATAGTGTAGCATCATGCATTATAGCATACTATTGTGTATTACTTCTTGTTGTTTAACATATTTTAGTTTGCTATAGTATGATGTAGAAGAGTTTGTACTGGCATAATTCATAAAAATACTAATTTATAAGCTGAGATGATGGGATTTGGCCAAATTTAAGGCTAGCTATAGGGAACATCATTGGGGGTTTGCTATGGTGTGTCATTTATAGGCTAAAAGAAATAAATAAAAAACCTAAACTAAACTAAAAAATAAAAAACCCAAATAAAAAAAAACTAAACTTAAAATAAAAATAAAATAAAAACTAAATAAAAACCTAAACCAAAAAAAATAAACCTAGATATAAAACCTAAAAAATAAAAAATTAAACCTAAACCTTAAACTAAAAAAAAACTTAATCCTAAAATAAAAATAAAATAAACCTAAACCTAAAGTAAAATAAACTAAACTAAAATAAATAAAACCTAAACATAAACTTAAACCCTAAATAAAATAAAATAAACTAAAAATAAACCTAAAAAACTAAAAAATAAAACCTAAAATAAAAACCTAAAATTTAAACAAAAAATACAATAAAAACTTAAACCTAAACCAAAAAATAAAAAATAAAACCTAAACTTAAAAAATAAAATAAAAATAAAATTAAAGTAAAAAAAACCTAAACCTAAAACTAAAATAAAAAACCTAAACTAAAATAAATAAACCTAAAATAAATCAACTAAACTAAATAAAAATAAAAATAAACCAAAAAAATAAAAAATAAAAAATAAACATAAACATAAATAAATAAAAAATAAACTAAATAAACCTAAACCTACAAGTTTACTTAATTTAAAAATAATAATAATAATAAATAACCTAAACCCCAAACCCTAAATGCTAAAACTAATCTTAAACCCTAACCCTAAACCCTAAACTCTAAACCTTAAATCTGTAACCCTAAATCCTAAACCCTAAAACCCTAAACCCTACACCCTAAACCCTGAACCCTAAACCTTAAACCCTAAAACCTATAACAATAAACCCTAAACCCTAAACCCTTAACCCAAAACATTAAACCCTAAACCCTAAAAATCTAAAAACCTAAAAACCTAAACCTAAACTAAATAAAACCTAAAAATAAAATAAATAAATAAACCTAAACCTAAATAAAATAAAATAAAATAAAATAAAAACCTAAACTAAAACCTAAACCTAAACCTAAACCTAAAAATAAAATAAATTAAAAAAACTAAAATAAAATAAAATAAATAAGAACCTGAACTAAACTAAAAAGTAAAATAAACCTAAAAATCAAAATCCTAAATAAAATAAAGATTAAATGTCAAATAAAAATAAAATAAACCTAAAATAAATAAAAACTCAATAAAAACTAAAATCTAAATAGTAAACCTAAAAAATAAAACCTAACAAAATAAAATATAAAACCTAAAACCTAAACTAAAAAAAACCTAAACCTAAACATAAACTAAAATAAACGAAACTAAAATAAATAAAAGCTAAATGTTAACCTAAAATAAACTAAACCTAAACCCTAAACTAACTAAGATAAAATAAACTAAAAATAAACAAAACCTAAACTAAAAAATAAAACCTAAAAATAAACTAAAATAAAACCCTAAAACCAAAACAAAAAAAAACCTAAAACCTAAATCTAAACCTAAAAATAATAAATAAAACCTAAACCTAAAAAATAAAATAAAAATAAAATTAAATAAAAAATAAGCATAAACCAAAACCTAATCTTAAAAAATAAACAAAAATAAATAAACCTAAAATAAATAAACTAAACTAAATAAAAATTAAAAATAAACCTAAATAAAAATAAAAATAAAATAAACTAAAATTAACAAAATAAACAAAATAAATTAAACAAACTTGAGCCTACCCGTTTACTTTTTTATAAAAAAAAAAACCCTAAACCCTAAACTAACCCTAAACCCTAAACCCTAAACCCTAATCCTAAACCCTAAACCCTATACTAACCCTAAACCCTAAACCCTAAACCCTAAACTCTAAACCATAAAAACCTTAAACCCTAAAGCCTAAAATGTAAACCCTAAATTAACCCTAAACCCAAAGCTAGCCCTAAACCTTCAACCCTAAACCCTAAACTATAAACCCTCAAAACCCTAAACCCTAAAGCCTAAACACTAGACCATAAACTATAAACCCTAAACCATAATCCTAAACCCTAAACCCTAAAACCCTAAACCCTAAAACCATAAACTCTAAACCATAAACCCTAAACAGTAAATCCTAATTCATAAACCCTAAAAACCTAAACCTGAACTAAATAAAACCTAATAATAAAATAAATAAAAAAACATAAACTGAAATAAAAGAAATAAAATAAAATAAAATAAAAATGTAAACTAGAACCTAAACCTAAACCTAAAAATAAAATAAAATAAAAAATAAAAATAAACAAAAATAAAATAAATTAAACCTATTCTAAATTAAAAAATAAAATAAACCTAAGAATAAAAAACATAAATAAAATTAAAACTTAAAGAAAAATAATAGCAAAATAAACCTAAAATAGAATAAATTAAAGATTAAATAAAAACCTAAACTTAAAAAATAAACCTTAAAATAAAACCTAAAATTAAATAAAAAATAAAACCTAAACCCTGAACTAAAAAAAAAACTAAACCTAAACAAAAAATAAAATAAAGAAAATAAAATATACCTAAACTAAAATAAATAAAACCTAAACCTAAAATAAATTAAACCTAAACTAAATATAATAAAATAAACTAAAAATAAGCCTAAACCTAAACTAAAAAATTAAACCTAAAAATAAATCTAAAATAAAAACCCTGAACCTAAAGCTAAAAAATTAAAATAAAATCCTAAATCAAAACCTAAAAATAAAAAATAAAACCTAAAACTAAAAACTAAAATAAAAATTAAACTCAACTTAAAAATAAACTTAAACCTAAAAAATAAACTAAAATAAAAAACCCAAACTAAAAGAAATAAATCTAAAAAATAAAACTAAACTAAATAAAAATAAAAAATAAACTTAAATAATAATAATAAATAAAATAAACTAAAATAAAAATAAAAAAGAGCTAAATAAATTAAATAAACCTAAACCTGCTGGTTTACTTAATTTTTTTTTATTTAAAAAAATCCTAAACTCTAAATCCTAAACCCTAAACCCTAAACCCTGAAACTAACCCTAAACCCTATACCCTAGACCTAAAACCCTAAACCTACAAACCTAAAAACGAAACCTTAAACCCTAAACCCTAAAACCCTAAACCCAAAACCCTAAGCCCTAAATCCTAAATCGTAAAACCTACAAACCTAAACCCTAAACCCCAAACCCTAAACCCTAAACCCTAAACTCTTAAAACCCTAAACCCTAAAGCCTAAACACTAAACCATAAACTCTAAACCCTAAACCCTAACCCTAAACCCTAAACCCTAAATCCTTAAATCCTATTACCCTAAACCCTAAACATTAAGCCATAAACCCTAGACCTTAAACCCTACACCCTCGAAACCTAAAAACCTAAACCTAAACTAAATAAAACCTAAAAATAAAATAAATAAATAAAAACTAAATCTAAATAAAATAAACTAAAAACCTAAACAAAAACCTAAACCTAAACCTAAAAGTGAAATAAAATAAAAAATAAACTAAATAAAATAAATAAAAACATAAACAAAACAAAAAATTTAAAAAAATTAAATACAATAAAATTTAAAAATAAAATAAACTAAAATAAAATAAAACAAACCTAAACCTAAAACCTAAACCTAATCCTAACTTAATCCATAAAACTAACCCTAAACCTATAATCCTAACTACAACCCTAAACCCTAAAACCATAAACCCTAAACCCTAAATGCTAAACCCTAAAACTCCAAACACTAAACCCTAAACCCTAAACCTTAAAACCTACAATGCTAAACCCTAAACCCTAAAACCTACAACGCTAAACCCTAAACCCCAAACCCCAAATCCTAAACCCTAAACCCTAAGAATGGGCAGAACCTTGATGGCAAGAACATCACCATCAAGTAGGCTCCACCTAGATTTGACGATTGAGGCGAAGGCGGAGGCGGCAGTTATCATAGTGGTGGTGGGGGATCTCGAGGTGATGGTGGATATGGAGATGGTGGTCGAAGTAATGGTGGTTATTGAGGCAGAAGGAGCAATAGAGGTTACAGTTGTGGTGGTGGCGGAGGGAGAAATTGGGGCTATGATGGTGGATCCCATTACTCGTGATGGTGGATATGGAGATGGCTAATCATAAACCCTAAATCCTAAACCAACCCTAAACTAACTAGAAACCCTAACCCAATACCCTAAACTTTAAACAAACTCTAAACCCTAACCCTAATCCCTAAACCTTGAATAACGATGTCATTAGGAATAGATCTAAAGAATGACCTAATCCTAACATAGTTATGGTAGCTAAAGAAAGTGTCTTCAAGAGACTTTCCCTTGACTATTACAGATTTGAATACCCTAATATAGTGTATTAATTCACACTATAATATGTTTAGCATGATATTGTATAGTTAGTTTGAGCTTGCACCATCATAAATCATAAAATGTTGATTACAATATTAAGATGATGTAATTTGAACGAACACATTATTAGGCTTTTGGTTGAAGTAATAAAGGTGTGCATAAGAGAAGAACTAAGATTTGATGAGAATTCCATGTCAAGGATATGGAGGGAGATCTGCTAGGGGATCATACATGCATTGGACATGACATGTGAGGGGTCTATGTCGAGGGCATAAAAGAAGAAAATCTACTGGAGATAAAGTTTGAATTTGATTTGATTATATAATTTGTGGAAAGAAGATCCACTAGGAATAAGAATCTATAATCCACCAGGAATTAAGATAGAATCAACTTTTATTTATTTTATTTTAATTGATGGGGAGGCACATATGCTAAAGATTTGAGCTCGAGTCCACTAGAGATCAGGTATATGAACCTTCCACTAGGAAAGTAGGTTCGGGCCATCCAATGGGGATTGAGATTTGAGTTTGATTTCATAGATTTATTTGGGGATGTATCTGCTAGGAATAAGAGTTTGGTTAGAAATGGATTTCTCTAATTTAAACTCTATTATGGGAGTTGGTTTAATTTGGCTCCACTGGGGAGGTTGGTTTTGAATTAGATTTGATTCCTTAACTTATTTATATATGATTTAGGGTGCCACTAGGGAGAAGGGTGTGATTTAACTCTGCTGGGGAAAATCATATTAGGTTTAATTTAATCTGAATTAATCTATGGACCCTGTCAATGGGCGATGGACCCACTGAGAAGGGGCTATATCAAATTTGACCTACCTCAAGTTTACAAATCCAAAGGGATACTGTACCAGCTGTGGGGGTAGAACTAGCCACCCTAAGGGGTTGCCTTTCGGTGTGCAACAGCTATGCTAAGAAGAAGGCATAGCAGACTTGCATCTTCCAAAGTGAGGAACTGCCAGGGTGGCCTGCTGGATTCACAACAAATCGAATCTAACCTAGGGAGACTATTGAGTGAATGCCACTAGGGACTTATGTCAACTCAAAGTAGTTAGAAGTAATTTTATCTTATTTTCATGTGATATAATATGGTTTATTTAGTTTAGTTTGATTTTTAATTAAGGACATATCCGCTGGGGATGTGAGCTCAGTCAAATTTGATAGATTTAATTTATGGACCATGTCGGTGTGTGATAGACCCATTGAGAAGGGGCTATATCGAACTTATCTTATCTCAAATTTACAAATCCAATGGGACAGTCTACTGGCCGTGGGGTAGAGCTAGCCAACTTAAAGGGTTGTCTTTCGGTGTGCAATGGCTATGCTAGGAAGAAGGAGTAATAACCTTACATCCTTAAAAGCAGGGAACAACTGCTAGGATGTCCTATTGGTAGCATAACAAATAGAACCTGACAATGGTATGCCCAAATAGGCTGACAACTTTCCAACTGGAAGTAATCATTAGGATAGTCTATCATCATCGGATTGTCTGACGTCGGCTGACAACTTTCCAATTGGAAATGTAGTCAGTAGTAGCTAAGATGAAATGATGACCCTTGAAAGAAGGATGATCAATCAGAACCACAATGTCGGTACCTGAACACTCAAATGTCCATGAGGCCAATATAGGATGTAGAATGTTGAGTAGTTGGTGTTGGACTACACTGTGTATTTGACATTGGTGGCATCCCCTAGGCGTATCCATGCAATCTTTGATCATCAATGACCAGTAGCATTCTAGTTTCTTGATCTTGGCTTTCATCTTTAGACCAGATTGGTTAGCTCCACGTAATCCTGAGTGTACCTTAGTCATGATCTTATGGGCTTCATTCTTGTCTAAACAATGTAACCACATATGATCGAAAGACCATCGGTACAAGACACCATCCACAAGAGTGTAAGAGAGTTCTCTCTATTTCATCTGATAGGCTTGGAACTTCCCTTGAGGTAGTTTTCCTTTATTTAGGTAATGCATGAATGTTTGGCTCCAATCTAACTCCTCAACCTTCTTAGTAATGGAAACCTCCCCATCAAGAGAGTACTTTTTGATGAGTTCAACATAAATAAGGGATAAGACTTCTCTATTTTGGACCTTTATTGATATGGAATCATCCTCCGGACATGCCAACTCTTTGACAAGCTTGGCTAAAGCATACGCTATGACATTCTCTCCTCGAGGAATCTTAAAAAAGGTAACCTCTGGGATTTGGGCTAACAACTCTATGGTGTACTTATGGTAGTGATGGAGCTTGGGCTTTATAACTTTATAAGACCCAGCAATTTGGTTGATAGCTAGCTGAGAATTCCCAAAGATGTTGATGTTATGGATAGTTAGAGAAACAGCTAACTCCTGACCGACAATCATAGCCACATATTTAGCTTCATTGTTGGTGCAAGGATTAGACACATGATATAAGAATCTCATCACACCATGGTTCAGAGTTAAGAGAACTATTTCTACCCTGATCTTTATTAGAATAGTAGATTGTGGTTCTTCTCCCCTATGAGGGGAAGCCACACCATCAAAGTACATCTCCCAGTGGTGAATGCTAGAATACCCTAACTTCATGATTTGTTCATCAGGGAGATAATCACTAAGTAGAGAGTTAGCAGGATGTGGGTGTGCTGCTAGGAAATCCACTAGTGCTTGTCCTTTCCCTGCATGAAGGCATATGAAGGTAATGCCAAAATATGAGAGGATCACGGACCATCATGCCAACCATCCACATAGCATCGGTCGTGTCATGAGATACTATAGTGGATTGATCCTAGAGATTAGGTTAACCTTATGAGGAATCATGCAGTGTTATAACTTTTGGGATGCAAAGATTAAAGCTAGGTTATGCTTTTCAATGGGTGCATAATTAGCCTAAACAGGGATTAGATGATGGCTGAGGTAGTAGAGTGCATTTTTCTTCCCTTTATCATTGGCTTGGGCCAACAAAGCACCAAGGGAGTCATCTAATGCAGTAGTGTAAAGTATGAGTGGCTTGCCTGGGATGGGGGCTGCTAGAATCGATGGTGTCATTAGGTAATGCATTATTTCTTTGAAGACATGCTCACACTTATCATCCCACTTGAACTTGGCATCCTTTTGGACAAGACCTGAGAATGGCTAAAATCTTCCTGATAGGTTGGATATACATCTTATATTTTCCAACCAACCTTAGAATGATCTGAGTTGAGTTAAACTTTTAGGAGGTGGCATTTCTAATATCACCTTGATCTTCTCTGGATCAATTTTGATTCCCTCGTGTCGGACAACAAATCTAAGGAATTTCCCTAAAGCTACTTCGAATGCACACTTCAGGGGATTCACTTTGAGATTAAATTATCTTAACTATTCAAAAACTACTCTCAAGTCGAAGAGATGGTCTTCCTTTTCTCTACTTTTGATCACAAGATTATCGATATAGCACTCAACTTGATGATGAATGAGTTTATCAAAGATTCGAGTCATTCCCCACTAGTATGTAGCACAAGAATTTTTAAGGCTGAAAGGCATGATCTTGTACCAATAAATTCTTATCGGGGTTCCAAAAGTAGTGTTTCTTTCATCTTGAGGGGCCATCTTTATTTGGTTATATCTAGATGAGCCATCCATGAAAGAGAAGACTGCATGAGATGAGGCAATGTCCACCATCAGCTCCAGGATTGGTAGTGGAAATTCATCTTTTGGACATGCCTAATTTAAATCCCTAAAATCGATGCATATGTAAATTTGGTCATTATTTTTCTTAATTGGGATGACGCTAGCTAACAATGTAGGGTATTTTTATTCTCAGATAAAACCAACATTGATCAATTTGTTGACTTCAAAAATGACATGTTCTATGACTAATCACATGCAACTAGGAGCTTTCTAGATAGGGTTAGCAGTAGGCTCTATGGATTGCTATGTCAGGAGCCAATCCAGACATCTCTTCATAACTCAGTGCAAGGCAGTCTTTAAACTCAGTCAATAGCCTAACTACATCATTGGTTTCAATTTCATTCAACAAAGAACTGATGTACATAGGGCATGAATCTTCTTTAGTTCCTAAGTTGATTTCCTTGAGCTCATCGATGGCTGAGTTGATCTCTTCTTCAAAATCTGGCGGTGGGTCTTTGACTTCAAAGTCATCTCGATCATCTAAAGTTTCTAAGCATAGCTCATCATATGAGTTAATGTGATTTGAAAAGAACCTATCAGATTCCAAATGATTGGTGATGACTAAGCAATAATCCTCATCATCGACTGGACCCACTATACCAAATCATAATCCCAGTCTTAATTGATAGCTTTTACATTTATTCTTCCATATTCTTTCGAAGTAGTCTGACCTATGATTCGACCAAGTATATGGGATTAACCCTTTCTTTTTAAAATTATGAACATAAGGCAAGTACCAATCAAAAGGTAATTCTATTAAATCTTTATATGAACCATCCTTAAGTTCTACATCAACTTCTTGACTTGAGGATGATGCTCCTAGAAAGAACCTCTGAGTCTTCACACCTATGTATGACTTAGGGGCTTCCTTAACTACCAAACCCTCAGCTTTTTGAGAGAAAAGTAGGGTTAGAGCTAAGGTTTCCAACTAATGCCTAACTATTTCACATATAGACTTAGATACCCTTACACTTTGCTTTGGATCCCAGTCTTTATCGCTATCTAGCTCAAGTGTAACCTCCAAGGGAATCTACTGATAAGAAGAGCTGGCTAGTGTGCTAACCATATAAGACTCATCATATGAACTAGATTCTAAGTCTATATGGATAGTAAGTGTGCTCCTGGTTGCTGCGACATATCTTTTATTGGGTGGCCAATGAGGAGGTTTTCCACCCCTGGGACTACCTCTGAACTGACCTCTTCCTCTGCCTGGTGGAGTTCAGGTCATCCTACCCATATGTTCGAATGGAGTAACAAACTATGGGTGGAATCTAATGTCATGCTCCACTTCCTCCTCCAAGTCTATTTATGCTCCCTTTTATTTTATTTTTCATTTTCTCTTTTTCTTTCTTTTTCTTTGTCTCTTTCTTTTTTTCTTTTCCTTTTTTTTTAAACTTTGGCCAAGTTCATGAGAATAGACTTGTTGATTTTGAGGGAGGTAGTAAGCCCCATCATCATAGTAGATGATCCCACCTCTCACAAACTTCATACACTGATGTAGAGAGGATGGAACTATGTTGTTCTCAAGTATCCATGGTCTCCCAAGAAAATCATTGACAGATGTATCCGAGTCTATAATGTGAAACTTTGCTTCGATCTTCCAATCATCTATCTCAAAGGGCAACATTATTGAGCCTAAGGCATGTTGACCTCACTTTTGGAGTGCGGATTCAATCTTCCCATCCTAGACTTAGAAGTCTTCTAGACACTAAGACTTCCCTAGTCATAAGATACTTCTAACAATTAGGTAAACACATAACGTAAGCCTAAATATTTAAAAGGGTTAACCATAGGATTTGGTTATGCCTTAGGGATTAGGATAGTCCACCTACCCTACAACCCAAATCCAATCCATGTTCACCTTCTCAAACTAAACATCAAATTTAAATCCAAATCCAAACTAAAATTCCCAAACCAAATGATTGAAGCCCATGAGCAAATCCAAACTTGAAACCCTTCCTAAGCCATCTGACCTATCCCGTGGACTTAGCCAAATCTTAATCCAAATCAATCTAAAATCAATTGAGTTCTCATAATAAATTTATATCTACAATCATCTTATTAAATATAAATTAAATCTACATTTAAATGATCAAAACTAAATCAAACTAAATCAAATTAAATCAAAACCCTTCCTACCTATCCTATGGACTTAGCAAAATCTTAATCCAAATCAAGCTAAACTCAATTGATTTTCTTACAAATCATTCATATTTTCAATCATCTTCACAAATTTAAATGAAATATACATTTAAATCATCAAAACTAAATCAAACCAAATCAAAATCCAAACCTAAGTCACATGACCTAACTCCATGGACAGCCAAATTCATTCATTCCAAAACCCAAATTCAAATGATTTTCTCTTGAATCAATCATACCTTCAATCATATTCACAAATATAACTAAAATCTACAATCATCAAACCAAAATCAGGCCAAAACCCTTTTGACTTAAAATGTTCAAATGAACCAAAAATAATTTGAACCCAAGCTAATTGCAATTGAATTTATACATCAATCTCAAATCCAATCTAAAATAAATAAAACCTAAACCTAAAATAAATTAAACCTAAACTAAATATAATAAAATAAACTAAAAATAAGCTTAAACCTAAACTAAAAAATGAAACCTAAAAATAAATCTAAAATAAAAACCCAAAACCTAAACCTAAAAAAATAAAATAAAATCCTAAATCAAAACCTAAAAATAAAAAATAAAACCTAAAACTAAAAACTAAAATAAAAATTAAACTCAACTAAAAAATAAACTTAAACCTAAAAAATAAATTGAAATATGAAACCCAAACTAAAAGAAATAAATCTAAAATATTTAAACTAAACTAAATAAAAATAAAAAAATAAACTTAAATAATAATAAATAAAAGAAACTAAAATAAATAAAAAATGAACTAAATAAATTAAATAAACCAAAACCTACTGGTTTACTTAATTTTTTTATTTAAAAAAATCCTAAACTCTAAATCCTAAACCCTAAACCCTAAACCCTAAACCCTAGACCTAAAACCCTAAACTACTAGCCAACCTTGTCTAAACTCCCTAGCCAAACTCCAACCAAATCTCCAGAAACCTACAACCTGGGCTTTCCCCAGGCCCTAAACCTCCTAAACTGACCTTGACCCTGTGCCACCCCTCCAGGCCTGACCTAACTGGGCCTAAACTCAAAACCTCTAGAGTCTTTTACCCACCCAAGCTCTTTGTCCTGAGCCCTCCAGAAACCCTCCCTAAACTCACTCCATACTCAACCTGACCATGACCCTCCCCACCCTCCTTATCCAAATAAACCCTGAGCGTTAGCCATATGCCTGGACACCCTCCTCCTCCTAAACCTCTAAATAAAACCTAAAAATAAAATAAATAAATAAAAAAATCTAAATAAATAAACTAAATAACCAAAACCTAAAAGTGAAATAAAATAAAAAATAAACTAAAATAAAATAAATAAAAACATAAACCAAACCAAAAAAATAAAAAAAATTAAATACAATAAAATTTAAAAATAAAATAAACTAAAATAAAATAAAAACTAAATAAAAACCTAAACCTAAAAAATAAACCTTAAACCCTAAATCCTAAACCCTAAATCCTAAATCCTAAACCATAAAACTAACCCTAAACCTATAATCCTATCTACAACCCTAAATCCTAAAACCATAAACCCTAAACCCTAAATGCTAAACCCTAAAACCCCAAACATTAAAACCTAAACCCTAAACCTTAAAACCTACAATGCTAAACCCTAAACCCTAAAACCTACAATGCTAAACCCTAAACCCCAAACCCTAAATCCTAAACCCTAAACCCTAAGAATGGGCAGAACCTTGATGGCAAGAACATCACCTTCAAGTAGGCTCACTAGATTTGGATTGAGTGAGTTATCATAGTGGTGGTGGGGATCTGAGGTGATGGTGGATATGGAGATGGTGGTAGCAATGGTGGAAGGAGCAATAGAGGTTACAGTTGTGGTGGTGGCAGAGGGAGAAATTGGGGCTATGATGGTGGATCCCATTACTCGAGAGGTTGGGGTGGTTCTGATGGAAACTAGAGAAATTGAAGAATGACCGATCCGATCTACTGCTTATGGAACTAGGTCTTCATAGTAGAGATAGTTCTACTTATTTAGGGTTTTTTATTTGCTCTATGGGTGCTCATTTTTTATCAATGTCATTGTTTGTGTCTTAGAAAACTTGGGGTGCTACTTGGTTAATGAAATCAAAAAGAAAAAATGTCGAATCTAAATTTATTCTCTGTTAAAAAAAACCTCAATCCCTAAACTCTAAACCCTAAATTAAAACTTAAATCCTACACCTAAAACCTAAACCCTAAACCCTAAACCCAAAACCCTAAACCCTAAACCATAAATGTTAAACCCTAAACCATAAAACCATAAACCCTAAACCCTAAAACCTACAACCCTAAACCTTAAACCTTAGACCCTAAACCCCAAACCCTAAACTCTAAACTAATCGTAAACCCTAAATCCAAAACCAACCCTAAACTAATTAGAAACCCTAACCCAATACCCTAAACCCTAAACAAACCCTAAACCCTAACCATAATCCATAAACCTTGAATAAAGATGTCATTAGGAATAGATCTAAAGAATGACCTAATCCTAACATAGTTATGGTAGCTAAAGAAAGTTTCTTCAAGAGACTTTCCCTTGACTATTAGAGATTTGAATACCCTAATATAGTGTATTAATTTACACTATAATATGTTTAGCATGATATTGTATAGTTAGTTTGAGCTTGCACCATCACAAATCATAAAATGTTGATTACAATGTTAAGATGATGTAATTTGAATGAATACATTATTAGGATTTTGGTTGAAGTATTAAAGGTGTGCATAAGAGAAGAACTAAGATTTGATAAAAATTCTATGTCAAGGATATGGAGGGAGATCTGCTAAGGGATCATACATGCATTGGACATGACATGTGAGGGGTCTATGTCGAGGGCATAAAGAAGAAAATCTGGAGATAAAGTTTGAATTTGATTTGATTATATAATTTGTGGAAAGAAGATCCACTAGGAATAAGAATCTATAATACACCAGGAATTAAGATAGAATCAACTTTTATTTATTTTATTTTAATTGATGGGGAGGCACATATGCTAAAGATTTGGGCTCGAGTCCACTAGGGATCAGGTATATGAACCTTCCACTAGGAAAGTAGGTTCGGGCCATCCAATGGGGATTGAGATTTGAGTTTGATTTCATAGATTTATTTGGGGATGTATCTGCTAGGAATAAGAGTTTGGTTAGAAATGGATTTCTCTAATTTAAACTCTATTATGAGAGTTGGTTTAATTTTTGGGGAGGTTGGTTTTGAATTAGATTTGATTAACTTATTTATATATGATTTGGGTGCCAGGAGAAGGGTGTGATTTAACCTCAGAAAATCATATTAGGTTTAATTTAATCGTTAATCTATGGACCCAATGGATGGACCTTGAGAAGGGCTATATCAATTTGACCTACCTCAAGTTTACAAATCCAAAGGGATACTCTACTATGGGGTAGAACTAGCCACCCTAAGGGGTTGCCTTTTGGTGTGCAACTGTAGGAAGAAGGCATAGCAGACTTGCATCTTCCAAAGTGAGGAACTGCCAGGGTGGCTGTGGATACAACAAATCAATCTAACCTAGGGAGACTATTGAGTGAATGCCACTAGGGACTTATGTCAACTCAAAGTAGTTAGAAGTAATTTTATCTTATTTTCATGTGATATAATATGGTTTATTTGGTTTAGTTTGATTTTGAATTAAGGACATATCCACTGGGGATGTGAGCTCAGTCAAATTTGATAGATTTAATTTATGGACCATGTCGGTGTGTGATGGACCCATTGAGAAGAAATATCGAACTTATCTTATCTCAAATCATAAATAGTCTAGTGGGGTAGAGCTAGCCAACTTCAAGGGTTGTCTTTCGGTGTGCAATGGCTATGCTAGGAAGAAGGAGTAATAGCCTTACATCCTTAAAAGCAGGGAACAACTGCTAGGATGTCCTATTAGTAGCATAATAAATAGAACCTGACAATGGTATGCCCAAATAGGCTGACAACTTTCCAACTGGAACTAATCATCAGGATAGTCTATCATCATCAGGATAGTCTGACGTTGGCTGAAAACTTTCTAATTGGAAAAGTAGTCAGTAGTAGCTAAGATGAACTGATGACCCTTGAAAGAAGGATGATCAATCTTTTATCGGTACCTGAACACTCGAATGGTTATGAGGCCAATGTAGGAAGTATAATGTTGAGTGGTTGGTGTAGGACTACACCGTGTATTTGACATTGGTGGCATCCCCTAGGCGTATCCATGAAATCTTTTATCATCGACGACGAGTAGCATTCTTGTCTCCTGATCTTTGCTTTCATCTTCAGACCAGATTGGTTGGCTCCACATAATCCTGAGTGTACCTTAGTCACAATCTTATGGGCTTCATTCTTGTCTAAATAATGTATCCACATATGATCGAATAACCATCGGTACAAGACACCATCCACAAGAGTGTAAGAAAGTTCTCTCTATTTCATCTGATAGGCTTGGGACTTCTCTTGAGTTAGTTTGCCTTTTATTTAGGTAATCCATGAATGTTCGGCTCCAATATAACTCTTCAACATTCTTGGTAATGGAAACCTCCCCTTCAAGAGAGTACTTTTTGATGAGTTCAATATAAATAAGGGATAAGACTTGTCTATTTTGGACCTTTATTGATATGGAATCATCCTCCGGACATGCCAACTCTTTAACAAGCTTGGCTATTCTCTCCTCGAGGAATCTTAAAAATGGTAACCTCTGGGATTTGGGCTAACAACTCTATGGTGTACTTATGGTAGCGATGGAGCTTGGGCTTTATAGCTTTATAAGACCCAGTGATTTGGTTGATAGCTAGCTGAGAATCCCCAAAGATGTTGATGTTCTGGATAGTTAGAGAAACAGCTAACTCCTGACCGATAATCATAGCCTCATATTTAGCTTCGTTGTTGGTGCAAGGATTGGACAAATGATATAAGAATCTCATCACACCATGGTCCGGAGTTAAGAGAACTATTTCTACCCCTATCTTTCTTAGAATAGTAGATTGTGGTTCTTCTCTTCTATGAGGGGAAGCCGCACCATCAAAGTACCTCTCCCAGTGGTGAATGCTAGAATACCCTAACTTCATGATTTGTTCATCAGGGAGATAATCACTAAGTAGAGAGTTAGCAGGATGTGGGTGTGCTACTAGGAAATCCACTAACGCTTGTCCTTTCCCTGCACGAAGGAATATGAAGGTAATGTTAAAATGTGAGAGGATCATGGACCATCGTGCCAACAATCCACATAGCATTGGTCGTGTCATGAGATACTATAGTGGATTGATCTTAGAGATTAGGTTCACTTTATGAGGAATCATGCAGTGCTATAACTTTTGGGATGCAAAGATTGAAGCTAGGTTATGCTTTTCAATGGGTGGATAATTAGCCTCAGTAGGGATTAGACGATGGCTGAGGTAGTAGAGTGCATTTTTCTTCCCTTTATCATTGGCTTGGGCCAACAAAGCACCAAGGGAGTCATCTAATGCAGTAGTGTAAAGTATGAGCGGCTTGCCTGGGATGGGGGCTGCAAGAATCGATGGTGTCATTAGGTAATGCATTATTTCTTTGAAGACATGCTCACACTTATCATCCCACTTGAACTTGGCATCTTTTTTGACAAGAGCTGAGAATGGCTAAAATCTTCCCGATAGGTTGGATATACAACATCTTATATTTGCCAACCACCCTTGGAATGATCAGAGTTGAGTTAAACTTTTAGGAGGTGGCATTTTTAATATTGCCTTGATCTTCTCTGGATCAATTTTGATTCCCTGGTGTCGGACAATAAATCTAAGGAATTTCCCTAAAGCTACTTCGAATGCACACTTCAAGGGATTCATTTTGAGATTAAATTATCTTAACTATTCAAAAACTACACTCAGGTCGAAGAGATGGTCTTCCTTTTCTCTACTTTTGATCACAAGATTATCGATATAGCACTCAACTTGATGATGAATGAGTTTATCAAAGATTCGAGTCATTGCCCACTAGTATGTAGCACTAGAATTTTTAAGGCTGAAAGGCATTATCTTATAGCAAAAAATTCTTATCGGGGTTCCAAAAGTAGTGTTTCTTTCATCTTGAGGGGCCATCTTTATTTGGTTATATCTAGATGAGCCATCCACAAAAGAGAAGACTTCATGAGATGAGGCAATGTCCACCATTAGCTCCAGGATCGGTAGTAGAAATTCATCTTTTGGACATGCCTAATTTAAATCCCTAAAATCGACACATATGTGAATTTGGCCATTCTTTTTCTTAATTGGGATGACGCTAGCTAACAATGTAGAGTATTTTTATTCTCAGATGAAACCAACATCGATCATTTCTTGACTTCAGAAATGACATGTTATTCTATGACTAATCACATGCATCTAGGAGCTTTCTAAATAGGGTTAGCAATAAGCTTTATGGATTACTATGTCAGGAGCCAATCCAGGCATCTCTTCATAACTCAGTGCAAAGCAGTCTTTAAAATCAGTCAATTGCCTAACTAAGTCATTGGTTTCAATTTCATTCAATAAAAAACTGATATACGTAGGGCATGAATCATCTTTAGTTCCTAAGTTGATTTCCTTGAGCTCATCATGGCTGAGTTGATCTCATCTTCAAAATATGGCGGTGGGTCTTTGATTTCAAACTTATCTCAATCATCTAAATTTTCTAAGCATAGCTCATCATATGAGTTAATGTGATTTGAAAAGAACCTATCATATTCCAAATGATTGGTGGTGACTAAGCAAAAATCATCATCATCATTTGGACCTTCAAATCCTAGTCCTACTCTTAATTGAGAGCTTTTACATTTATTCTTCTATATTCTTTTGAAGTAGTCTGACCTGTGATTCGACCAATTATATGGGATTATGAGCATAAGGCAAGTACCAATCAAAAGGTAATTCTATTGAAAATTCATATGACTCATCCTCAAGTTCTACATGAACTTCTTGCATGAGGATGATGCTCCCAGAAAGAACCTCTGAGTCTTCACACCTGTGGATGACTTAGGGGCTTCCTTAACTTCCAAACCCTTGACTTTTTGAGAGGAAAGTAGGGTTAGAGCTAAGGTTTCCAACTAATGCCTAACTGTTTCACATATAGACTTAGATACACTTACACTTTGCTTTGATCCCATTCTTCATCTAGCTCAAGTGTAACCTCCAAGGGAATCGATGAAGAGAGGCTAGTGTGCTAACCATATAAGACTCATCATATGAACTAGATTCTAAGTCTATATGGATAAGTATGCTCTGGTATTTGGGACATATCTTTTATTGGGTGAAGAGGTTTTCACCCCTGGACTACCTGGCCTCTTCCTCACGGTGGAGGTCAGTCTACCCATATGTTGAATGGAGTAACAAACTATGGGTGGAAACTAATGTCATGCTACACTTCCTCCAAGTCTATTTCTGCTCTCTTTTATTTTCTTTTTCATTTTCTCTTTTCCTTTATTTGTTTTCTCTTTCTTTTTTTTTCTTTTTCTTTTTTTAAAACTTTAGCCAAGTTCAAGAGAATAGACTTGTTAATTTTGAGGGAGGTAGTAAGCCGCATCCTGATATATGCTGACCTCATGAATTATAAATTGCTTGAGATCTCTTTTGACATAGTAGATGATCCCACCTCTCATAAACTTCATACAGTAGAGGATGGAACTATGTTGTTCTTATGTATCCATGGTCTCCCTGCAAATCATTGAAAGATGTATAATTATAAGAAACTTTGCTTGATCTTCCAATCATCTATCTCAAAGGGCAACATTATTGAGCCTAAGGCATGTTGACCTCACTTTTGGAGTCTGATTCAATCTTCCCATCTTAGACTTAGAGTCTTAGACACTTCTTCCTAGTCATAATATACTTCTAACAATTATGTAAACACATAACGTAAGCCTAAATACTTAAAAGGGTTAACCATAGGATTAGGTTATGCCTTAGGGATTAGGATAATCCACCTACCCTACAACCCAAATTCAATCCATGTTCACCTTCTCAAACCAAACATCAAATTCAAATCCAAATCCAAACCCAAATTCCAAAACCAAATGATTGAAGCCATGATCAAATCAAACTTGAAACCCTTCCTAAGCCATGACCTATCCCATGGACTTATCCAAATCTTAATCCAAATCAATCCAAAATTCTCATAACAAATTTATATCTACAATCATCTTCTAAATATAAATCAAATCTACATTTAAATGATCAAAACTAAATCAAACTAAATCAAATTAAATCAAAACCCTTCTAAGCCATATGACCTATCCTATGGACTTAGCAAAATCTTAATCCAAATCAAGTTAAACTCAATTGATTCTTACAAATCAATCATATTTTCAATCATCTTCACAAATTTAAATGAAATATACATTTAAATCATCAAAACTAAATCAAACAAATCAAAATCAAACCTAAGTCACATGACCTAACTCCATGGACTTTAGCCAAATTCCTTCATTCCAAAACCCAAATTCAAATGATTTCTCATGAATCAATCATACCTTCAATCATATTCATAAATATAAATAAAATCAACAATCATCAAGCTAAACCAAAATCAGCCCAAGCCAAACCCAACTTAACCCTTTTGACTTGAAATGTTCAAATGAACCAAAAACCATTTGAACCCAAAATTGCAATTTATATATCAATCTCAAATCCATATATAAATTCAACTAAATCAAACTCAACCCAAAATCAAACCAACTAAACCCAATTGGTCCACTAAGTTGACCTATTTGAGCCTAGTTTAATCCTACCCAAATTGGATTGAACCAAGCCCATCAAAACCTCCCATCATGATTATTGATCACCCTAGGTTGATCAATTATCACAAAGTGTCACACCAAGTCAACTTAGTCTTGACCAAGTCAACCCCTTAACCTATATGAACCCAAACAAGCCAGATTATAACCTAAGCCAAATCTCTTGAAACCAATGATTCATACCAAATCAAAATCAATATTTGAATATGACTAGACCTGCAGTTGAGTCAAACCAAACCCAATTGTCCCTCTTGACCCATGTTGACCCAAATTGACCAAAAAGACCAAATTAGGTCAAATCAAAATATAAACCAAATTGATTGATATCAATGGCTCAAGTTCATTCCAAATTGATTATTGAACTTGACCAAAGCCATGATTTGACCCAATTGAACCCAATTTACCTACTTGAAATTGACTAAAGGTTCAAGTTTCCTAAATCAAAACCAAATCCAAATTAATTGAAACCAATGCCTATAATAATCTTCAATTGGTCAACTAAATCAAACCAAACACCCAATCCAAGCCAATTTGGCCAATTTGATCAAATTGGTCAACTTAACCTATTTGACCCAAATGAACTCAAATGAGTCAAAATCAAATCTGAGCCAAACTAAACCAAACCAATTGAACCAAAACATCCCAAAATCATATGAACTTGACCCTTTGTTTGATGACCAATTGTCAACTTGACCAATTTGACCTAAATGAGTCAAATTTGAAATCAACCAAATCAACTCCAATTGACTTGAAATTTTGGCTATCCAATTTTGGTTCATATCAAATCAACCCAAATCAAATCCAATTCTAAATGATCATTCTACCCTTGGGTCAAATCACATGAGACAAATCACTCATGTAAATGGTCATTTCATTCATGGCCACTTGGTACTCTCCAAATGGTCCACATGGCAATGTTGATCTCATTTTTTAGGATGAGCTCTCAACCCCTCCATCTTAGAGGACTTCTCTTAGACTTTAGAGTTCCTTAGTCTTAAGACACATCTTGTGATTAAATGGACACTCAACCTAACCCTAGAGACTTGAAGAGTTAGCCATGAGGTCATGCCATGTTAGGAAAATTTAATCACCCTTTTGGATCCAAATCCTCACTTCCTTCTTTCAAAGTTAAACTCCAAATCAAACAAAATCCAAACTCCAAATCAAACTAACTCCATATTCCAAATCAAATCAACATCAAAACTTAAATCAATTCCAACTTAATTTATTTTCTCAAACTCAAATCAATTCCAAATGATTAAAGCTTATGATTGAAATTCCAAGTTCAAGAATCTTTCCTAAGGCCTTTGATTCCCTCTCATGGACTTAGCAGATCAAATCAATCAATTCAAATTCAAGAAATTATCTCACAACCCATTTATGATCATTTATATTCACAATACAAATGAATATAAATTCAAATCAATCAAACCAAATTCAAAAATCAAATCAAAATCTTTCTAAGTCACTTTGATTATATCTTATGGACTTACTAAATCAAATCTAAATCAATTCAAATTCAGGAATTTTCTCATAACCATTTATATTTTATATTCACAAATATAAATGAAAATATACATACCAAGAATAAATTCAAAACTCAAACTCAAATTCAATTTAAAATTCATTTTAAGCCTTTCAAGTCAAAATTCTTGAACAGTGAAATCAATTTCAAATAAAGCAAACCTTGATTTTTCTTCATGATTTAATCAATCCTTCAATCATGAACCCAAATATAAACATAAACTCAATAAAACCAAAACTAAATTCAAAAAATCAAATGTCAAACTCATGTTCACCCTTTTTGAACTTGAAATTATCAAATGAATCAAAACCCATTTTACTTCAAACCACTTGCAAATGGATTTATATTTCAATCATAAGTCCATATGAGTTAAATATTCAAATTCAAGTCAATTGACCTAGTTAGGCTCTTGACCCAAAGTGATCTAAAGTATTGAGCCAAATTCTAATCCTACCCAATTGGATTGAACTAAACCAACCCACCTCATTGTGAGCAACAATCATCATGAGATGATCAATCCTCATTATTTCAAACCAACTCAAATAAGAGTTGACCATGTCAACACTTAAATGAAACCTAAACTAGCTAAAATCCACCATAGGCCAAATTGATTGAAACCATTAATCAAAACTCATTCATGAAAATGTTTGAACTTGACCAAGTCATCATTTGAGCCTAATAATTGGCCATGACCTAAAGTCAAAATGTGTCAAAACTTGATCTAAGCTAAATTGATTGAAACTAATGGGTCAAGTTCATTCCTCTTGTTGAACACCAAAGTTGATTGAATTTCAACTTAGCTATTGATCTTAACCCAACTTGACTTAAGGTCAAATTGAGCCAAATCAAACATAAACCAAAATGATTGGAAACAAAGATAATCCATTTCAAATGATCAACCAAATATAAACAACCCACTCAAATAGGTCAAATAGGTCAAATTGGTAAACTTGACCTATTTGACCTAAATAATCAAATTGACCAAATTCAAATATAAATTAAATTAAACCATAATCATTCCAAAACATTTCAAATGGTCATGAACTTGACCTAATTGGTTTGAAGACCAATTAATTAACTTGACCCAGTTGACCATTTTGACTAAATAGGTCATGAGGCAAATCATATCAAACCAACTTAAAATTCATTGAAACTTAGTAACCCATTTTAAATCATAAAAACATATTAAAATTGAAATCTAAGCTAAATGACCATTTTACCCTAAATTAAAGTAACCTAAAATCAAAACCACTTGAATTTGGTCAATTCTTTCATGGACACATGACATCCTCTTAGTGGACCAAATGGTCACTAATGAGGATGGTACATGTCCCATTGGTTTTTAGTAAAAAAACCCAATCAAAATTGACCACCTCACTTGACATCATAAAATCCTTCTTCAATCATTTTAAGCATATGGAAGCATTATATAAAAATTGAATGCCATGACACTCTTATCTACAAAAATTTGAATTGGATCAAAACCAAAAGCTTGCATGTATTATAGGGGAGTATACAACTTAATTAAATGAATTCAACACTGCACTCTATTGAATTTAATTAAGCAAGCATTGAAAAGTCTCAAGTTTCCTAAGCCATCTTCAATTCTCCATTTTCCATTTTCTCTTAAATCAAAAATAGAGCTCCCTAATATCCATCTCATTCAATACACATAATTAGCTCAATTCCTCTTAGCTTCTTTAGGACTCAATCTAACTCATAAGCTTGGTTCTTAAGAAAAATTTGATCAAGGTCATGAGCATTTGAAGGTGAACGTGGTCCATAGAGATCTCAACCCCATGGCTTGAAACTAATGAGCTTTGTCTCACTAGATGAACTACCTCATTAAATTGATAGCCTCATGATATGGATCAAAATCAAGCATAGAATAGGGAGTGTGTGGTCTTAACAAAATCATGCATCATAAAAATAATCAAATTTCCCAAACAACTTTTAGCATTCATCATTAAAGTATGCTAAACATTTACATTTGCATGTTTAGATATGCTTAGGATTCATTCATATGCATGTTACACATGTTAGGAATGAAATGAAGTGATGTGTGTTTTGTGATAGTATTTCACTTTACTTAATCTTAAAATGCCTTTCTTTTGAATAGGTTTGTTTAGGAAAATTTAAACTTAGGATTAATTAAATCACATAATAAATATTCACTAAACAAAAAAAATATGAATCTACCTTATAGAAATTACTTAAGGTAGAGGAAGAGAAGTTCTCTTCTCTCTCTTTACAACTTAGTAATTAATTGTAGGATTCACTTAAACCAAATCAAAATACAAAATAAAATCAACAACTAAATCACTTACATGAAATGAAACCCTTTAACTTTTTTTAATACTTAAAAAACTTCAACCTCAATGCCTAGCTAAGCATTCCACACAAACCTTAAATAAACACACATTAGCTAAGTCACCATTTCTAGCTTTAGGTTAGGGGTTCATGGTTTGATGTTTACTTTTTTATTTTATGATATTTTTTTTTTGTCTAGATGTTAGGGTGCATGTGCATACGAATGGTAGATGATCTTAGTAACCATTATCTTATCTGAGGATTGTGCTTAAAGGCTAATAAAAAATAATTGCTTTTTTTCTGTAGGTGCTTATACCCTAAGCATAATCAAATAATGTGGACTTGGTTGCCCATGTGTGTGTACTAAGTCCAATTTATATATATACATGCTTGGGATTGTATGGTTTGTTTAGCTAATCTCCATTTTATAGGTTTTAGTTAGATTTCCTTTTTCCCATTTTTATGTAATTTTGTAATTATGATTTTAGAATGATTGTTATGGGGGATTAGGATGAGCATTGGTCATAAGATCATGTCTTATGTACCATGTGAAACCTTTGGAGCAACCACATTCCAACCAACCAAACAAAGAAAGAAGAAAGAAGAAAGAAGAAAGAAGAAATGAAGAATGAAGACCCCCTTAACATGAATTCCTTGCTTGATTGTATTTAATTCATTTGAAATTCGGGTTGTATAAGGGTAGATCTTGGCTACCCAATTTGTTTTGGGTTTGTGCGATGGAGCCCAACCATAAATGGCCTTTTATTCTTTTACTAGTTTTGAATTGATTTATGTTTGTTTAACTTGTGCATTAAGATGGCATCTTTTCTAGTTTCTTCCTTGCTTTGATGTATGGATAATGATTAGGCTCTTAGGAAAATAAATTTTTTTTATTCAATTAAACAACTCAAATTAAAAAATAACTCATAACCTCACCTAAACTTAGGTTATAAAATAAGATAAAAGAATTAGCAACCCCTTAGATGTTGTCTTACTTTTCTAACATCATGCATAAAAGCATATTATTTCACTCTTGATTGGAGGCTTTCACCTTTTTTAGAGAACTTGCTTGACCTTGAGAGCCATGGTGGAAACACACCTCCTTATCTTATTGATTTTGGCCCATAATCTAATTTCTCATGCATTAGGCATATAAATCCTAAAGCTAGTGTCAAATTGATTGTCCAAAATAAAAATAAAATGTAACAAAATTTGCATTAGATCTAAGTCATTAAAGCATGCCCTACATGATCTAGTCTCTTAGGGAATGTGTTTAAGGATTTAGTCTCTTTCTAAATAAACAATAGCTTAGCTATCTTGCAAAAGCATTTGACTTGCCTACATATTTTAAAACTGTAGGAGGAGTTAGTTGGTAGCCACCCCTAGTTGTAAACCCAATGTGGTGGTTTATCCTCTTATGGAGGTAAACCAAATACCCATTTTTGTGTTAGATTTAGGTCATGCTTTTGGCCCTCGCCAAGGCTCTCAGATTTAGGTTCAGGAGTTGCAACTTCCCTTTGCAAGCTACGAGCATAAATCCTCACCTCTTAGGCATTTGTGTGACCTTGTATCATGGAATTATAAGCACTAGCATTCTAATAAAAATTCAACTCAAATAAATCAATTCAATTTCAAAAATGTAAAACCCACCATAGGATAGTTTGGGGTGCTTACTAGGCTTCCTAGTATCTTAAGCACCCCTACTTATTTTCATTTGGCTTCGATAAGAACTCCCTCCTCTTGATCGATCCAACTTGACTTTCTAAAAATAAACCAATCGATTGATAGTCCTACCTTTTAAAATCTTTGGAGATAACAATCATTTACCTTAATCGAGAGTATTCCTAAGGAATCATGTTCTTTAGGATGTAATTAACTATGGGAGCTTACCCCTGCAAGGAACTTAACCAACCCGGTTTAAAATAAAGTTTGCTTTACTTTTCCATGTAAAGTAGGGGAAGAATCTCTGGTACATTCTGAAGACCCATAGTCCTTAGGAGTCCTTATTGAGGTGATTAGGTCCATTATAGGGTGGTGACTTCTATCTCTCGAGATAGTACACCTTTCCTCAATGTCATGATCACAATAAGAACATATCTGTGGATATGGATCCCAACAAGGTATTTTATATACATTTTATTTTTCATTTATCCTTCTTTTCTCAAAAGAAAAGGATAGATGAAGGCATGAATATATAAAATTTTTTTCACATATTTTTTTGGTGACTCCTGGGGATGGTTCCTCTCTCCATCATTGGTAAATGATCCTTGTCTCCGAGTATTGATAGTGGGTTTGTACTTTGTATGAATCCAAGACTATCCTTCTTTTCATTGGCACTTAGATTATTTCATCCTTAAGTTAAGCTCTCAACATCTTTAGGTTTTAGGACCTCACCCCATGTTGGTCTTAAAACCCCCATTGGGTTCCCCAATAGGTGAAAATAAAAATTTAATAAAAATAAAATGATTAAATATGTCCTCCTTACCATTTTTATGGTAAGGAAAGGTTCATTCTAAAAATAATGACAAAATAAATCCTTCATAAAAGTCTTGCTTTTCAAAAACACTTTTTTAAAAATACACTTAATAAAAAATTTGCACTACATCTAACAATTTTCACAATTGTTACATGTTGAAACATTTCAAAAATAAAACCAACAATCATAACTTCCAAAAGCACAAATGAACTTCTTCACTCAAATCATTTTGATGATGACTTCATTTTCAAAAAAAAATTCCAACATTCCTAAACTTTCAAAAAGCACAAAATTTAAAGATGGGCCTTTCCACTCAATACATCCAAATGTGTTGGATGGATGTTACATCTTCAAGCAAAATCACAACTTTGAAATTCCACTCAACACATTCCACATGTGTTAAGTTGGAATTTTTCACCTTTTCAAAAAGCACATATGAAACCTCTCCATTCAATATACCCACATTTATTGAATGGAGGTTTCATTTCCAATCAAAATTGAAAATAAATTTTCAAAAAGCACATATGAAACCTCCCCATTCAATATACCCATATTTATTGAATGGAGGTTTCATTTCCACTCAAAATCAAAAATAAATTCTCCAAAAGCATATGAAACCTCTCCATTCAATATACCACATCTATTGAATGGGTTTTCATTTCAATCAAAATCAAAATAAACTTTCAAAAGCACATATAAACATCTCCATTCAATATATCCAAATTTATTGAATGAAGATTTCATTTCCAAATAAAATGACATTATTTTAAAATGCCACTTAACATATTCAATATATGATTAGGTTGGAATTTCCTCTTTCAAAAAGCAATAACCACACAAAAAAAATACATCTTTGAAAAATGAAACATAATTGATTTCCATCTTACATACCCAAATTTATTAAATGGAAATCTCTCTTTTCAAAATCAACAAAACACAACAAAATTTTCAAACAAAATTTAAAAAACACATTTTGGATTTCATTTAGCATACTCAAATTTGCTAAATTGAAATCTCCATTTGACAAAATTCAAAACACATTGGAACTTCATTTTTGCATACCATATTTGCTAAAGTGAAGTCTCCATTTTTCAAAACAAAATTTGAAACACACTTTTGGAACATCATTTTAGCATACCACATTTGCTAAAGTGAAGTCTCCATTTTCAAAACAAAATCCAAAACAAAAGAAACACATTAGAACTTCATTCCAGCATACCACATTTGCTAAAGTGATGTCTCCATTTTCAAAACAAAATCCAAAACAAATGAAACACATTAAGATTTCCTTAGCATACCCAAATTTGCTAATAATCCTATTTTCAAAATAAAAAAAATAAACACATTAGGATTTCCTTAACATACCCAAATTTTTTAAGGATCCTATTTTTCAAAATCAAAATCTCTAAAACTAAAAGAAACACATTAGGATTTTCTTAGCATACTCAAATTTGCTAAGAGTCCTATTTTCAAAAAATTTTAAAAATAAAACACACTTGGATTCTTCATTTTAGCATACCCAAATTTGCTAAATGAGGATTCCATTTTCAAAATCACAAATGATTCACAAAATAAAGCAAACAAAGAAAAAGAAGAAATTGTTTTCAAACACCCCATTTAGCATACCCAAATTTGCTAAGTAAATCTAAAAAAAATTACAAATCAAAAATAAAATCAATTGACCCTTTACTTTAACATACCCAAATTTGTTAAATAAAGGGTCCTCAAAATAAAAAAATCAAAATTCAAATATGAACCTATGGAAGCATCTCTCCAAAAATATTTGAACCCATTTTTAACATACCCAAATATGTTGAAAATGGATTCTACATTCAAAATTCCTCTTTCCAATCAAATCTCAAAATCTCTTCTAAATCCGAGCGACTTAACACTTTCAAGATGTTGAGTATGGGTTCAAATTCTAATTGAATTCAAAATCAACAAAATAATGATTCAAGTTTATTTTCAACATTGCGACCTTTAATATATGTTTTTAGTCTAAGTTTGATTGGTGCAATGCACAAAAGTATGTGTTCTCATTTCCTTGGGATGGACTTGGCCACGGATCAGGCCACCTTCCCATTGACTATGCCCACCTCATCCACTTTGGTCGAGGCTTGAGGCAGATTACATGTGAGGGCACTCCCCTCATGAGTGTAGGACCACGGTGATGGGGTAGAAGTCGATCATCAGACATGCCATCTTGGATATTCCTTCACTAAAGAAGGAAGTGGAGTTCCCATAGCTTATGATGTGCCGGTGTTAGTATGCATTGTTCCCATGCTTAGTTAGGCTAGCACCCACTGCACCCTCAAGGGAAGGCTCCCAGGGATTGTCTCCCACTTTTGAGGTTGGGTCTAGCTCTTACTCACTGCCCAGGGAAAGAAAAAATAAGAAATGATAAAGCGGCACCATACTTGCATTGCTAGGGAGGTGGAGGCAGTTACTCAGTCTATTGTAGAGGAGTTGTCCATGATGGTTTCCCCACTAGTTACAACAAACTTCCACCCTCTCTAGGTGCAAGAGGATGCGGAGGATTTCTACTTCACCTTCAGGTTGTTCCAAGCCGATGCGGGAGGAGGTCATGCTGGCCTCCATTCAATTTTCTAGTAGAAGGCGATGGTGGGCTCAATTTGATTTGAGATCAGTGATTCCCCATAGTGTGGGTAGGCATCATAGGTAGGAGAGGGCTAGAGAAGCCCGCACATCAGTTCATGTCACTAGCAGGAAGGTATAGCCGGTGGCCTCACTTGTGGATTTTTTATGATCTTGCCACATTGACCATATAGATATCTTACTTACTACGGGACACATCATGGGAGGCTCCCCATCTCGAGAGAGTCGGTGGTGCCTCCACCACCCTTCTCTCCACCATCTTGTACGTGTTATCTACTATTCCCAAGGCCATGAAGGCCATGAGGGAGGAGAGGACCCCCGTTGGTGATCACGGTAGAGATCCGTCATCTACACCACCTGCCATGGCGAGTCTCTCTTTTCACCCAGTGGTGAAGAAGGAATGGAGACCTCAAAGTATCATAGTCATCCCATCACCACCACCACAGGATATAGATTATTAGAGGAGAGGGTGAGTTGACCACTGATGATGATGGGTGTCCTCCATAGATTAGTGATAGCCATGAGCATATTTCTTTTAGCGAGTATAGCCCTCATGGGGTTAACTCTCCAGCAACAAGGGAGGTATGGTGCCTCATAGTACATGATAGTGATCCCACCACCGGTCAGCCTAGATCCTTTGTGCCTGTTCAGATAGATTGTTCTCTAGATAATATTATAATCAATTATCTCATGGAGAAGAAGGAGATCTTAGAATATGACTAGTTTGATGAGGAGAAAGTCAGATTTGATCCCAATGAGGATGATCTATTCGAAGACTCAGTAGGGGTGCACATGGTAGATACCCGGGGTTCTCTCCTCCATGAGCAACAGATTATGGAAGTTGCTGAGGCTGAGCAAGAAGACATAGCCTACTTGATTCAACACCTCCTTCATTAGATAAAGCAGAAAGATGATCAGATAGATAAGATGGAAGCGCTTGAGGATTTAGCGATCTTAGTACTTGAAAAAAGCAGCGGTCATCCTACTATAGTTGAGAATAGCGGAGTTGGTGCATATCTTAGATCCAAGACTTTACCTCGTAGAGCAAGGTAGCACCACAAGAAGGTAGTGGAGTACCTCCATATAAGATATCAAGAGCATGGTTGAGAGAAAGCATTGGCTCAAAGGAGGATCATCGGTTCCAGGGTAGACCCAGAGGAATTTGATGCCATCCAATATCATAAGGTTTCATGCCTCCTTCTTTCAAGAGCATGATGGCGGTGGGAACATGACATATTGCACACGCCAATTAGTTGTTGTGGTGGCGTGATGCTTTACTCTTCTATCTCTTTATCAATATCTTAGGCCATAGCCTTTGATTGTCTGAACTTCCCCAATAGTTGAAGACTTTTTCTGAGTTGGAGCAACTCATAATCAAGAGGCTTGTTGGAGCTCAACAAAAGATGACTGTAGGTGTCTCATTGTGGCTCAACAAAACCCCAATGAGTCCCTCATTGATTACATTCTCAGATGATGTAATTTGAATAGGAAATGTGAACCATAGCTATCTGAATAGCACACCATTGAGATTTTGGTTAAGAACATCCATGGCCTGGTCTCCTTCATGATCAAAGGTTTTACCATCAAAACTTTTAAGAAATTAATTAACAAGGCGGCTAGCTTACAAGGAGAAGCTAAACATTTGCCCTTTCCAGACCAATCAACAAAGCAGAAGCCATAGAAAGCTTTTGAGAAGCCAGGTGATATAATAGTAGACAAGGGAAGAGCTGGCCAGAGCAATTTGAGACCTCGTGCTCCCACATCACTTCCACCTCCTCTACCACCAGTAGCCTACACCCACACAACCTCCATGACGCACCACCTCCTCCTGCCACATCATTAATGGCATATACATACACCAAGTAGCTATGGTCCACCTACTCTTTTGGATAAACTTAACAAGCCTTATTCATTTAAGAGGTAATCAGAAGATCTTTAAGAATCTCTTAAAGAAGCTTGATTTTCAACTGAACCAAGGAGACGGAGGAAGTGGGCAAAAGAAATGATCTAACTTTTGCTCCCTACCTATGCTAGGTCATGTTTTAGAAGAATGCTTCACATTTAAGGACTGGCTTGAACATAGCTTCAAGACTAGTGCTATAGTCATTCTGAAGGAATACCTTGTGGAACAACCATCTAGTTCCATTAGGGTAATCCTTGGGGATACTTGTGATCTTTCCAAAACCAAAGAAGGTTGGGATATCTCCTTATCCAAAACTCTAAGAAAATTATCTTAAAAATCAAGAAACTTTCCTTACAAGTGCCTAAGCAAGCTCAAACCTCCAACATCAAGAAAGGTTTACAAGTTGTCAGAGCCAACTCAGGGAAAGGGAGAGTTCATAGCGGCGAGTACTGCAGATGCAAGCAGCCGATGAGTTTGGCCTCCAATCCACCGTTGCAACTACTACATCAGTGACCTCATCTACTTTAGCTAGCTCTTCTTCTAGTAGACATCTTGTATCGGTGGATGAGGGCATCGAATTCCTCACCTCTCTTACTTTACTTGATTTCTACTATGTTCCTCCTATTAAATATAAAAAATTAAAGCGTAAAGTTAGCTTGAATTATATCTGTGTCACTTTTAATGGGTTGTCTAAATATATTTCTAATGATAACTTTTCAAGTCTAAATAACAACCATAATAATTCTAATCTTCCTCTTTCTAATTCAGAGTTGGATTTTCTTACTCTGAATACTATGGGTTCACCTCTTGAGATAGACTTGGAATCATCCGATTCTGAGGGTCCCATAGGAGAAGTTGTAGGTGAGCCTAACGTGTAGGTAGAATCTTCCATTACTGCATAAGAGATCACCAAGTCAACCTCCATTGGTGGTTTTACCTCCTATGGCGGCACCTCAAGATAGAGGAAATAAGTCATTGGTTCTGAGGATGAGAAGCCCTTCCACGGGATGCTCCACCCTTCGATATGCTTGTAGAGGATCAGCCCAAGGTGGACTGCATGTCATCTCTCACCTAAGAAAGTTTCCATCTAAGCTAAGCATAAATGATGCCCTTATCTTATCCAAATAGATGAGGGAATCATTAATCAAGGCTCTCCTTAATCATAAGATATGCTTAGTTTAGTTAACCACAATTGGAGAGGAGGCACATTATTCCAGAGAAGCTCAGGAGTTCACTTTCACAGATGAATACCTACTTCTTGGGGACATGAAGCACAATCGTCCCCTCTACATTACAGTTGACATAGGAAGATTCAAACTTGCCATAGTTCTCATCGATCTAGGTGCATCAGTGAACATTATGAGTCTAAAGACCCTTGCCTATTTGAGGATTGAGATTTCCACATTTCGAGGAGATCGAATGATGTTGATAGGATTCAATGAACAAGGCGAGAGGGCTTTAGGTTCCATAGTGTTACCTTTGGAGATAGGTGACTGGAAGATTGAATCCAAGTTTTATATCATTGATTCGAATACTTCATTCACTACTTTACTCGATAGGCCTTGAATACATTAGAATAAGGTGATTCCATCCTCCCTCCATCAGTGCATCAAATTGAGGAAGGATGGGATTGAGTACTGTGTCAAAGGAGATGAAAATCTATTTTCAGTTAGAGAGGTTGAGATATATGAGGATGCGACCTACTATCTTCCTCAAAACACCATTTCTCATGAACTTAGATAAAATTCAAATTCAAAAGAAAAAAATGAAGAAAAAGAAAAAGCAAAAGAAAAAGAAAAGAAAAATGAAAATCTAAGTGAACAAGAAAGGAAAATTGAAGAAGAAATAGAGTTGCATATCACATTCCACCCACAGTTCATTCCATCATATGGACATATGGATAGGATGACTAGACCTCCACCAGGTAGAGGCAGACATAAAAATAGAGGTAGTTCTTGAGGTGGAAGATCATCTGGTTGGCCATCAGCCAACAGGGGTTATGCTCAAGTTCATAGGAGTACCCCTACTATTCACATAGACTTGGAATATGCCTTAGAGGATGAGTGGTTTCATTAGCATACTAGCCAACCCCTCTTTACGGGTTTCATTAGAGGCGACACTCGAGCTGGACAGTGATGAAGATCGGGCCTCCAAACAAAGCAAGGTATTTGAATCAAATGTATGTAAAGCTATCAGGCAGCAGTTAGGAACCTTAGCTCTAACCTCACTTTCATCTCAAAAAGTTGAAGTTTAGTGGTTAAGGAAGCCCCTCAATCTTCCAAGGATGTCAAGCCGAAGAGATTCTTTTTGGGATCATCATCCTCATATCCTGAAGTTGATGTAGAACTTGAGGATGATTCATATAAAGAATTAATGGAATTACCTTGTTATTTTGCTCTTGAAGGGTTTGATTCCTTATTCATGGTCTAAGCACAGTACTTCAAAATCTATGGAACAACAGGCGGGGATAATCAAGATGGGACTAGGTGGAAATCAAGTTTATGAACTCTGATGATGATGTGTATTTCACCAAATCTCAAAATCAAAGATGCACCACGGTGAAGAGGAGATCCATTCAACAATTGACAAGCTTAAAGAAATCAACCTCGGGAAAATCCACGACATACATCAGTTCATTGTTGAATGAAGAAAAACCAATGACTTAGTTAGGCTATTGACTCAGTTTAAGGACTACTTTACATGGAGTTATGAAGAGATGCTTGGATTATTTTCTGATGTAGCAGTCCATAAACTAGCAATAGATCTTAGCGGTCACCCTATCAAGCAAGCTCCTAGACGCATGCGATTAGAAATTGAACAACAGGTCATTTTTAAAGTCAAGAGGTTGATGCTTTGGTTTCATCGGGAAAAAAAATACAGTTGTGTTATTTGTTAATTAAGAAGAAGAATGGCCAAATTTGCATATGCATCAATTTCTAGGACTTAAATAAGGCATGCCTAAAGGATGAGTTTCCTCTTCCTATACCAGAATTAATGGTGGACATCGCCTCATCTCATGCAATTTTCTCCTTTATGGATGGGTCATCTTGCTATAACCAAATCAAGATGGCCCTCGAGGATGAAAGAAACTCTTCTTTTTGAATCTCGATCAAAATCTCTTGTTATAAGGTCATGCCTTTCGGCCTTAAAAATGCTAGTGCTACATACCAACGGGCCATGACTTAGATCTTCAACGAACTCATCCATCATCAGGTTGAGTGCTATGTTGATGATAGTAGTCAAGAGCGAGAAGACCATCTCTTTGACTTGAGAGTAGTTTTCAACGGTTAAGACAATATAACCTCAAAATGAATCCCAGTATAAATTTGGGTAGCTTCAGAAAATTCCTTGGGTTTGTTTTACACCGGGAATAAAATAGATCTAAAAGATCAAAGCTATCTTAGAAATGCCACCTCATAAGAGTTTAACTCAATTTAGATCTTTCCAAGGATGGTTGGCATATCTAAGATGCTTTATTTCCAACCTATTGAGGAGATGCAAGCCATTCTTAGCACTTGTCAAAAAGGATGCCAAGTTTAAGTGGGATGACAAGTGGAAGCATGCCTTTGAAGATATCAATCAGTATTTGGTGAAGCAGCTTGTTCTAGTAGCCCCTATCCCGAGCAGGCCACTCATCCTCTACACTACTGTATTGGATGACTCTCTTGACACTCTATTGGCCCAAGCCAATGATGAAGGCAAGGAGAGTGCTCTCTACTACTGCAGTCATCATCTGATTCTTGATGAAGTGAACTATCCACCTATTGAGAAACATCTCTTAGCTTTGATATTTGCATCTTAGAAGCTATGACACTATATGCTTTCTCATAAGGTGAACTTGATTTCTAGAACCAATTCACTGTAGTATCTCATGACACGGTTAACGTATCCGGATGTTTGGCATGATGGTCCATGATTCTCTCGCAGTTTGATATCACATTTTTATCCAGTAAAAGGACAAGCACTAATTTCTTAGCACACTTCCTGGATTCTCTTAGTGATGATCTCCGATGATCAAATCATGAACTTAGGGGATCTTGACAACCACCGATGAGAGATGTATTTTGATGGTGCAGCTTCTTTTCATAAAAGGGAAGCACCACGATCAACTCTTCGGAGTAGAAATAGTTCTCTTAACTCCAGACTTCGATGTGATGAGATTCTCAAACTATCTTTGCAATCCTTGAACCAACAACGAAGCTGGGTATGAGGCTTTGATTGTCGGTCTAGAGTTAGTTATCATAGTGTGCTTCAAGAGCATCAACATCTTTGGGGATTCTCAATTGTCCATTAATCAGATTGACGGGTCCTATAAGGTTCTCAAACCTAAGCTTCATCATTACCATGAGTATACCATGAAGCTGGCAAATCCACAGTCACCATCTACAAGGTTTACGTGAGAGAACAAAGTAACAGATGCTTTGGCCAAAAGAATTAGCATGTCCGAAAGATGAGTCCTTTCCAATAAAGGTCCAAAATAGACAAGTCTTATCCCTTATTGATGTTGAACTGATTAAGAGACTTTCTCTTGAAGGGTAGGTTGTCATTGCCTATAAGGACAAGGAGCTTAATTGGAGGCAACCGTTCACAGACTATTTGAACACCGACAAACTACCTCAAGAAAAGTCATAAGCCCATCAGGTGAAATAAAGAGCTCTCTCCTATGCTCTCATTGATGGCACCCTATACCAATGGTCCTTTAATCAAATGTGGTTACGTTATTTAGATAAACACAAAGCCCATGGCATTGTAACAAAGGTACATTTAGGTCTATGCTGAGCACATCAATCCAGTCCAAAGATGAAGATGAAGATTAAGAGACTAGGATACTACTGGGCTTCAATGATTACAGACTGTATGGATGTAGCCAAAATATGCAATCAGTGTCAGGTACATGGTGTGGTCCTACATCAACCACCCAACATTCTACACCTTACATTGGCCTCATGGCCATTTGAGTGTTGGGGTACCGACATTGTGGGTCCAATCAATCCTCCTTCTTCCAAGGGTCATCAATTCATCTTAGTTGCCACTGACTACTTTTCCAAGTGGGCAGAGGCAATCCCACTCAGAGAGGTCATAGCTTAGCATGTGCTTTAGTTTTTCAGGAACCATATCATATATAGGTTAGGTGCCTACAAATTATATCGATAATGAATGCGCATTCAAAAGCACCAAGATCAATAGCTTCAGCAGAAAACACTGTATAGATTAGAGATACTCCGCCATCTACTACCCCAGAGCAAATAGCTTAGCATAAGCATTCAATAAAACTCTCATCCAAATACTAAAGAAGACTCTTGATGATAATAAGCTATAGTGGAATGATCAGTTGGTTGAAGCCTTGTGGGCCTACCACATACCAACTCAACCCTCCCCTATTTTTATTAGTGTATGGGTGCAGCATTCTACTTTAAGTTCAACTCCCATCACTAAGGATACCATTGGGTAGCAAGATCACTACAGAGCAAAATGCAAAGTTGCGATTAGAAGAGCTCGAAAGTTTAGAGGAGAGTCACCTACTGGTGCGCTAGAACCTCGAGTTGCACAGGGCCAAAATGATTCAAGCTCATAATAAGCTGGTTCTCCCTAAGTCTTTCCAAGTATGAGAACTTTGTTAGTCCTAAGGAGATCAATTGTTTCCCATCAAAAGATGGGAGGCAAGTTTGAACCCACTTGGGAAGGCCTTTATGTCATAGAGAAGGCCTACCAAGGAGGATCTTATCAACTCATTGATTGTAAAGGGGAACACCCGATGCTTCCAATTAATGGGCTCTATTTGGAGAAATATTACCCATAAAACATGTTTGAAAATAATTACCAATAAAAGAATAAAAATCTGATTCCATTTCATCAAAATATTCTCTTCTTTCAAAGTAATATTTGCTTGTCTTACAAATCCGCCATGGCGTGTCTAGGATAGGTGTAAGAGTCCCCCAGAGGCACCCTATCCCTCTTTCACAACAGAAAAATAATCAAACACACTCCCGACACTATTAGAATAGGTGTAAGAGAACCCAAGAGGCATCCTATTTCGATTAGCACAATTGAGTAAAGTGTAAGAGAACCCGAGTGGCATCCTTTCTAGTGAGAATTCTTGGTTGCCATCCGTAGCACCATTTCATTAAATTCCCCAAGTGTGTTTAGGGTAGGTGTGAGAGAACCCAAGAGGTGTCCTATTCCCTTTAACACAAGCATAAAAATAAACACATATCTTTCATCCCGGGCTATTTTGATGTGAGAGCAAGCCCTTGTGGCACTCACTCATTAGTTACTATAGGTTTGGTCTACATGCTAACTCGCTAGTATGTCACCCCAGTGGTCATTTGTTGGAAGACATGAGTCCCAGTGCTTTCTTTCTAACTTAACCATTACAAACTAATGAGCATCTTGTTTGTTTGGTAGACTTCATTGCCCAGCCAGTAAGCTACCTCATGTTGATTTTGTTTAAGAAGATGTGAGTCCCTGAGCTTTCTTCTCAAACTAATCATCATGATCTAACTAGGTTGAGTATATTTGAGGTTTAGGATAAGTCCCCAGAGGCTTATTTCCTCTTGATTATATTTGAGTTGATATAAGTCCTCCAGCACATTTGCTTAGTAGTCGCCCTAGGTTTGATGGCACCTATCGAGCTTAAGACAGACTATCCTAGCAATCAGTTTTGCTATAGGAGGATGTGAGTCCCCGAGCTTTCTTCCTAGGCTGATTACTGCAAACTAATGTGTACCTTAGGTTGTTTGATGTTTGTTATGTTGACAGTGACTAACTCAGTGGATACACCACTTTTGGCAGATGTAAGTCCCCACATTTTCTCCTTGAGTTGGCCACCGAATACCTATTTGATATATGACTAGCCATGTCATCTTATTTAGGGTTTTAGATCAAGCCCTTAGCGACCCCTCTCCCTGCAGGCATTCTATTTGGATTACATCCTTAGTTTTAGATCAAGCCTTGCGACCCCTCTCTACAGGCATTCTATTTGGATTACATCCTTTGGACCATTTTGGGACACTACCCAGTCACTCTTGGTTGGATTCCTTTTCTTGGTTCGTCAGTCCCGCGCCCTAATATAAGCTCATTCTAGTTTGATCCCTTGCAAACTAACGGTCCACGATAAACAAACTAACAACAAAAATATTCACTTGTGGATTAGAATTCAAGATCTATCTTGAGCGGTGTCATCCATAACTTTAAATTGTCAGTTGAGATATAAATCCTTAGGTGTACTCACTATCGCCTTAGGTTGAGTTTAATCTATTTTCAAGGTTTTCAGTGGTTATTACACTTTGGATGATGTGAATTATGGCGCATTCTTTCATGAGTATAGCATAAATGATGGTAGCCCTAGGTGAGTTCGATTTGTTGCCCAAATGTTAATCAGTGGTCTTTTGTAGTGGAAGATGTGAGTCCGAGCTTTCTTCCTTTGAATTGATCATTGCCAAGCGAAAGGCACTCCTTTAGTGGATAATTCTCCCATGGTGGGAAGTTACTCCATTTGGTTGATGTCTCGAGATAGGTCTAAGCTAATATAAGCTCCTTCTGTGTAATCCATTAATGGATCCATCAAAACTAAAAAATGAAATCTTCACTACCCTTGGTGATCTAAGTCCCACGGTGTTCACTCAATAATGAGATAGGTCAGGTTCAATTTGTTTCCCAAAGCAACCGATTACCCCAGTGGTTCCTTATTTTAGAAGATGTGAGTCCTCGTGCTTTCTGCCTAATTTTACCATTGCAAACTGAAAGGTAATCACTTTGGTTGGATAGTCCTACCTTGTAGTTGGTAGACTACTCCTGGTAGTAAGTTTAGTTAGGTCTAGGCCCATGGCCTTACTGATCAGTCCATATGACTTATGGGATCCATTAAAAAACAAACTAAAAAATGAAATTAATCTTGACTATCTTTGAGAATATTTAAGTCCCCCAGAGGCATTCACTCAATAGTCAGCCTTAGGTCAAGTTCAATCTATTTCCTTGCCAATAGATCACCCCAGCAACTAATCCCTACTTTGGAGGATGTAGGTCTACTATGCTTTCTTCCTAGTACTATTGTTGCATATTGAAAGGCATCCATTTGGTTGGATAGCCCTACCTTGTGGTTGGTAGACTACTCCCATTGGATTGGTAAGCACAATTAGGTCAGGCATCCATACTACTGATGCGGTCCATATAAACCCGATGGGATCCATTCAAATACAAACTAAAAAAAGAAATTAATCTTGACTATCTTTGAGGTGATTTAAGTCCCCCGGAGGCATTCACTCAATAGTCAGACCTAGGTCAAGTTCAATATGTTGCCTTGCCAATAGATCACCCCAGCAACTGGTCCCAACTTTGGAGGATGTAGGTCTATTATGCTTTCTTGCTAGTATAGCTGCAGCATATCGAAAGGCACCCCTTTAGTTGGCTAGCCCTACTATGTGTTTAGTAGATTACCCTTTGGATTGGTAAATCTGAGATAGGTCTAGGCCTCTATGGCTTCTACTCAGTGCGATCCATTGCAAATCAACAGGGCTCATCTCAAAATCCAAATTTTAAAATTCTGAAATAAATTCAACCCTCCTCCCTCAGTGGAGTCAAACAATAAACAAAACAAATTCAATAAAATAAATCCAATCAACCTCCCCCAGTGGAGACAATCAAATCAAAAGTATCAAAATTAATTAAACAAATCAAATTAATTTCTCTCCCTAGTGAGACTCAAATCAAATCAAACCTCTCATCCCCTTGTGGATGATTTGAACTTGTTTCCCTAGTGGAAGGTTCACATACTCAATCCCTAGTGGATTCCTCCTCCCCTCTCTTATGTCCTTAACATTAGTAGAGACACTTTGCACTAAGCTCTAAATTCCTTCTGCACCTTGGGTTAGGAGTAGGTCATCTCTGTTAGTGCTTGTGATCATTCAATGTTGTTGATCATTTTGGTCAACACCAATATGTGCGGTGTTACTTGTCAGTCACACCACACCTATTTGGTGCCCTTTCTTGACCTCATTTTTAGGATGAGCTCTCAACCCCTCCATCTTAGACATAGGAATTCTCTTATACTTTAAGAGTTCCTTAGTCTTAAGAAACATCTAGTGATTAGGTGGACACTCAACCTAATCCTAGAGACTTAGAAGAGTTATCTATAGGAATAGGTCATGCCTTAGGGGTGTTAGGAAAATTTGCCCATCCCTTAGATGGAACCAAATCCTCACTTCCTTCTTTCAAAGTCAAACTCCAAATTAGACTAATTCCAAACTCCAAATCAAACTAACTCCAAACTCCAAATCAAATCAACATCAAAACTTAAATCAATTCCAACTTAATTGATTATCTCAAACTCAAATCAATTCCAACTTAATTGATTATCTCAAACTCAAATCAATTCCAAATGATTGAAATTCCAAGTTCAAAATTTTTTCCTAAGTCCTTTGATTCTCTCTCATGGACTTAGCTCAGATCAAATACAAATCAATTCAAATTCAAGAAATTTTCTCACAACCCATTTATATTCTAATTTATATTCACATATATAAATGAAATATAAATTCAAATCAATCAAACCAAATTCAAAATTCAAATCCAACTCAAAAATCTTTCCTAAGTCACTTTGATTCTATCTTATGGATTTAGCCCAAATCAAATCTAAATAAATTCAAATTCATGGAATTTTCTCATAACCCATTTATATTGTCATTTATATTCACAAATATAAATGAATTAGAAATTCAAATATCCAAGAATAAATTCAAAACTCAAACTCAAATTCATTTAAAATTCAACCTAAGCCTTTCAAGTCAAATTCTTGAACTTAGCCAAATCAATCTCAAATCAAGCCAAACCTTTGATTTTCTTCTTGATTCAATCAATCCTTCATGTGAACCCAAATATAAACATAAACTCAATCATCAAACCAAAGCTAAATTCAAAAAATCAAACCCAAGTTAATGTTCACCCTTTTTGAACTTGAAATTGCCAAATGAATCAAAAATCATTTGAAAACCACTTGCAAATGGATTTATATTTTAATTATGAGTTCATATGTTAAATCAAACTTGATTCAAGCCTTGATCAAGTCAATTGATCTACTTAGGCTCACTTGACACAAAGTGATCTAAAGTACCCTTTTTGAGCCAAATTCTAATCCTACCCAAATTGGAGTGAACTAAACCCACTGAAGCCTCACATTGTGAGCAACAATCATCATGAGATGATCAATCACTCAAATTGGGTCAAACAAAGTCAAACCTAAGGGTTAACTAGGTCAACACTTAGCTAAAATGAAACTTATACTAACCAAAATCTATCATAGGCCAAATTGATTGAAAATGTTGATCAAAACTCATTCATGATCAATGTTTGAACTTGACCAAGTAATCATTTGAGCTAACCTAATTATTTGACTCCAAGTTAGCCCAACTTGACCTAAAAAGCCAAAATGTGTTAAAACTTGATCTAAGATAAATTTATTGAAACTAATGGGTCAAGTTCATTTCAAATCACTCGTTGAATTTGACCAAAGCTCCAATTGGACAACTAGACCTAACCTAGCCCAATTGACCTTGAACCCAACTTGAACTAAAAGGTTAAATTGAGGCAAATATAAATATAAATCAAATTAATTGGAAACAAACTATCAAAATGATCAAAACATAAATCAACACATGACCTAACTTGATAGGTCAAATTGGTCAACTTGACCCATTTGACCAAAATGAAATCAAGTGAACCAAATTCAAATATAAATCAAATTGAACCAAAACATTTCAAATGGTCATATGAACTTGACCCAACCCTTGGTTTGACACAATTTGACCAATTGGTCGACTTGACCTAAGTTGACCCATTTTGACCTAAATGGGGCAACATTAGCCAAATCATACCAAACCAACTCCAAATTCATTGAAACTTGGCCCAACCAATTTTTCAATCATACCAAACATATTCAAATTGAAATCCAAGCCAAATGACCATTTTAGGCCATGGGTAACCTAAAATCAAAACCACTTGGAATTTGGTCAATTCCTTTTCATGGACACTTGGCATCCTCTTAGTGGACCAAATGGTCACTAATGAGGATGGTGCACATGACCCATTGGGTTTGGGTCAGCCAAACCCAACCCAAGGTCAAAATTGACCACCTCACTTGACATGGGCACATGGGAATCCTTCCTCCACTCATTTCAAGCACATGGGAGCTTCACTACTCCACTCCACACCCAAAAATGAATGCCATGACACTCTAAACGGCCTAACAAACCCATTGAAAAGGGTGAATTGATTCAAAATGGTAAAGAGCTTGTTGTCATCCGATTCACCTAGGGGGCGATATACTTCCCCAAATTCCACTTGAATTCAACACTCACACACTCGATTAAACTTAAGGAACACAGAGCAAGCATTGGCAAGTCTTACCATGTTTCCTAGAGCCATCTCCAATTCTCCATTTTTGGTTTCTCTTAAACTGAAAATAAGGGAGCTCCCTCAAATATCCATCTCATCCAATACACAAAATTAGCTCAATTCCTTTTGCAAGCTTCTTCAGAGGACTCAATCGAACTCATTCCAAGCTTCATCCAAGTTCTCAAGGCAAGGAAGAGGGGACTTTGATCAAGGCTGTGAGCATTTGAAGGTGAGCTTGGTCCATAGAGAGATCTACTCAACCCCAAGGCATGAAACATTCAACAGAGCTTCATCTCCACTAGACGAAGCTACCTCAATAGATTCGAGCGACAATGATAGCCTCTGGCGAGGTATGGATCAAAGCCGAGCCTAGAATAGAGAGTGTGTTGTCTTTTGTGAAAGGAATTTTCATCTCAAGTAAAACAAGCTATTGGATGTCTTCTCCCTTGCATGATGATGGTGTGGGTTGAGTTTGAGCTCAATCTGAGCTCGGATCATGCCATGGAAGATGGACGGTGGCCATCACCTAGACATGAGCTCAGGGATAGATCATGAGCCACCCCTCTGAGTATTCATGGACAGCCATGACCAAGCCACGTAGGATCTTTGATCTAATCCCTTAAGAACCACAAGCTCGATCTCCGATCGATCTTTGATGGGAGATAGTGCATAGCATGCCACTTGATGTGCACGATGATGATAACTTAGTGACCATTCTTGTCACATGTGGAAAGCACACCATGTCGCCCGATGTGCTGATGAGATTAGTCATTTAATTAGGTTATTTAGTTAATGGATAATCATGGAAACTTCAAAATAGCACAACTAATTCTAAAAAAATCATAAAAATATAAAGTAAAATGCACTGTAAATATTTTTCTTAAGAGAATAGTCTAAAATTGTTTTTAATGGATTTTGAATAGTGTATTTTCCTCAATTAGGGTTTTAATGAAAATTTAATAACCCTAATTACTCCCTAATTATCTCACTGATTAATTCCAAACTTCTCATGTGCATTTAGGGGGATGACTTCTGCTTTCCCTAATTTTCTTGGGATTTATTTATGGGTTAATTAGGGAGATCAATTAATGAATATTTAATCACTCTCCTTATGTAATTAAGGATAATTAAGAATATGAACAGTGGTTTATTCTCTTTATTAAGTTAATTAAGCCTTGCTTAAGTAGAGAAGTGGTTTATGGAGTATTTCCTAAGCCATTCCCTAAACCCCTTACCTTCCTTAATAGAAAATCAATTAAGGGCTAATCCCATAATTACTTGCTTAATTACTTTCATAAAATTTTTAAAACATTCCAGAACTTAATCAATACATCTTGGGTAGGTTCTTAGCTGTTCAATAACCTAAGTAGCTTAAGAAAATCAACCATGTGTGGGAAATGAAAGTAAATTAAACATTAAATTAATTGTGAGCCAAATTAGGATAATTTAATTCCTCAATTCATACATCTCATAAATATTAAAATCATTAATAGTTTCATTAAATTAAAACAACATACACATGTGAAAAATGGGTTAGGACCAGCAAACCTCTTCATATTTCTTAAAATCAAATTAAACTCAAAAAAAAAACTAAAAATCTCTTTAAAATAAATTTGATTTTCTTTAAATATTTCTATTTCATAGGATTATCTTTAGAATTAATTAGGGTGACTGAATTTACATGCTTTCATCTCTTTATTTCTTTTCTAGCATCCTAAAATGTGTATGCCATATGAAAATCATGCATTCATGCTTTTTGAAAATCAAATTAAGAAATGAAATGTTTCCTTTATGTTAAATTGCATGTTTTGGCTAAAGTAAGAATATGAATGGCTATTATCACTATTAAATCCAAAATTACTTTCAAAGCTTATGAATCAAACATCAAAATTGAAGGGTATGCTACTTATAATTATTTTTTAGTTTGCATGTGAGTAAAAATATAAAGATGTGCATAGTGTGGCTTTCCTTCTCTTTTCTTTTAGCATAGTTTTGAATAGGATTTGGCAAAGTGTATAGTTCTTTTGAAAAGACCACAACACTTGCTTAAATTCAATCCTATTCATTCTTATGTTATTACTTAAGAAGTACATCCATACTTAAAAATATAAATTACATAAACTAATCAAACAAACAAACACAAACTTTTGCATCTTTCTTTTTCCATTCATTTCTTTTGTACATGTATATGTATTTAAGGAAAGTGGTATATTAGTCTGGATAACCCTGGGTTAGGGGATTTAAGTAGCCCTAAGTAGGTCTTGTACCTTACACCCCAGTGCTAACAATGGTGATTACTCACTTATGTCTTTCATACATATATGTGTGCATATGAAAAATGGATAAAAGAATCCCTCTATTTCTACTTAACAAAATCATGCATCATGAAAACATTCAAATTTCTCAAACAAATTTTCTTAGCATTCATCATTAAAATTTGTTAAACATTTCCATTTGCATATATAGATATGCTTAGGATTCATTCATATGCATGTTACACATGTTGGGAAAGAAATGAAGTGATGTGTGTTTTTTGATAGTATTTCAGTTTACCTAATCTTAAAATGCCTTTCTTTTTGAATAGGTTTGTTTAGGGAAAATCTAAACTTAGGATTAATTAAAACACATAATAAAATATTCACTAAACAAAAATCAAATATGAATCTACCTTAGAATTTACTTAAGGTAAGGAAGAAGAAGAAGTTCTCTTCTCTTTTCCTCTCTTTACAACTTAGTAATTAATTGTAAGATTCACTTAAACCAAATCAAAATACAAAATAAAATCAACTAAACAAACTAAATCACTTACATGAAATAAACCCTCTAATTTGAACATTTTCATACTTAGAAAACTTCAATCTCAATGCCTAGCTAAGCATACCACACAAACCTTAAATAGCACACATATTTGGCTAAGTCACCATTTCTAGCTTTATGTTAGGGTGGGGCATGGTTTGATGTTTACTTTTATTTTGTGATATTTTGTTTTAGTATGGATGTTAAGGTGTATGTGCATAGATTGAATGGTAGGGCGATCTTAGTCTAACCATTGTCTTATGTAGGGGATGGTGCTTAAAGGGTGTTGTAATAAAAATATAACTGCTTTTGCTATGCAGGTGCTTATACCTCTAAGCATAATCCAAAATAGGCCAGGTGGACTTGGTTACCCATGTGTGGGGTGCTAAGTCCAATTTATATATGTACATGCTTGGGATTGTATGGTTTGTTTGGCTAATCTCTATTTTACAGGTTTTAGTTAGATTTTCTTTTTCCCATTTTCATGTAATTTTGCAATTAGGATTTTGGAATGATTTTTATGGGGGATTAGGATGAGCATTGGTCATAAGATCATGTCTTATGTTCCATGTGAAGCCTTTGGAGCAACCACATTCCAACCAACCAAAAGAAGAAAAAACAATGAAGAAAGAAGAAAGAAGAAAGAAGAAATGAAGAATGAAGACCCCTATAACATGAATACCTTGCTTGATTGTATTTAATTCATTTATAATCTGGGTTGTATAAGGGTAGAGCTCGGTTACCCAATTTGTTTTTTTGGGTTTGTGCGGTAGAGCCCGACCATAAATGGCCTTTTATTCTTTTGCGCTAGCTTTATAAATTGATTAATGTTTGTTTAACTTGCGCATTAAGATGGCATCTTTTCTTAGTTTCTTCCTTGCTTTGATGTATGGCCTGGATGATGATTAGGCTCTTAGGAAGATAAATTTTTTAATTAAACAACCCAATTAAAAATAAATAACTCATAACCTCACCTAAAGCTTAGGTTATAAAACAAGATAAAAGAATTAGCAGCCCCTTAACTAGATGGTGTCTTACTTTTCTAACATCATGCATAAAAACATATTGCAATCATTAAATGAAATATTCGTCAAATCCCATTTGCAGTGGGCACGGCTATGTGAGAGCTTGAAACCACCTCCTTATCTTGTTGATTTTGGCCCATAATCTAATTTCTTAGGCATTAGGCATATAAATCCTAAAGCCTGTGTCAAATTGATTGTCTGAAATAAAAATAAAATGTAACAAAATTTACATTAGATTAAAGTCATTAAAGCATGCCCTACATGATCTAGCCTCTTAAGGAGTGTGTTTAAGAACTTTGTCTCTTTCTAAATAAACAATAACTTAGATATCTTGCAAAAGCATTTGACTTGCCTACATATTTTAAAATTATAGGAGGAGTTAGTTGGCGGCCACCCCAGGCAGTTGTAAGTCCAACAGTCAGGTGGTTTATCCTATCTTGTGGAGGTAAACTAAATACCCATTTTTCCCTTAGATTTAGGTCGTGTTTTTGGTCCTCGCCAAAGCTCCTTAGATTTAGGTTCAAGGGTTGCTACTTCCCTTTGAGGGCTACGAGAATAAATCCTCATCTCTTAGGCATTTTTGTGACCTTATATCATGGAATTATAAGCCCAAACATTCTAATAAAAATTAAACTCAAATAAATCAATTCAGTTTCAAAAATATAAAACCCTGCCATAGGATAGTTTGGGGTGCTTACTAGTCTTCCTAGTATCTTAAGCACCCCCTACTTCTTTTCATTTGCTTTGATAAGAACTAACTCCTCTTGATTGATCCCACTTGACTATCTAAAAATAAACTAATCGATTGGTAGTCCTACCTTTCAAAATCTTTGGAGATAACAATCATTTACCTTAATCGAGAGTATTCCTAAGGAATCTTGTTCCTTAGGATGTAATTAACTATGGGGGCTTACTGCTGTAGGAACTTAGTGAACCCTATTTAAAATAAACCTTGCTATACTTTCCATGTAAAGTAGGGGAAGAACCTCTGGTACATTCCAAAGACCCATAGTCCTTAAGAGTCCTTATTGAGGTGTTTAGGTCCATTGTAGGGTGGTGACTTCTATCTCTCGAGATAGTACACATTTCCTCAATGCTGTACCCAGTCACCCTAATAAGAACATCTGCGAATCTGCGTGGCATCCCAACAAGGCATGTTTTATATGTATTTCTATTTTTCATTTATCCTTCTTTTCCCTAGAAAGAAAAGGGGGATAGATGAAGAAGATATATAAAATTTTCACCATGCACCTAGGACCTTGACCAAAGGGTGGTTGGGTCGGCCATGACCCATGGGAGATGAAATCACCTCACCCTCCCCATTGGAGAATTTGAAACCCATAGGACACCCATGATTCCTCCTTGGTAGCTACCTCCACACCTTCAACCAACCAAGCTGAGCCAACTCACCTCCTCCCTACCACCCATGACACCCTGAGATGGCCGAACGGTCACTAGAAGCCAAACCTGATCCCACCATCTGATCAAGATGAAGTAGGGTATACACCCCATCGTTTCCACTCAAACACACAAAAATATTTCCTTAGAGCTCTAGGTACCTAAGACGAGCTGCTAAAGCCATTCCCTAAGCTCTCATGCTTGTTCTTTGATCAAAAAAGTTCCATTCCCGTTGGTCCTGAAATAGCAAACTCCCATTTCCAACCTAAACTTCCCCATTTTTCCATCAAACTAAAATTAACTTTGCATGCACCTTCCCTAAGGCTCGTCGATCAAGAATGAATCATCTCCCAAGCTTCCCGAGCACTATAGGTGGGACTTTGATCAAAGCCTAGATCTAAATCATCAGTTCGTGGCCTTCTGAGTGAACGTCAAGGAATTGATCCAATTACAGCTCAACAGGGCTTCGTCTTCACTATATGAAGCTTCCTCAGTTGTTTGAGCTACCAATCTTGACCTCTGGCAAGGAATGCTTCCAAAACTGATCCTTAGGCAAAATGGGTTGGAGCTTTTTAAAGAAAACTTGCATCTCATGTGATCTTGACCATTAGAACCCATCCGATTGATGTCGTGAAGGTGTGGGATCCTTTTGGAGTTGATCTGAGCTCAAGTAAACTCGGATCAAGTGAGCAATGGTGGACGGACTTCATTCTCCCTCACTCACGTGACGTTAGATCACGTACCATCCATTTTGTGTGATCAAAATGGTCAGCCATGATTAGATCCTCTAGATCGATTTGATTTAATCCTATTAAGCTGTGGGATTAATCATAGTTGTTAGATCTTAGATTGGATGGTGGGCGAAAGCGCGTCATGCGTGTACGTGAGCATTATGGAGATAAGTTTTAAGTAGCCAATCCCGCGATGCCAAGTGGAAAGCATGTCAGGTCAGCATGCCATGTGGCGTCAACATGATTAGGCTTTAATTAGGCTTAATTAATCATTTTTAATGGCTTAAAATTTAAAAAATAATAAAAATATTAGAGAAATAAAAAATGCAAATAAATACTCATTTTAAATGTATTTTAGAGGAGAATTAATTAAAAATGATCTTAATCAATTTTGAACATTAATTAAGATTTAATCAAGGATTTAATTGCAAAATTTATTAACTTAATTACTCCTTAATTACTTGATCAATTAATCCCAAATTTTCTAGGTTAATTTAATGGGATGACTTTTGCTCACTTAATTAGGAAAAATGACTAATTAAACATTAACTACTCTTTTAAATTAATTAATAATTAATTAATCACTTGAATAGTAATAAATTGGTTAATTAAGTTTATTAATCATTGTTCAATAGTAAGTGAACTAAGGAATAGGGTTGGGACCCCTTTCCTTAAGTTCCATTCACCCTTTTTAAAAATAAAATTAATTAACATTTAACTAATTAATTAACTCACTTAATCAAATTGAAATCATAATCACATCAGAACTTAATTAATTAAATCATGTGGTAGATCTTTATGTTTAATAACTTAAAAGAGTTTAATGAAATTACGGTTAGTCCACATGTGTGGGAAAACTATAAGAGTAATTAATTAAGTCCTTTAATCTAATTAACTATTAATCATGAGCCAATTGCATTTGGCCTCTTTTATTTCCTAGGATCATTGCAAGTTCATTTTCCATGCATATCATGTTGGTTCATAATTATTTAGTTAATTACTTTGAGGTGACATAGGTAAAAGTAATTAATTTATCTAATTAATGCTTCAACTTAATTAACCCATAAAATCAACTTAATTATATTTCCTTAAATTAAATCAAATTACAAATGTGGGAATGGGTTTAAAACAAAAATTGATGATTTCTCTTCTCTTCTTTAAATCAAATAAAATCTAAAACATAATTAATAAAGAAGCTTTAGTTTGTTTTAAATAATCTTATTTGAGTTGATTGTCCTTAAGAACTAGTTTGGTTGAATGAATCACATGCTTATATTTGATTATCCTCTTTCCAGTCATGTTAAATTTGGTATGTCATTTGAATTCATGAATCCATATTTTCAAAATCAAGTAAAATAAAATAGATTTCCTTTATGTAAGCTTGCATGTGTTGATTAAATTTAATATATGCATGTCTATTATAACTATTAAATCCAAATGTATTTTTCAAAAGCTTATAAATGAATAACAATATGTGTTATGATGCTAGTTATAAATACATAAAAAATGCATGTGCTTATAACTTAAGTGTATGAATGTTGAGTTTTCTTTCCTCTATTCATGTGTTGATTTATATAAGATTGAATCGTAATGGGTATATAGTCTGGACATCTCGGGAACAAGAAGCTTTAGCTAGCCCCAAGGAGGTCATTTGATTACCTCACTTCCCTGGTTTAACAATGGCATGTACCATTTGATTTCAATCTTATGTATTTCAACATTAGAATTTGGGTAAAGCTTTAATTCATATATATAAATGATTCAATCAAACAAAATATATAATGTTTGCATTATTTTCTTTCTTTCATTTACGTATACATCCATGTGTGTCCAAGAAAAGCAAGTATATAGTTTGGACATCCCGGGAATACGAGACTTTAGTTAGCCCCAAGGAAGTCATTTGATTACCTCACTTCCTTGGTTTAACAATGACACATACTTGCTTATATCTTTGTACATGTATATGCATAAGTGAATAGTGAATGAAAATCCCATTTTACATTAAAATTGCATGCATTCATAATTGACTAAGTGGTTGAATTAATTAGCCATATGATTTAGAGGTTACTTCCTATTTTCATGTATACAATTTACATAATGCAAATGGGTATATACATCCCGAGAATACGAGGCTTTAGCTAGCTCCAAGGAGGTCATTTGACTACTTCACTTCCCTGGTTTAACAATGGCACGTGACTATTTAATTTCATTCTTATATCATTTTTGTATAAGAATTTGGATAAAGTTCTAAATTAATATGTTTAAATAATTCAATCAAAGAAAATATAAATTCTAAACATACACATACATTCATAATTTAAGTGTCCTAAAATATGTTACATGTATAGATATACTTAGGATTAAATCATATGCATGTTACATGTGATGGAAAGAAATGATTTAATATATGTCATGTGGTAGTAATTTAATTAAATTAATCTTAAGATGCCTTTCATTTTGAATAGGATTACTTAAAGTGAACCTAAACTTAGGATTAATTAAATCATTTAATAAGCCATTCACTAAAGAGAATTAAATCAAAATAATATACTTTAGAAAGTGACTTAAGGTTGGGATGAAAGAGGGCAATCCTCTTTTCCTCTCTTTATAATAGTTAGTTGTTAAGTGTAATCAAATGAAAAAAAAATACAAATTAAACTACTTCAAGTGAAAGCAACCTTTTATGTTAAATTGAATCCTTCTACACTTAGAAAATACAACACTAATGCCTGACAAGACTTACCACACAAGCCTTAATACACACATTAGAATTAAGTCACCACTTCTAGCTCTAAGTTAGGATGGTGTATGATGTGATATATGTTTTATTTTATGATGTATTATTTTAGATTGGATGTTAGGGTGCATGCTTCGTAGACTGAATGATAGGTCAATATTAGCCTAATCTTGTTTTTTGCATGGGCTTATACTTAAGGGATGCTTAAAAATAAATGTGAATGCTCCTTTTATAGGTTACTTAAATATTTAAGCATAATCCAAATTAGGATAGGTGGGCTTAGTTACCCATGTGTAGGGTGCTAAGTCTAAATTATAAATACAATTGCTTGGGATTATATGTATATTTAGCTAACCTCTATTTTTCAGGTGTAGTTAGATTTACTTTAACAACATAAATGTAAATTTTGTAATAGGAATTATAATTAGTGTTATGGGGGATTAGGATGAGCAGTGGTCAGAAGGCTTTGTCCTGGGGTACCCTGTGATGTCTTTAATGCAAGAACCATCCAAATCAAAGAAGGAAACAAATCATAAATGGAGATATGAAGAAAGAAGGTCCCCATAGCATTTAATACAATTATAATTATTCTTTCATATTCCAGGTTGTACAAGGGTAGAGCTTTATCTTTTATCTCTTCGAGTTGCTGGTTCTAAGATCAACCTTTTATTCTTTTATAATAGTTTATATAACTTTTTGATGTTATATTTACATTATGCATTAGGACGACATTCTTTTCATAGATTCTTAAATGATTGATGCTTTAATGTGTGGCTTGGAGATGATTAGGCTCTTAGGATAAAAATAACTTTTCTACCCAACTAATCACTCATAACTAAATTTTAACTCATAACCTCATCATAAAGCCTAAGGCATAAATAAGATAATTAAAAGATTTAGCAACCCCTTAGCTATATGGTTGTATGTTTCACATCATGCATGCATATTCTTTCTCTCTTGAACATGAAAGATCTCCATCCTTGCACGATAAATGAATGCTTGACTCGTGAGAGCATCCCTTGTGGTGTAGAACACCTTCTAGCTGATTTAACTCATAACCAATTTCATCATGCATTTAAACATAAGAAATTTGAAGCCTCTATCAAAATGATGTGTCTAAAATGAAATAAAATTTGAAAAGATTTTTGCATCTATAAATTAAGTCATATGCTCATACCACTCATGCTCTAGTATCTTACAGAGTGTTTTTAAGACTTTAGTCTCTTTCTAATTAAATAACTACCCTGGTTATCTTGTAATTCATAAAATCTGACTACATGGTTTTAAAATCATATGAGGAGTTAGCTAGTAGCCACTTCAGGCAGGTATAGGTCCAGAAGTCAGACAATTTATTCTCTCTTGTGGAGGTAAACCCTTATGTCCACCTCTTGCTAAGATTTAGGTCATGCTTTAGCTCATACTAAAGATCCCTAAATTTTGGATCTGAGGTAGCTATTTCCTTCAGGCTATGAGCATAAATCATCACCTCTTAGGCATTCCCACAACCTTGTGTTGGTGGTTATAATCCATAGTAATCTAATTAAATTTTAACTCAAAACATATAAATCTCCTCAACTTCAAAATTATAAAACCCAACCATAAGATAGATTGGAATGCTCATTAGGCCTCCTAGTATCTTGAGCATTTCCTACTTATTTCATTGGATTCCAAAAATAAGTATTTTTCTTGAATTTTGCCAATTGATTTTCCAAATACAACCAATCCTTTGAGTAAGTCTTCATCACTGAATGTAACTCCTATGATTTCCTTCGAGTGGCATGCCTCACCTTTAGTAGTGGTCAACTGAGCTAAGCATATCTCTAGATCAAGTAAGGCCTTGATTAGATATTCTCTCATCTCTTTGGATAAGACAAGGGTTTTGTATATGCTTAACTTAGACGGAAACTTTCTAAGGTGAGCTAGGACATTGTAATCAACTCTGGCTTGGTCCTCCACAAGATTATCTATGTGTGGAGCATCTTATGGAGGGGCTATCTGCTCACTAAAACCAATGATTTACTTACCCTTATCCTGAGGTGCTACCCTAGGAGGCAGAACTTTGCCGCCGTGTAGGTTGACTTCAATGACCTCTTGGAATGATGAGCTTGTGGAAAGTTCTACCTTCTCATCGGGCATACCTACAGCTTCTCCTTTGGGATCCTCAGAGTCAGTTGTCTCCAACTCAATCTCAAGAGGTAAACCAGATTGATTCAGAGAAGGATAGTCCTACTCTGAATCAGAAAAGAAAGGATCAAAACTACTATAGCTATTATTTTTATTTAGATTCCAAGAGCTTTCAATAGGAAGAAAATCAAGAGCATGTGAAGTAGATACTATAAAAGTATAATCAGATTTCTTCATTAATTTCTTTTTGGGTGGAGGTACATGATAGAAATCACATAAAGTAAGCAGACTAGGGGATTTAATGCTATTATCTATAGATACACATGTTGGTAGAAGAGGAGCTAGCAGAAGAGTTTGTATGTAGTGGAGGAGAGACTGATGGTGGTCGCTACTAGACTATCCCAAGTATGGTGAATTACTCGCCGCTTGTCACCCCCCCGAAGTTATCCTTGCATTACCAAAATCTTCCTTGGTGTTGGACGTTTGAGCTACTTGACGCAAAGCTTCTTGAACTTAGAAATGATCTTCTTAGAGGTTAGAGATAGGGAGATATCCTAACCTTCTTTGGTCTTAAAAGGATCGCAAGTATCCCCAAGGATTACTCTAACATAGCTGGATGGTTGTTCTAATAAGTATTCTTTAGGGATGACTATGGCTCCCAAATTGTAGCTACGCTCAAGCTAGTCCTTAAATGTGATACAATTCTCTAAGACATGGCCAAATATGCGGTAGTAGAGGCAATAGCTAGGATCATCACTCCTGCCCACTTTTGCTGGCCTCTTAGACTTTGGTAAATGAAAGTCAGGTTTCTTTAAGAGATTCTTAAAGATTTTCCTAACTACCTCCCTCTTGAATGAATATTTCTTATTCAATCTATCGGCAAGAGTAAGTGGAAAGTAGCTACTTGGTGGTGGATATGAATACCACTGTTGGGTAGGCTGTTGAGGTGGTGGAAATGATCACTGTGGTGGTTGTGGTGGCCGGTATGATGGCCGAGGTGGTGGAAGAGGAGGTGGCAAAGGAGAGGCTCTCATAGTCTCTCATCTTGAACTCGCTTTTCTCCTCCACTAAAATAATTGTCCAGCTTCTTCTTCTAACACCTCGTGGCTTGGGCTAGATGATTAATTGATGAGAACAGCTGTTTGGCTTCATCTTATAGGCTAGCCGCCTTGTTGATTAATCTCTCAAATATTTTGATGGTAAAGCCCTTAAATATGAAGGCGACCGAGCCATGGATATTCTTGAGAAAAATCTCAATGGCATGCTGTTCGGACAGCTGTGGTTTGCATTTCATGGTTAGGTTGCGCCACCTGAGAATGTAATCAACAAGGAACTCGTTGAGTTTCTTTTTCTCTACAATGAGGTCGCCTACAATCACCCTCTGTTGAGCCCTAGAAACCTCTTGATGAAGAGGTGCTCCAACTCAGCAAAAGTCTTCACCAAACCATTAGCATTACCAATGAAATGCAACACCTACAGGCTAGCGAAAAGGAGGAAGGAGTGCATTGCGCCCCGGTATTTGACTCTAAGTATGCAATGAGTTATCATGGGTTCTCACTATCATCAAAGATCTTGAAGGAAGCTGGCACAAAACCCTAAATAAAATAAAAACTAAATAGTAATCTAAACCTAAAAGATAAACCCAAAAATAAAACCTAAAAATAAATAAAAAATAAAACCTAAACCATAAACAAAAAAAACCTAAACCTAAAATAAACAAAATAAAATAAATATGAACCTAAATTAAAATAAACTAAAGTAAAATAAATAAAACCTAAACCTAAAACTATAATAAACTAAACCTAAACCCTACACTAAATAAAATAAAATAAATAAAAAATAAACCTAAAACTAAATTAAAAGAAAACCTAAAAAAAACCTAAAATAAAACCTAAAATCCCAAACTAAAAAAAATAAAAAATCTAAGCCTAAACCTAAAATAAAAAAAAACTTAAACCTAAAAAAAGAAAAAGAAAAATAAAATATAAACATAAACTAAACCTAAAAAAAAATAAAATAAAAACTTAAACTAAAATAATTAAACCAAATATAAATAAATAAAATAAAAGATAAACCTAAATAAAAATAACAAATAAAATAAATTAAGATAAAAAAAATAAACTAAATAAACTAAATGACCTAAACCTGCCAGTTTGCTTAACCATACTATAAACTCATAAACCCTAAACCCTATCTGCAAACACCTGCATGAGCCTACAGGCCCTAAACCTGACCCTGGAGTCCTGGGCCCTGGGCTAAACCCACCTAAACTCTGGCCACTGACCTGGCTAAGGCCTGAGCCACTGACCCTGGGCCACTGACTCCCAACCTGGGCCCCACCACCACTGGGCCTGGAGTTCTGAGCCCCACCTGAAGGCTTTAGGCCAGAGTTAGGCCTACCTGAGGCTGAGCCATTAGGCCCTGGGCCCTAAACCCTCCTGAGCCACTGGTAACCCCCATCCATACCTGACCCTAAATAAATGACCTAAACCCTAGATAAATCTTGGGCCTAAACCCACACTGGGCCCTAAACCCTAAATCCACAGGCCAAACAGAGCCTCATGCTCAAAATAAATAAACCTAAAAAATAAAATAAATAAAGCCATTTAAATAAGATAATAATAAAATAAAATAAATGCCTAAACTAAAACCTAAACCTAAACCAAAAATAAATAAATAAATAAACTAATTAAAATAAACTAAAATAAAATAAATAAAAGCCTAAAAATAGAAAACTTAAATAAAATAAAAACTAAATGTAAACTAAAACAAAATAAACCTAAAATAAAATAAAATAAAAACTTAAACCTAAAAAATAAACCTTAAATTAAAATCTAAAAATAAATAAAAAATAAAACTTAAGCGTTAAACTAAAAAAAAAAATCCTAAAATAAAATAAAATAAACAAAGAAACCCAAACCTAAACTAAAATAAACTAAACTAAAATTAATAAACACAAACCTATTCTTAAATTAACTAAACCTAAACCTAAACTTAAAATAAATAAAATAAAATAAAAATAGACCTACACTAAATATAAAACCTAAAATAAAACTAAAAGCTAAACCTAAAAAAAATAAAATAATAACCTAAACCTAAACCTAAAAATAAAAAATAAAACCTAAACCTAAAAAATAAAAAAAATAAAACTCACCTAAAAAATAAACTTAAACCTAAAAAATAAACTAAAATAAAAACCTAAACTAAAATAAAGAAACCTAAAATAAATAAACTAAACTAAATAAAAAAAAAATAAACTTAAATAAAAATAAAAAATTAAAATAAACTAAAATAAATAAAAAATAAACTTAATAAACCTAAACATACCGGTTTACTTAATTTAGGAGAAAAACCCTAAACCCTAAAGGCATAAACCCTAAAACCCTAAACCTAAACCCTAAACCCTAAACCTTAACCCTAAACCCTAAACCATAAACTGCAAACCATAAACCTAAACTTAAAATAATTAAATAAATTTAAAAATAAACCTAAACCATAAAACCTAATAAGCCTAAACCCTAAAAATGAGCAGAACCTTGACGACAGGAACATCACCATCAAACAGGATCAGTTTAGATCTGGTGGTGGAGACAAAGGCGGAGGTGGCGGTTATCGCAGCGGAGGTGGGGGATCTAGAGGTGCTGGTGGATATGGACATGGTGGTCAGAGTAGTGGTGGTTATGGAGGCAGGAGGAGCGATGGAGGTTACAGCCGTGGTTGTGACGGAGGGAGAGATCGGGGATATGATGGTGGATCCCCCTACTCGAGAGGCTAGGGTGGTTTTGATGGGAACTGGAGAAACCGAAGAACGATAAATCTGATCTACTACTTATGGAACTGTTTCTTTACAATAGAGATGGTTCTAGTTATCTAGGGTTTTCTATTTTCTCTAAGCGTGCTCATTTTTTATATATGTCACCTTGTATTTTAGAAAACCTTGTGTGTTACTTGGTTGATCAAATCTAAAAGAGGAAATGTTGAATCTGAATTTGTTCTCTATTAAATTTTAAAAAAAAACTAAAATCTATAAAGCCTAAACTGAATCATGAATCCTGAACCTAAAACCTAAACCCTAAACCCTAACAACCCTAAACCCTAAACCCTAAATCGTAAAACCTTAAACCTTAAACCCTAAACCCTAAAACTTAAACCCTAAACCTTAAACCCTAAACCCAAAAGAAAAGCCTAAACCATAAGCCGTAAACCCTAAACTCCAAACCCTAAATCCTAAACCCAAAACCCTAAAAAGCAAAAAAACCTAAAGCTAAACTAAATAAAATCCAAAAATAAAATAAACAAAAAAACTTAAACCAAAATAAAATAAAAAATAAGATAATTAAAAAAATAAACTAAAATAATTAAACTAAACTAAATAAAATTAAAAAATAAACTTAAATAAAAATACAAAATAAAATAAACTAAAATGAATAAAAAATAAACTAAATAAACCTAAACGTAACATTATAGTTAATTTTTTTTTAGAAAAAATCCCTAAACACTAAACCTTAAACCCTATTCCCTATAACATAAAACCTAAAGCCACAATGCTAAACCCTAAACCCTAAACCCTAAACCCTAAACACTAAACAACCCTCAACCGTAAACCCAAAACCAAAAACCCTAAAAGCATAAACCCTAAACCTTAAATCTTAAACCATAAACCTTAAACCCTAAACTCTAACCCTAAACCCTAAACCCGAAACCCTAAACCTAAACCTAAAGTTACTAAATAATTTAAAAATTAAACTTAAAGATTGAAACCTAATAAACCTAAACCCTAAGAATGGGTAGAACCTTGACGGTTGGAACATCACCATCAACCAGGCTTAGTCTAGGTCTAGCAGTGGTGGCGAAGCCAAAGATAGCGATTATTGCAGTGGTGGTGGGGGATCTAGAGTGCTAGTGGATATGGCAGTGCTGGTGGATCTCGCTACTCAAGAGGTCGGGGTGGTTCTGATGGGAACTTGAGAAATTGAATAACGACCGATCTGATCTGCTGCTTATGGAACTATGTCTTTATATTAAAGATGGTTCTAGTTATCTAGGGTCTTTGATTTGCTCCATATATGCTCATTTTTTATCTCTAGTGTCACTTGTGTCTTAGAAAACTTGGTGTGTTACTTGGTTGATGAAATTGAAAAAAGAAAGAAATATTGAATATGAATTTATTCTCTATTAAAAAAAACCAAAAACCCTAAACTAAAACCTGAACCCTAAACTTAAAACCTAAATCTTAAACCCTATAACCTAAAAAACTTAAACCCTAAACTAAACCGTTAACCCTAAAACCCTAAACTCTAAACCCTAAACCTTAAACCTACAACCTTAAACCCTAAATGATGGCGGCATGGTGGTGATGGTGTGTGTGTGTGTGTGTGGGGAGGGAGTTCTGGAGGTGGTGGGAGGAGGGACGAAGGTTACAGCCATGGTGGTGGCGTAGGGAGAGATCAAGGATATTATGGTGGATCCCACTACTAGATAGGCCGGGGTGGTTCTGATGGGAACCGGAGAAATTAAAGAATGGCCAAGCTGATTTGCTGCTTATGGAATTGTGGCTCTACTGTAGAGACGGTTCTACTTATCTACGGGTTTTGATTTACTCTATGCATGCTCATTTTTGATCTATGTCGTCGCTTGTGTCTTAGAAAACTTGATGTGTTACTTGGTTGATGAAATCAAAAAGAAGAAATATTGAATATGAATTTGTTCTCTGTTAAAAAAACCAAAAATACTAAACCTTAAACTAAAACCTGAACCATAAACCTAAAACATAAACCCTAAACGATGAACCTTAAACCCTATAAACAGTAAACCCTAAAACCTAAACCCTAAACCCTAAACCGTAAACCCTAAAGTCCCCTAAATGTAAATAAAAACCTAAACTAAACTAAAAAAATAAAAAACCAAAATAAAATAAAAACTAAACCCTAAATAAAAATAAAATATACCTAAAATAAAATAAAATAAAAACTATATAAAAACCTAAACCTAAAAAATAAACCTAAAAATAAAAACTAAAAATAAATAAATAAATAAAACCTAAACCCTAAACTAAAAAAAATCCTAAACCTAAAATAAAAATAAAATTAACCTAAACCTAAACTAAAATAAATAAAACCTAATCCTAAACCTAAAATAAACTAAAACTAAACCTAAACCTGAACAAAAAAATTAAATAAACTAAAAATAAACCTAAACCTAAACTAAAAAATATAACCTAAAAATAAACCTAAAACCTAAACCTAAAAAATAAAATAAGAACTCAAACCAAACCTAAAAATAAAAAAAAAAATCTAAACCTAAAAATTAAAATAAAAAAAAACTAAACTAAAAATAAATATAAACATAAACCTAAACCTAAAAAATAAACTAAAATAAAGAACCCAAACTAAAATAAATAGACGCAAAATAAATAAACTAAACTACAACAACAACAACAACAACAACAACAACAAGCCTTAATCCCACTAGGTGGGGTCGGCTACCTGAATCCTTCGTCTCCATTGTGTCCTATTATGTGTAAAATTCTCATTTAAGTCAAGTATAAATAAAAAAACCTCTAAACCTTAAAGCTAAACCCTAAATCCTAAACCCTAAATCGTAAACCCTAAACCCTAAACCCTAAGACTAACCCTATACCTACAACCCTAAACCCTAAACCCTAAACCTTAAAACCTAAAAAACCCAAAAACCTTAAACCTTAAACTAACCCAAACCCTTTGTGAGGTTTGTTGGCTATGATGGCTAGGATGTTAAATCTTTTTTGTTGGTTGGTAGTAATATTTGTGTTTGTAACCCTCCTTTCGGAGTATGGCTGCTCACAATTTTTTGTTGCCCCTTCTAATTTTCATGACTAAGCCCGAGCCTTTTCTTTCCATTATCTTTATCTTTGTTTATTTTCTTTTATTGTGTTTATCTTTGCTTTAGTTTTTTTCTTGTGGGTTTCCTTCGCTTGTTCTTATGTCTCTTTAGATGAATTGCTGACCTGCTCAGGGATTCTGTGATACCGCTATTCTTTTCTTAGTTTTTCCTTTTGCTTTTTACTATCTTTTGTATTACTTAGGGGATTTTTCTCTTTAGGTCCTTTTGTAGGTCTTTGAGCAATAGTCTTTGAGTGTTATCCCCTTTAAGGTCATCGTTTCCTTTTCTTTTTTGTAATAAAATTTCCTCTTTTTCCTAAGAAAATAAAATAAAAACCCTAAACCTACAACCCTAACCCCTAAGCCCAAAAACTCAAACCCTAAACCCCTAAACCCTAAACCCTAAAAACCTAAAAACCTAAACCTAAACTAAATAAAACTGAAAAATAACATAAATAAAAAACCTAAATCTAAATAAAATAATAAAATAAAATAAAATAAAAACCTAAACTAAAACCTAAACCTTAACCTAAAACCTAAACCTAAACTGTAAAAATAAAATAAAATAAAACTAAAAACTAAACTAAAATAAAATAAATAAAACCTAAACTAAATAAAAAAAATAAAATAAACCTAAAAATAAAAAAATAAAATAAAATAAAAATTAAATGTAAAATAAAAATAAATAAACCTAAAATAAAATAAAATATAAACTAAATAAAAATCTAAACCTAAAAAATAAACTTAAAAATAAAACCTAAAAATAAATAAAAAATAAAACTAAAACCCTAAACTAAAAGAAATACCTAAAAATAAAATAAACCAAAGCCTAAACTAAATTAAACTAAACAAAAAAATAAAAATAAAACCTAAACCTAAACCTAAACCCTAAATAAAATAAAATAAACTAAAATAAAAATAAACTAAAACCTAAACCTAAAACCTAAAATAAAATAAACTAAACCTAAAAGTAAAAAAATAAAACCTAAACTAAAATTAAAATTAAAATAAACTAAACTAAAATATGCACTTTAAAAAAAACTAAAATAAAACCAAATAAATAAACCTAAAATAAATAAACTAAATTAAACAAAATAAAATATAAATAAAATAAATGAAAATAAATGAAATAAACTCAATAAACTAGCATGGTTTGATTAAAACCACTAAACACTAAACCCTAAAAAACCCACTAAACCTACACAAAGGCTTTGTACTACCACTGACCCACTAAATCCTGGGCCACTGACCCTAAACTAAACCTCTACCCTAAACCCTAAATCATGGGCCTTAGACTACTAAACCCTGGGTTGCAGACAGCCTTAACCCAACTAACCTCTATATAAAACCTAAACCTATTAAATAAAACTTAATAATAAGATAAAATAAAACCACTTAAATAAAAATAAAATAAAATAAAAATAAACTAAAATAAACAAATAAAACCTAAACTAAACTAAAATAAAACTCAAGAATAAAATTCTAAATAAAATAAAAACTAAACATAAAATTAAAATAAAATAAATCTAAAATAAAATAAAATAAAAACATAAACCCAAAATAAATAAAATAAACCTAATCTAAACTAAAAAAAAAAAAAACTAAACCTAAAATAAAAATAAAATAAACAAAAATAAAATTAAATTAAATAAACCTAAACCTAAAATTAAATAAAATAAACTCAAACAAATAAAACCTAAACCTAAACCTAAAATAAACTAAACCTAAACCTAAAATAAACTAAACCTAAACCTAAACCTAAACTAAATAAAATAAAATAAACTCAAATAAACCGAAACCTAAACTAAAAAATTAAACCTAAAACTAAACCTAAAATAAAAACATAAAACAAAAAAATAAAAAAATAAAATAAAAACTTAAACCTAAAAATAAATAATAAAACTTAATCCTAAAAAACTAAAAAATTAAAAAACTAAACTAAAAGATTTGCATAAACCTAAACCTAAACTTAAAAAATAAACTAAAATAAAAAACCTAAACTAAAATAAATAAACTAAACAAAATAAAAAAAATAAACCTAAATAAAAATAAATAATAAAATAAATCAAAATAAATAAAAAATAAACTAAATAAACTAAATAATCCTAAACCTACAAGTTTACTTAATTTTTTTTAGAAAATCCTAAAACCCTAAAGCCTAAACCCTAAACCATAAACCGTAAACCTTAAACCCTAACCTTAAACCACAAACCCTAAACCTAAACATATAATAACTAAATAAATTAAAAAAATAAACTTAAACCCTAAAAAATAGTAAACTTAAACCCTAAGAATGGGTAGAACCTTGACAATAGGAACATCACCATCAACCAGGCTCAGTCTAGATCTAGAGATGGAGGCGAAGGCGGAGGTGGAGGTTATCGCAGTGGTGGTGGGGGATCTAGAGGTGCTGGTGGATATGGAGGTGGTGGTTAGAGCAGTGATGGTTATGGAGGTGGGAGGAGTGATCGAGGTTACAACCGTGGTGGTGGCGAAGGGAGAGATTGGGGATATGATGGTGGATCTTGCTACTCGAGAGGCCAGGGTGGTTCTGATGAGAACAGAAGAAACTGAAGAACGGCTGATCCGATCTGCTGCTTATGGAACTATATCTTTATGGTAGAGATGGTTCTAGTTGTCTAGAGTTTTCTATTTGCACTATCTATGCACATTTTTTATCTTTGTCGTTGCTTGTGTCTTAGAAAATTTGGTGTGTTACTTGGTTGATGAAATTAGAAATAAAAATAAAAAACCTAAACTAAAATAAATAAACCAAAATAGATAAACTAAATTAAATAAAATAAAAATTAACTTAAATAAAGATAAAAATAAAATAAAGTAAAATAAATAAAAAATAAACTAAATAAACCCTAACCCTAAACCATAAACCCTAAACCCTGAACCTTAAACCTGTAACCTTAAACCCTAAACCCTAAACCTTAAAACCCTAAACCTTAAACCCTAAACCCTAAACTTTAAACACTAAATCCTACAAACCTAAACCCTAAACCCCAAACCCTAAACCCTATACCCTATACCTTAAAAACCTTAAAACCTAAACTTAAATGAAATAAATCCTAAAAATAAAATAAATAAAAAAACCTAAACCTAAATAAAATAAAATAAAAACCTAAATTAAAACTTAAACATAAACCTAAACATAAAAAAATAAACTAAAATAAAATAAATAAAGACCTAAACTAAACTAAAAAATAAAATAAACCAAAATACGAAACCAAAATAAAATAAAAACTAAACATAAAATAAAATAAAATAAAATAAAAAATAAATAAAAACCTAAACCCTAATATAAAAAACCTAAACCTAAAATAAAAATAAAATAAATGAAAACTTAAACTAAAATAAACTAATCTAAAAAAATAAAACCTAAACCTAAACCTAATCATAAACAATAAATAAAATAAAATAAACTAAAAATAAACCTAAACCTAAATTAAAAAATAAAACTTAAAAATAGACTTAAAATAAAAATCTAAACCTAAAAAATAAAATTAAAACCTAAAAAAAAATAAAAAAATAAAATACATAAATAAAATAAAAAAAAAAAAAAATAATAAACCTAAACCTAAACCTAAAAAATAAACTAAAATAAAAATATTAAACTAAAATAAATAAAATTAAAATAAACAAACTAAACTAAATAAAAATTAAAAATAAATTTAAAAAATTAAAAATTAAATAAATTGAAAGAAATAAATAATATACTAAATAAACTAAATAAATCTAAACCTGCCTATACTTTTTAAAAAAAAAAAACTCAACATCACAGGCCCTGGCGTTAAACTAAACTAATGCTCTATGCTAAATATCCTAACCCTAGGCCAACCTGGGCCTTACCCTGGCTGACTGACCCTAAATCCTGGGTACCAGGCCACTGGGCCACCAAGACCACTAACCACTGGGCCTGGTGACCATGGGCCCTAGATCCACACCATGGGCCACTAAACCTAGCTAGCCACTGGTGACAAACCTGGGCCCTGAGCCCAGTGACCTAAATCCTGGCCTCTGGGCCACTAGGCCAGGCCATGAGCCACTTACCCTGAGCCACAAACCCTAAACCACAAATACCTAGGCCCTGGGCCTGGGCCTGGGCCTAAACTGGGCCAAACCTAACTTAGATAAATAAAACTTAATAATAAAATAATAAATAGCTAAATAAAATAGATAAATGAGGGATAAAACCTAAACTAAACCTATAAAATAATAAATTAAGAATGAAATAAAGATAATAAGATAAAAAACCAAACTAGATAAGATATAAACTAAAATACAGATAAAATGACTAAATAAAGATAAGATAATAAGATAAATATAAAAGATAAAATAAATGACTAGATAAACCTACTGCCAGTTTGCTTAAAAACAAAGATCCTGACCCAGGCCCTAGATCCTAAACCCAGGCCCTAAAACTAATCCAGGAGCCTGAGCCACAAGACTATCCTACACTGGCCCTAAATGACCCTATCCTACCCTATGCCATGTACATGCCTGAGCCCTAGGCTGACTAGCCTGACCACACCTGTCACCACAGACCTGGGACTGGGCCTAAACCCAGGCTGAGGCTGAGCCCTAAAATCATGAGCCTGAGGCTGAGCCCTAGCCCCAGACTAGGCTGGGCCCTAAAGACCTGGGCCAGCAAGACCATAAGACCAGCCAACAGGTTTGTTTGGTTTTTTTAAAGAAAACCACTGAGCCCTAAATAGATCTTAGGCCCTAGGCCTTAAACCCAACCAGGCCCCAGACCCTAAACAGACCCTAGATCCTGGACACCACAAACCACCACTGAGGCTCCTAAAAACCTAAAACCAAAACCCTCAAACTGACTCTAAAGCTATACTCCATCCATAACCCCCCTAAACCCACCCTAAACCTTAAACCCAAACTCTAAACCCTGACCTCCTAAACCACAAAGCATAAACCCACTCCCTAAACCCTAAACCACTCCACAACCCCCAGCAAACCTAAACCACAAACCTATAATAACTAATTAAATTAAAAAATAAACTTAAACCTTAAAAAATAGTAAACCTTAGCCCTAAGAATGGGCAGAACCTTGATAATAGGAACATCACCATCAATTAGGCTCAGTCTAGATCTAGAGGTGGAGGCGAAGGCAATTATCAGTGGTGGTGGGGGATGAGGTCTTGGTGGATATGGAGTCTTGGGAGTAGTGGTGGTTATGGAGGTGGTAGGAGCAATGAAGGTTACAACCGTGGTGGTGGCAGAGGGAGAGATCAGGGATATGATGGTGGATCCTACTACTCAAGAGGTCGGGTGGTTCTGATGAGAACAAGAGAAATTGAAGAATGGTAGATCTGATCTGCTGCTTATGGAACTATGTCTTTATTGTAGAGATGGTTCTAGTTACTAGGGTTTTTGATTTACACTATCTGTGCATATTTTTTACCTATGTCGTTGCTTGTGTCTTAAAAAACTTTGTGTGTTGCTTGGTTGATGAAATCAAAAATGAAAATAAAAAACCTAAACAAAAATAAATAAACCAAAATAAATAACATAAACTAAATAAAAATAAAATAAACTTAAATAAGGACAAAAAATAAAATAAAGTAAAATAAATAAAAAATAAACTAAATAAACCCTAATGCTAAAGCCTAAACCCTGAACCATAAACATGCAACACTAAAACCTAAACCCTAAACCTTAAAACACTAAACCCTAGACCTTAAAACCCTAAACCCTAAACCCTAAACCTTAAACCTTAAATCTTAAACCCAAAACCCTAAACCCTATACCTTAAAAACCTAAAAAACCTAAACCTAAAATAAATAAAACCTAAAAATAAAATAAACAAAAAAACTTAAACCTAAAAAAAATAAAAAAATAAAATAAAATAAAAACCTAAACTAAAACTTAAATGTAAACCTAAACATAAAAATAAAATAAAGAAAATAAAAACTAAAATAAAATAAAATAAATAAAGACTTAAACTAAACTAAAAAATAAAATAAACCTAAAAATACAAAACCAAAATAAAATAAAAACTAAACATAAAATAAAATAAAAAATAAATAAAAACCTAAACTTAAAAAATAAACCTAAAAATAAATAAAAAATAAAACCTAAACCCTAATATAAAAAAAACCTAAACCTAAAATAAAAATAAAATAAATGAAAACTTAAACTAAATCAAAATAAACTTAAAAAATAAAACCTAAACCCAAACCTAATCCTATACAATAAATAAAATAAAATTAACTAAAAATTAACCTAAACCTAAACTAAAAATAAAACTTAAAATAGACTAAATTAAAAACATAAACCTAAAAATAAAATAAAACCTAAACCTAAAATAAAAATAAAGTTAAACCTAAAAATAAAATATAAATACTAAACTAAAAAAATGCATAAATATAAACTTGAACCTAAATAAATAAAAATAAAAAAAACTAAACTAAAATAAATAAAAGAATAAATAAACTAAACTAAATAAAAATTAAAACAAACCTAAAAAATAAAAAAATAAATTGGATAAACTAAAATAAATAAAATTATACTAAATAAACTAAATAAACCAAAACCTACCAGTTTGCTTATTTTAAAGACCCTAAACACTATACTGTATCCTGGTATGGTTAAATGACCTGTGCCTGACCAAAACCTAAATACAGGCCTAATGACCTAAACCTGAGCCAGGCCTGGGCCTGACCCTGGGCTGCTGGGCCCTAAACCCCAGGCCCTGGGCCCTGGGCCTGGTGACCTAGGCCCTAGGCTGACCCACCTGGGCTAAACCTGAGACCACTGTGGGCCACTATGACCTGGGCCTTGGGCCCACCACTAACCATGGGCCCTGGGCCACTAAACTGACCCTGAAACTGACCTGAAACTGGGCCTGGCAAGCCCTTAAAACCTGACTTAAACATGCATAAGACTGAAATAATAAATAAATGGGCTAGCATAAATAAAATAAGATAAGATGAGAATGGGATAAAGAGCCTAAACTAAGACCTAAATTAAACCTAAAAAATAAAAGAAAAAAAACTAAGATAAAATAAACTACTAAACTAAAATAAAATAAACTTAAATAATGATAAAATAAATAAATAAATGAGCTAGGTGTGGCAACTTAAAGATCCTGGGCACTACCCATCCTGAGCACTGGGCCCTAAACCCTAAACACTAACTGATTCTACCCTAAACCCTAAACCTGTGCCATGCCCTAAACCCTAAACCCTATACTGGATCCTAAACCCTGACCTGGCTTGAAATGCAGACCGGAGCTGGGCTTTAAAGGCCCAAATGGGCTGAGCCCTAGGCCCTAGACCATGGGCTCTAAGGCTGGGCCCTAAACCCTTTAAGCTAACCTGGTGACCAGGCCAACAGTTAAGACCACGACAGGTTTGCTTGGTAAAATACCTGAGCCCAGGCTGACCTAAATCCCTGGGCCCATTCTAGGCCAGATCTGACCCTCCCAAACCTTAAACCCCAAACCCTAAACTAACCCTAAACCCTAAACACTAAACCCTAAAAACCCTAAACCCAGCCCTACTGAAAACAACTGAAAACCCCAACTAAAGCTAAATAAACCATAAACCCACCCCACTGACCCAAACCCTAAACCTTAAAACCCTAAACCTTAAAACCTTAAACCCTAAACCCTAACCCTAAACCCTAAACCTTAAAAGCATAAACTCTAAACCCTAAACCCTAACCTTAAACCACAAACCCTAAACCTAAACCTATAATAACTAAATAAATTAAAAAATAAGTTTAAACCCTAAAAATTAAAAAACCTAAACCCTAAGAATGGGTAGAACCTTGACAACAGGAACATCACCATCAACCGGGCTGGGTCAGATCTGAGATGGAGGCAGGAGGTGGAGGTTATGATGGTGGTGGGGATCTAGAGTGTGGATATGGAGGTGGTGGTCAAAGCAGTGATGGTTATGGAGGTGGGAGGAGCGATGGAGGTTACAACCGTGGTGGTGGCGGAGGGAGATATCGGGGATATGATGGTGGATCCTGCTACTGAAAAGGCTAGGGTGTTTCTGATGAGAATAAGAGAAACAGAAGAACGATTGATCCGATCTGTTGCTTATGGAACTATGTCTTTAAGGTAGAGACGGTTCTAGTTATCTGGGATTTTTGATTTGCACTATGTGTGCAAATTTTTTATCTATGTCATTGCTTATTTCTTAAAGAACTTATTGTGTTACTTGGTTGATGAAATCAAAAATAAAAATAAAAACCTAAACTAAAATAAATAAATCAAAATAAATAAACTAAACTAAATAAAAATAAATTTAAATTTAAATAAAAATAAAAAATAAAATAATGTAAAATAAATAAAAAAATAAACTAAATAAACCCTAACCCTAAACCCTAAACCACAGACCTTAAACCCACCCTAAACCAAAAACACTAAACACAAACCCTAAATCCTAAATATTAAACCCTAAATCCTAAACCCTAAACCCTAAACCTAAATCCCACCTGGGCTACAAACCCCCAAACCCAAACCTACTACCACATCCAAAACACAAAAACTAAACTAAAACCTAAAAATAAAATAAATGACAAAACCTAAACCTAAATAAAATAAAATAAAAACCTAAACAAAAACCTAAATGTAAACCTAAACATAAAAATAAAATAAAAAATAAAAACTAAACTTAAATAATATAAATAAAGACCTAAACTAAACTAAAAAAACAAATAAACCTAAAAAAATACAAAACCAAGATAAAATAAAAATTAAACATAATAAAATAAAATAAAAAATAAATAAAAACCTAAACCTAAAAAATAAACCTAAAAATAAAACTTAAAAATAAATATAAATAAAACCTAAACCCTAATAAAAAAACCTAAACCATAAATAAAAATAAAATAAAGAAAACTTAAACTAAAATAAACTAAACTAAAAAAATAAAACCTAAACCTAAACCTAATCCTAAACAATAAATAAAATAAAATAAACTAAAAATAAACCTAAACCTAAACAAAAAAATAAAACTTCAAAAATGGACCAAATAAAACCTAAACCTAAAAAAAATAAAATAAAAACCTAAACCTAAAAATAAAAAATAGAAGTTAAACCTAAAAGATAAAATATAAATAAAACTAAACTAAAAAAATACACATAAACCTAAACCTGGGCCAAAAAATAAATTAAAATAAAAAAAACTAAACTAAAATAAATAAAACTAAAATAAACTAACTAAACTACATAAAAATTTAAAATAAACCTTAAAAATTAAAATATTAAAAATAAAATAAACAAAAATAAATAAATAATATACTAAATAAACTAAATAAACCTAAACCTACAAATTTACTTAATTTAAAAAAAACCCTAAACCCTAAACCTTATATCCTACTGCGTTAAGTGACCATATGCCTAAGCCTAAAAACCCTGAAAGTGACAACCCTGGGCCCTAAACTGGGCCCCTACCTAACCTGACCTGGGCCTAGGCCCTAAAACCCAGGCCCTAAACAACCTAAGATCCTGGGCACCAGGCCCTGAGCCACTGGGCCCTGACCACAACCATGGGCCATGACTGACACAGGCCTTTGACCAGGCCCTGGGCCAGCAACACCACTAAACCCTAAGATCATGAGGCCCTGGGCTAAAGTCTTGACCACTAAGGCTGGGCCACTTGATCCTAAACTTAAAGGCTGAGCCTGGGCCCCCGACCTGGCCCAAACCCTGGGCCCTAGACCTACCCTACTAAGACCTGGGCCCCAGGCCACCCAGGCCCTCCTAAAACCTCTTAAACCTAAACTAAAAGACCTGATAATAGATAAATAAAAGGCTAAACCTAAAAAAAATGATGGGATAAGACCTAAATAACTGACCTAAACCTAGATAAAATAAAATAAAGATAAAAACTAAAATTAAAAACCTAAACTAAACTAAAAAATAAATAAAGCTAAATGTAAAATAAAGTAAAACTAAACATAAAATAAAATAAAATAAACCTAAAATAAAATAAAAACTAAATAATAACCTAAAAATAAACCTAAAATAAACCTAAAATATATAACAAACTCAAGAAAATCTAAAAATAAATAAAATATAAATAAAATAAAGTAAACCAATAAATAAAATAAATAAAACATAAAGATAAACTATACTTAAACCTAAACCTTAAACTAAATAAAATAAATATAAAATAAACCTAAATAAAAAAAATAAAACCTAAAAAAATAAAAAAAAACCTAAAACCAAAAACATAAAATAAAATAAACCCAAACCCTAAACCTAAAATAAAATTAAAACTTAAACCTTAAAAATAAAATAAAGCTCAAAAAAAAATAAACCTAAACCTAAAATGGACTAAAATAAAACCTAAACTAAAATAAATAAATCTAAAATAAATAAATTAAAATAAATAAAATAAAACTCAAATAAATAAAATAAACTAAATAAATACCTAAACCTATGGGTTGTAATTTTTTCTAAACCTAACTCTAAAACCTAAATCATAAAACCCACTAAACCCTGCACTCCCACACTACCTAAACTACTTAACCCACCTAAACCTACCCTAAACCCTCATCACTGTATCCTAACTACTCCACTCTCACTCCTCCTATAACCATCCACTAAACCCTACCACAACCCAACCCCCCCTAACCCACCCAAAACCACAAGCATATCCTACCCTAACTCCCTAAACCCTGCCCTAAACCCTAAACCCTACCAAAACAAGCCTAAACCTAAACTAACCTTAAACCCTAAATCATAAACTAACCCTGAACTTTAAGAATGGGAAAAACCTTGATGACAAGAACATCATCGTCAACTAGGCTCAGTCTTGATCTGGTGGTGGAGGTGCATGCAGAGGCGGTGTGTGGTGTTTATTTCTCAAACTTGCAAATTTGACAAATAAAAATTATGTATATTATTGGAACACCACGTAGATTCACAGATGTACTCATTAGGGTGATCGGGTGTGACATTGAGGATTGATGTACTATCTCGAGAGGCAGATGTCACCATCCTACAATGAACCTAATCACCTAATGAGGACTCCTAAAAATAAAATAAACCTAAACTTAAACAAAAATAAATAAAACCTAAACCTAAAATAAAATAAAATAAACTAAACCTAAACTAAATAAAATAAAATAAATTAAAAATGAACCTAAACCTAAACTTAAAAATAAAACCTAAAATAAACCTAAAATAAAAACCTAAAACTTAACACGAAAATAATAAAATAAAAACCTAAACTTAAACTTAAAATAAAAAATAAAACCTAAACCTAAAAAATAAAATAAAAATAAAACTAAACTAAAAAAAATAAATTGAAACTTAAACCTAAACCTAAAAACTAAACTAAAATAGAAAACCTAAACTAAAATAAATAAATAAAAATAGAAATAAACTTAAATCATAAAAATAAAATAAAATAAACTAAAATAAAGAAAAAAAATAAACTAAATAATTAGGTTTTAGGGTTTAGGGTTTATGGTTGTAGGTTTAGTGTTGTAGGTTTAGAGTTTAGGGTTTTGGTTTTGGCTTTAGGGTTTAGGGTTTTAGGGGTTTAGGGTTTATGGTTTATAGTTAGTTTAGGGTTTAGGATTTAGGGTTTTAGGGTTTAGGGTTTAGTGTTATCGTTACAGTTTAGGGTATAAGGTTTAGGGTTTTTTAGGGTTTAGGGTTTAAAGTTTAATGTTGTAGGTTTAGGGTTGTTGTTTTAGTGTTTAGGGTTTATGCTTAGTTTTATGGGTTGGAGTTTATGATTTAAGGTTTTGGGGTTTAGTAAGGTTTAGTTTAAATATTTAAAATTTAGTAAACTAGTAGGTTTAGGTTTTTTGTTTATTTAGTTTATTTTTTATTTATTTTTAGTTTATTTTATTTTATATTTTTATTTAGGTTAGTTTTTTATTTTTCTTTAGTTTATTTTATTTATTTTTGGTTTATTTATTTTAGTTTAGGTTTTTTATTTTAATTTTTTTTAAGCTTGGGTTTATGTTTATTTGTTTGTTTAGTTTCATTTTAATTTTATTTTTTATGTTTAGGTTTTTTTATTTTTAGGTTTAGGTTTAGGTTTTTATTTTATTTTTTTCTGTTTATATTTTAAATTTTTATTTTAGGTTTATTTTTAGGTTTTATTCTTTAGTTTAGTTTTAGGTTTATTTTTAGTTTTTTTAATTTTATTTAGTTTAGGGTTTATGTTTATTTTATTTTAGGTTTAAGTTTAGGTTTTATTTATTTTAGTTTAATTTATTGAAGTTTAGGTTTAGGTTTATTATAATTTCTTAATTTTAGTTTTTGGTTTTTTTTCTTTAGTTTAAGGTTTGGGCTTTATTTTTTTATTTTAGGGTTTTGTTTAGTTTAGGTTTAGGTTTAGGTTTTATTTAAGTATAGTTTATTTTAGCTTAGGTTTAGGTTTATTTTATTTTGTTTATTTTAGATTTAGGTTTTTTTTAGTTTATGGTTTAAGTTTTATTTTTAATTTATTTTTAGGTTTTATTTTTAGGTTTATTTTTTAGGTTTAGGTTTTTATTTAGTTTTATTTTATTTTTTGTTAAGTTATTATTTTGTTTAGGTTTTCTTATTTTTATGTTTATTTTATATTTTAGTTTAGTTAAAGTTTTTATTTATTAATTTTAGTTTAGTTTTTATTTTTATTTTATTTTATTTTTAGGTTTAGGTTTTAGTTTAGGTTTTTATTTTATTTTATTTTTTTATTTTTTTTATGTTTAGGTTTTTTATTTATTTTATTTTTATGTTTTATTTAGTTTAGGTTTAGGTTTTTAGGTTTTTAGGGTTTAATGTTTATAGTTTAGGGTTTATGGTTTAAGGTTTAGGGTTTAGGGTTTAGGGTTTTTGGGTTTAGGGTTTAGAGTTTTAGGGTTTAGTGTTAGTTTTAGGGTTAGGGGATTTTTTATGTATTTTTTAGGGTTTAGGGTTTAGGTTTTAGATTTAGGGTTCAAGTTTTAGTTTAGGGTTTAGGGCTTTTGTTTTTTTTCTTTAATAGAGAATAAATTCAAATTCAACATTTCTTCTTCTTACACATCAGCAGTAGCACTCCATGTTTTCTAGGATAGAAGCGATGACATTGATAAAAAATGAGCACACATAGAGCAAATTAAAAACTTTAGATAACTAGAACCGTCTCTACTATAAAGACATAGTTCGATAAGTCATTCTTCAGTTTCTCCAGTTCCCATCAAAACTACCCTAACCTACCTATTAGAGGGTTTAGGGTTTAGGTTTATGGTTTAGGGTTAATGCTTTTAGGGTTTAGAGTTTAGGGTTTAGGGTTTAGGGTTTAGGGTTTAGGGTTTAGGGTTTAGGATTTAGTGTTTTAGGGTTTTAGGGTTTGTTTTTTATTTTAGAGTTTTGGGTTTAGGGTTTAGGGTTTAGTGTATAGGGTTCATGTTTTGGTTTAAGGTTTAAGTATTTTGGTTTTTTTTAATAGAGAACAAATTCAAATTCAAAATTTTCTTTTTATCAATTTCATGAACCAAGTAAATGACATAGATAAAAAATGAGCACGCATAGAGCAATGACATAGATCAAAAATGAGCACGCATAGAGCAAATCAAAAGCCCTAGATAACTAGAAAAATCTCTACTATAAAGACACATTTTTGTAAGCAGCATGCCAGATCGGCCTTTCTTTAGTTTCTCTAGTTCCCATCAGAACTACCCTGGCCTCTCGAGTAGAGGGATCCACCATCATATCCCCGATCTCTCTCTTCGCCACCACCATGGCTATTAACTACGTTGCTCCTCCCACCTCCATAACCACCATTTCTTTGACCATCACCTCCATATCCACCAGCACCTCTAGATCCCCTACCAACACTATGATTATTGCCGCCTCTGCCTTCACCTCCACCGCTAGATCTAGATCGAGCCTAGTTGATGTTGATATTCTTGCTGTCAAGGTTCTGCCCATTCTTAGGGTTTAGGCTTAGGTTTATTAGGTTTTACGGCTCAGATTTATTTTTTAATTTATTTAGTTACTTTAGGTTTAGATTTAAGGTTTAGTGTTTAGGGTTTATGGTTTACTGTTAAGGCTTGGGGTATAGAGTTTAGGTTTTTTTTTTTAATTTTAAACTCAAATGATTCCATAACAAACAAGAAATTACCAAAACAAGTGAGACATTATCCTCTAACAACTAATAAGTGAGGATAAAATAAAATGTAATTCAAAAATTCATAAAAATAATATTTCAAAAAGGGATTGAACTCTTAGAGAAAATAAACTTTTATTTTATAGAAGGACAATAAAGCTTAGTCAAACAAGTAGAAACCCATATCATCATCAGATTGCTCATCAGAATCTTCCTTCTTCTCTTCCATTACAACATGCATTAGCGAAAGAGTAAGGAAGCATCAAAGACCCACATCAAATTTACTAGAATCTTTCAAATAATCCTTAACCTTCTCGGCCTACGGGTATGAGTAATCAGTGGCAATCGTGATGGTGAGGAAATTCTTGTAAGCGTTGATGAACACGTGGGACACTACAACAAGGGTGGGATAAGAGAGCGCCAGTGAGAGAGAAGTGATCATTAAAAGGGCTGCCAATAACATCTCAATGAGATCATCTTTAGTGAGGTCAAGCACCTTAGGACTGAACACTAAACCATCATCATACACAAACTGGACGATAAGGCCATGAGAGAATGGCCTAGTCCCCAACTTAGCGAGGATAGCAACCTCAGAAGATCCCACCTTATCGCCTTTTTTAATCAGCTCAACCGGGGTGATAATTTCAACAGAACCTGGAAGAAAGAGGTTTGTGAATGATCCAAACCAATGCTACCTAGGGGAACCACAAAATCAATAGGTGCAACAAGACCAACATTGGCAGGAGCACCAACTTTGTATTTCTCAACCTCTTCCCTAACTTCTTTAAGATCAACTTTCATAAAAATTAGCTCAATCGTGGTTTAGGGTTTATGCTTTTACGATTTATGCTTTTAGGGTTTAGGGTTTAGTGTTAGGGTTTTGGATTTAGAGCTTTGGGTTTATGATTTAGGGTTTAAAGTTTAGGGTTTTGGGTTTAGAGTTTTTTATGGTTTAGGGTTTAGGGTTTAGGGTTGTAGGTTTAATGTTGTATGTTTAAGATTTAGGGTTTAGGGTTTAAGATTTATGGATTAGGTTTTTTTATTTTTAAAATTAAGTACACTGGTAGGTTTATATTTATTTAGTTTATTTTATTTATTTATTATTTATTTTAGATTATTTTATTTTTTATTTTTATTTAAGTTTATTTTTTTATTTAGTTAATTTATTTATTTTTGATTTATTTATTTTCATTTTAGAGTTTTTATTTTTCCTTATCTTTTAGGTTTAGGTTTAGGTTTATTTTTTAGTTGAGTTTTATTTTTATTTTATCTTTTACGTTTAGGTTATATTTTTGACTTTTTGGTTTAGGTTTAGATTTATATATTTTTTTTTGTGTATTTTTTAAGTTTCTATTTTAGTTTATTTTTAGATTTTATTTTTTAGTTTAGGTTTAGGTTTAGGTTTAGTTTATTTTATTCAATTTAGTTTAGGTTTTTGTTTAGGTTTTATTTATTTTATGTTTAGGTTTATGTTTTATTTATTTTATTTTAGTTTAGTTTATTTTAGTTTAGGTTTTGGCTTATTTTATTTTGTTTATTAGATTTTTATTTTAGGGTTTAGTTTTTTTTTAGTTTAGGATTTTATGTTTTATTTTTTATTTATTTTGAGGTTTATTTTTTAGGTTTAGGTTTTTATTTTATCTTATTTTAGGTTTATTTTATTTTTATTTTGTGTTTAGTTTATATTTTATTTAGGTTTTTTATTCTAAGGTTTATTTTATTTTTAGTTTAGTTTTAGTTTTTATTTATTTTATTTTATTTTATTTTTATTTTTTATTTTATCTTATTTTTAGGTTTAGGTTTAGGTTTTAGTTTAGGTTTTATTTTACTTTATTTTTTATTTTATATAGTTTTATGTTTTTTTATTTAATTATTATTAGCTTTTATTTAGTTTAGGTTTAGGTTTTCAGGTTTTTAGGGTTTACGATTTAGGGATTAGGATTTACGGTTTTAGGGTTTAGGGTTAAGGTTTAAGGTTTAGGGTTTAGGGTTTAGGGTTTAGGGTTTAGGGTTTTAGTGTTTAGGGTTTAGGGTTTAGGGTTTATGGTTTGGGGTTTAGGGTTAGTGTTTATTTTATTATCAATTATTTTTAGTTTTATTTTAGGGTTTAGGGTTTAGGATTTAGGGTTTAGGTTTTAGGTTTAGGGTTTAGGTTTTAGTTAAGGGTTTTGGGTTTTTGTATTTTTTTCTAACAAAGAGAAAAGATTCAACATTTCTTCTTTAGTTTTCATCAACCAAGTAACACATAAAATTTCTCAGCCCTATCGAACTACCGCCTCTCGAGTAGGGGATCCACCATCATATCCACGCTTCTCCCCACCACCACCCGGTAGTAACCTCAGCCCATTAGGTTATTTTAATTTATTTTATTTTTATGTTTTATTTAGTTTAGGTTTAGTTTTAAAGTTTTTAGCATTTAGGGTTTAGGGTTTAGGGTTTAGGGTTTGGGGTTTAAGTTTATGGTTTGGGGTTTAGGGTTTAGGTTTATGGTTTGGGGTTTAGGGTTTGGGGTTTAGGTTTAGTTTAGGGAGTTAGGGTTGTATTTTTTAATTTAGTTTGGTTTTTTAGTTTTGAGGTTTAGGTTTTGGGTTGTAGGTTTAGGTGAGTTATTTTGGGATTATGGCTTTCTTTATTGACTTTGTATTTATTCTTTTTTTTTTATTTTGTTAGGGTAGTGGTAGTTTTAGTTTAGGTTTAGTTTAGGTTTATTTTAAATTAAAGGTACTTATAAGAATTTTATTATTTATTTTGAGGGTTTTGGGTTTTTAGGGTTAGCTTAGGGTTTATGCCTTTTTTAAATACTTGGAGTTTTGGGTTATTTAATTTAGTGTATTTTTAATTTATTTTAGTTTATTTTATTTTAAATTTTTATTTATGTTTATTTTTTAGTTTTAGTTAGTTTAATTTATTTATTTTAGGTTTATTTATCTTACTTTAGGTTTTAATTACTTTATTTTTTTTTAGTTTTATTTTTTAGTTGAGATTTATTTTTATTTTATTTTTGAGGTTTATTTTATTTTTTTTATGTTTAGGTTTAGATTTTCATTTTATTTTTTTAGGTTTAGATTTTAGGATTTTATTTTAGGTTTATTTTTAGATTTTATTTTTTTAGTTTAGGATTAGGTTTATTTTTAGTTTATTTTATTTTATTTAGATTAGGTTTAGGTTTAGGTTTAGTTTATTTTAGGTTTAGGCTTAGGTTTTATTTATTTTAGTTCAATTTATTTTAGTTTAGGTTTAGGTTTATTTTATTTTGTATATTTTTTTATTTTAGGTTCATGTTTTTTTTGTTTAGGGTTTTGGTTTTATTTATTATTTATTTTCAGGTTTTTTTTAGTTTTATGTTTTTATTTAGTTTTTTTAGGTTTATTTTATTTTTTTAGATTTAGTTTTTATTTTCTTTAAGTTTTTTATTCTTAGGTTTATTTTTTTTATTTAGTTTAGTTTAGGTTATTAATTATTTTATATTAGTTTATTTTATTTTATTTTTAGGTTTAGGTTTAGGTTTAGGTTTTAGTTTAAGTTTTTTTATTTTATTTTATTTTATATGTTTATTATATATTTTATTGTATTTATTTAGTTTAAGTTTATATTTTAGGGTTTAGGGTTTATGGTATTTATTTTAGTGGGTTTTATTTAGGGTTTAGGTTTAGTAGGGTAGGGTTTAGGTTTAGGAATTAGGTTTTTTTTAGTGTTTAGCTTTAGGGTTTTAAAAAAATTAAAACCGATAGGTTTAGGTTTATTTAGTTTTTTTTATTTATTTTTAGTTTATAATATTTTTTATTTTATTTAAGTTTATTTTTTATTTTATTTTAGTTTAGCTATTTATTTTAGGTATTTATTTTTTATTTTTTTTTAAGTTTAGGGTTTGGGTTGGTTATTAGGGTTTAAGTTCTTTTAAATTTACAAATTATTTTTATTTAGTTTATTTAGTATTTTTTTATTTATTTTAGTTTATTTTATTTTAAATTTTATTTATGTTTATTTTTTTTAGTTTAATTTATTTAGGTTTATTTATTTTACTATGTTTATTAATTTAGTTAATTTAGTTTTAGTTTATCTTTTAGTAGAGATTTTTTTTATTTATTTTTTTGAGGTTTATTTTATTTTTTTTTAATTTTAGTGTTTAGATTTTCATTTTTTTTTTATTTTAGATTTTGATTTTTTGATTATTTTTTAGATTTTTTTTAATATTTTATTTTATTTTTATTTTATATTTAGATTTATTTTGGTTTGGGTTTAGTTTATTTTAGTTTAGGCTTAAGTTTATTTATTTTAGTTTAGTTTATTTTAGTTTAGTTAGGTTTTTATTTATTTTAGGGTTTAGGTTATAGGTTTATGTTCCTTTTAAATCTAAGTAGGGTTTTGGGTTTTTAGTTTATTTAAAGTATTTTATTTATTTTAGTTTATTTTATTTTAATTTTTATTGTTTATTTTTTTTATTTTTAGTTAGTTTAATTTTATTTACTTTAGGTTTATTTATTTTACTTTAGGTTTTAATTTTTTATTTTATTTTAGTTTAGTTTTTTAGATTTCATTTTATTTTTATTTTTGAGGTTTATGTTTTATTTTTATTTTTTTGTTAAGTTTACAATTTCATTTTATTTTTTAGGTTTAGATTTTAGGATTTTATTTTAGGTTAATTTTAGATTTTATTTTTATTTTAGATGGTTTATTTTAATTTATTTTAGATTAGGTTTAGGTTTGTTTTATTTTAGGTTTAGGTTCTTTTATTTTAGTTCACTTTATTTTAGTTTAGTTTAGGTTTATTTAATTGGTTTATTTTATTTTTATTTTAGGTTCAAGTTTTATTTGTTTAGGTTTATTTTTTAATTTATTTTTAGGTAGGTTTAGGTTTCTTTTATTTTTATTTATTTTATTTATTTACTTTAGGTTATTAATTATTATTAGTTTTTATTTAGGTTTAGGTAGTTTTTGGTTATATTTATTTTATTTAGGTTTAAGTTTATTATATTTTTTATTAGGTTTTATTTATTTAAGTTTAGGTTTAGGGTTTAGGGTTTAGGGAGGTTTAGTTTAGGGTTTAGGGTAGGGTTTAGTTTTAGTTGGGGTAGGGTTTAGGTAGTTATAGGTGGAGTGGAAGGTTTTAGGGTTTTAAGTTTAGGGTTTTAGGTTTGTATGGTTTAGGGAAGAGGAAGGGGTTTTAGTGTTTGGGTTTAGGGTTTTTAAATTAAGCAAATGGATTAGGTTTAGTTTTATTTATTTATTATATTTTTTATTTTTATTTAAGTTTACTTATTTATTTTAGTTTATTTTAGTTCATTTTAGGTTAAGGTTTATGTTTATGTTTAGTTTATTAGTTTTATTTTAATTTGATTTTAAGATTATGTTATTTTTATTTTAGGTTTAGGTTTAGTTTTATTTTATTTTTAGATTTATGTTTATGTTTATTTTAGGTTTTATTAATTTAGTATTTTATTTTAAGTTTATGTTATTTATTTATTTAGTTTATTTTTTAGTTTAGTTTAGGTTTATTTATTTTTAGTTTAGGTTTAGTTTATTTTATTTTGTTTTTTTAGGTTTAGGTTTTTTTAGTTGGTTTATATTTTATTTATTTTAGGTTTAGGTTTTTTTTGTTTAGGTTTTTTATTTTGTTTTTTAATTTATTTTATTTTAGGTTTATTATTTTTATTTATGTTTTGTTTTATAGTTTTTATTTTGGTTTATTTTATTTTTAAGTTTATTTTTTTTATTATTATTTTATTTTAATTAATTTTATTTTATTCTTATTTAGTTTAGGTTTTTAGGTTTAGGTTTAGGTTTTAGTTTAGCTTTTTAAATTTTAAATATTTTAATTAGGGTTTTTTTATTTTAAAATTTTTATTTTAGCAGTTTAAGTTTGGTGTTGGGATAGTTTGGGTAGGTCCCATGGTTTATGGTTTGTGTTTTAGGGTTATAATGGTCAGATTTGAGGTTATAGGGTTTAGGGTTTAGGAGTGGTAGGGTTTAGAGTGTTTAGGGTTGTGATTTTCAGTTTGGTTAGTTTAGTTTAGGGTCATAGAGTTTTTTTTTTATTTTATTTTTTTTAAATTAAGCAAACCCCAGTTTAGGTTTATTTAGTCTATTTTATTCATTTTATTTTGTTATTTTTTTATTTTAATTTAGGTTTATTTTATTTTTTAAGTTAGTTTATTTATTTGAGGTTTTTATTTATTAGGTTTATTAATTAGTTTAGTTTTAGGTTTTGGTTTATTTTAGTTTAGTTTTATTTTTCTTTCATTTTTAGGTTTGGTTTATTTTTTTTTATTTTATTTAGCTTAGGTTTAGTTTTATTTTTTTATAGGTTTAAGTTTTAGGTTTTTATTTTATGTTTATTTTTTGGTTTTATTTTTAGTTTAGTCTAGGTTTATTTTTAGTTTTTTTTTTTATTTATTTTAGTTTAGGTTTAGGATTATGTTTATTATTTAGGTTTATGTTTATTTTATTTTAATTTAGTTTATTTTAGTTTAGGTTTAGGTTTTATTTATTTTTATTTTAGGTTTTAATTTTTAGTAGTTTTATTTTTTATTTATTTTTGGTTTTAGTATGTTTTTTATATTTTATTTTATTTTTTTTTTATTTTATTAGGTTTAGTTATTTATTTATTTTATTTTTATTTTTTAGTTTAGTTTATGTTTTATTTATTTTATTTTATTTTAATTTTTTTTATTTATTTTATTTTTGGTTTATATTTTAGGTTTAGGTCTTGGTTTAGTTTTAATTAGTTTTATTTATTTTATTATTATTTAGTTTAAATTTAGGTTTTAGTTTAGATCAATTTTTGTTTTTTTTTAGGGCTCAGTTTAGGATCTGGTACAGGGTTTAGGTGGTTTAGGGTTTAGGGTTTAGAATAGGGTAGTTTAGGGAGTTTTCATGGTAAGTTTTAGGTAGTTTAGTTTCAAGATTCATGTTTATTAGGGTTTTTGTTTTATTTTTAAATAGAGAACAAATATTCAACAGATTTCTTCTTTGTTTATTTAGTTTATTTTTTTATTTATTTATTATTTTATGTTTATTTTATTTTATTTTTTAGTTTATTTATTTAGGTTTATTTATTTATAGTTTTGTTTAGTTTATATTTTTAGGTTTGGTTTAGGTTTAGTTTACTTTTAGTTGAGTTTATTTCTTAGGTTTTAGGTTTTTTTTAAATTTTAGGTTTAGTTTAAGTTTTATTTTATTTTTTTGGTTTAGTTTTATTTTAGTTTAGGTTTTATTTTCTTTAGTTTAAGTTTTAGGTATTTTGGTTTATTTTAGGTTTATTTTTAGTTTATGTTTTTATTTTTAATTTATTATATTATTTAGTTTAGTTTAGGTTTAGGTTTAGTTTATTTTTTTTTTTTGGTATTTATTTTAGTTTAATTTATTTAGTTTAGGTTTAGTTTAGGTTTTATTTAGGTTTAGGTTTTATTTTTATTTTAAGTATTTTATTTTATTTTAGGTTTAGTTTATTTATTTATTTTTTAGTTTATTTTATTTATTATTTTAGTTTTTTTAATATTCAAACTGAGGTTTAGGTTTAGGTTTAGATTTTATTTTGGTTTAGATTTTATATTTATTTATTTATATAGGTGTGGTTTAGCTTTAGTATAGGGAGGTTTATGGTTAGTGCAGGTTTTTGGTTAATTGGATTTAGGGTTTTGGTTTTGGATTTAGTTTAGGGCCTTTTTAGGGAGGGTAGGAGGGAAAAACATTTAGGAGGGTATGGTAGGGTTTAGTAGGTTGTGGTAGGGTAGGTTTGGGCCTAGGTAAGTTGTTTAGTTCATAGGGTTTATTTGTGACAAATGTGATCCAACATTTCAACTTTGTTTATTTAGTTTATTTATTTAATTTTTTGTTTATTTTTAGGTTTATTTTATTTTAGTTTAGTTTAGTATATTATTTTATTTATTTATTAGATTTATTTTATATTTATTTATTTATATAAGTTTAGTATTTATTTTATTATTATTTATTTTATTTGGATTTAACTGAGGTTTAGGTTTTTAGGTGTGGGTGGGTAGGGTTTAGGGATGAGGATGTAGGAGTAGGGTTTAGTTTATAGGGAGGTTATTTAGTGAGGGTATAGATAGTGGTGGGTTTAGGATAGGGTTTGTGGAGGGTTTAGTGTAGGATTTTAGGTTGATAGTTTAGGTTTAGTGGGTTTAGGTGGAGGTTTAGGTTGGGTTTAGATTTAGGCTCAGCCATTATACAACCCGAATAGAAAAGAATAATTATAATATTAAATGGGGTCTTCTTTCTTCATATCTCCATTTGATTTGGTTCCTTTCATTTGAATGGTGCTTGCTTCAAAGGCATCACAGGGCACTCTAGGACAAAGCCTTCTGCCCAATGCTCATCCTAATCCCTCACATCACTATTCTAAATCCTATTGCAAAAATTACATTTATGTGGGAAAGTAAATCAAACTACACCGCAAAATAGAGGTTAGCAAAAATATAAATATAATCCCAAGCTTGTTTTTATAATTTAGACTTAGACCCCCGAGAATGGGCAAGCTCACTGTCCTAACTTGGATTATGCTTAAGGATTTTAGCAACTTGCAAAAAGTATCCCTTAAGCATAATCCTTTGCAAAAAATATGATTAGGTTAATATTGGCCTATCATCTAGTCTACGAAGCATACACCCTAATATCTAATCTAAAATAATACATCACAACATACACCGTCCTAACTTAGAGCTAGAAGTAGTGACTTAATTCTAATCTGTGTATTAAGGCTTGTGTGGTAAGTCTTGTTAGGCATTAGTGTTGTGTTTTCTATGTGTATAAGGATTCAATTTAACATGGAAGGTTGATTTCACATGAAGTAGTTTAATTGATTTGATAATTTTAATTTGTGTATTTTTTTCATTTGATTACACTTAGCAACTAAGTGTTATAAAGAGAGAAAAGAGGATTGCCCTCTTTCATCCCTACCTTAAGTCACTTGTAAACTATATTAATTTGCTTTTAGTTCTCTTTAGTGAATGACTTACTAAATGATTTAATTAATCCTTTATGTACACTTTAAATAATCATATTCAAAATGAAAGGCATCTTAAGATTAATTTAATTGAATTACTACCACATGACATATATTAAATCATTCCTTCCAACACATGTACATATGATTTAATCTTAAGTGTATCTATACATGCAACATATTATAACACTTAAATGATGAATGTATGTGTATGTTTAGAATTTATATTATATTTGATTGAATTATTTAAACATATTAATTTAAAACTTTATCCAAATACTTATACAAAATGACATAAGAATGAAATTAAATAGGCATGTTTGTTAAACCGGGAGTCAAGTAATCAAATGACCTCCTTGGAGCTAGCTAAAGCCTCATATTCTTGGGATGTCCAAACTATATACTTATTTACATTCAAACATATGTAAATTTGAATAGAAGAACAAAAGAAGTAAGCTCCAAATCATATGGCTAATTAAATCAACCACTTAGTCAATTATAAATACATGCAATTTTAATGTAAACTAGGATTTTCATTCATTAACCACATATACATATACATGTATAAAGATATCGACAAGTACATGTCATTGTTAAACCATGGAAGTAAGGTAATCTATTGACCTCCTTGGGGCTAACTAAAGCCTTATATTCTTGTGATGTCTAGACTATATACTTACTTTTCTTGGACGCACATGGATGTATACATAAATGAGGGAAAGAAAACCATGCAAAATATTGTATATTTTTTTTGATTGAATTATTTATATATATATGTATTAAAGCTCTATCCAATATCTACTATTAAAATACATAAGAATAAAATCAAATGGGTAAGTGCCATTGTTAAACTAGGGGAGTGAGGTAATCAAATGACCTTCTTAGGGCTAACTAAAGCCTCATGTTCCCGGGATGTGCAGACTATATACCCATTACCATTGAATCTTACATAAATCAACACATGAATAGAAGAAAGAGAACTCAACATTCATAAACTTAAGCTATAAGCACATGCATTTCTTATGTATTTATAACTAGCATCATAACACATATTATACTTTATTTTTAAGCTTTTGAGAAATACATTTGGATTTAATAGTAATAATAGCTACACATATATTAAATTAAATCAACACATGCAAGCTTACATAAAGGAAATCCATTTTATTTTACTTGATTTTGAAAAGATGGATGCATGAATTCAAATGACATACCAAATTTAACATGATTGGAAAGAGGACAATCAAATATAAGCATGTGATTCATTCAATGAAACTAGTTCTTAAGGACAATCAAATCAAATAAGATTATTTAAAACAAATCAAAGCTTCTTTAATAATTAAGTTCTGGATTTCATTTGATTTAAAGAGGTGAAGAGAAATCATCACTTGATGTTTTAAACCTATTCACACATTAATGATTTGATGTAATTTAACGAAATGTAATTAAGTTGTTTTTATGGGTTAATTAAGTTGAACCTTTAATTATATAAATTACCATTACCTATGTCACCATAAAGTAATTAACTAAATAATTATAGGCCAACATGATATGCATGGAAAATAAACTTGCAATGATCCTAGAAATAAAAGGGCCTAATGCAATTGGCTCATGATTAATATTTAATTAGATTTGAATTAATTACTCTTATGGTTTTCCATAAATGTACTAGCCATAATTTCATTAAACTCCTTTAGGTTATTAAATAGCTAAAGATCTATCCCATTATTTAATTGATTAAGTTTGATGTGATTATGATTTTAATTTACTTATGTGATTTAAATATTTAATTAAATCTTAATTAATTTCATTTTAAAATAGGGTGAAATGAACAAGGTCCCAACCCTATTCCTCGCTTAACTACTGGAACAATGATTAATAAACTTAATTAACTAATTTTTACTATTCATGGATTAATTAATCATTAATTAACTTAAATGAGTAGTTAAGGATTAGTCTATCAATTTTCATAATTAAGTGAGCAATAAACACCAAGAAAATCATGGGAGACAGAGGTCATCCCAATAAATTAACCCACAAAATTTGGGATTAATTCCTCAAGTAATTAATGATTAATTAAGCTAATATATTTTCTAATTAAATTTTAATTAAACATTAATTAATGTTCAAAATTAGTTAAGATCATTTTTAATTAATTATGTACTTAAATAGATTTAAAATGAGTATTTATTTTTAATTTTATTTCTCATGATTTTTATGATTTTAGAAGTTTCATCCATTAAATGATTAATTAAGCCTAATTAAAGCTTAATCCTATTGGCGCCAAGTGGCATGCTTTCCATGTGGCATAGCAAGATTGGCTACTTAAAACTTATCTGACTCAATGCCTACGTGACATAGATGGGTGCGCTTTCTCATTCATCATTAGATCTAAGATCAGACGACTATGATTAATCCTATAGCTTAATAGGATTAAATCAGATCGATCTAGTGGATCTAATCACTATCATCCATTCAAATCATGTGGAACATATGGTGCGTGATCTAACATCATGCTAGTGAGGGATAATGGAGTCTGTCTGACATTGCTCACTTGATCCAAGCTTACACAATATCAGATAAACTACAAAAGGATCCCACACCTTCATGACATTGATTGGAGGGGATCTAACTATCAAGATTACACGAGATCAAGTTTTCTTCAAAATGCTCCAACCCATTTTTGCCTACGGATCAGTTTTGGAAGCATACCTCACTGGAGCTCAAAATCGGTGGCTTGAAATGAGAGGGTATACACTCCCCCCACCCCACCCCCCACCCCCTTCATCTTGATCGGACAGTGGGATCGGGCTTGGCTTGTAGTGGTCATCTGACCATCTCAACGAGTTGTGGGTGGCAGGGAGGAGGTGAGTTGGCTTGATTTGGTTAGTTGAAGGTGTGGAGGTGGCTGCCAAGGAGGAATCATTTTGGCTCAATTGGGTTGGTTTAGTTTGTCTTAGATTTGATTTTGGCTCATTTGAATTCATTTGGGTCAAATGGGTTAAGTTGACCAATTTGACCAAATTTTCTAAATTAGCTTGGGTTTAGTTGACCAATTGAAGATGATTGTATGCTTTGGTTTCAATTAATTCTGATTTGATTTTGATTTAGGTCAACTTGAACCCTTAGGTCAATTTGGGCCAAGTAGATCAATTGTGTTCAATTGGGTCCAATCATGGATTAAGTAAAGTTCAAGAATCAATTTGGAATGAATTTGAGCCATTAGCTGCAATCAATTTGGTTTATATTTTGATTTGACCCAATTTGGTATTTTAGGTCAATTTGGGTCAACTAGCCAAGAGGGCCAATTGATTTGGTTCAACTCAATTGAAGGTCAAGTCATATTCAAATATTGATTTTGATTTGGTATGAATCATTGGTTTCAAGTGATTTGGCTTAGGTTGCAATTTGGCTAGTTTGAGTTTATATGGGTTAAGGGGTTGACTTGGTCAAATGTCCAATTTGACTTGGTTTTACCTAATTTGTGATAATTGATCAACCTAGGGTTATCAATAATCATGATGGGAGGTTTTGATGGGCTTAGTTTAATCCAATTTGTGTAGGATTAGAACTTGGCTCAAATAGGTCAAATTGGCCACTTTGGGTAAAGTAGACCAATTGGGTTTAGTTGGCTTCATTTTGGATTGAGTTTGATTTAGTTCAGTTTATATATGGATTTGGGATTGATATATAACTTTAATTGCAATTGGGTTGGGTTCAAATGGGATTTGGTTCATTTGAACATTTTAAGTCAAAAGGGTTAAGTTGGGTTTGACTTGGGTTGATTTTGGTTTGGCTTGATGATTTTAGATTTCATTTATATTTGTGAATATGATTGAAGGTATGATTGATTCATGAGAAAATCAATTTAATTTTGGATTTGGAATGAAGGAATTTGGCTAAGTCCATGGAGTTGGGTCATGTGGCTTAGGTTTGGATTTTAATTTGGTTTGATTTAGTTTTAATGATTTAAATGTATATTTCATTTAAATTTGTGAATATGATTGAAAATATGATTGATTTATGAGAAATTCTTTTGAGTTTGACTTGATTTGGATTAATATTTTCCAAAGTCCATGGGATAGGTCATATGGCTTATGAAGGGTTTTTATTTAGTTTGATTTAGTTTTGATCATTTAAATGTAGATTTGATTTATATTTAGGAAGATGATTGAAGATATAAATTTGATGAGAAAATTAATTGATTTTGGATTGATTTGGATTATGATAAGTCCATGGGATAGGTCATATGGCTTAGGAAGGGTTTCAAGTTTGGATTTGATCATGGGCTTCAATCATTTAGTTTTGGAATTTGGGTTTGGATTTTGATTTGGATTTCATGCTTCAATTGAACTTGAGGTTTGGTTTGAGTAGGTGAACATGTATTGGATTTGTAAGTGTGGTTTATCATAATCCCTAAGGCATAACCTAATCCTAGGGTTAACCCTTCAAAGTCATTAGGCTTAGGTTAAGTGTTTACCTAATTGTTAGAAGTGTCTTATGATTGAGGAAGTCTTAGTGTATAGAAACTCCTAAGTTTAAGATGGGATGTTGAATCCGCACTCCAAAAGTGAGGTCAACAGGCCTTTGGCTCCATCGTGTTGCCCTTGGAGATAGATGATTGGAAGACCAAAGCCAAGTTTCATATTATAGACTCAGATACATCTTTCAATGCTTTGCTTTGGAGGCTATAGATGCATGAGAACAACATAGTTCCATCCTCTCTACATCAGTGTATGAAGTTTATGAGAGGTGGGATCGTCTATTGTGTCTAAGGAGATCTCAAGCCATTTATAGTTTATGAGGTTGGCATATATGAGGATGTGGCTTACTACCTCCCTCAAAATCAATAAGTCCATTCTCACAAACTTGGCCAAATTTTAAAAAAAAAGAGAAAAATAAAGAAAGAGAAATAGAAAAAGAAAAAGAAAAGAAAAGAGAAAATAAAAAATGAAATAAAAGGGAGATAAAATAGACTTGGAGGAGGAAGTGGAGCCTGACATTAAATTCCACCCACAGTTCGTTAATCCATTTGAACATATGGGTAGATGACCTCCACTAAGTGAGAGGAAGAGGCCGTTAGAGGCAATCCTGTGGAAAAAAACCTCTTATTGGCCACCCAAAAAATATGTCTCATACTAGAGTACACCTACTATCCATATAGACTTAGAGTCTAGTTCATAGATGAGTCATATGGTTAACACACCAGCCTCTCTTCTCGTAGATTCCCTTGGAGGTGACACTGAGCTAGATAGCATGAAGACCGAGCTCCAAAGCATAAGTGTATCCAAGTCTATATGTGAAACAAGTTAGGCATCGCTTGAACCTTAGCTCCAAACCCCACTTTCCTCAAAAGCCGAGGGTTTGGTAGTTAAGGAAGCCCTAAGTCATCCACATGTGTGAAGACAAAGGTTCTTTTTGGGAGCATCATCCTCATGTCAAGAAGTTGATGTAAAACTTTAGGATGATTCATATAGAGATTTAATAAAATTACTTTTTGATTGGTACTTGGCTTGTGTTCAAAATTTAGTAAAGAAAAGGTTAATCCCATAAACTTCATCAAAGCATAGGTTAGACTACTTTGAAAGAATATGGAAGAACAAATGCAAGATCTCTCAATTAAGACTGGGACTAGGATTTGGTACAGTGGGTCTAGTTAATGATGATGATTATCGCTAGTCATCACCAATCATTTGAAATATAAGGTTTTTTTCAAATCACATTAACTCGAGGAGTCTGCTTAGAAACATGAGATGACCTAGATGATTTTAAAGTCGAGATGCACCGCTAGGGTTTGAAGAAGAGATCAAGTCAACCATCAAAGTTCAAGGAAATCAACTTAGAACTAAAGAAGATCCACAAAGATACATTAGTTCTTTATTGAATGAAATTGATGACTTAGTTAGGCTATTGGAGGTTAAGTACTACTTTGCATGGTGCTATGAAGAGATGCTTGGATTAGCTCCTCACATAGCGATCCACAAACTACCAATAGAGCTCACTACTAACCCTATCAAGCAAGCTCCTAGACGCATGTCATTAGACATACAACAATAGGTCATTTATGAAGTCAAGAAACTGATCGATGCTGGCTTCATCCGGGAAGAAAAATACCCTACCTAGTTAGCCCGCACTATCTAAGTTAAGAAAGGAATGGCAAAATTTACATATGCGTCAATTTTAGGGATTTAAATAAGGCATGTCCAAAAGATGAATTTCCACCAATCCCCAGTGATGGTGACATTGCCTCATCTCATGCAATATTCTTTTCATGGATGGCTCATCTAGATATAACCAAATAAAGATGGCCCCTAAAGATGAAAGAAACACTACTTTTAGAACCCGATCAGAATCTATTGCTATAAGGTCATGCCTTTTAGCCTTAAAATGCCATTGCTAAATACCACTGGGCTATGACATGAATCTTTGATTAACTCATTCATCATCAATTCGAGTGTTATGTCGATGGTCTCATGGTGAAAAGTAGAGAAAAGGAAGATCATCTCTTTGACTTGATAGTAATTTTTGAATGGTTAAGACAATTTAACCTCAAAATGAACCCTCTGAAGTGTGCATTCATAGTAGCTTCAAGGAAATTCTTTGGGTTTCTTGTTCGACACCAGGGAATTGAAATTGATGTGGAGAAGATTAATGTGATATTAGAAATGCCACCCCCTAAAAGTTTAACTCAACTCAGATCATTCCAAGAGAGCTTGGCATATCTAAGATGCTTTATATCCAACCTATTGAGAAGATGTCGTCCATTCTCAGTACTCATCAAAAAGGATGCCAACTTTAAGTGGGATAGTAAGTGTTAGCACACCTTCGAAGATATCAAGCATTACTTGATGACACTGCTGATTCTAATAGCCCCTATCTTTGGCAAGCCGCTCATACTTTACATTGCTATGTTAGATGGCTCTCTTGGTTCTTTGTTGGCTCAAAGAAATGAAGAAGGGAAGGAAAATGCACTCTACTATCTCAGCCATCATCTAATCTCTGCTAAGGTAATTATCCACCCATTAAGAAGCATTGCCTAACTTTAATCTTTTACATCTCAAAAGCTACAACACTACATGCTTACTTATAAGGAGAACTTTACCTCTAGGATCAATCCACTACAATATTTCCTAAAACAGTTAATGCTATCTAGATGGTTGGCATGACGGTCCATGATCCTCTCACAATTTGACATTACCTTCATACCCCTCCGTGCGATGATAGGACAAGCTAGCAGCGAATTTCTTCACGGTACACACACTTCTGACTCTCGACTTAGTGATGATCTCCCCGATGAACTAATCATTAACTTAGGGGATACTAGCATTCACCACTGGCAGATGTACTTTGATGGTGTGGCTTCCTCTCAAAGAGGAGAAGAACCACAAACTACTAGTCTAGGAAAGGCAAGGGTAAGAATAGTTCACTTAACTCTGGACCACGATGTGATGAGATTCTCATATTATCTATCTAATCCTTGCACCAATAATGAAGTCAAATATGAGGCTATGATTGCCAGCCTGGAGTTAGCCATTACTCTAAGCATCCAAAACATCAACATCTTCGGGGATTCTCAGCTAGTTATCAACCAAATTGATAGGTCATATTAGGTTATAAAGTCCAAGCTCCATCACTACCATAAGTATACCATAGGGTTGTTGGCCCAAATCTCAGAGGTTACCATTTATAAGATTCCTCGAGGAGAGAATGACATAGTATATGCTTTAGACAAGCTTGCCAAGGGGTTGGCATGCTCGGAGGATGAGTCCATATCAATAAAGGTCCAAAATAGATAAGTCTTATCCTTTATTGGTATTGAACTCATCAAAAAGCACTCTCTTGAAGGAGAGGTTTCCATTGCCAAGAAGGATGAGGAGTTAGATTAGAAGCAACAATTCATGGAATACCTAAATAAAGGCAAACTACCTCAAGAGAAGTCCAAGCCTATCGGATGAAGTAGAGTACTTTCCTACACTCTTGTGGATGGTGTCTTAGACCGATCCTTGATCATATGTGGTTATATTATTTAGACAAGTGAAGCCCATAATATCATGGTAGGTACACTTATGTGGAGCCAACCAATCTGGTCCGAAGATAAAAGCCAAGTTTAAGATACTAGGATACCACTGGCCATCGATGATCAAAGATTACATGGATATGACTAGGCAATGCCAATAATGTCAAATACATGGTGTGGTCCTACACCAAACACCCAACATTCTACATCCTACATTGGCCTCATGGACATTCGATTGTTGGGTTTCTGACATTTGGGGTCTGACTGATTCTCTTTCTTCCAAGGGTCATCAGTTGACCTTAGCTGCTACTGACTACTTTTCCAAATAGGTGAAGGTGATTCTATTTAGAGAGGTCACAACTCAATATGTGCTCCAATTTTTTAGGAACCATATTGTATATAAGTTTGGAGTGCCTCGATGACTTATACCTGGGAATGGTACTGCATTCAAGAGCATCGAGATCAACAACTTTACCCAGAGACATAGTATAGATTGGAGATATTCTTCCATCAACTACCCTAGGGCAAATGGCTTAGCGGAAGCCTTCAATAAAACTCTCATTCAAATACTAAAGAATACACTTGATAATAATAAGAGATAGTGGCATGAGAAGTTAGTTGAAGCCTTGTGGGCCTACCACACCACATATAGAACTCCAACTCAATTTTCTCCTTTCTCCTTAGTGTATGGGTCTGAAGCTATTCTACCATTAGAAGTTTAACTCCCATCACTAAGGGTAGTTGGAGGTAGCAAGATCACAATAGAGTAGAATGCCAAGTTGCGGTTAAAAGAGCTTGAACATTTGGAGGAGAGATGCCTACGAGCATGACAAAACCTCAAGTTGTACAAAGCTAAAATGATTCAATCTCACAACATGTTGGTCCGTTCTAGATCTATTAAAGTAGGAGAGCTTATTTTAGTTTTAAGGAGATAAATTATTATTCATCATAAGATGGGAGGCAAGTTTGAACCCACTTGGGAAGGCCCTTTTTGCCATAGAAGGCTACCAAGGGATCTTATCGACTTATTTATCATAAGAGAGAGTGTCCAATGCTTCCAATCAATTGGTTCCACTTAAAGAAATATTATAAATTATGTTTGAAAATAATTATCATCAATGAAAATACCATTTCAAATTCAATCTCATCCATGTTGAAAGTATTCTTGTTTGTGAATCTGCCACGATGTGTTTAGGATTGGTGTAAGGAACTCGAGTAGCGTCCTATCCTTCATTGACACAAAACAAATACAAACTACATAGAAACATATAAAATAAACACATATATTTTTGTCTCGAGCTACTCTAAATTAAGATAATCCCCAGTACTCACTCGATGGTTGCTCTTTCGGTGACGTCTACCCTAGTGTTTCACCCATGGTCTTCTTACTTTAAAGGATGTAATGCTATGCTTTCCTTCCTTACGTGGCCACCACATGAACCTTATTATTGGTTGGTGCCTTACTTGTGGTGTAAGCTACCTCATGTTGGCTTCATTTAAGAGGATGTGAGTCTTCTACGCATTATTCTTTCATTAGCCTTCATACACTAACTGGGTTTAGTATATTTGAGGTTTAGATAAGCCCCCTACCGGCTCCTTCCCTCCTGATTACTTCAAGTCTGGGTCTAATCCTTCCTCGGGGCTCCCCTCTTAGTAGTCTTTCTAGGTTAGATAACATTTGTCCCACCACTGATAGACTATTTTAATGATCAGTTCTGCTTGGAAAGTTGTAAGCCTACACACTTTCTTTCCAGATTGATCATTGCACAAGCACCTTAGTTGGTTGGTTCTCACTATCTTGATGGATACACTCATCATGGATACACCTTAGGTTGGTTCATTCGCACCTTAGGATACACTCATGGCATATGTAAGTATACTATACTTTCTCCTTAAGTTGGCCACCGTACAACTATAGGATTTCTTTTCCAGTGCTCAGGATAATGCCCCTAGCTGCACTTCCCATGTGGGCACTATATTTGGATCACGTTCTTTGTGATCCTATTTTGAAACTACCTGGGTTACTATCAGATTGGACAATTCCCCTTTCTGACTAGCCACCCCTATGGTTGGAGAATCCTTCCTCCCATGGTCTAGAAAATCTGAGATTGGTCAAGGTTGACATAGCCCCTTCTTTGTGGTCCATCGCACACCAACAGGGTCCGCAAACATATAAACAAAATATATATTCACTTATGGATTAGGGGGACACTCCTAGCAGTACCTTTTCCTAAGAATGTATCCTATCTTTAGGGCAGTGTTAGCAAAACTCCCTATAAGAATTTCCTGACAACTCTTGAGTTGATGTAAGTCCCCAAAGACATTCACTCATTAGTTGCCCCTAAGTTGGGTTCAGTTTGTTGTGCTACCAATAGGTCACCCTAGTAGTTGTTCCCTATTTTAGAAGATGTAAGTCTGTTATGCCTTCTTTCCAGCACAACCATTGCACAACGAAAGACAACCCTTTAGGTTGGCTAGCTCTATCCCATGGCCAATAGAATATCCCTTTGGATTTATAAATCTAAGATAGGAAAAGTCCAATATAGCCCCTTCTCTTGGGTCCATCATGCGACATGGTCCATAAAATTAAATCTATCAAATTTCGAGCTCCATCCCTAGCAGATATGCCCTCAATTCGAACTCAAACTAAACCAACCAAACCATATTAAATCACATGATATTAAGATAAAATTAATCTTGACTACTTTTGAGTTGACATAAGTCCTCAACAACATTCACTCAGTAGTCGCCCTAAGCCACGTTCGATTTGTTGTGCATCCAACAAGTCACCCTAGTGGTTATTCCTCGGTTTGGAAGATTTAAATCTGCTACACCTTCTTCTTAACATAGCCATTACATATGAAAAGGAAACCCCTTAGGTTGGCTAGCTCTTCCCCACAACTGGTAGGCTATCCTTTTGGATTTGTAAACTAGAGGTAGGTCAAGGCTAATATAGCCCCTTCTTAGTGGGTCCATCGCACACCGACAGGGTCCATAGATTAACTCCGATTAAATTTAACCCAATCTATTTTTTCTCAGTGGAGTTAAATTACACCCTTCTCCCCAATGGAGCCCAAACCATATATAAATAAGTCAAGCAAACAAATCAAATCTAAAAACAACCTCCCCAATGGAGTCAAATTAAACCAGCTCCCTAGTAAGTCTAAATCAAAGAAATCCAACCAATCTCTTATCTCTAGTTGATACATCCTCAAACAAATCTATGAAATCAAAGTCAAATCCCAATCCCCAAATGGATAGCCCGAACCTGATCTCTAGCGTACTCGCCCATATCTCTACCAGATATGCCTCCACATCATTTAAATTAAAATAAATTAAGGTCAATTTGATCTTAATCCTCGATGGATTATAGATTCTTATCCCCAGTTGATCTTCTTTCCATAAATCTTATAATCAAATCAAATTTAAACATTATCCCCAGCAGATTTTCTACTTCTATGCCCTCGATATAGACCCCCCACATGTCATGTCCAATGCATGTGTGATCCCCTAGTGGATCTCCTTCCATCTCCTTGCATTGGAATTCTCATCAAATCTTATTTTTTCTCTTATGCACACCTTTAATACTTCAACCAAAACCCTAACAATGTATTCATTTAAATTACATCATCTTAAGATTATAATCAACATTTTATGATTTGTGATGGTGCATGCTCAAACTAACTATACAATATCATGCTAAACATATTATAGTGTGAATTACACTATATTATATTTAGTGTGAATTAACACACTATATTATATTATAATATATGATGTTAAATTATAATTTGCTATAATATATTATATTGTCGAACATTGCATCTCATTAGAATAACTTAAATGGAACAAATAACAAAATTTTCTCAAAATATGAATAATGTTCATTTGGGATGTAAAATTGTTATGTTTCTATTATAAGTGGTACAAAATAGCATAATTTTGGTCTTGCTTCTTAATTTGTGCCATGAATTTGGCCAAATTCTTCCATCTCAACCTTCAAATTAACAATTTTGTGAGTTTTGACCCAATGTTTTATAACAAATGTAAAACATACTAAAATGTACAATAACATTTAGTAACACACCACCACATTCATACATATGTGAAGTTATATTTTATATACATTATATTTTAATATGCTTTCATATAATATATTATCTTACATTACAACTTAAAATGAATTAGTTTAAGTAAAAAATTTATAAAATTTAGTTGAAAAATGAACATTCACTTTGGATGGAAAATTCCATTTTTTTTTGATTAAATGACACACCATAGCACACCCCCAATGTTGTTCCCTAAAGGTTACCTTAAATTTGGCCAAATCCCATCATCTCAGCCTATAAATTAGTATTTTTTATAAATTATACCAATACAAACTCTACTACATCATACTATAACAAACTAAAATATGGTAAACAACAAGTAATAATACACAATAGTATGCTATAATGCATGATGCTACACTATGTTATTGAATCCTATATCATAGTACACTATAACATAATATTTTATATTATATTCCATATCATGTCACAAGGGACTGTTTAAGATAAAAAAAATCATAATATTAGTCTAATCAATAAAAAACTATATATTTTAGTCGTATCACTTACATATTTTAAATTGAATCAATATATTATGATCCCATGCTCTACTTATTATGAATTTGGCCAAATTCCACCATTCTAAAGTCTAAGTAAACATTTTTATAAATAATGCTAGTGTAGGCTCGACTTCATGATTGTAAATTACTAAACGAATTTAAAATGCGTAGAACAATATATTATGATATATGATGTTATACTATGCTACAACATATAATAGTTATTTTGAACTAAAAGCTTACTTTTTAGACTACAAGTTACGTAGCACACCTTTGGTACTATAACATAATTCCCACTTAAAGTTTAACAAATTTCATCTTCTAATTTATTTAATCAATATTTTTATGATTTATATTAATATAGACTATAGGGCAGAATACCATAATATACTAAAACATTTCAAAACATTATATAACATCCAAAAACACATCATTACATGCTCAAATATATGATGATACATTATACTATAATATACAGTTATATAATATGATTTAGGGTTAGGGTTTAAGGTATTCAAATATCTAATAGTCAAGGGAAAGTCTCTTGAAGAAATTTTCTTTAACTATCATAGCTTTGTTAAGATTAGGTCATTCTTTAGATTTACTCTTAATGACATCTTTATTCAAGGTTTAGTGTTTAGGGTTTAGGGTTTAGGGTTAGTTTAGGGTTTATGGTTTATGGTTTAGGGTTTGGGGATTAGGTTTAGGGTTTAGGATTCTAGGTTTTAGGGTTTAGGATTTATGGTTTTAAGGTTTAGGTTTAGGGTTTAGGGTTTAGGGTTTAGTATTTTTGCATTTAGGGTTTTTAAGGTTTAGGGTTAAGGGTTTTCATTTAAAGTTTAGGGTTTTAATTTTAGTTTAGGGTTTAGGGTTTAGGGTTTAAGATTTTTTTTAATATAGAACAAATTCAGATTCAACATTTCTTCTGAGACACAAGCGTCAACATAGATAAAATATAAGCACCCATAGAGCAAATCAAAAACCCAAGATAAGTATAATTGTTTCTACTATAAAGTCATAATTCCATAAGAAGAATATCAGATAGACTATTCTTCAATTTCTCTAGTTCCCATCAAAACCAACCCTGCCTTTTGAGTAGCAGGATTCGCCATTGTATCCCTGATCTCTCTCTCCACCACCACCATGGCTGTAACCTTCATCACTCCTCCTGCCTCCATAACCAACGACCACCACCTCCATATCCCCCAACACCTTCAGGTCCCCCATCACCACTGTAATAATTCCCCTCCACCTTCACCTCCACCATTAGATCTTGATTAAGCCTAGTTGACAGTGATGTTCCTACCATCAAGGTTCTACCCATTCTTAGGGTTTAGGGTTAGTTTAGGGTTTAGGGTTTAGGGTTAGTTTAAGGTTTTGGGCTTAGGGTTTAGGGTTTAGGGTTTAGGGTTTAGGGTTATAGGTTTTAGGGTTTAAGGTTTAGGGTTCAGGTTTTAGGGTTTTAGGGTTTAGGGCTTATGGTTCAGGGTTTAGGGTTTAGGTTTTAAAATTTAAGGTTTTGGGTTTTAGGTTTGGGGTTTAGGGTTTAGGGTTTTTTGGTTTAGGGTTTATAACAGTAGGTTTACGGTTGCAGATTTAGGTTTAGGGTTTAGGATTAGTCTTAGAATTTAAGCTTTAGGGTTTAGTGTTAGGGTTTTTTTTATATAAATATAAGTAAATTGGTAGTTTAGGTTTATTTAGTTTATTTATTATTTATTTGAGTTTATTTTAATTTTAATTTTTATTTAGTTTAGATTTTTTTATGTTTATTTATTTTGGTTTAGGTTTTTTATTTTAGATTATTTTTTAAGTTTAGGTTTATTTTTTAGTTCAGTTTTATTTTTTTTATTTAGGTTTAGTTTTTATTTTCTATTTTTAGGTTTAGGTATAGGTTTTTATTTTATTTTTTAGGTTTAAGTTTTAGGTTTTTATTTTAGGTGTATTTTTTAGGTTTTATTTTTTTGTTTAGGTTTTGGTTTATTTTTAGTTTATTTTATTTTATTTAGCTTAGGTTTAAGTTTAGTTTATTTTAGGTTTAGGTTTAGGTTTTATTTATTTTAGTTTAGTTTTTGGTTTATTTTATTTTGTTTATTTGATTTTTAATTTTAGATTTAATGTTTTTTTATTTTAGAGTTTAGGTTTTATTTTTTTACTTTTAGGTTTTATTTTTAGGTTCATATTTTAGCTTTAGGCTTTTATTTAGTTTTTAATTTATTTATTTTAGGTTTATTTTATTTTTATTTTATTTTTAGTTTTTATTTTATTTAGGTTTTTTATTCTTAGGTTTATTTTATTCTTTAGTTTAGTTTAATTTTTTGTTTTATTTTAGGTTTTTTTATTTTTATTTAATTTTTTTTAGGTTTAGTTTTATGTTTTAATTTAGGTTGTTATTTTATTTTATTTTTTCATTTATTATATTTAGGTTTAGTTTTATATATTTATTTTATTATTAGGTTATATTTAGTTTCAATTTATTTTTTTAGGTTTTTAGGGTTTAGGGTTTAGGGTTTATGGTTTTAGGTTTTATGGTTTTAGGGTTTAGGGTATAAGGTTAGGGTTTAAGTTTAAGGTTTAGTGTTTTGGCTTTAGGGTTTAAGGTTTTGAGGGTATAGGATTAGCTTAGGGTTTAGGGTTAGTTTATGGTTTATTATGCTTTAGGGTTTAGGATTTTTAGGTTTAGGATTTAGTGTCTAGGGTTAGTTTTGGGTTTAGGGCTTATGGTGTAAGGTTTTAGGGTTTATGGTTTAGGGTTTAGCATTTAGGGTTTAGGGTTAATTTAGGGTTTAGGGTTTAGGGTTTTTTAAGGTTAAGGGTTTAGGGTTTAAGGTTTAGGGTTGTATGTTTAGTGTTTGGGGTTTAAGGTTAGTTTTAGGGTTAGTTTTATGGATTAGGGTTTAGGGTTTAGTGTTTAGGATTTATGGTTTATGGTTTTAGGGTTTAGGGTATGGTGTTTAGGTTTAGTGTTAGTTTTAGGGTTTAGGGTTTAGGGTTTATGGTTTAGGGTTTAGGATTTAGGATTTAAGGTCTAGGGTTTAAGGTTTAGGGGTTTTTTATTTAAATTAAGTAAACCGGTAGGTTTAGATTTATTTAGTTTAGGTTTAGGTTTAGGTTTTATATATTTTAGTTTAGGTTTAGGTTTATTTTATTTTTATTTTAGGTTTAGGTTTTTATTTTTAGTTTAAGGTTTAGGGTATTTTATTTATTTATTTTCAGGTTTTATTTTTAGGTTTATTCTTTAGGTTTAGATTTTCATTTAATTTTTATTTCAATTTTTTAGGTTTATTTTATTTATATTTTAGGTTTAGTTTTTATTTTATTTAGGGTTTTTAATTTTTAGTTTAGTTTAGGTTTTTATTTATTTTATTTTATTTTAGTTTTTATTTTTTAATTTTTTTTATCCTTTTTAGGCTTAGGTTTAGGTTTAGGTTTTAGTTTAGGTTTTTATTTTATTTTATATTTTTATTTTATTTAGTTTAGGTTTTTTTATTTATTTTATTTTTAGGTTTTTTTTAGTTTAGGTTTAGGTTTTTAGCTTTTTAGGGTTTAGGAATTTGGGATTAGGGTTTAGGGTTTAGGGTTTTAGGTTAGTTGAGGGTTTAGGGTTTATGGTTTATGGTTTAGGGTTTATGGTTTTAGTCTTAGGGTTTAGCAATTAGGGTTTAGGGTTTTAAGGTTTAGTGTTTAAGGTTTAGATTTTATAGGGTTTAGGGTTTATGGTTTAGGGTTTTGGCTTAAGGGTTTTCAGGGTTTAAGGTTTAGGTTTAAGGTCTAGGGTTTAGGTTTTAGTCTAGTATTTAGGGTTTTTTTTAATAGAGAACAAATTCAGATTCAACATTTCTTCTTTTGGATTTCATCAACCAAGTAACACACCAAGTTTTCTAAGATACAAGTGACAACATAGATTAAAAATGAGCTATAGAGCAAATCTAAAACACTAGATTAGTGGAATTATCTCTATTGTAAAGATAGTTTCGTATGTAGAAGATCAGATCGTTGTTCTTCAATTTCTCTTGTTCCCATTAGAACCACTCTAGCCACTCGAGTAGCAGGATCCCCCATCATCTCCCTGATCTCTCACTCATCACTGCACTCAATATTAGTGCTCCTCCCACCTCCATAACCACCACTACTCTGACCACCACCTCCATATCCAGCAGCACCTCCAGATCACCCACCACCACTAAGATAGCAGCTGCCTCCACCTTCGCCTCCACCGCTAGATCTAGACTAAGCCTGGTTGACGGTGATGTTCCTACCATCAAGGTTTTGTCCATTCTAAGGGTTTAGGTTTATGTTTAGGCTTATTAGGTTTCAAGTATTAAATTATTTTTTAATTTATTTAGTTACTTTAGGTTTAGGTTTAGGGTTTGGGGTTTAGCTTTTAGGGTTTAGGGTTAGGGTTTATGGTTTAAGGTTTAGGGTTAGGATTTAGGGTTTAGGGTTTAGGGTTCAAGTGTAGGGTTTAGGGTTTAGGGTTTAGGATTTTAGGGTTTATGCTTTTAGGATTTAAGGTTAAGGATTAGGATTTAGGGTTTAAGATTTATGATTTTTTAGGGTTTAGGGTTTAGAGTTGTAGGTTTAGGGTTATAGGTTTAGGGTTAGGGTTTATGACTTTTTTGTTTAAAGGTTTATTTAGTTTATGGCAATGGTTTATTTAGTTTATGGTTTAAGGTTTAAGGTTTAAATTTTAGGATTTAAGATTTAGGATTTTTAAAACATAATTAAGTAAAATGGTGGTTTATGTTTATTTAGTTTATTTTTTTATATTTATTTAGGATTTTTTTATTTAGTTTATTTTATTTATTTTAGGTGTATTTATTTTAGTTTAGGTTTTTTATTTTCATTTAATTTTTAGGTTAAGTGTTAGGTTTAGGTTTATTTTTTAGTTGAGTTTTATTTTTATTTTATTTTTTAGGTTTAGGTTTTATTTCTTTTTAGGTTTAGGTTTAGGTTTTTATTTTATTTTATTTTGTAAGTTTAGGTTTTTGGTTTTAGGTTTTTATTTCAGGTTTATTTTTAGGTTTTCTTTTTTTAGTTTAGGTTTAAATTTATTTTTTGTTTATTTTATTTTATTTAGTTAAGGTTTAGGTTTAGGTTTTATTTATTTTAGTTTAGTTTATTTTAGTTTAGGTTTATGTTTATTTTATTTTCTTTATTTTAGGTTTAGGTTTTATTTTTTATTTATTTTTAGGTTCATTTTTTAGGTTTAGATTTTTATTTAGTTTTAATTTTATTTAGGGTTTTGTGCCACCATCCTTCAAGATCTTTGATGGCAGTGGGAATATTTTCGTTGCACATTAGAGTAGTTGTTTACGCATTTTCAACGCCTCCTCTTTCACCTTTTAATTTGCAGTGTGTTAGGTATTGCATTTGATTGGTATGTCGAACCGCCCAACAGTTCGGTGAAGGCTTTTGCTAAGTTAGAGCACCTCTTCATCAAGTGATTTCCTGGAGCTCAATAGAGCGTGATTGTAGGTGACATCATTATAGAGAAATAGAAATTCAATGAGTCCTGTGTTAATTACATTCTCAAGTGGCATAACTTGGGCATGAAATATGAACCACAGCTGTCCGAACAACATTCCATTGAGATTCTTCTCAAGAATATTCATGGCCCGGTCGCCTTCATGCTTAAGGGCTTTACCATCAAAATATTTAAGAAATTAATCAACAAGGCGGCAAGCCTACAAGAGGAAGCCAAATAGTTTCCCTTTCCTGACTAATCATCTAGGGCCAATCCACAGAAGGAGTTTGAGAAAAAGCCAGGGACAGTTGTGTCAGTGGACAAAGGGAAGCATCCAGCCAGATTTCAGTATGAGATACTACGAGCTCAGCAGCCTCCTTTGCCACCTCCTCTTCCACCACCTTGTCCATCATACCGGCCACCGCAGCCACCATAATGACTATTTCCACCACCTTAGTAGCTTACCCAGTAGCGGTATTCATATCCATCGCCAGGTAGCTACTTTTCACCTACTGCTGCCAATATGAGAGAATTTCAGTTACCAGAGCCTAGGAGGCCGAAGGAAGTCGGCAAGAGCGATGATCCTAGCTATTTCCACTACCACCGCATGTTAGGCCATGCCTTAAAGGATTGTATCACTTTTATGTTAGGCCATGCCTTAAAGGATTGTATCACTTTTGAGGACTAGCTTGAGTGCAGCTACAAGTTGAGAGCAATATATATCCTTAAGGAATACTTATTAGAACAACCTTCCAGTTCTGTTAGAGTAATCCTTGGGGATACTTATGATCCTCTTAAGATCAAAAAAGGTCAGGATATCTCCTTATCTCAAACCTTGAAGATGATCATTTCTAGGATCAAGAAGTTTTCCTTGTAAGTTCCTGAAGTAGGTCAAACCTCCAACCCCAAGGAAAGTTTGTTAGTTGCAAAGGATAACTCGGGGAGGGTGATAGCCCAGTAGCAGCAGCAGCTCACCATACTTGCTCGAGATAGTCTAGTAGTGTAGCCACCGTCCGAGTCCAGTACTCCCTCCACCGTTATAGCTGCCACCTCTTCTTCTAGCTCCTCTTCTACCGACATGAGCATTGAATCTACGGATAAGGGCACTAAATCCTTTACTCTGGTTACTTTAGTAGTCTAAATAAAAATAATAGCTTTAGTAGTTTTGTTCATTTCCTTTTGGATTCAAAGTTGGATTATCCTTGACTGAGGTACACTCAACATTATGTGGAGCCAACCAATCCAGTCATAAGATGAAAGCCAAGATCAAGGGACTATGATACTATTGATCATCGATGATCAAAGAATGCATGGATACGACTAGGTGATGCCACCAATGTCAAATACATGGTGTGGTCCTCCACCAACCACCCAACATTCTACATTTTACATTGGCCTCAAGAACATTCGAGTGCTGGGGTACCGACATAGTGGGCCTGATTGATCCTCTTTCTTCCAAGCATCATCAATTCATCTTAGCTATTATTGACTACTTTTCCAAATAGGTGAAGTCGATTCTACTTAGAGAGCTCATAGCTCAGCATGTGCTCTAATTTTTTAGGAACCATATCGTATATAGGCTCAGAGTGCCTCGATGAATTATATCTGATAATGGCATTGCATTCAAGAACATGAAGATCAACAACTTTGCTCAGATACATAGCATAGATTGGAGATATTCTACCATCAACTACCCGACAGAAACTATTTAACCGAAGCCTTCGACAAAACTCTCATCAAAATACTAAAGAAGACACTCGACAACAATAAGTGATAGTGGCATGAGCAGTTAGTTGAAGCCTTGTGGGCCTACCGTACACCATAAAAAATCCAACTCACTCTACTCCTTTCTCCTTAGTGTGTGGGTGTGACGCTGTTCAACCATTAGAAGTCCAACTCTTGTCACTAATGATAGCTGTGGGTAGCAAGATCATAATAGAGCATAACACCAAGTTACAGTTAGAAGAGCTCGATGGTTTGAAGGAGAGACAGCTGCAAGCATGCCAAAACCTCGAGTTGTATAAAGCTAAAATAATTCAAGATCGCAACAAGTTGGTCTATCCTAGAGCTTTTCAAGTAGGAGAGCTTATTTTAGTTATAAGGAGATCGATTGTTGCCCATCGTAAAATGGGAGGCAAGTTTGAACCCACTTGGGAAGGCTTTTTTGCCATAGAGATGGCCTACCAAAGAGTATCTTATCAACTTATTAATCATAAAGGAGAGTGCCCAATGCTTCCAATCAACTAGCTATAGTTAAAGAAATATTATAAGTCATGTTTAAAAATATTTATCATCAATGAAAATTCCATTTCGAATTCAATCTCTTCCATGTTGAAAGTATTCTTGTTTACCAATCCACCATGATGTGTTTAGGGTAAGTGTAGAGCAACCTGAGCGATGTCCCATCATTCATCGACACAACACAAACACAAACTAAACATAAACATATATAACAAACACATATATTTTATCTCGATCTACTCTTAGTTGAGATAATGCCCCCAGCGGCACTCACTCAGTAGCTTCTCTAGGTTGGGCTGACGTGCTACCCTGCTAGTGTGTCACCCCAATGGTCTTCTTGCTTTGGAGGATGTAAGTCTGATATGATTTCCTTCCTTACTTAGCCACTACACATCGACAAGGGCCTTGTTAGTTTGGTAGGACTTACTGCATGGTCGATAAGCTAATTTATGTTGGCTTCATTTAAGAGGATGTGAGTGTGCAATGCTTTCTTCTTGGATTAGTTTTTGTGTACTAACTAAGTCGAGTATATTTGAGGTTTAGGATAAGTCCCCTAGTGGCTCTTTCCCTCCTGACAGCTTCATGTCTAGCTGTAGTCTTTCCTCGAGGCTCCTCGCTTAGTAGTCGCTCTAGGTTAGATATCATCTATCCCACCGATGACAGGCTATCCTGATGATCAGTTCTACTTGAAAAGTTGTAAGCCTACACACTTTCTTTCTAGATTGATTATTGTACACCGATGGGCACCTTTGGTTGGTTAGTTCTTACTATGTAAATGCATACACCACTCATGCTGATGAATACACTTTAGGTTGATTGGTTCTTGCACCTTAGGATATACCGCTCATGGCAGATGTAAGTCTGCTATACTTTGTCTTTGAGTTGGCCACCATACACCTATAGGCTTTCTTTTTTAGGGCTCAAGATAATGCCCCTAGCAACACCTCCCCTGTGGGCAGTATATTTGGATCACATTCTATGCGACCCCATTTAGACATGACCCAGGTTACTATCGGATTGAACAATTCCTCTTTCCTAGTAACCACCCTTGTGGTTGGAGAATATTTTTTATGGATGTGCAGATTCTCCCTTGGTCCAGTAAATCTGAGATAGGTCAAGGTCAGCATAGCCCCTTCTTAGTGTTCTCTATCGCACACCAATAGGGTCCATGCAAATATATAAACAAAATATATATTAACTTGTGGATTAGGAGGACACCCCTAGCAGTACATTTTCCCAAGCAAGCATCATATCTTTAGGGCAGTGTCAGCAAAACTCCTTATAGGAATCGTTGACTAAAATCGATTTAATATAAGTCCCCAACAATATTCACTCAATAGTTTCCCCTGAGTCAGATTTGATTTATTGTGCTACCAACAAGTCACCCCATCCATTTTTCCCTACTTTAGAAAATGTAAGTCTGCTACACCTTCTTCCTACCACATCCGTTACACACTGAAAGGGAACCCCTTAGGTTTGATAGCTCTACCCCATGGACAGTAGACTATCCCTTTGAATTTGTAAATATGAGATAGGACATGTCCGATGTAGCCCCTTCTTAGTGGGTCCATCGCACACCGGCATGGTCCATAAATTAAATCTATCAAATTTGATCTAGCTCACATCCCAAGCGGATATACCCATAACTAAAAATTGAACTAAACTAAATAAACCATATCAAACAACATGAAATTAATGATAAAACTAATCCTGACTACTTTTGAGTTGGCATAAGTCTCGAGCGACATTCACTAAGTAGTTGCCCTAGTTCAAGTTCAATTTATTGTGCATCCAACAGGTCACCCCAGTGGTTATTCCTAGCTTTAGAAGATGTAAGGCTACTACGCCTTCTTCCTAGCATAGTCGTTGCACACCAAAAGGCAACTCCTTAGGTTGGCTAGGTCTAAACCACAGTCGGAAGACTATCCCTTTGGATTTGTAAACTTGAGGTAGGTCAAGGCTGATATAGTCCCTTCTCAGTGGGTCTATCACACATCGATAGGGTCCATACATTAACTCAGATTAAATTAAACCTAATCTAATTTTCCCCAATGGAGTTAAATCATACCCTTCTCCTTATTGAACCCCCAAATCTTATATAAACAAGTCAAGAAAATAAATCAAATTCAGAACTAACCTCCCTAGTGGAGCTAAATTAAACCAATTCCTCCAGTAGAGTCTAAATCAGAGAAATTCAATCAAACTCTTATTCCCAGTGGATACATCCCCAAATAAATCTATGGAATCAAACTCAAATCCTAATCTCCAACAGATAGCCCAAACCTGCTTCTTTAGTGGAAGGTTCATATACCTGATCCCTAGTGGAATCAAGTCCATATCCTTAGTAGATATGCGTCCACATCAATTAAAAAAATATATTAAAGTTGATTCGATCTTAATCCCCAGTGGATTATAGATTCTTTTCCCAAGTGGATCTTTTTTCCACAAATCATATAATCAAATCAAAATCAAACCTTATCCATAATAGATTTTCTTCTTCTATGCCCTTAACATGGACCCCTTGCATGTCATGTTCAATGCATGTGTGATCCCCTAGGGGATCTCCCTCGATGTCCTTGACATGGAATTCTCACCAAATCTTATTTCAACTTTTATCCACACCTTTAATACTTCAACCAAAAGCCTAACAAATTATTCATTCAATTTACATCATCTTAGAAGTCTAATCAACATTGTATGATTTGTGATGGTGCAAGCTCAAACTAACTATAGAATGTCATGCTAAACATATTATAGTGTGAATTAATACACTATATTATATTATAATATATGATGTTTTAGTATAATATGCTATAATATAATCTATTTTGTCTAACATTACACCTCATTAAAATCATTAAAAGTAACAAATAACTAAATTGTTTCAAAATATGAATAATGTTAATTTTGGATGTAAAATTGTTTTTTTTTCTATTAGAAATGATACAAAATAGCATAATTTTGGTGTTTCTTCTTAGTGTGTGCCGTGAATTTGGCCAAAGTTTTTCATCTCAATCTTCAAATTAACATTTTTGTGAGTTTTGACCCAATGTATTATAACAAAAGTAAAACATACTAAAATGTACAATAACATTTAGTAACACACCACCACATTCAAATAAATGTGAAGTTATATTGTTATGTACATTATATTTTAGTATGCTTTCGTATAATATATTATCCTACATTACAAATTAAGATGAATCACTTTAAGCAAAAAAAATTATAAAATTTGGTTGAAAAATTTACATTTATTTTGGATGCTCACTAATAAATATTTAATAAATCACATGATGAAACGACACGCCATAGCACACGCCCAATGATGTTCCCTAAAGCTTACCTTAAATTTGGCCAAATCCCATCATCTCAGCCTATAAATTAGTATTTTTATGAATTATACAAGTACAAACTCTACTAATTCATACTGTAACAAACTAAAATATTCTAAACAATAATTAGTAATACATAATAGTATGCTACAATGAATGATGATACACTATGTTATGGCATCCTATATTATAATACACCTTAACATATTATATTATATTACATATCACATCTCAATGGATTTCTTAAGATAAAAAAATAATTAAATTAGTCTAAATAATAAAAAACTATATATTTTAGTCGTATTACTTACATATTTTAAATTGAAACAATATATTATGATGCCATGATTTACCTATTATGAATTTGGCCAAATTCCACCATTTTAAAGTCTAAATCAACATTTTTATAAATAATGCTAGTGTAGGGTCGACTGCATGATTGTAAAATACTAACAAAATTTAAAATGCACAGAACAATATGTTATGATATATGATGCTATACTATGCCACAACATATAATATTTATTTTGAACATAAAATCTTACTTTTTAGACTACATGTGGCGTAGCACACCTTTGGTACTACAACCTAATTCCCACTTCAAACTTCACAAATTTCATCATGTGATTTATTAAATATTTTTATGATTTATATTAATATAGACTATAGGGAACAATACCATAATATACTTAAACATTTCAAAACATCTTATAACATGCAAAAACACATAACCACATGCTCAAATATATGATGCTACATTATACTATAATATATGGTAATATAATAAGATTTAGGGTTAGGGTTTAGGATATTCAAATCTAACATTCAATGGAAAGTCACTTGAAGACATTTTCTTTAGCTACCATAACTATGTTAGGATTAGGTCATCCTTTAGATCTACTCCCAATGAAATCTTTATTCAAGGCTTAGGGTTTAGGGTTAGTATAGGGTTTAGGGTTTATGGTTATTTTAGGATTTAGGTTAGGGTTTATAAGTTAGGGTTTAGGCTTTAGGGTTGTAGGTCTTTGGGTTTAGGGTTTATGGTTTAGGGTTTAGGGTTTAATGTTTATGATTTGAGGGTTTATGGTTTATGGTTTAGGGTTTAGGGTTTAGGATTAAGGGTTTAGGGTTTAGGCTTTAGGCTTTAGGGTTTAGGGTTTAGTGTTTAGAGTTTAGGATTTTTAAGGTTTAAGGTTTATAGATTAGGGTTTAGGGTTTAGGTTTTAAATTTAGGGTTTAAGTTTTAGTTTAGGCTTTAAGGTTTAAAGTTTAAAGTTTTTTTTAAAATAGAGAACAAATTCAAATTCAACATTTCTTATTTTTGATTTCATCAAGCAAGTAGCACCCAAAGTTTTCTAAGACACAAGGGATGACATAGATAAAAAATGAGCACTTATAGAGCAAATCAAAAAACCTAGATAAGTAGAATCATCTCTACTATAAAGGCATAATACCATAAGCAGCAGATCGGATCGGCCATTCATCAATTTCAAATCCCATTAGATCCACCCCCGCCTCTGGAGTAGCAGGATCTGCCATCATATCTCTGATCTCTCCTTCTGCCACCACCATGGCTATAAGCTCCATCTCTCCTCCTACCTGCATAACCACCACTGCTCCAACCACCACCTCCATATCCACCAGCACCTCCAGATCCCCCACCACCATTACGATAATTGTCACCTCCACCTTCGCCTCCACCGCCAGATCTAGACTGAGCCTGGTTGATTGTGATGTTCCTTCCATCAAGGTTCTGCTTATTCTTAGGGTTTAAGTTTATTAGGTTTTAAGGTTTAGGTTTTTTTTAATTTATTTAGTTACATTAAGTTTAGGTTTACGATTAGGGTTCATAGTTTAGGGTTTAGAGCTTAGGGTTTAGGGTTTAGGGTCAGCTTAAGGTTTAGGGTTAGTTTAGGATTTAGTATTTAGGCTTTTTAGGGTTTAGGGTTCATGGTTTATGGTTAGTTTAGGATTTAGGGTTTAAGGTTTTAATGTTTAGTGTTTTGGGTTTAAGGTTAGGGCTAGGGATTAGGGTTTAAGGTTTAGGGTTTACAGTTTAGGGTTAATTTTGGGTTTAGTGTTTAGGGTTTGTTTGGGGTTTAGGCTTTAAGGTTTTGGGTTTAGGGTTTTTTAGGGTTTAGGGTTTAAGGTTGTAGGTTTAGGGTTAGTTTTAGGGTTTAGGGTTTAGGGTCTCGGGTTTAGGGTTTAGTTTTTTTTAATTAAGTAAACTGATAGGTTAGGTTTATTTAGGTTATTTAGTTTATTTATTTTAGTTTTTTTTATTTTTTATTTTTATTTAAATTTATTTTTTTCCATTTGGTTTTGTTTATTTATTTTAGGTTTATTTATTTCTAGTTAGGTTTTTTTATTTTACTTTTTTTAGGTTTAGGTTTAGGTTTAGGTTTAGGTTTGCTTTTTAGTTTATTTTTAATTTTAATTTATTTTTAGGTTTAGTTTTTATTTTTTATTTTTAGGTTTATGTTTAAGTTTTTATTTTATTTCTTTAGGATTAGGTTTTAGGTTTTTATTTTAGGTTTATTTTTAAGTTTTATTTTTTTATTTTGGTTAGGGTTTATTTTTAGTTTATTTTATTTTTTTAGTTTAGTTTTAGTTTATCTTAGGTTTAGGTTTAGGTTTTATTTATTATAGCTTATTTTATTTTAATTTAGTTTGAAGTTTATTTTATTATTTTTATTTTTTTTATTTTAGGGTTAGTTTTTTTTAGTTTAGGGTTTAGGTTTTATTTTTTATTTATTTTTAGGTTTATTTTTTAGGTTTAAGTTTTTATTTAGTTTTTATTTTAGTTTATTTTAGCTTTATTTTATTTTATTTTATTTAGGTTTTTATTCTTAGGTTTATTTTATTTTTTAGTTTAGTTTACATTTTTATTTATTTATTTTAGTTTATTTTTATATTATATTTTATTTTTATTTTATGTTGATGTTTATGTTTAGGTTTAGGTTTTAGTTTATTTTTTAATTTAATTTAATTTTATTTTTTTACTTTATTTTGGTTTAGGTTTATTTATTTATTTTATTTTTAAGTTTTATTTAGTATGAGTTTGAGTTTCAGTTTAAGTTTTAATGTAATTTTTTTATTTAGGTTTAGGTTCTATTTATTTATTTTATTTTATTAGGTTTTATTTAGTTTAGGTTTAGGTTTTAGGTTTTAGGGTTTAGGGTTTGTGGTTTTGGGTTTTGGGTTTAGGGTTGTAGGTTTTAGTGTTTACGTTTTAGGGTTTAGGGCTTAAAGTTTAGGGTTTAGGGTTTAGGGTTTAAGGTTTTAAGGATTAGGGTTTTGGGTTTAGCATTGTAGGTTTATGGTTCAGATTTAGGGTTTAGGGTTAGTTTTAGGGTTTATTCAGGCATAGGTTTTTTTTAATTAAGTAAACTCATAGGTTTATTTAGTTTATTTATTCATTTATTTTAGTTTATTTTATATTCTATTTTATTTAGTTTTATTTTTATTTTTATTTAGTTTAGTTTATTTATTTTATGTTTTTTTATTTTAATTTAGGTTTAGGTTTAGGTCTATTTTCTAGTTTAGTTTTATTTTTATTTTATTTTTTAGGTTTAGGTTTTATTTTTAATTTTTAGGTTTAGGTTTAATTTTAGGTTTTTATTTTATTTTTTTAGGTTTAGGTTTTAGGTTTTTATTTTAGGTTTATTTTTAGGTTTTATTTTTTAGTTTAGATTTAGGTTAATTTTTAGTTTACTCTATTTTATTTAGGGTTTTTTGATTTAGTTTATTTTAGATGTAGGTTTAGGTCCTATTTATTTTTGTTTAGTTTTTTTAGTTTAGGTTTAGGTTTATTTTATTTCTATTTTAGGTTTAGGTTTCTTTTTTAATTTTGGGTTTAAGTTTTATTTTTTATTTACTTTTAGGTTTTATTTTTAGGTTTAGTTTTTTATGTAATTTTTAATTTATTTTATTTTAGCTTTATTTTATTTTTATTTTAGGTTTAGTTTTTATTTTATTTAGGTTTTATTTTTTTTGTTTATTTTAAGTTTTTATTTATTTTATTTTATTTTTATTTTTATTTTTTATTTTATTTTCTTTTTAGGTTTAGGTTTAGGTTTAGGTTTAGGTTTACATTTTAGTTTAGGATTTAATTTTATTTTATTTTTTATTTTATCATGGTTAGGTTTGTTTATTTATATTATTTTGAGGTTTTATTTAGTTTAGGTTTTGGTTTTTAGCTTTTTAGGGTTTAGGGTTTATTGCTTAGGGTTTAGGGTTTGGGGTTTAGGGTTTTAGGGTTTATGGTTTTGGATTTAGGGTTTAGGTTTTAGGGTTTAGGGTTTAAGGTTTAGGGTTTAAAGTTTTTAGTTTTTTTGATAAAGAATAAATATTCAACATTTCTTCTTTTTGGTTTCATCGACCAAGTAACACACCAAGCTTTCTAAGACACAAGCGACATATATAAAAAATGAACACGCTTTGAGCAAATCAAATTCCCTAGATAACTAGATCCATCTCTACTGTAAAAACACAGTTCCATAAGTAGCATACCAGATCGACCGTTCTTTAGTTTCTCCAATTTCCATCAAATGCACCCCAACCTCTCGAGTAGCGGGATCCACCATCATATCCCCAATCTCTTCCTCCACCACCACCATGGTTGTAACCTTCTTCGTTCCTCCTAGTTGAAGGTGATGTTCCTGCCAACAAGGTTCTACGCCTTCTTAGGGTTTAGCTTTCTTAAGTTTTTTGTTTTAGGTTTATTTTTTAATTTATTTAGTTACTCTAGGTTTATGTTTAGGTTTTGGGGTTTAGGGTTAGGGTTCAAGGTTTAGAGTTTAGGGTTAGCTTAGAGTTTAAGGTTACTTTAGAGTTTAGGGTTTAGGGTTTAGGGTTTAAGGTTAGGGTTAGGGTTTATGGTATAGGGTTTAAGGTTTAGGGTTTTGGGTATTGGGTTTAGGGTTAAAGGTTTAAGTTAGTTTAGGGATTGGGGTTTAGGGTTTAAAGTTTAGGGTTTAGAGGGGTTTAGGGTTTAGGGTTTAGGTTTTAGGATTCAGTGTTTATGGTTGTAGGTTTAGGGTTGTAGGTTTAGGGTTTAGGGTTAGTTTTAGGATTTAAAGTCTAGGGTTTAGGGTTTAGGGTTTAGGATTTAGGGTTTAGGGCATGTTTTTAATTAAGTAAACCTATAGGTTTAGGTTTATTTAGTTTATCTTTTATTTATTATAGTTTATTTCAATTTTAATTTTTATATAAGATTTTTTATTTATTTAGTTTAGCTTATTTATTTTAGGTTTATTAATTTCAGTTTAGGTTTTTTATTTTATTTTATTTTTTAGGTTTAGGTTTAGGTTTATGTTTATTTTTTAGTTTAGTTTTAATTTTATTTTATTTTTTAGGTTTAGGTTTTTATTTTATTTCATTAGGTTTAGGTTTTAGGTTTTTATTTTAGGCTAATTTTTTGGTTTTATTTTTTAGTTTATGTTTAAGTTTTTTTTTGTTTATTTTATTATATTTAATTTATGTTTAGGTTTAGGATTAGTTTATTTTATTTTAGTTTATTTTAGTTTAGGCTTATGTTTATTTTATTTTTATTTTAAGTTTAGGTTCTTTTTTTTAGTTTAGGGTTTAGGTTTTATTTTTTATTTTTTTAAGTTTTACTTTTAGGTTTATTTTTTAGGTTAGGTTTTTATTTAGTTTTATTTTATTTTAGATTTTTTTATTTTAAGTTTACTTTTTATTTTATTTAGGTTTTTTATTATTTTTAGTATAGTTTAGGTTTTTATTTTTTATATTTTAGTTTAATTTTTACTTTTTAATTTATTTTCTTTTTAGGTTTTGTTTAGCTTTAGATTATAGTTTATGTTTTTTTTAGTTTATGCTTTATATTGTAGTTTAGGTTTATTTAGGGTTTAAGGTTTAGAGTTTGGGATTTGGGTTTAGGATTTAGGGTTTAGGGTTTTAGGTTTAGGGTTGAGGATTTAATGCTTAGGGTTTAGGTTTTGGGCTTTAGGTTTAGTGTTTTAGGGTTTAGGGATTAGGTTTTAGGGTTTATGGGTTAGGGTTTCAGGGTTTAGGGTTTAGGATTCAGGGTTTATGGTTTAGGGTTTAGGATTTTTAGGGTTTAGGGTTTAGGGTTAGCTTAGGGTTTATATTATAGGGTATTTTCAGGCTTTTAGTTTAGCATTTAGGGTTTAGGGTTAGCTTAGTGTTTAGAGTATATGGTATTTTAAGGCTTTTGGTTTAGCGTTTAGGGTTTAGGGTTTAGGGTTTAAGGTTGTAGGTTTAGTGTTTAGGGTTTAGAGTTATTTTTAGAGTTTAGGGTTTAGGATTTAAGGTTTAGGGTTTAGGTTTTTTTTAAATTAAGTAAATTTGCAGGTTTATCTTTATTTAGATTTTTAATTTATTTTATTTTTTATTTTTATTTAGGTTTATTTTTTAATTTTATGTAGTTTATTTTATTTATTTTAGTTTAGGTTTTTATTTTAGTTCATCTTTTAAGCTTAGGTTTACGTTTATGTTTGTTTTTTTAATTTATTTTTACTTTTTATTTATTTTCTAGGTTTAGGTTTTATTTTTTATTTTTATGTTTAGGTTTTATTTTTTAATTTTAGTTTTAGGTTTTGATTTTTATTTTATTTTATTAGGTTTAGGTTTTAGTTTTTTATTTTAGGTTTATCTTTTAGTTTATGTTTAAGGTTATTTTTAGTTTATTTTATTTTATTTAGTTTAGGGTGTAAGTTTAAGTTTAGGTTTCCTTTATTTTAGTTTTGGTTTAGGTTTTTTTTTTGTTTATTTTAGATTTAGGTTTTTTTTTTAGTTTAGGCTTTAGCTTTTATTTTTTATTTTTTTTAAGGTTTATTTTTAGTTTTAGGATTTTATTTAGTTTTTATTTTATATTATTTTAAGTTTATTTTATTTTTTTATTTATTTTATTTTTTATTTTATTTTATTTTTTGTTTAGGTTTAGGTTTAAGTTTTTATTTTATTTAAATTTTATTTTTTAAGCTTAGATTTTTTTTATTTATTTCATTTTTAGGTTTTATTTAATTTAGGTTTTCATTTTTAGGGATTAGGGTTTAGGGTTTTGATTTACAGATTTAGGGTTATAAGTTTTAAGGTTTAGGGTTTTGGGCTAGGGTTTAGCATTTAGGGTTTAGGGTTTAGTGTTTAGGCATTAGGGTTTAGGGTTTTTAGTGTTTAGGGTTTAGGGTTCAAGGATTAGGGTTTAGGGTTTTGGGTTTTGGGATTTGGGTTTGGGGTTTAAGGTTTTAGCATTTAGGGTTTAGGGTTTATGAGGGTTAGGGTTTTCTTTTTCTTTTTAAGGATTTAGGGTTTAGGGTTTATGTTTCAGGTTTAAAGTTTAGGTTTTCATTTAGGTTTATTTTTAAAATAAGTAAACTTGTAGGTTTAGGTTTTTTTTAATTTATTTTTAGGGTTTAGGGTTTAGGGTTAGCTTCGGGTTTAGGTTGATTTCACTTGAAGTAGTTTAATTGATTTGAGAATATTAGTTTGTGTTTTCTTTTGTTTCATTTGATTACACTTAGCAGCTAAGTGTTATAAAGAGAGGAAAAGAGGACTGTTCTCTTTCATCCTTACCTTAAGTCACTTTCTAAAGAATGTTAATTTGATTTAATTATTTTTAGTGAATGGCTTATTAAATGATTTAATTAATCAAAAGTTTAGGTTCACTTTAAATAATCCTATTCAAAATGAAAGGCATCTTAAGATTAATTTAATTCAATTACTACCACATGACTTATAAATCTTTCATTTCCATCACATGTAACATGCATATGATTTAATCTTAAGTGTATCTATACATGCAACATATTTTAACACACTTAATGGATGAACGTTATGTTTAGAATTTATATTTTAGTTGATTGAATTATTTAAACATATTAATTTAAAACTTTATCCAAATTCTTATATAAAAAGGATATAAGAATGAAATTAAATATGCATGTGCCTTTGTTAAGCCAGGGAAGTGAGGTAATCAAATGACCTCCTTGGAGCTAGCTAAAGCCTCATTATTCTAGGATGTCTAGGCTATATACCCATTTGCATTCAAACATATGTAAATTGTATACATGAACTTAGGAAGTAAGCTCCAAATCATATGGCTAATTAATTCAACCACTTAGTCAATTATGAATGCATGCAATTTTAATGTAAAATGGGATTTTCATTCACTAATCACATATACATATACATGTACGAAGATATAGACAAGTATGTGTCGTTGTTAAACTAGGGAAGTGAGGTAATCAAATGACCTCCTTGGAGCTAACTAATGCCTCGTATTCCTAGGATGTCCAGACTATATACTTGCTTTTCTTGGACACACATGGATGTATACATAAATGAGGGAAAGAAAACCATTCAAAGATTGTATATTTTTTTGATTGAATCATTTATATATAAGAATTAAAGCTCTATCCAAATTCTAATGTTGAAATACATAAGAATTAAATCAAATGGGTGTCATTATTAAACCAGTGGAAGTGTCAAATAACCTCCTTGGGGCAAGCTAAAGCCTCAGATTTCCGGATGTTCTATATAACAATTACCATTCAATCTTATATAAATCAACACATGAATAGAAGAAAGTGAACTCAACATTCATACACTTAAGCTATAAGCACATGCTTTTCTTATGTATTTATTACTAGCATCATAACACATATTATTATTCATTTATAAGCTTTAGAAAATACATTTGTAAATAATAAATAATACACATATATTAAATTAAATCAACACATGAAAGCTTACATAAACAAAATCCATTTTATTTCACTTGATTTTGGAAAGATGGATGCATGGATTAAAAAGACATACCAAATTTAACATGATTGGAAAGAGGAAAATCAAATATTAGCATGTGATTCATTCAACCAAACTAGTTCTTAAGGACAATCAAATCAAATTAGATTATTTAAATCAAACCAAAGCTTCTTTATTAATTAAGTTATGGATTTGAATAAATTTAAAGTGGAAAAGATGTAATTCCCACATTAGTGATTTGATTTAATTTAAGGAAATGTAATTCAGTTGATTTTATGAGTTAATTAAATTGAACCCTTAATTAGATGAATTAATTACCCTTAACTATGTCACCTTAAAGTAATTAACTAAATAATTATGAGCCAACATGATATGCATGGAAAATAAACTTGTAATGATCCAAGGAAATAAAAGGGGCCTAATGCAAATGGCTCATGATTAATAGTTAATTATATTAAGAGACGTAATTACTTGCTCTTATGGTTTTCCACACATGTGGACTAACCATAATTTCATTAAACTCTTTTAGGTTATTAAACACTTAAAGATTTAACCCATGATATAATTAATTAAGGTCTGATATGATTATGATTTTAATTTGATTAAGTTATTTAATTAATTAGTTAAATCTTAATTAATTTCATTTTAAAAAAGGGTGAAATGAACTTATGGAAAGGGGTCCCAACCCTATTCCTTAGGTCACTTACTGTTGAAGAATGATTAATAAACTTAATTAGCCAATTTATTACTACTCATGGGATTAATTAATCATTAATTAACTTAGAAGAGTAGTTAAGGTTTAATTAGTCAATTTTCCTATTTAAGTAAGCAATAAATCCCAAGAAAATCAAGAGAGCAGAGGTCATCCCATTAAATTAACCAATAAAATTTGGGATTAATTGCTCAAGTAATTAAGGAGAAATTAAGTTAATATATTTTACAATAAAACCTTAATTAAACCTTAATTATTGTTCAAAATTAGTTAAGATCATTTTTAATTAATTCTACTTTGAAATACATTTAAAATGAGTATTTATTTGCATTTTTTTATTTCTTCTTGATTTTTAATTATTTTTAGAAGTTTTGGCCATTAAAATAATTAATTAAACCTAATTAAAGCATAATACTATTGACACCACATGACAAGCTGACGCGGCATGCTTTTCATGTGGCTCTATAGGATTGGCTACTTAAAACTTACCCGACTCAACGCTTATGTGGAGGCAGCAGATGTGCTTTCGCATCCACTATTCAATCTTAGATCGAATGTCTACGATTAATCCCACACCTTAATAGGATTAAATTAGATCAATCTAGCAGATATAATCATGATCATCTAATCATGAGTCAGCTCAAGCCTCCAACATCAAGGAAGGTTTGCAAGTTGAGAGTCCCAACTTGGGGAATGTGTGAGCTTAGCAGCGGCAGCAGTAGCAAAAGCATGTGCTAGCCTGGGATAGACCAATAGCACAACCATCGACCGAGTCTAGCCTCCAGTCTACCATTGTAGCTGTCACATCCTAGAGTTCTCCTACTTTAGCTAGCTCTTCTTCTTCTACTAGTAGAACTCTTGTATCGGCAGATAACAACACCAAATCCCTTACCCCACTTACTTTTATTGACTTCTACTTCGTACGTCATATCAAATCTAAGAAATTAAAGAATAAAGCTAGCTAAGTGTATACAAGTCTATATGTGAAACAATTAGGCATCAGTTGGGAACCTTAGCTCTAACCCCACTTTCCTCTCAAAAAGTTAAGGTTTTGGTAGTTAAGAAAGCCCTTAAGTCAACCATAGGTGTGAAGACTCAAAGGTTCTTTCTGGGAGCATCATCCTCAAGTCAAGAAGTTGATGTAGAACTTGAGGATGATTCATATAAATATTTAATATAATTTCTTTTTGAATAGTACTTGCCTTCTGTTCATAATTTAGCAAAGAAAGGGTTAATCCCAAATATTAGATCAAAGCACAGGTTAAGACTACTTTGAAAGAATTTGGAAGAATAAATGTAAAATCTCTCAATCAAGATCGGAACTAGGATTCGGTACAGTGGGTCCAGTCGATGATGATGATTATTGTTTAGTCATCACCAATCATTTGGAATCTGATAGGTTCTTTTCAAATCACATTAACTCATATGAGGAGTTGTGCTTAAAAACTTCAGATGATCCATATGATTTTGAAGTTAAAGATGCAGAGTTGAAGAAGAGATCAAGTCAACCATCGATGAGCTCAAGGAAATCAACTTAAGAAGTAAAGAAGATCCACACCCGACATACATCAGTTCTTTGATGAATGAAATTGAAACCAATGACTTAGTTAGGTTATTGATTGAGTTTAAGGACTTCTTTGCATCGCATTATGATGAGATTCTTGGATTGGCTCCTAACATAGACATCCCTAAATTAGCAATAAAGCTTATTTCTAATCCTATCAAGCAAGCTCCTAGATGCACGTGAGTAGACATAGAACAATAGGTCATTTCTGAAGTCAAGAAATTGACTGATGCTAGCTTCATTTGGGAGGAAAAATACCTTATCTGGTTAGCCAATGTTGTCCCAATTAATAAAAATATGGACAAATTCACATATGTATTAATTTTAAGGATTTAAATAAGGCATGTCCAAAAGATGAATTTCCACTACCAATCCTGGAGCTGATGGTGGATATTGCCTCATATCATGAAGTCTTCTCTTTCTTGGATGGCTCATCTGGATATAACCAAATAATGATGTCCCCTAAAGATGAAATAAATACTACTTTTGGAACCTCGATCAGAATCTATTGCTATAAGATCATGCCTTTCTGCCTTAAAAATGTCGGCGCTACATACCAGTGGGCTATGACTCGAATATTCGATAAACTTATTCATCATCAAGTTGAGTGCTATGTCAATGATCTCATGGTCAAAAGTAGAGAAAAAGAAGACCATCTCTTTGACTTGAGAGTAGTTTTTGAACAGTTAAGACAATTTAACCTCAAAATGAACCCCATGAAGTATACATTTAGAGTAGCTTCAGGGAAATTCTTTGGGTTTGTTGTCCGAGACCAGGGAACTGAAATTGATCTGGAGAAGATCAAGGTGATATTCAAAGTACCACCCTCTAAATGTTTAACTCAACTTTGATCATTCTAAGGCCGGTTGGCATATCTAAGATGCATTATATCTAACATATTGGGAAGATGTCAGGCATTCTAAGCATTGTCAAAAAGGATGCCAAGTTCAAGTGGGATGATAAGTGTGAGCATGCCTTCAAAGACATCAAGAATTACCTGATTACACCACCAGTTCTAGTAATCCTTATCATGGTCATACCACTCATACTTTACACTACTACATTAGACGACTCTCTTGGTGCTTTGTTGTCCCAAGCTAATGACAAAGGGAAGAAAAATGTAGTCTACTTCCTTAGCCATCATCTAATCCCCACTAAGGCTAATTATCTACCCATTGAGAGGCATGGCCTAGCTTTAATCTTTACATCCTAAAAGCTACAACATTACATGCTTCCTCATAAGGTGAACTTAATCACTAGGATCAATGCACTATAGTATCTCATGACTTGACCGACACTATCTAGACGGTTGGCATGATGGTCCATGATCCTCTCATAGTTTGACAATACCTTCGTACCCCTCTATGTGATGAAAAGACAATCTCTAGTAGATTTCTTAGCAGCACACACTTCCTATTGACTCTCTTCTTAATGATTATCTCCCTGATGAATAAATCATGAATTTAAAGGATACTAGTGTTCACCACTAGGAGATATACTTTGATGGTATAGCTTCTCCTCAAAGAGAAGAAGAACCATAATCTACTACTCTAGGAAAGGTAGCAATAGGAATAGTTCTCTTAACTCTAGACCGCAATGTGATGTGATTCTCATATCATCTATCCAATCCTTGTACCAATAATGAAGCCAAATATGATGCTCTGATTGTCGATCTGGAGTTATCCATTACTTTAAGCATCCAGAACATCAATATCTTTGGGGATTCTCAGCTAGTTATTAACCAAATCAATGGGTCATATAAGGTTATAAAGCCCAAGTTGCATCACTACCACAAGTACACCACAGAGTTGTTGGCCCAAATCCCAAAGGTAACCATCTATAAGATTCCACAAGGAGAGAACATTGTAGCGTATACTTTAAACAAGCTTGCCAAGGAGTTGGCATGTCCAGAGGATGAGTTCATATCAATAAAGGTCCAAAATAGACAAGTCTTATCACTTATTTATATTGAACTCATCAAAAAGTACACTCTTGAAGGGGAGGTTACCATTGCCAAAAAGGACAAGGAGTTATATTAGAGGCAACCATTCATAGATTACATAAATAAAGGTAAACTACCTCAAGAGAAGTCCCAAGCCTATGAGATGATCTAGAGAGCACTTTCCTACACTATTATGGATGGGGTCTTGTATCGACAATCTTTTGATCATATGTGGTTATGTTGAATAGACAAGCATGAAATATGTAATATGGTGATCGAGGTACACCCAGGATTATGTGGAGCTAACCAATCTTGTCCGAAGATGAAAACCAAGATCAAGAGACTTTGATATTATTTTCCATCGATGATCAAAGATTACATGGATATGGCTAGGCGATGCCACCAATGTTAAATACATGGTATGGTCCTCCTCCAACCACCCAACATTCTACATCCTATATTGGCCTTATGGCCATTCGAGTGTTTAGGGTACCAACATTGTGGGTCTGATTGATCCTCTTTCTTTCAAGGTTCATCAGTTCATCTTAGTTGCTAGTAACTACTTTTCCAAATGGGTGAAGGCAATTTTACTTAGAGAGGTCACAACTCTGCATGTGCTACAATGTTTTAGGAACCATATCGTACATAGGTTCATAGTGCCTCAAATAATTATATATGATAATGGTACTATAATCAAGAGCACAAAGATCAACAAATTTGCTCGAAGACACAGCATAGATTGGAGATATTCTATCAATAAATACCCAATGAAAAATGGCTTAGTAGAAGCCTTCAACAAATCTCTCATCCAAATACTAAAGAAGACACTCGATAATGACAACCGATAGTGGCATGAGCAGTTAGTCAAAGCCTTGTGGTCCTACCGCACCACATATAGAATTCCAACTCAGTCTACTTCTTTCTCCTTAGTGTATGGGTCTGAAGCAATTCTTACATTAGAAGTCCAACTCCCATCACTAAAGATAGCTATGGGTAGCAAGATCGTAATAGAGCAGAACGCCAAGTTGTGGTTAGCCTGTAGGCATACCAAATCCTCGAGTTGTACAAAGCTAAAATGATTCAAGCTCACAGCAAGTTGGTCCGTCCTAGAGCTTTTCTAGTAGGAGAGCTTATTTTAGTTCTAAGGAGACCAATTGTTTCCTGTTCTAAATGAGAAGCAAGTTTGAATCCACTTGGGATGGCCCTTTCGCCACAGGGAAGGCCTACTAAGATGGATTTTGTCAGCTTATAAATCATAAGGGAGAGCGCCCAATGTTTCCAGTCAATGAACTCTACCAAAAGAAATATTATAAGTCATGTTTAAGAATAAGCATTATCAATGAAAATTTCATTTCAAATTTAATCTCTTCCATGTTAAAAGTATTCTTATTTGCAAATCCTCCATGATGAGTTTAGGGTAGGTGTAAGGAACCCAAGTAGCGTCCTATCCTTCATCGACACAACACAAATATAAATTAGACACAAACATATAAAGCAAACACATTTTTTTTATCTTGGGTGACACTCACTTTCGGTAGCTACTCTAGGTCTGACGTGCTACCATGCTAGTGTGTGACTCTAGTGGTATTCTTGCTTTAGAGGATGTAAGTCTACTATACTTTCCTTCCTTAGCCCTTGCACATTGATGAACTCATTATTCATTTGGTAGGCCTTACTACATGGTAACAACCTCATGTTGGCTTCATTTAAGAGGATGTGAGTCGCTATGCTTTCATCTTGGATTAGCCTATGCAGGTAGTTTATATTTGAGGTTTAGGATAAGTCCCCTAGTGGCTCCTTCCCTCTTGACTGCTTCAAGTATGGGTCCAGTCCTTTCTCGGCTCCTCACTTAGTAGTCTCTCTAGGTTAGATAACATCTAACCCGCCGATGATAGACTATCCTGATGTTCATTACTGCTTGAAAAGTTGTAAGCTTACATTATTTCTTTTTAGATTAATCATTACAGACTGATGGGAACCTTAGGTTGGTTGGTTCTCACTATGCTGATGGATACACCAGTCATGCTGATGGATACACCTTAGGTTGGTTGGTTCTTGCACCTTAGGATACACCACTCATGGTAGATGTAAGTCTGCTATGCTTTCTCCTTGAGTTGGCCACCGTACACCTATAGGCTTTCTTTTCCATGGCTCAAGATAAGGACCCTAGTAGCACCTCCCCTCTGGGCACTATATTTGGATCAAATCCTTTGTGACCCCATTTAGACACTACTCGGGTTACTATCGAATTGGACGGTTCCCCTATCCTAGCAACCACCCCTGTGGTTGGAGAGTCCAACCTATGGATTTGCATATTCTCCCTTAGTCCACTAAAACTAAGATAGGTAATGGCTAGCATAGCCCCTTGTTAGTGTGGTCCCTCGCACACCAACAAGGTCCACGCAAACATATAAATAAAATATATATTCACTTGAGGATTAGGAGGAACCCCCCCTAGCGGTACCTTTTCCCAAGAAGGTATCCTATCTTTGGGGCAGTGTCATCAAAACTCCCTATAGGAATTGTTTGACTACTCTTGAGTTGATATAAGTCCCTAATGACATTCACTCAGTAGTCACCTCTAAGTCAGGTTTGATTTATTGTGCTACCAATAGGTCACCCCAATAATTGTTCCCTACTTTAGAAGATGTAAGTCTGCTACGCCTTTTTCCTAGTTGTTTACTGCTTGAAAGGCAACCCCTTATGTTGGCTAGCTCTACCCTACGAATAGTAGTCTATACCTTTGGATTTGTAAATCTAAGATATGATAAGTCCAATATAGCCCCTTCTCAATGGGTCTATCACACACAAGCATGGTCCATAAATTAAATCTATTAAATTTGATCGAGCTCACATCCCCAGCGGATATGCCCTCAATTTGAAATCAAACTAAACCAAACAAATAATATCAAATCACATGAAATTAAGATAAAATTAATCCTGACTACTTTTGTGTTGACATAAGTCCCTAGCGACATTCACTCAGTAGTCGCTGTAGGTTAGGTTCGATTTGTTGTGCATCCAACATGTTACCACAATGGTTGTTCCTCGCTTTAAAAGATGTAAGTATACTACACCTTTTTCTTGGCACAGCTGTTGCACACTGAAAGGAAACCTCTTAGGTTGGCTAGCTCTACCCCACAGCCGATAGACTATCCCTTTGGATTTGTAAACTTAAGGTAGGTCAAGGTTGATATAGCCCCTTCTTAGTGGGTCCATCACACACTGATAGGGTCCATACATTAACTCAGATTAAATTAAACCCAATCTGATTTTCCTTAGTGGAGTTAAATTACACCCTTCTCCCTAATGGAGCCCCAAATCATATATAAACAAGTCAAGCAAATAAATAAAATTCAAAACCAACCTCTCCAGTGGAACCAAATTAAACTAACTCTCCCACTAGAGTCTAAATCAAAGAAATCCAATAAAACTCTTATCCCAAGAGGATACATACCCAAATAAATTTATGAAATCAAACTCAAATCCTAATCCTCAGTAAATTTCCAGAACCTACTTTCTTAGTGGAAGGTTCATATACTCGATCCCTAGGAGACTCGAGCCCATATCTCTAGTAGATATGCCTCCACATCAATTAAAATAAAACAAATTAAAGTTGATTTGATCTTAATCCTCGGTGGATTATAGATTCTTATCCCCAGTGGATCTTTTTTCCACAAATCATATAATCAAATCAAATTCAAACCTTATCCCCAACATATTTTCTTCTTGTATGACCCCTCACATGTCATGTCCAATGCATGTATGATCCCCTAGTGGATCTCCTTCCATGTCCATCCCATGGAATTCTCAAAAAATCTTATTTCTTCTCTTATGCACACCTTTAATACTTCAACTAAAAGCCTAACAATGTGTTTGTTCAAATTACATCATTTTAACATTATAATCAAGTTTTTATGATTTACGATGGTGCAAGCTCAAACTAACTATACAATATTATGCTAAACATATAATAGTATGAATTAACACTATATATTATATTCAAATATATGATGTTATATTATAATTTGTATTAATATAATATATTGTCTAACATTACACCTCATTAGAATCACTTAAAATGAACAAATAACAAAATTTTCTCAAAATATGAATAATGTCCATTTTGGATGTAAAATTGTTATTTTTCTATTAGAAATGGTACAAAATAGCATAATTTTGTTGTTGCTTCTTAGTGTTGCTATGAATTTGGCCAAAGTCTTCCATCTCAGCCTTCAAATTAACATTTTTGTGAGTTTTGAACCAATGTATTATAATAAAATTAAAACATACTAAAATGTACAATAGCTTTTAGTAACACACCACCATATTCATATATATGTGAAGTTATAATGTTAAGTACATTATATTTTAATATGCTTTCATATAATATATTATCTTACATTACACCTTAAAATGAATCAATTTAAGCAAAAAATTTATAAAATTTGGTTCAAAAATGAACATTTATTTTGGCTGCAAAATTCTTTTTTTTTTTGATTAAATGACACACCATAACAGACCTCCAATAATGTTACCTAAATCTTACCTTAAATTTGGCCAAATCCCATCATCTCAGCCTATAAATTAGTATTTTTATGAATTATACTAGTACAAACTCGACTACATCATACTATAACAAACTAAAATATGTTAAACTAATGAATGATGCTACACTAAATTATGGCATTCTATATTATAATATACTATAACATATTATATTATATTATATTGCATATAACATCACAAGGGATTGCTTAAAATAAAAAATCATAAAATTAGTCTAAAGAATAAAAAACTATATATTTAGTCGTATCACTTACATATTTTAAATTGAAATAATATATTATGATGCCATGATCTACCAATTATGAATTTGGTCAAATTCCATCATTTTAAAGTCTAAATCAACATTTTTATAAATAATGCTAGTGTAGGCTCAACTACATGATTGTAAAATACTAAAAGAATTTAAAATGCATAGAACAATATATTATGATATATGATGCAATACAATGTTACAATATATAATATTAATTTTGAACATAAAATCTTACTTTTTAGACTACAAGTGGCATAGCACACCTTTAGTACTACAACATAATTCCCACTTCAAATTTAACAAATTTCATTATCTAATTTATTAAGTCAATATTTTTATTATTCATAATAAAATAGACTATAGGGAACAATACCATAATATACTAAAACATTTTAAAACATTTTATAACATTCAAAAACACATCACTACATGCTCAAATACATGATGCTACATTATACTATAATATGTGGTATTGTAATATGATTTAAGGTTAGGTTTTAGGGTATTCAAATCTCTAATAGTCAAGGGAAAGTCTCTTGAAGATATTTTATTTAGCTACCATAACTATGTTAGGATTAGGTCCTTCTTTAGATCTACTCCTAATGACATCTTTATTCAAGGCTTAGGGTTAAGGTTTATGGTTAGTTTAGGGTTTATGGTTTAGGTTTAGTTTAGGGTTTCAGATTTAGGGTTTAAGGTTTAGGGCTATAGGTTTTAGCGATTAGGGTTTAGGGTTTTATGGTTTAGGTTTTAAGGTTTAGGATATATTATTTTAGGGTTTAGGGTTTAGGATTTAGGGTTTAAGGTTTAGAGTTTAGGATTTAAGGTATAGGGTTTACGGTTTAGGTTTATGGTTTAGGGTTTAGGGTTTAATGTTTAGGGTTTAAGGTTTATGGTTTAGCTTTTAGGTTTTATAGAGTTTAAGTTTTAGTTTATGGTTTAAGGTTTAGGGTTTAGGTTTAAAGGTTTTTTTTAATTTTAATGAGAACAAATTGATTTGACATTTTTCTTTTGATTTCATCAACCATGTAGCAAAGATAAGTTTTCTAAGACACAAGAATAAAAAAAATGAGCACCCATTGAGAAAATAAAAAAACCCTATATAGGTTGAACTATCTCTTCTATAAAGACACAATTTTGTAAGTAGCAGATTGGATCGACTGTTCTTCAATTTCTCCATTTCCCACAAAACCACCCCCACCTCTCAAGTAGCGGGATCTGCCATCAAATCTCTGATCTCTCCCTCTAGCATCACCACGACTATAACCTCTATTTCTCCCCCCGCATCCAAAACCACCACTGTTCTGAGCACCACCTCCATATCAACTAGTACCTCCAGATCCCCCACCACCACTATGACAACCATTGCCTCGGCCTTTGCCTCCACTGCTAGATCTAGATTGAGCCTAGCGGATGGTGATGTTCCTATCATCAAGATTCTATCCATTCTTAAGGTTTAGGGTTTTAGGTTTTGGGGTTTAGGGTTTAGGTTTTAAGGTTTATGATATAGGTTTCAAGGTTTAGTTTGGGTTGTGGGTTTAGGTTTAGATATATAAAGTTTAAAGTTTAGGGTTTAGGGTTTAGAGTTTAGGGTTTTAGGGTTCAGGGTTTAAGGTTTAGGGTTGTATATTTAGGGTTTAGGATTTAGGTTTAGTTTTAGGGTTTAGGGTTTCGGTTTAGGGTTTAGGATTTAAGGTTTAGGGCTATTTTTTATTAAGTTTATTTTTTATTTATTTGTGTTTATTATATTTTTAATTATTTAAGTTTATTTTTTATCTTTATTTAGTTTAGTTTATTTATTTTAGATTTAGTTATTTTAGTTTAGGTTTTTTATCTTAGTTCATTTTTTAGGTATAGGTTTTTTTTAGTACAATTTTATTTTTATTTTATTTTTTAGGTTTATATTTTATTTTTTATTTTTAGGTTTAGGTTTAGGATTTTATTTTATTTTTTTTAGGTTTAGGTTTTTTGTTTTTATTTTAGGTTTATTTTTAGGTTTTATTTTTAATTTTAGGTTTAGCTTTATATTTAATTTATTTTATTTTATTTCGTTTAGGTTTAGGTTTAGGTTTAGTTTATTTAGGTTTAGGTTTAGGTTTTATTTATTTTAGTTTATCTTATTTTAGTTTAGGTTTAGGTTTATTTTATTTTATTTTGTTTTTTGCTTAGGGTTTTTATGTTTTTTTTTTCAATTTTATTTTTAGGTTTATTTTTTTGGTTTAGGTTTTATTTAATTTTTATTTTATTTTTAGTTTTTATATTATTTAGGCTTTTTATTCCTAGGTTTATTTTATTTTTTAGTTTAATTTAGGTTTTTATTTTATTTTATTTTTAGGTTTTAGTTTAGGATTTTATCCATTTTATTTGTCTTTAATTTGTTTAGTTTTTTTTATTTATTTATTTTATTTTTAGGTTTTATTTAGTTTGGTTTTTTTACATTTTAGGGTTTAGATTTTTAGTGGTTTAGGGTTTATGGTTTGTGTCAGGTTTATGGTTTAGGGTTGGGTAGGGTGTGGCTAGGTTTATGCCTTTAGTGGTGAGGAGGGTCAGGGTGTGGGCAGTGATAACCCAACGCTAGGGTTAATTTAAGGCCTGGTTGGCTTATGGTTTAGGGCCAGTTTAGGTGAGGAGGGTTTAGGGTGAGCCCAGGGTCAGTTAGCTGTGGTAGAGGGTGGATTTAGGGCCTGTGAGCTCAGTGGGGCTGGTAGGGTCAAATGTTTAGGGTTAGGTTTAGGGTTTAGGGTGGTGTGCATGTAGGGTCAAGATCAGGGTTTAGGGTAAGTTAGTTTTAGGGTTTCTTTAAATTACAAAGTGGTTAGGTTTATTTAGTTTATTTTATTTATTTTATTTATTTATTTTTATTTAGGTTTATTTTTATTTTCCTTTAGTTTATTTTATTTAGTTTATTTATTTTAATTTAGGTTTTATTTTAGTTTATTTCAGGTTTAGGATTAGGTTTATGTTTATTTTTAGTTTAGTTTTTAGTTTATTTTTAGGTTTTGGTTTTTTTTTTTATTTTAGGTTTAGTTTAAGTTTTATTTTATTTTAGGTTTAGGTTTTAGGTTTTTATTTTAGGTTTATTTTTAGGTTTTATTTTACAATTTAGGTTTAGGTTTAATTTTAATTTATTTTATTTTATTTAGTTTATGATTTAAGTTTAAGCTTAGGTTTTATTTATTTTAGTTTAGTTTATTTTAGGTTAGGTTTGAGTTTATTTTATTTTGTTTATTTTATGTTTAGGCTTTTTTTTAGTTTTGGGTTTAGCCTTTATTTTTTATTTCTTTTTATGTTTTAGTTTTAGGTTTATTTTTTGGATTTAAATATTTATTTAGTTTTTATTTGATTTTTATCTAGGTTTATTTTATTTTTATTTAATTTGGGTTTTTAATTTTTAGGTTTATTTTATTTTTGATTTTAATTTAGGTTTTTATTTTTTATTTTAGTTTTATTTTTCTTTTTTATTTTATTATATTTTTACATTTTGTTTAGGTTCAGGTTTAGGTTTAGTTTTAGTTTATGTTTTTATTATATTTTATTTTATTTTATTTTACTATTTATTTATTTTATTTTAGGTTATATAAAGTAGTTAGTGGAAGGGAGCCTGGGGAGTGGAGTGGAGGTGTGGTTGAAGGTGATTGAGGGTTGCGGATTTAGGGTTTAGAGTGGGGGCTCAGGTCCCAGTGAGGTCAGCCTGCTGGCCTGGTTTCAGGGTAGGGTTAGGTATTTTAGTTTTCAGCTCAGGGTTGGGCCTGGTTTCAGGGTCATGGTTTAGGGAGGGTTAAGGTGGGTGGGGTTTAGACAGTGGAGGGTCAGGGCTCAGTGGCCCAGTAGGTCATTGGGCCTGTAGTGCAGGGTAAGATTTAGGGCCTTAGAGGTTTATTTAGTTTATCTTATATTTATTTAGATTTATTTTATTTTATTTAGTTTAGTTTACTTAATTTAGTTTAGGTTTTTTATTTTAGTTTATTTTTTTGGTTTAGGTTTAGGTTTATGCTTATTTTTTAGTTTATATTTCTATTTTATTTTTTCATTTTGGTTTTATTTTTTATTTTTAGGAAGAAGTTTTGGATTTTATTTTAATTTTTTTGGTTTAGGTATTAGGTTTTTATTTTAGGTTTATTTTTAATATTTATTTTTTAGTTTAGGTTTACGCCACTTTATTTTATTTTATTTAGTTTAGGGTTTAGGTTTAGGTTTTGGTTTTATTTATTTTAGTTTAGGTTTAGGTTTATTTTATATTGTTTATTTTAGGTTTAGGTTTTTTTTAGTTTAGGGTTTAGGTTTTTATTTATTTATTTTGAGGTTTATTTTTTAGGTTTAGGTTTTTATTTTATTTAGGTTTGTTTAGGTTTATTTATTTTTTAGTTTAGTTTTGGTTTTGTTTATTTTATTTTATTTTAGTTCTTATTTTTAATTATTTTATTATTTTTACATTTAGGTTTAAGTTTAAGTTTTAGTTTAGGTTTTTATTTTATTTTATTATTTTTTTAGGTTTTATTTATCTGATTTTTTTAGGTCATTTAGTTAGTGATCTAGGCCTAGGGTTTAGTGTTTAGTGGGGTAGGTATAGAGGGTGTGGAGAATTTTAGGAGGGCTCAGTTCAGGTTTAGGATTTGGGTTTAGGAGATTTAGAGGCCCAGGGTGGTGGGTCAGTAGGTTTAGGGTAGTGCTCAGTAGGGTAGTGGTAGAGCTTTAGGGCCTGGGAGGGCCCAGGTTTAGGGAGGTTTAGGGAGTTAGTGGTAGAGGTTTTCTGGTCAGGTCAGGGTAGGGTTTAGGGTTTAGGGCACAGGATGGCTGGTTTTAGGGCTCACGCCTCACGCCATGATTAGTTAGGGTTTTGGAGTACTGGTAGGGTTATTTTTAAATTAAGCAAACCAAGAGGTAGGGTTTATTTAATTGTATTACATTTTTATTTTAATTTATGTAATTTTTTTTAATTTAGTTTATTTATTTTAGTTTAGGCTTTTTATTTTAGTTTCTTTTTTATGTTTAGGTTTAGATTTATGTTTATTTTTTAGTTTAGTTTTATTTTTATTTTATTTTTTAGGTATATGTTTTATTTTTATTTTTTAAGTTTAGGTTTTTATTTAGTTTTTCATTTATTTTATTTTAAGTTTATTTTATTTTTATTTTACATTTAGTTTTTTATTTAGGATTCTTATTTTAATGTTTATTTTATTTTCTAATTAAGTTTAGGTTTTTATTATATTTTATTTTTATGTTTAGGTTTAGGTTTAGGGTTAGGTTTAGGTTTTAGTTTAGGTTTTTATTTTATTTTATTTTTTTATTTTGTTTGTGTTTACATTTTTATGATTTATTTTATTTTTAGGTCTTATTTAGTTTAGGTTTAGGTTTTTAGGGTTTAAGGTTTAGGATTTAGGGTTTGGGGTTTAGGGTTTAGGGTTTAGGGTTATAGGTTTTAGGGTTTAGAGTTTAGGGTATTGGATTTTGGGTTTTAGGGTTTATGATTTGAGGTTTAGGGTTTAAGGTTTTAAGGTTTAGGGTATAGGTTTGTAGGTTTAGGGTTCAGAGTTTAGGGTTTAGGTTTACTTTTAGGGTTTAGTGTTTTTGGATCCCTTTTTTTAAAAAAATTAAGTAAACTCGTAGGTTTATGTTTATTTAGTTTATTTATTATTTATTTTAGCTTATTTTATTTTTATTTTTATTTAAGTTTATTTTTTTATTTAGTTTAGTTTATTTATTTTGGGTTTTTTATTTTAGTTTAGGTTTTTAATTTTAGTTTATTTTCTAGGTTTAGGTTTAGGTTTATTTTTTAGTTTAGTTTTCTTTTAGGTTTAGGTTTTATTTTTTATATTTATGTTTAGGTTTTGGTTTTTATTTTGTTCTTTTAGGCTTAAGTTTTAGGTTTTTATTTTAGGTTTATTTTTTAATTTAGTTTAGGATTTTATGTATTTTATTTTAGTTTACTTTCTATTTTTTCTTTTATTTTCTTTGTAGGTTTAGGTTTGGGTTTTAGTTTAAGTTTTTATTTTATTTTATTTTGTTTAAGTTTTTTTATTTATTTTATTTTTAGGTTTTATTTAATTTAGGTTTAGAATTTTAGCTTTTTAGGGTTTAGGGTTTAGGGTTTAGGTTTTAGGTTTAGGGTTTAGGGCTTAAGGTTTAGGGGTTAAGGTTTATGGTTTTGGTTTTAGGTTTTAGAGTTTAAGTTTTTAGGGTTTAGGGTTTAAGGTTTAGAGTTTTTAGGGATTAGGGTTTAGGTTTTAGGTCTATTGTTCAAGATTTAGTTTAAGGTTTAGGGTTTCTAGTTTTTTTTAATAGAAAAGAAATTCAAATTCAACATTTCTTCTTTTTGATTTCATTAACCAAATAACACAGCAAGTTCTGTATGACATAAGTGATGGCATAGATAAAAAATGAGCACGCATAGAGCAAATCAAAAACCCTAGATAACTAGAACAATCTCTACTATAAAGACACAGTTCCATAAGTAGCAGATCAGAATAGCCATTCTTCAGTTTCTCTAGTTCAAATCAGAACCACCCAAGCCTCTCTTGTAGTTGGATCCACCATCATATTTAAGATCTCTCCCTATACCACCACCATGGCCGTAATCTTCATCGCACCTCCTACCTCCATAACCACCACTGCTCAGACCCCCACCTCCGTATCTAGCAGCACCTCCAGATACCCCACCACTACTGTGATAATCGTAGCCTCCGCCTTCACCTCCAGCGCTAGATCTAGACTGAGCTTGGTTGATGGTGATATTCCTGCCGTCAAGGTTATGCCCATTATTTGGGTTTAGATTAATTAGGTTTTACGGTTTAGGTTTAGTTTTTAATTTATTTAGTTACTTTAGATTTAGGTTTAGGGTTAGGGTTTAGGGTTTAGATTTTAGAGTTTAGGTTTTAGGGTTTTCGGGTTTCTGCTTTTTGGGATTAGGGTTTAGGGTTAGAGTTTAGGGTTTATGGTTTAGGGTTTATGGTGTAGTGGTTAAGCTTTAGGGTTTAGGGTTTTCAGGGATAAGTTTAGGGTTTAAGGTTAGTTTATGGTTTAGGGTTTAGGGTTTATGATTTAGGCTTTAGGGCTTAGGGTCTGGGATTTAGGGTTTAGACCTTTTTTTTTGTAAATTAAGTAAATTGGTAGGTTTAGGTTTATTTAGTTTATATAGTTTATTCTTTATTTATTTTATTTTTTATATTTATTTTTTATTTAGTTTAGTTTATTTATTTTAGGTTTATTTATTTTAGTTTAGGTTTTTAATTTAATTTATGTTTTAGGTTTAGGTTTTGGTTTATGCTTATTATTTAGTTTGGTTTTAACTTTATTTTATTTTTTAGGTTTAGGTTTTATTTTTTATTTTTAGGTTTAGGTTTAGGTTTTTATTTTATTTTTTTAGGTTTAGGTTTTAGGTTTTTATTTTAAGTTTATTTTTAGCTTTTATTTTTTTAGTTTAGGTGTAGGTTTATTTTTAGTTTATTTCATTTTATTTATTTTAAGGCTTACATTTAGTTTATTTAAAGTTTAGGTATAGGTTTGATTTATTTAGTTTAGTTTATTATAGTGTAGGTTTAGGTTTATTTCATTTTCTTTATTTTAGGTTTAGGTTTTCTTTTAGTTTAGGTTATAGGTTTTATTTTCTATTTATTTTATGTATTATTTTTAGGTATATTTTTTAGGTTTAGGTTTTGTTTAGTTTTAATTTTATTTTATTTTAGGTTTATTTTATCTTTATTTTATTTAGGTTTTTTATTTTTAGGTTTATTTTTTTTAGTTTAGTTTACATTTTTATCTGTTTTATTTTAGTTTAGTTTTTATTTTTAAGTTTAGGTTTAGGGTTAGGCTTAGGTTATGGTTTTAGTTTAGGTTTTTATTTAATTTAATTTTTTATTTTATTTAGGCTTAGGTTTATTTATTTATTTTATTTTAAAGTTTTATTTAGTTTAGGTTTAGGTTTTTAGGTTTTTTGGGTTTAGGGTTAAAGGTTTAGGGTTTGGGGTTTAGGGTTGTAGGTTTTAGGGATTAGAGTTTAGGGTTAAGGGTTTAGGGTTTTATGGTTTATGGTTTAGGATTTAGGGTTTAAGTTTTACAATTTTTATGGTTTTGGATTTAGGGTTAAGGGTGGTTTTTTCAATTTGTTTTTATTATTATTTTTTTAATTTTTTTTTAAATTTAGAAAGCTGGTAGTTTAGGTTTATTTAGTTTATTTATTTTATGTTTTATTTATTTTAGTTTATTTTTATTAATATTTTTATTTTTATTTAGTTTATTTTATTTATTTGAGGTTTATTTATTTTAGTTTATTTTTTAGGTTTAGATTTTTTTTAGTTAAGTTTTATTTTATTTTATTTTTTAGGTTTAGGTTTTATTTTTTTTATTTTTTATTTAGTTAAAGGTTTTAGGTTTACATTTTAGGTTTATTTTTAGGTTTTATTTTTTTACTTTAGGTTTAAATTTATTTTTAGTTTATGTTATTTTATTTAGGTTAGGTTTAGGTTTAAGTTTAATTTATTTTAGGTTTAGGTCTAGGTATTATTTATTTCAGTTTAGTTTATTTTAGTTTAGACTTAGGATTAAATTTATTTATTTTTTATTTTAGGTTAAGTTTATATTTTAGTTTAGGCTTTTGGGTTTTATTTTTTATTTCTTTTTAGGCTTATGTTTTCATTTAATTTTTATTTAATTTACTTTCAGGTTTATTATATTTTTATTTTATGTTTAGTTTTTATTTTCTTTAGGTTTTTTATTCTTAGGTTTATTTTAATTTTCAGTTTAGTTTAAGATTTTATTTATTTTTTTAGTGTATTTTTATTTATTTTATTTTATTTTATTTTATTTTTAGGTTTAGATTTAGGTTTTAGTTTTTGTTTTTATTTTATTTAGGTTTATATTTTTTATTTATGTTTTTTTTAGTTTAGGTTTTTTTTGGGGTTTGGTGTATAAGGTTTATGGTTTAGGATTTAGGGTTTAGTGTTTAGGCTTTAGGGTTTAGAGTTTTTAGGGTTTAATGTTTAGGGTTTAGGGTTTTTAAGGTTTAGGGTTTTTGGTTTTGGGTATAAGTTTTAGGGTATAGGGAATAAGTTTAAGGTTTTTTAAGGTTTAGGGTTAGTTTTAGGGTTTAGAGCTTAAGTTTAGGGTTTAGGATTTAGGGTTTTATTTAGGGTTTAGGGTTTTTTTTTAAATTAAGTAAACCAATAGGTTTAGGTTAATTTAATTTATTTTTTATTTTAGTTCATTAGATTTTTTTATTTTTATTTAGGTTTATTTTTTATTTTTATTTGGTTTATTTTATTTATTTTATGTTTATTATTTTAGTTTAGATTTTTTATTTTAGTTTATTTTTTTAAGTTTAGGTTTAGGTTTATGCTTATTATTTAGTTTAGTTTTATTTTTATTTTATTTTTTAGATTTAGTTTCTATTGTTTATTTTGAGGTTTAGGTTTAGGTTTTAATTTTAGTTTTATTGTTAGGTTTTATTTTTAATTTAAGTTGAAATTTATCTTTAGTTTATTTTATTTTATTTAGTTTAGGGTTTAGATTTAGTTTATTTTACATTTAGGTTTAGGTATTATTTATTTTAATTTAGGTTTAGGTTTATTTTATTTTTTTTACTTCAGGTTTACTTTTTTTTTTAGTTTAGGGTTTAGTTTTTATTTTCTATTTATTTTTATGTTTTTTTTTTAAGTTTTAGATTTTATTTAGTTTTTATTTTATTTTATTTTAGGTTTATTTAATTTTTATTTTATGTTTAGTTTTTATTTATTTAGGTTTTTTATTTTAGGTTTATTTCATTTTATTTAGTTTTGTTTAAGTTTTTATTTATTGTATTTTAGTTTATTTTTTATTTTTTATTTTTATTTTATTTTTACTTTTAAGGTTTAGTTTAGGTTTATATTTAGGTTTAGGTTTTAGTTTAGGTTTTTGTTTTATTTTATTTTCTTATTTTATTTAGGTTTAGGTTTTATATAGTTTAGGTTTAAGTTTTTTAGTATTTTATGGCTTAGGGTTTAGGGTTTAGGGTTTAGGGTTTAGGTTTTAGGGTTTTAGTGTTTAGAATTTAGGGTTTAGGGTTTAGGGTTTTAAGGTTTAGGGTTTAGGGATGTAGGTTTAGGGTTCAGGGTTTAGGGTTTTGGTTTAGTTTTAGGATTTAGGGTTTAGGGTTAGGGTTTTTTTTTAAAAAGTTTAAAAAACTTGTAGGTTTAGGTTTATTTAGTTTACTATTTATTTATTTCAGTATAGAGTTTTTTTATTTTTTATTTTTGTTTATTTTTATTTTTATTTTTATTTAGTTTAGTTTAATTATTTTAGGCTTATTTATTTTAGTTTATGTTTTTTATTTTTTTTATTTTCTTGGTTTAGTTTTAGGTTTATTTTTAGTTTAGTTTAATTTTTATTTTAGTTTTATGTTTAGGTTTTATTTATTATTTTTTAGGTTTAGGTTTTAGTTTTTATTTTATTTTTTTTGGTTTAGGTTTTATGTTTATAGTTCAGATTTATTTTTAGGTATTACTTTTTAGTTTAGTTTAGGTTTTTATGTATTTTATTTTAGTTTAATTTTTACTTTTATTTTTATTTTCTTTTCTTTTTAGGTTTTGGTTTCAGTTTATGTTTTTATTTTATTTTATTTTGGTTTAGGTTTATTTATTTATTTTGTTTTTAGGTTTTATTTAGTTTAGGTTTAGGTTTTTAGCTTTTTAGGGTTTAGGGTTTAGGGTTTAGAGTTTAAGGTTTGGGGTTTAGGGTATAGGGTTTAGGGTTTATGGTTTAGGTTTTATGGTTTAGGGTTTAGGATTTATGTTTTAGGTCTAGGGTTCAGGTTTTAGTTTAGGGTTTAGTGTTTTAGTTTTTTTTTGTTAATAAAGAACAATTTCAGATTCAACATTTCTTCTTTTCGATTTCATCAACCAAATAACACACCAAGTTTTCTAAGATAAAAGCGATGACATTGATAAAAAATGTGCATGCATAGAGCAAATAAAAAACCCTAGATAATTAGAATTGTCTCTACTAAAAACACACAGTTCAGTAAGTAACAGATCAGATTGGCTATTCTTAAATTTCTCTAGTTCCCATAAGAACCACCCCGGCCTCTTGTGTAGCGAGATCCACCATCATATCCCAGATCTTTCCCTCCACCACCACCACAACTATAATCTTCATCACTCCTTTAGCCTCCATAACCACCACTACTCTGACCACCACCTCCATATCCACCAGCACCACCAAATCCCCCACCACCACTACGATAATCGCAGCCTTCGCCTTCCCTCCATTCTTAGGGTATAGGTTTATTAGGTTTTAGGTTTTAGGTTTATTTTTTAATTTATTTTGTTACTTTAGGTTTAGCACTTTAGGGTTTGGTGTTTAAGGTTAGGGTTTAGTGTTTAGCATTAAGAGTTTAGAGTTTAGGGTTTAGGGTTTAGGGTTTAGGGTTTAGGGTTTTAGGGTTTATGCTTTTAAGGAATAGGGTTTAGGGTTAGGGTTTAGGTTTTAGGGTTTAGGGTGTAGTGTTTAGGCTTTAGGGTTTAGAGTTTTGAGCATATAGGGTATAGGGATTAGGGTTAGTTTAGGGTTTAGGGTTTAGGGTTTAAGGTTTAGGGTTTAGGGTTTAAGGGTTTTTATTAAAATAACTAAACCAATAGGTTTAGGTTTATTTAGTTTCTATAGTTTATTTTTAAAATTTTTATTTTTTTTCTTTTTATTTAGGTTTATTTTTTAATTTTTATTTAGTTTAGTTTATTTATTTTAGGTTTATTTATTTTAGTTTAGGTTTTTCATTTAATTTATTTTTTTAGGTTTAGGTTTAGGTTTATGCTTATGTTTTAGTTTAGTTTTACTTTTATTTTATTTTTTAGGTTTAGGTTTTATTTTTTTATTTTTAGGTTTAGGTTTAGGTTTTTATTTTGTTTTTTTAGGTTTATGTTTTAGGTTTTTATTTTAGGTTTATTTTTAGGTTTTTATTTTTTTAGTTTAGGTTTAGTTTTACTTTTAGTTTATTTTATTTTATTTAGTTTAAGGTTTAGGTTTAGTTTATTTTATGTTTAGGTTTTGGTTTTATTTATTTTAGTTTAGGTTTAGGTTTATTTTATTTTGTTTATTTTTGGTTTAGGTTTTTTTTAGTTTAGGTTTTAAGTTTTATTTTTATTTATTTTTTGGTTTTTCCTTTTATTTATTTTTAGGTTTTATTTCTAGGAATTTTTTTAGGTTTAGTTTTTGTTTAGTTTTAATTTTATTTTATTATAGTTTTACTTTATTTTTATTTTACATTTAGTTTTTATCATATTTAGGTTTTTTATTTTTAGGTTTCATTTATTTTTTAGTTTAGTTAGGTTTTTATTTTTTTTATTTTAGTTTAGTTTTTATTTTTTATTTTCTTTTATTTTTATGTTTAGGTTCAGGTTTAGGTTTTGTTTTAGGTTAAGGTTTTAGTTTATATTTTTTTAATTTATTTTTTTATTATATTTAGCTTTATGTTTTTTTGTATATTTTATTTTTAGGTTTCATTTAGTTTAGGTTTTTAGGGTTTATGATTTAGGGTTTAGGGTTTAGGGTTTGGCATTTAGGGTTTAGGGTTTTAGGGTTTAGGATTTAGGGTTTAGGTTTTAGGGTTTTAGGGTTTTGGGCTTAAGGTTTAGGGTTTAAATTTAGGGTTTTTTATTTTTTTATAGGGTTTAGGTTTATTTAGTTTATTTAGTTTATTTTTTATTTTTTATTTTTATTTTTATTTGGTTTAATTTATTTGTTTGAGGTTTTTTTATTTTAGTTTATTTTTTAAGATTATGTTTATTTTTAAGTTGAGTTTTATTTTTATTTTATTTTTTTTGGTTTAGGTTTTATTTTTTATTTTTAGTTTTAGCTTGAGGCTTTTATTTTATTTTTTTAAGTTTAGGTTTTATGTTTTTATTTTAAGTTTATTTTTAAGTTTTATTTTTTAGTTTAGGTTTAGGTTTATTTTCAGTTTATTTTATTATATTTAGTTTGGGTTCATCTTTAAGTTTAGTTTATTTTAGGTTTAGGTATAGGTTTTATTTATTTCAGTTTAGTTTATTTTAGTTTAGGTTTATGTTTATTTTATTATTATTTTAGTTTAAGTTCTTATTTTTAGTTTAGGGTTTGTGTTTTATTTTTTATTTATGTTTAGGATTATTTTTTAGGTTTAGGTTTGTATTTAGTTTTTATTTTATTTTATTTCAGGTTTATTTTATTATTATTTTATGTTTACTTATTATTTTATTTAGATTTTCTTATTCTAAGGTTTATTTTTTACTTTATTTATTTTTAGTTTAGTTTAGGTTTTTTTTATTTTATTTTACTGTATTTTTATTTTTATTTTATTTTTTTTGAGTTTAGGGTTAGGTTTTAGTTTAGGCTTTTATTTTGTTTAAGTTTAATTTTTTATTGTTTTATTTAAGTTTTATTTAGGTTTAATTTTTTTTTTGAGTTTAAGGTTTAGGGTTTAGGTTTTAGGGTTTAAGGTTTAGGGTTTAGGGTTTAGGGTTTATGCTTTAGGGTTTAGGGTTTTTAGTGTTTAGGGTTATCTTAGGGTTTATTGTTAGTTTAGGCTTTAGGGTTAGCTTAGGGTTTATTGTTAGTTTAGGGTTTAGAGTTTAGCGTTTAGGGTTTAGGGTTTAGGGTTAAGGGTTTAGGGTTTATGGTTTTTAGGGTTTAGACTTTAAGGTTTAGGGTTTAGGGTTTTAGGGTTTAGGGTTTAGGGTTTTAGGGTTTAGGGTTTTAGGGGTTACATTTTAGGGTTAGGGTTACTGTTTATGGTTTAGGGTTTAGGGTTTCGGGCTTAGGGTTAGAGTTACGGTTTATGGTTTAGGGTTTAGCGTTAGGGTTACTGTTTATTGTTTAGGGTTTAGGGTTTAAGTTTTTTTTTTAAATGAAGTGAACTGGTAGGTTTAGGTTTATTTAGTTTTTTTATTTATTTTAGTTTATTTTTAGGTTTAGGTTTATTTTTAAGATGAGTTTTATTTTTATTTTATTTTTTTGGTTTAGGTTTAATTTTTAAATTTTTGGTTTAGCTTTAGGTTTTAATTTTATTTTCTAGGTTTAGGTTTTTGTATTAGGATTTTTTTAGGTTTTATTTTTTAGTTTATGTTTAGGTTTATTTTTAGTTTATTTTATTATTTTTAGTTTAGGTTGAGGTTTAAGTTTAGTTTATTTTAGATTTAGGTTTAGGTTTTATTTATTTCAGTTTTGTTTATTTTAGTTTAGGCTTAGGTTTAATATTATTTTGTTTATTTTATTTTTATTTTAAGTTAAGTTTTTATTTTTTATTTATTTTTAGGTTTATTTTTTAGGTTTAAGTTTCTATTTAGTTTTTATTTTATTTTATTTTAGGTTTATTTTATATTTCTTTTATGTTTACTTTTATTTTATTTAGGTTTTTTAGTTTTAGGTTTATTTTATTTTTTTAGTTAAGTTTAGGTTTTTATTTATTTTATTTTAGTGTATTTTAATTTTAATTTTATTTTATATTTAGGTTTAGGTTTAGGTTTTAGTTTAGGTTTTTATTATATTATATTTTTTATTTTTTCATGTTTATGTTATTTTATGTTTTTTAAGGTTTTAATCAGGACTAAGTTTTTTTTTTTGGTTTTAGGGTTTAGGGTATAGGTTTTAGGGTTTAAGATTTAGGGTTTACGGTATAGTGTTTAGGCATTAGGGTTTAGGGTTTTTAGGGGTTAGGGTTTAGGGTTAGCTTAGGGTTTATGGTTAGTTTAGGCTTTAGGGTTTATGGTTTAGGGTTTAGGCTTTAGGGTTTGTGGTTTAGGGTTAGTTTAGGGTTCAAGGTTTAGGGTTTTATGGTTTAGGGTTTAGTGTTTAGGGTTTAGGGTTAGGGTTTAGGGTTTAGGGTTTAGGGTTTAAGATTTCTGGTTTTGTGTTTAGAGTTTAAGGTTTGGGTGTTTTTTAATTAAGTAAACAAGTAGGGTTAGGTTTTTTTTTAGTTTATTTAGTTTATTTCTTATTTATTTTATTTTATTTTATTTTTTTTATTTATGTTTATTTTAGATTTTTTTATTTTATCTTAAGTTTTTTATTTTAGTTTATTTTTTTAGGTTTAATTTCAGGTTTATGTTTATTTTTTAGTTTAGTTTTATCTTTATTTTTTTAAGTTTAGGTTTTAATTTTTATTTTTAGGTTTTGGTTCAATTTTTTATTTTATTTTTTTAGGTTTAGGTTTTAGGTTCTAATTTTAGGTTTATTTTTAGGTTTGCTTTTTTAGTTTAAGTTTAGGTTTAGGTATTTTATTTTATTTATTTTTAATTTATGGTTTAGGATAAATTTATTTAGGTTTAGTTTATTTATTTTAGTTTAGTTTATTATAGTTTAGGTTTAGGTTTTATTTTAGGTTTAGGTTTTTTTTTTTTATTTTATTTATTTTATTTATTTTTTTATTTTTAGGTTTTATTTTATTTATTTTATTTATTTATTTTATTTTTTTAAGTTTATATTTTGGTTTATATTTTATTTATTTATTTATTTTATTTTATTTTATTTTTTTATTTTGGTTTAGTTTAGTTTAATTTTATTTTAGGTTTATTTTATTTTATTATTTTATTATTTTATTTTAGTTTATTTTTTAATTTTTTTTTATTTAGTTTAAGTTTAGGTTTATTTTAAGTTTTTTTATTTTATTTTATTTATTTTATTTAGTTTAAGTTTTAGGTTTATAGGTTTAGGTTTAGGGTTTAGGATTTAATGTTGTAGATTTAGGGTTTATGGTTTAGGGTTTAGGGTTAATTTTAGGGTTTAAGGTTCATGGTTAGGGTTTTTTTTATTTTTTTTATATTTTTTATTTTTAGGGTTAGGGTTTTCTACTTAGGGTTTAGGGTTTAGGGATTTTATTTTTTTTTTAATAAAGAATAAATTTAGATTCAACATTTCTTCTTTTTGATTTCATCAACCAAGTAGTAACACACTAAGTTTTCTAAGACATAAGCGGTGAGATAGGTCAAAAAATGAGGACATATAGAGCAAATAAAAAAGCCTAGATAACTATAACCATTTCTACTATAAAGACATAGTTTTATAAGCAGCAGATCAAAACCACCATGGCCTCTCGAATAGCGGGATCCACCATCAACCAGTCTCCCTCAGTCACCCTCAGTGGCTCCTCCCTCCTCCATAACCCCCACTACTTTGATCACCACCTCCATATCCACCAGCACCTCCAGATCCCCCACCAACATTACAATAACCATCACCTTTGCCTCCACCATGAGATATAGGCTGAGCCAAGTTTACAATGATGTTTCAGCTATCAAGGTTCTATCCATTCTTTGAGTTTTGGTTTAGGTTTAGGTTTATTAAGTTTTAGGGTTTAGGTTTATTTTTTAAATTATTTAGTTACTTTAGGATTAGGATTAGGGTTTGGGGTTTATGATTTAGGGTTTAGGCTTTAGGGTTAGGGTTTATGATTTAGGGTTTAAAACTTTAGGTTTAGGTTTATTTATTTAGTTTTAGGTTTAGGTTTAGGGTTTTGGGTTTAGGGGTTAGGTTTAAGTTTGAGTTTAAGGTTTAAGGTTTAGGGTTTAGGTTTAAACTTAGGTTTAGGTTTGAGTTTAGTTTAGGTTTAGGTTTAAGGTTTTGATTTAGGGAGGTTTAGAGTTTAGGTTTTAGTTTAGGGTTTTGTGTTTAGTTTAGATTCATGTTTAATTTAGAGTTTAGTTTTTAGTTTAGGGTTTAGAGTTTAGGGTTTAGGGTTTAGGGTTTTGGGCTTTGGGGTTTCAGGATTTAGGGTTTAAGGTTTAGGGTTTAGGGTTTTTAAGGCTTAGGGTTTTAGGTTTAGGTTTTAGGTCAAGGATTCAATTTTTAGTTTAGGGTTTAGGTTTAAGTTTTACGTCTAGGGTTCATGTTTTAGTTTAGGGTTATTTATTTATGGGTTAATTTAATGGGATGACATCTCCCATGAATTTATTGGTCACTAATTAGGAAAATTGACTAATTGAACCCTAATTACTCTTTTAAGTTAATTAATGATTAATTAATACCATGAATAGTAAAATATTAGTTAATTAATTTTCTTAATCATTGCTCAATAATAAATGAACTAAGGAATAAGGTTTAGGATTTAGGGTTGATGGTTTAGGGTTTGAGTTTAGGGTTAGGATTTATGATAATGGTTCAAGGTTTAGGATTTAGGGTTTAGTTTAGGGTTTAGAGTTTTAGGAATTAAGGTTTTGGGTTTAGTTTAGGAGTTGCTTTAGAGTTTAAGGATTTATGGTTTAACAAGTTTAGGTTTAGTTTAGGTTTAGTTTTAATTTAGTGTTTAGAGTTTAGTTAGGTTTAGAATTTAGTTTTAAGTTTAGGTTTAGTTTAGTTTAAGTTTGGGTTTAGTTTTAGGTTTAGTTTAGGTTTTAATTTAGGGTTTTAAGTTTAGGTTTAATTTAGTTTAAGTTTAGATTTAGGTCTTTAGTTTAGGTTTTTTTAAGGTTTAGTTTTTTTAGGGTTTAGGTTTAGGTTTACTTTAGATTTAGGGTTTAGGGTTTTAACATTTAGGGTTTAGGTTTTAGGGTTTAGGGTTTAGGGTTTAGGGTTAAGGTTTTAGGGTTTAGTGTTTAGTGTTAGTTTTAGGGTTTAGGGTTGTTAATAATTTTTTTATTTTTATTTTTTGGGTTATGGGTTTTGGGTTTACAGTTTAGGGTTTAGGTTTTAGGTTCAATGTTCTGGTTTTAATTTAATGTTTAGGGTTTTTAATTTTTTTTAACAAAGAACAAATTCAGATTCAACATTTCTTTTTTTCGATTTCATCAACCAGGTAGTAACACACCAAGTTTTCTAAGACACAAGCGACGACATAGATGAAAAATGAGCATGCATTGAGCAAATCAAAAACTTTAGATAACTAAAACCATATCTTAAAAGACACACTTATGCGGTCGAATTGATCGTTCTTGATTTCTGTTTCCATCCAGAACCACCTCACCTCTCTCAGTATGGGATCCACCATCATAACCACGATCTCTCCCTCCAACCACCATGGCTGTAACCTTGTGCTCCTCCCCACAAAATTACTACTCGACCACAACTCCATATCCACCACCTCAGATCCCCAACACCACTAGCAGCCTTTGCCACTGCTCTAGTTCTGGTTGATGGTGATGTTCCAATCATAAAAGTTCTGTCAATTCTTAGAGTTTATGTTTAGGTTTAGGTTTATTAGGTTTTAGGGTTTAGGTTTATTTTTTTAATTTATTTAGTTACTTTAAAATTAGGTTTACGGTTTGGGATTTAGGGTTTAAGATTTAGGGTTAGGGTTTTGTGTTTTGGGTTTAGGGTTTAAGTTTATTTTTTAATTTATTTAGTTACTTTAGGTTTAGATTTAGGGTTTGGGGTTTAGGGTTTAGGGTTTATGGTTTAGAGTTAGGGTTAGGGTTTATGGTTTAGGGTTTAGGGTTTAGGTTTAGGGTTTAGGGTTAGGGTTTAACATTTAGGGTTTAGGGTTTAGGGTTTAGGGTTTTAGTGTTTAAGATTTAATGTTTAGGGTTTTTAGGGTTCTAGGTTTAGGGATTAGGGTTTAGGTTATAAGTCTAAGGTTTAATTTTTAATTCATGGTTTAGGTTTCTGGTTTAGGGTTTAGGGTATAGGGTTTTTGGTTTAGGTTTTAGGGTTTAGGGTTTAGGGTTTAGGGTTTAAGGTTTAGGGTTTAGGGCTTTTAAGCTTTATGGTTTAGGCTATATGGTTTAGGTTTTATGTTGAGGGTTCAGGTTTTAGTTTAGGGTTTAGGTTTTAGGTCTGGGATTCAGGTTTTAGTTTAGGGTACAGATTAAGAGAGTAATTAATCCCAAATTTTGTGGGTTTATTTAATGGGATGACCTCTACCTCCCATGATTTTCTTGAGATTTATTGCTCACTTAATTAGGAAAATTAACTAAATGAACTCTAATTCTCTTTTAAGTTAATTATTATTTAATTAATTATGAATAAGTAATAAATTGTGCTAGGAATAGGGTTTAACATTTAGGGCTTAGGGTTTTTAGGGTTTATTATTTTAGAGTATATGATTTTAGGGTTTAGGGTTTAAGGTTAGGGTTTAGGGTTTAGGTTTTAGGGTTTAGTGTTTAGGGATTAGGCTTTTAGGGTTTATGGCTTAAGTTTTAGATATATGGTTCAAGTTTGAGTTTAGGGTTAGGGTTTAGGGTTTATGATTTAGGTTTTAGGGTTTAAAGTTTTAGGATTTAAGGTTTACTTTAGGTTTAGGTTTAGAGTTTTAGGTTTAGTTTTAGGTTTTAATCTAGGGTTCAAATTTTAGTTTAAGATTTAGTTTAGGGTTTTGGGTTTTTAGGGTTTAGGGTTTAAGGTTAGTTTAGGTTTATGGTTAGTTTAGGGTTTAGGGTTTAGGGTTTAGGTTATAGGCTTTAGGGTTTAAGGTTTTTAGGGTTTAGGGTTTAAGGTTTAGGGTTAGTTTAGGGTTTAGGATTTAGGGTTTTAGCGTTAACATTCTTGGGTTTAAGGTCTAAGGATAGGGTTAGGGTTTAGGATTATGGTTTAGGTTTTAGGGTTTAGTGTTATAGGTTTAGGGTTGTAGGTTTAGGGTTGCATGTTCAGGGTTCAAGGTTTAGGGTAATTTTAGGGTTTAGAGCTTAGCATTTAGTGCTTAGGATTTAGGGTTTAGGGCTTACGATTTAATGTTTTGAGTCCTTTAAAAGTAGGTAAACTAGTAGGTTTAGGTTTTTATTTAGTTTTTTTAGTTTATTTTTTATTTATTTTTGTTTATTTTATCCTTTATTTTTATTTTTGATTTATTTTAGTTGTTATTTAGTTTATTTTTGGATTATTTATTTTAGTTTAGGTTTATTATTTTAGTTTAGTTTTTAGGTTTAGGTTTAGGTCTATGTTTATTTTTTAGTTTAGTTTTATTTTTACTTTATTTTTTTAGGTTTTGGTTTTATTTTTTATTTTTAAGTTTAGGTTTAGGATTTTATTTTATTTTTTAGGTTTTGGTTTTAGGTTTATATTTTAGGTTAATTTTTAGGTTTTTTTTGTTAGTTTAGATTTAGGTTGATTTTTAGTTTATTTTATTTTATTTAGTTTACAGTTTAGGTTAAGTTTATTTTAGGTTTAGGATTTATTTATTTTAGTTTAGTTTATTTTAGTTTAAATTTAGGTTTCTTTTAGGTTTAGGTTTCATTTTTCTAGTTTAAGGTTTAGGTTTTTATTTTATTTTATTTTAGGTTTATTTTTTTTTATTTTTCGTTTAGTTTTTATTTTATTTAATTTTTTTATTTTTAGGGTTTTTTTTTATTTTTTATTTTAATTTAGCCATTTAATTATTTAATTTTATTTTAGTTTTTATTTTATATTTTATTATAATTTTAAGTTGAGGTTTTTATTTTTTTTTAGTTTTTTATGTTATATAGGTTTAGGTTTTTTATTAATTTTATTTTTAAGTTTTATTTAGTTTAGGTTTAGGTTTTTAGGTTTTTAGGTTTTTAGGATTTTAGGGTTTAGGATTTTGGATTTAGGGTTTAGGGTTTAGGGTATAGGGTTTGGGGTTTAGTGTTTAGGGTGTAGGGTTGTAGGTTTAAAGGTTTAAGGTTTAGGGTTTAGGATTTAGGGTTTAGGGTTTTAAGTTTTAGGATTTATGCTTTTAGGGTTTAGGGTTTAGGATTAGGGTTTCAGGTTTAGGGTTTAGGGTTTAGGGTTATAGGTTTAGTGTTGTTGGTTTATGGTTTAGGGTTTAGGGTTAGTTTTAGGATTTAGGGTTTAGTGTTAATTTTAGGATTTAGGGTTTAAGGTTTAGGGTTTAGGATTTTTTTTAAATTAAGTTAACTAGTAGGTTTAAGTTTATTTAGTTTACTTAGATAAATTTTTATTTATTTTGTTTATTTTATTTATTTTTTTATTTAGGTTTATTTTTTATTTTTATTTATTTTAGTTTAGGCTTTTTATTTTAGATTTTTTTAAGGTTTAGGTTTATTTTTTAGTTGAGTTTTATTTTTGTTTTATATTTTTGGTTTAGGTTTTTAAGTTTTTAAGGTTTAGGGTTTAGGGTTTAGGGTTTAGCATTTAGGGTTTAGGGTTTAGGGTTTAGGGTTTAAGGTTTCTTAGGGTTTAGAGCTGTAGATCTATGGTTTAAGGTTTAGGATTAATTCTAGTGTTTAGGGTTTAGGGTTTAGGATTTGTGGTTTAGGGTTTAAGGTTTAGGGTTTAGGGCTTTTTTTTTTTTTAAATTAAGTAAACCAATACATTTAGGTTTATTTAGTTTACTTTTAAAATTAAGTAAACTAGTAGGTTTAGGTTTTTATTTATTTATTTTAGCATTTAATTAGGTTTATTTATTATTTTTGTTTTGTTAAGTTTATTTATTTTAGTTTTATTTATTTTGGTTTATTTTTATTTTTGAGGTGAGTTTTATTTTTATTTTATTTTTTAGATTTATGTTTTTAGGTTTTTAGGTTTAGTGTTTAGGGTTTAGGGTTTAGGGTTTATGTTTAGAGTTTTACGATTTAAGGTTTAAGGTTTTCTAAGTTTTAGGGTTGTATGTTTAGTGTTGTGGTTTAGGGTTTAGTGTTTAGGGTTAATTTTAGGGTTCATGGTTTGGGGGTTAGGGTTTAGGGTTTTTTTTAAAAAAAATTAAGTAAACCGATAGGTTTAGGTTGATTTAGTTTACTTTGTTTATTTTTTATTTATTTTATTTTTTATTTTTATTTAGGTTTATTTTTTAGTTTTATTTAGTTTAGTTTAGTTATTTTAGGCATATTTATTTTAATTCAAGTTTTTTATTTTAGTTTATTTTTTAGGTTTAAGTTTATTTTTTAGTTAAGTTTTATTTTTATTTTATTTTTTAGGTTTTTAGGATTTAGGGTTTAGGGTTTATAATTTGAAGCACTTACCTATGTAGGAAGGATTGAATGATTTCAATATAATTGATAATACCTTCAATGTACTTTTAAGTATAGGGTTGTAGGTTTAGGGCTTAGGGTTTGGGGCTTATGGTTTAGGGTTTAGGGTTTAGGGTTTATGTTTTAGGTTTAGGGTTCAAGTTTTACTTTAGGGTTTAGGGTTTAAGGTTTTGTTGGGTTTAGGGTTTGGGGTTGTAGGTTTAGTGTTGTAGGTTTAGTGTTATAGGTTTAGGTTTTTATTTAGTTTTTATTTTTTTTTATTTTAGGTTTATTTAATTTTTATTTAATGTTTAGTTTTTATTTTATTTAGGTTTTTATTCTTAGGTTTATTTTATTTTTTTGGGTTAGTTTAAGTTATTTTTTATTTTATTTTGGTTTATTTTTATTTTTTTATTATATATTAGTTTTAGGTTGGTTTAGGTTTTAGTTTACATTTTTATTTTATTTTTATTTTATTTTATTTAGATTTAGGTTTTCTTATTTATTTTATTTTTAAGTTTTACTTAGTTTAGGTGTAAGTTTTTAGGTTTTTAGGGTTTAGAGTTTAGGGTTTAGGGTTTTATGGTTTAGGATTAGGGTTTATGGTTTAGGGTTTAGTGTTTAGGCTTTAAGTTTCAGGGTTTTGAGGGTTTTCGATTTAGGGCTTAGGGTTTGAAGCACTTAACTATTTTAAAAGTATTATATGATTTCAATATAATTGATAATTGATATTGTCCAATGTATTTTTATTTTTTAAGTATAGTGTTGTAGGTTTAGGGTTTATGGCTTAGGGTTTATGGTTTAGGGTTTAGGGTTTAGGGTTTAGGGTAGGTTTTAGGTTTAGGGTTTAGGTTTTAGTTTGGAGTTTAGGGTTGTAGGTTTAGTATTGCAGGTTTAGGGTTAGTTTCAGGTTTAGGTTTTTATTTAGTTTTTATTTTATATTATTTTAGGTTTATTTTATTTTTATTTTATGTTTACTTTTTATTTGTTTATGTTTGTTTATTCTTAGGTTTATTTTATTTTTTTAATTTAGTTTAAGTTATTATTTATTTTAGTTTAGTTTTATTTTGCTAATTTATTTTATTTTATTTTTAGGTTTAGCTTTAGGTTTTAGTTTACATTTTTTTATTTAGTTTTTGGTTTTTTATTTATTTTATTTTTAGGTTTTCCTTAGTTTGGGTGTATGTCTTTAGGTTTTTAGGGTTTATTGTTTAGGCTTTAGGGTCTACGATTTAGGGTTTTAGGGTTTAGAGTTTTAGTGTTTAGGGTTTAGGGTTAGGGTTTTGGGTTTAGGGTTTAGGGTTTAGCGTTAAGGCTTTAGGGATTAGGGTTTTTAGGGTTTTGGGTTTAGTGTTTAGGGTTTAGGGTTTAGGGTTTAGGGTTTAGCATTTAAGGTTTAGGGTTTAGTGTTTTTTTAATTAAGTAAATCCATAAGTTTAAGTTTATTTAGTTTATTTTTTACTTAATTTAGTTTATTTTATTTTTTATTTTTATTTAGATTTATTTTTTGATTTTTATTTAATTCTGTTTATTTATTTTAGTTTAGGTTTTTTATTTTATTTTATTTTTTAGGTTTAGGTTTAGGTTTCTGTTCAATTTTTTAGTTTAGTTTTATTTTAATTTTAATTTTAAGGTTTACAATTTATTTTTTATATTTAAGTTTAGGTTTAGGTATTTATTTTATTTTTTCAGTTTTAGGTTTTAGGTTTTTATTTTACATTTATTTTTAGTTTTTATTTTTTTATTTAGGTTTATTTTTGGTTTATTTATTTTATTTAGTTTAGGATTTAGGGTTAGTTTATTTTAGGTTTAGATTTAGGTTCTATTTATTTTTGTTTAGGTTATTTTAATTTAGGTTTAGGTTTCTTGTTAGTTTAGGGTTTATGTTTTATTTTTTATTTATTTTTATGTTTATTTTATAAGTCTGGATTTTTATTTAGTTTTTATTTTATTTCATTTTAGTTATATTTTATTTTTATTTTATGTTTAGTATTTATTTTCCTTATGTTTTTTATTTTTAGATTTATTTTATTTTTTCATTTAGTTTAGTTTTATTTTTTATTTTATTTTTTTTTATTTTTAGGTTTAGTTTTAGGTTTTAGTTTAGTCTTTTATTTTATTTTAATTATTTAATTTTATTTAGGTTTAGGTTTTTATATTTATTATATTTTTAGGTATTATTTAGTTTAAGTTTTAGTTTTTAGGTTTTTATGGTTTAAGGTTTAAGGTTTAGTGTTTTACATTTTAGGATTTACTATTTAGGGTTTAGGGTTTAGGGTCTAAGGTTTTATGGTTTGATGATGAGAAAATCTATCCTCAGACATAGATCAAAGATCCGACGGATGATTTTTTAATCTTAATTATATAAAAGATACAATAGATGCAAGGTATTTATAAGATTGTTGTCCGCCTTAGTGTTTCCCTTTTTTTAGTCATTTGCAATTGTCTTCATTAGTTTTTTATATTTATTTATTTGGGATTTAAAATGGGTGAGGTGGACATCATTAGCTATATTTAATGTGGTCATGGGCTTCATTGTGGGATCTTGAGATTTTAGTGTGGCTTGACTTGTGTGGTAGTTCAATGCATGGGATTTATTTATTTTCTCTTGAGGGTTTTACTTTTAACTTTATTTTATTTTTAAGGTTTTCATTTTATTTGTTATTTTTAGGTTTAGGTTTAGGCTTTTATTTTATTTTTTTAGGTTTATAGTTTAGGTTTTGGTTTTATTTTACTTTTTTTTAGTTTATTTTATTTTATTTAGTTTAGGGTTTAGGGTTTAGTGTTTAGGCTTTAGGGATTAACATTTTTGGGGCTTAGGGTTTAGGGTTTGCTTAGGGTTTAGGGTTTATGCTTTAGGGTTTTTTAGGGTTTAGGGTTAGTTTTAGGGTTTACGGTTTAAGGTTTAGGATTTAGAGTTTAGGGTTTAGGTTTTTTTAAATTAAGTAAACTGGTAGCTTTAAGTTTATTTAGTTTTTTATTTTATTTTAGTTTATTTTATTTTTTATTTTTATTTAGTTTAGTTTATTTATTTTAGGTTTATTTATTTTAGTTTATGTTTTTTATTTTAGTTTATGTTTTAGGTTTAGGTTTAGGTTTATATTTATTTATTTAGTTCAGTTTTATTTTTATTATTATCTTTTACGTTTAGGTTTTATTTTTTTATTTTTAGGTATAGGTTTAGGTTTTTATTTTATTTTTTTAGGTTTAGGTTTTAGGTTTTAATTTTAAGTTTTTATTTTAGTTTTTAATTTTTAGTTGAAGTTTATTTTAGTTTATTTTGTTTTATTTAGTTTAGGGTTAGGTTTAGTTTATTTAGTTAAGGTTTACAATTTATTCAGTTTATTTTATTTTTTTTAGGTTTAGGTTTATTTTATTTTGTATATTTTAGGTTTAGGGATTAGGTTTTTATTTATTTATTTTTTGTCGTTTAGGTTTATTTTTTAGGTTTAGGTTTTTATTTACTTTTTATTTTATTTTATTTTAAGTTTATTTTATTTTTATTTTACATTTAATTTTTATTTTATTTAGATTTTTTTAGTTTTATTTTTAGTTTAATACAGGTTTTTATTTATTTTATTTTAATTTAGTTTTTATTTTATTTTTAGGTTTCACTTTCGGTTTAGGTTTAAGTTTAGGTTTAGATTTTGGATTTGGTTTTTATCTTATTTTATTTATTTTATTTTATTTAGGTTTAGGTGGTTTTATTTATTTTATTTTTATATCTTATTTAGTTTTGATTTATGTTTTTAGGTTTTTAGGATTTAATGTATAGTGCATTGGGTTTAGGGTTTAGGGTTTGTTGTAGGTTTTAGGGTTTAGTGTTTAGGGTTTAGGGTTTTACGGTTTACGATTTAGGGTCTAGGGTTTAGGATTTAAGGTTTAGGGTTTAGAGTTGTAGGTTTAGAGTTTAGAGTTTAGGGTTTAGGGTTAGTTTTAGGGTTTAAGGCTTAATGTTAGGTATTATTTATTTATTTTAAAATTAAGTAAACTAGTACATTTATGTTTATTTATTTTATTTTTTTTATTATAGTTTTTTTATTTTTTGTTTTGATTTAGGTTTATTTTTATTTTTATTTAGTTTAGTTTATTTATTTCAGCTTTTTTTAGGTTTAGGCTTAGGTTTATGCTTATTTTGTAATTTAATTTAAATTTTGTTTTATTTTTTTAGGTTTCAATTTTATTTTTTATTTTTAGGTTTAGGTTTAAGTTTTTATATTATTTTCATAAGTTTAAGTTTTAGATTTTTCTTTTAGGTTTATTTTTAGGTTTTATTTTTTAGTTTTGGTTTAGGTTTATTTTTATTTTATTTTAATTTATTTAGTTTATTTTTATGTTTTATTTATTTTAGTTTAGTTTATTTTACTTTAAGTTTAGATTTATTTTATTTTTATTTTAAGTTTAGTTTTTTTTTAATTTAGGGTTTAGGTTTTATTTTTTATTTATTTTAGGTTTATGTTTTTATTTAGTTTTTTATTTTAATTTAGGTTTATTTAATTTTATTTTAGGTTTACTTTTATTTTATTTAGGTTTTTAATTTTTTGATTAAGTGCAAGTTTTATTTATATTATTTTAGTTTAGTTTTTATTTTTTATTTTATTTTCTTTGTAGGTTTTGGTTTAGGTTTAGGTTTTAGTCTATGCTTTTACTTTATTTTATTTTGGTTTAGATTCTTTTTATTTATTTTATTTTTTGGTTTTATTTAGTTCATGTTTATGTTTTTAGCTTTTTACGGCTTAAGGTATAGGTTTTATTTGTTGGGTTTAGGGTTTAAAGTTTTAGGGTTTAGCATTTTGGGTTTAGCATTTAGAGTTTAAAGTTTTTATGGTTTAGGTTTAGGGTTAGGGTTTAGGTTTTAGGATTTAGGCTTTAGGTTTAGGGCTCAGGTTTTAGTTTAGGGTTTTTGGTTTTTAGTTTTTTTTAACAGAGAACAAATTAAGATTTAACATTTCTTCTTTTGTTTATATAGTTTATTTTTATTTATTTTAATTTATTTTATTTTTTATTTTTATTTATGTTTATTATTTTTATTTAGTTTAGTTTATTTTAGGTTTAGGTTTATTTTTTGGTTGAGTTTTATTTTTATTTAATTTCTTAGGTTTAGGATTTATTTTTTAAATTCTAGATTTAGGTTTTGGTTTTTATTTTTTTATTTTTTTGGTTTCGGTTTTAAGTTTTTATTTTCGGTTTATTATTAGGTTTTATTTTTTAGTTTAGGTTTAGGTTTTTTTTAATTTATTTTATTTTATATATTTTAGGTTTAGGTTTAGTTTATTTTAGGTTTAGGTTTTATTTATTTTAGTTTAGGTTTAGGTTTATGTTAATTTTAGGTTTTTTTTTGTACTTTAGGGTTTATGTTTTATTTTTTATTTATTTTTAGGTTTCATTTTTAGGGTTTAGGGTTTAGAGTTTTAGGGTTTATGGTTTAGGGTTTAGGGTTTAGGGTTTAGGATTTAGGGTTAAGGTTTCAGGGGTTATTCTTAAAATTAAGTAAACGGGTATGTTTAAGTTTATTTAGTTTATTTATTTTATTTTTTATTTATTTTCATTCACTTTATTTTTTATTTAGGTTTATTTATTTTTACTTAGTTTAGTTTAGTTATTTTATTTTTTTTATTTTAGTTTAAGTTTTTTATTTTAGTTTATTTTTTAGGTTTAGGTTTAATTTTTAATTGAGTTTTTTTATTATTTAATTTTTTAAGTTTTTAGGGTTTGGGTTTAAGGTTTAGGGTTTTAGAGTTCATGGATTTAGTGTTTATGATTTAGGATTATGGTTTAGGGTTTATGGTTTAGTGTTTAGGCTTTATGGTATAAGGTTTTTAGGGTTTAGGGTTTATAATTTGAAGCACTTACCTATTTAGGAAGTATTGAATGATTTCAATATAATTGATAATTAATACTGTCCAATGTATTTTTTTTAAATTATATGGTTGTAGGTTCAGGGTTTAGGTTTTAGGTTTAGGGTTCAGGTTTTAGCTTAAGGTTTAGGGTTTATGGTTTTTTAGGGTTTAGAGTTTATGCTTTAGGTTTAGGGCTCAGGTTTTAGTTTTTATTTTATTTCATTTTAAGTTTATTTTATTTTTATTTTGCATTTAGTTTTTATTTTATTTAGGTTTTTCATTCTTAAGTTTATTTTATTTTTTATTTAGTTTGGGTTATTATTTATTTTATTTTAGTTTATTTTTATTAGTGTATTTTATTTTAATTTTAAGTTTAAGTTTTAGTTTACATTTTTATTTTATTTAGGTTTAGGTTTTTTAATTTATTTTATTATTTTGTTTTACTTAATTTAAGTTTAATTTTTTAGGTTTTTGGGGTTTAGGGTTTAGGGTTTATGGTTTAGGCTTTTACGATTTAGAGTATTAGGGTTTAGGGTTTTGGGTTAAGGTTTAGGGTTTAAGGTTAAGTTTTTAAAGGCTTTAGGCTTTAGGGTTTTTTGGGTTTAAGGTTTAGAGTTGAGGGTTAGCTTAGGGTTTCTGATTTATGATTTAGGGTTTTTTCGAGTTTAGGGTTTTTGGTTATAAGTTCAGGGTTAGTTTTTGGGTTTAGGGTTTAGGGTTTAGGGGTTTTTTTAATTAAGTAAACCAATAGGTTTAGGTTTATTTAGTTTATTTTTTGTTTATTTTAGTTTATTTTATTTTTTATGTTTATTTAGGTTATTTTTTTATTTTTATTTTGATTTGTTTATGTATTTTAAGTTTATTTATTTTAGTTTAGATTTTTATTTTAATTTATTATTTAGGTTTAGGTTTAAGTTTAAGTTTATTTTTTTAGTTTAGTTTTATTTTTATCTATATTTATATTTCTAGGTTTAGGTTTTATTTTTTATTTTTAATTATGTCCAAGTTTTTATTTTACTTTTTTAGGTTTAGCATTTAGGTTTTTATTTTAGGTTTATTTTTAGGTTTTATTTGTTACTTTAGGTTTATTTTTAGTTTATTTATTTTATTTAGTTTAAGGTTTTGGTTTAGTTTATTTTAGGTTTAGGTTTAGGATCTATTTATTTTAGTTTAGTTTATTTTAGTTTAGGTTTAAGTTTCTTATATTTTGTTTATTTTAGGTTTAGGTTTTTTCTTTTAGTTTAGTGTTTATGTTTTATTTATTACTTATTTTTAGGTTTATTTTTTTAGGTTTATGTTTTTATTTAATATTTATTTTATTTTATTTTAGGTACATTTTATTTTTATTTTATGTTTAGTTATTATTTCCTTTAGGTTTTTTATTTTTAGGTTTATTTTATTTTTTTGTTTAGTTTAGGTTTTTATTTATTTATTTTTAGTTTATTTTTTATTTTATTTTATTTTTAGGTTTATGTTTAAGTTTAGGTTTCTATTTTATTTTATTTATTTTACTTTATTTTGGTTTAGGTTTATTTATTTATTTTATTTTCAAGGTTTAGGTTTTTAGGTTTTTAGGTCTTTATGGTTTAAGGTTTACAGTTTAAGGTTTGGGTTGAGGGTTTAAGGTTTAGTGTTATCAGTTTTAGGGTTTAGGGTTTAGGGTTTTTGGGTTTAGGGTATAGGGTTTAGGGTTGTAGGTTTAAAGTTTAGAGTTTAGGGTTTAGGGTTAGTTTTAGGGTTTGGGTTTTTTTTTTTGGGTTTAGGGTTTAGGGTTTATGGTTTAGAGATTAGGTTTTATGGTTTGGGGTTTAGGGTTTAGGGTTTAGGGTTTTAGGGTTTAGGGTTTAGGGTTTTAGGGTTTAGGGTTTAGTGTTTAGTGTTTAAGGTTTTTAGGGTTTAGGGTTCAATGTTTAGGTTTTAGGTTTCGGGTTCAGGTTTTAGTTTAGAATTTAGTTTTTTTTGGTTTATTTTTAACAGAGAACAAATTCAAATTCAACATTTCTTCTTTTATTTATTTAGTTTATTTTTATTTATTTTAGTTTCTTTTATTTTTTTATTTATTTTTGTTTATTTTATTTTTTTATTTTTATTTATGTTTATTTTTTATTTTTATTTAGTTTAGTTTATTTATTTTAAGTTTATTTATTTTTGCTTAGGTTTTCTATTTTAGTATATTTTTTAAGTTTAGGTTTAGGTTTAAGTTTAGGTTTATTTTTTAGTTGAGTTTTATTTTTATTTTATTTTTTAGGTTTAGTATTTATTTTTTATTTCTAGGTTTAGGTTTAGGCTTTTATATTTTTTTTTAGGTTATTGGTTTTTATTTGAGGTTTATTTTTAGGTTTTATTTTTTAGTTTAGGTTTATGTTAATTTTTAGTTTATTTTAATTTATTTAGTCTAGGGTGAAGGTTCAGTTTTTTGTAGGTTTAAGTTTACTTTATTTTGTTTATTTTTTGTTTAGGTTTTTTCTAAGTTTAGGGTTTAGTTTCTAATTTTTATTTATTTTTAGGATTTTTTTAGGTTTATTATTTATGTTTAAGTTTTTATTTTATTTTATTTTAGGTTTATTTTATTTTTTTAGGCTTAGTTTTTATTTTATTTAGGTTTTTTATTTTTCAGTTTAGTTTAGGTTTTTATTTATTTTATTTTAATTTAATTTATATTTTTTATTTTATTTTCTTTTTAAGTTTAGGTTTAGATTTAGGTTTTAGTTTATGTTTTTATTTAATTTTATTATATTATCTAATTTTGATTTATATTTTTTTATTTATTTTATTTTTAGGCATTATTTAGTTTAGGATTAGGTTTTTAGCTTTTTAGGGTTTACGGTTAGTTTAGGGTTTAGAGTTTAGGGTTTTTTTGGGGTTTAGGGTTTAGGTTTTAGGTTTAGGGTTTAGGGTTTAGGTTTTAGGTTTTAGCGTTTAAGGTTTAGGGTTTAGGGTTTAGGGTTTGTGTTTAGGGTTTTTAGTATTTAGGGTTTTGGGCTTAGGGTTTTGGGCTTTTGGTTTATTTTCTTTTTTTATTATTTGTTTTTATAAAAAATAAATTCATGTTCAAGATTTCTTCTATTATTTGTTTACTTTATGTAGTTTATTTTTTATTTATTTTAGTTTCTTTCTTTTTTTTAATCTTATTTATGTTTATTTTTTATTTTTAATTAGTTTAGTTTATTTATTTTAGGTTGATTTATTTTAGTTCAGGTTTTTTTATTTTAATTATTTTTTAGGTTTAAGTTTAGGTTTAAGTTTGTTTTTCTAGTTGAGTCTTATATTTATTTTATTATTTAGGTTTAGGTTTTGTTTTATATTTTTAGGTTTAAGCTTAGTTTTTAATTTTATTTTTTTAGGTTTTGGTTTTAGATTTTTATTTTAGGTTTAGTTTTAAGTTTTATTCTTTAGTTTAGCTTTAGCTTTATTTTTAGACTATTTTATTTTTTTTTGTTTAGGTTTAGGTATAGGTTTAGTTTATTTTAGGATTAGGTTGAGGATTTATTTATTTTATTTTAGTTTATTGTAGTTTAGCTTTAGGTTTATTTTATTTTGTTTATTTCTTTAGTTTATGTTTAGGGTATTTTTAGTTTAGGGTTAGGTTTGATTTTTTATTTATTTTTAGATTTTATTTTAAGGTTTATCTTTTAGATTTAGGTTTTTATTTGATTTTATTTTAGGTTTATTTGATTTTTATTTTACATTTAGTTTTTATTTTATTTAGGTATTTTATTCTTAGGTTTATTTTATTTTATAGTTTAGTTTAGGTTTTTATTTATATTATTTTAGTTTATTATTATTAGTTTATTTTATTTCATTTTATATTTAGGTTTTAATTTTATTTTATTAATTTATTATATTTAGGTTTAGGTTATTTTATTTATTTTATATTTTTGATTTATTTAATTTAAGTTTTAGCTTTTAGGTTTTTAGGGTCTAAGGGTTTTGTGTTTAGGGTTTAGTGTTTAGGGTTTAAGGTTTTAGGGTTTATGGTTTTAGGGTTTAGGTTTAAGTTTAGGGTTTAGGGTTTTAGGGTTTAGGAGTTTTAGATTTTAGGTTTTTAGATAGGGTGTAGGGTTTATTTTAGGGTTAGGTTTAGGAGTTTAGGTTAGTTTAGGTTTTATTAAGTTTAGGGTTAGGTTTATTTAGGTTTATTTTTATTTAATTTTAGGTTTATTTTTTATTTTTTTTATTTTTTTTTAGGTTATTTTTTTATTTTTATTTAGTTTAGTTTATTTATTTTAGGTTTATTTATTTTAGTTTAGGTTTTTTAATTTAGTTTATTTTTTAGGTTTATGTTTAGGTTTATGTTTATTTATTTGTTTTGTTTTATTTTTATTTTATTTTTTAGGTTTAAGTTTAGTTTTTTATTTTTAGGTTTATTTTTATGATTTTATTTTATTTTTTTAGGTTTAGGTTTAGGTTTTTTTATTTTAAGTTTATTTTAGATTTTATTTTTTTAGATTATTTTATTTATTTTATTTTATTTAATTTAGGTTTAGGTTTAGGTTTAGTTTATTTAAGTATTAGATTTAAGTTTTTATTTTGTTTAGTTTGTTGTAGTTAGGTTTAAGTTTATTTTATTTTGTTTATTTTTTAGTTTATGTTTAGGTTTTTTTTAGTTTAGGGTTTAGGTTTTATTTTTTTATTTAGGCTTTATTTTAAGGTTTGTTTTAGGTATAGGTTTTATTTAGTTTTATTTTATTTTATTTTAGGTTTTTTTTATAGTTTTATTTTATTTTGGTTTTTTATTCTTAGGTTTATTTTTTTTAGTTTAGTTTAGGTTTTTATTTATTTTATTTTAGTTTATTTTTATTAGTTTATTTTGTTTTATTTTTAGGTTTAGGTTTAGGTTTTAGTTTAGGTTTTATTTTATTTTATTATTTTATTTTATTTAGGTTTAGGTTTTTAGTTTATGGTTTAGGGTTTAGGGTTTAGGGTTTAGGTTTAGGTTTAGGGTTTAGGTTTAGGGTTTAGTTTAAGTTTAGTTGGTTTAAGTTTAAGGTTTAGGGGTTAGGGTTTAGGTTAGTTTAGGTTTAAAGGTTTAGGTTTAGGGTTTAAAGGTTAGGGTTAGGGTTTAGGAGTTTAGGTTAGGGTTAGGGTTTAGGGTTTAATTTATTTTTTTTTATTTTAGTTTTTATTTTATTTTTTTATGTTTATTTAGGTTAATGTTTTTTTAAATTTAGTTTATTTATTTTATTTATTTTAGTTTAAGTTTTATTTAGTTTATTTTTATTTTTTAGGTTTATGTTTATTTTTTTTTGTTTTATTTTATTTTATTTTTTAGTTTAGGTTTATTTTTTTATTTTAGGATTATGTTTAGTTTATTTTATTTTTTAGGTTTAGGTTTTAGTTTTATTTTAGGTTTATTTTTAGGTTTTTTTTTTTGTTAGTTTAGGTTTAGGTTTATTTTTTAGTTTATTTTAGGTTTGGTTTATTTTTTGTTTAGGTTTAGGTTTATTTTTTATTTATTTTTTTGGTTTATATTTTAGGTTTAGGTTTTATTTAGTCTTTATTTTATTTAATGTTTTCTTCCACCATCCTTCAAGTTCTTTGATGGGTGGGAACCACATGTTTGTTTACACTATTTAGAAGGTTTGCTAGTTGCAAGGACAACTTGAGGAGGGTGTGACCCAATGACTCAACATACTTACCATGGATAATCCAGCAATATGCGGTCAGTGGTCCCTCCACAGTTGGACTACCATCTCTTTTGCTAGCTCCACACAAGGAGCATTGTGACTAAATCCCTTACTTATTTAATTTTTTTAACGTACCTCCACCCAAAGTGAAATTAATGCAGAAAGTTCATTCTACTTATATATTGTCTACTTCTGATGCTCTTGCTTTTATTCTTATTGAAAGCTCTCTGAGTCTTAATTAAAATAATTATTACGATCATTTCCTTTCTAATTGAGTTATCCTTCTGAATCAATGGGTTCACCTCTTGAGATGGACTTGGAGTCATTGACTCGGGATCCCATATGGAGAAGGCTGGGTATGCGAGATGGACTTTCCACAAGCTCATCATTCAAGTCCTTGGTATGTCTTGGCAAGTTCTACCTCTTAGGTACCACCTCAGGATAAGGGTAAGCAAGTCATTGGTTCTAGTGAGTAGATAGCCTCTCCATAGGATTCTCCACCCATCGATATGCTTATGGAGGACCAAACTAGAGTTTATTACAATGTCCTAGCTTACCTTAGAAAGTATCCAGCTAAGTTAAGCATATACGACGACCTTGTCTTATCCAAAAAGATGAGGGAATCTCTAATCAAGGCCTTACTTGATCTAGAGATATGCATAGCTCAGCTAAATGCTACTAAAGAGGAGGCATGCCACTCGAAGGATATCTTGGGAGTTACATTCAGCAATGAAGACTTACTCTAGAGGCAGTGTTGCCTCTTTACATTATAGTGAATGTTGGCGGATCTGAGACTATCTAGAGTTGATTAACCCCATGACCTTAGCCACGCTCATCCCTAATCATAGCACTAATCCTAATTCCTATTGCAAAATATACATTTATGTCAAAAAAGTAAATATAACTACACCTGCAAAATATAGGTTAGCTAAATATACATATAATCCTAAGTATTTGTATTTATAATTTGGACTTAGCACCCTGCACATGGGTAACTAAGCCCACTTGTCCTAACTTGGATTACAAAGAGAGCATTCACATTTATTTTTAAGCATCCTTTAAGCATAATACCTTGATGAAACCATGATTAGGCTAATATTGGCCTATCATCCAGTCTGAGCATACACCCTATCTAATTCATAAAACAAAATATACACACCACCATCTAACTTAGAGCTAGAAGTGGTGACTTAATTCTAATGTGTGTATTAAGGCTTGTGTGGTATGTCTTGTTAGGCGTTAGTGTTGTATTTTCTAAGTGTAGAAGGATTCAATTTAACATGAAAGGTTGATTTCACTTGAAGTAGTTTAATTGATTTGAGAAATTTAATTTGTATTTTCTTATATTTCATTTGATTATGCTTGAAACTGTGTTATAAAGAGAGGAAAAGAGGATTGCCCTTTTTATCCCTACCTTTAGTCACTTTCTGAAGTATATTAATTTGATTTAGTTCTCTTTAGTGATGGATTATTAAATGATTTAATTAATCCTAAGTTTAGGTTCACTTTAAATAATCCTATTCAAAATGAAAGGCATCTTAAGATTAATTTAATTCAATTACTACCACATGACATATATTAAATCATTCCATTCCATCACATGTGACATGCATATGATTTAATCTTAAGTGTATCTATACATGCAACATATTTTAGCACACATTAATGATGAATGTATGTGTATGTTTAGAAGTTATATTTTATTTGATTGAATTATTTAAACATATTAATTTAAAACTTTATCCAAATTCTTAAACAAAAAGGACATAAGAATGAAATTAAATAGGCATGTGTCGTTGTTAAACCAGGTAAGTGAAGTAATCAAATGACCTCCTTGGAGCTAGCTAAAGCCTCATAATCTCTAGATGTCCAGACTATATACTCATTTGCATTCAAACATATGTAAATTCGTATACATGAACATAAGAAGTAAGCTCCAAATCATATGGCTAATTAATTTCACGACTTAGTCAATTATGAATGCATGCAATTTAATGTAAAATGGGATTTTCATTAACTAATCACATATGCATATACATGTACAACGACATAGGCAAGCATGTGTCATTGTTAAACCAGTGAAATGATGTAATCAAATGACCTCCTTGGGGCTAACTAAATCCTCATATTCCTAGGATGTTCAAAACATATACTTGCTTTTCTTGGACACGCATGGATGTATACATAAATGAGGGAAAGAAAACCATGCAATGATTATATATTATTTTGATTTAATCATTTATATGTATTAATTAAATCTCTATCCAAATTCAAATTTTGAAATACATAAGAATGAAATCAAATGTGCACGTGTCATTGTTAAAGTAGGGAAGTGAGGTAATCAAATGGCCTCGTTGGTGCAAGCTCAAGCCTCGTGTTCCTGGGATGTCCAGATTGTATACCCATTATAATTTAATCTTATATAAATCAACACCTGAATAGAGGAAAGAGAACTCAACATTCATACACTTAAGCTATAAACACATGCATTTCTTATGTATTTATAACTAGCATCATAACACATATTATTATTCATTTATAAGCTTTTGAAAAATACTTTTGGATTTATAGTGATAATAGCCACACAAATATTAAATTAAATCAACACATGTAATCTTACATAAAGGAAATCCATTTTATTTTACTTGATTTTGAAAAGATGGATGCATGAATTCAAATGACATACCAAATTTAACATGATTGGAAAGAGGACAATCAAATATAAACATGCGATTCTAAACTAGTTCTTAAGGAAAATCAAATCAAATAAGATTATATAAAACAAACCAATGCTTGTTTATTAATTAAGTTTCGGATTTGATATTATCTAAAGAGGAGAAGAGAAATCATCACTTGATGTTTTAAACCCATTCCCACATTAGTGATTTGATTTAATTTAAGGATATATAATTAAGTTGATTTTATGGGTTAATTATGTTGAACCCTTAATTAGATGAATTAATTACTCTCACCTATGTCACCTTAAACTAATTAACTAAATAATTATGAGCAAACATGATATGCATGGAAAATAAACTTACAATGATCCTAGGAAATAAAAGGGGCCTAATTCAATTGGATCATGATTAATAGTTATTTAGATTAAAGAACTTAATTAATTACTCTTATGGTTTTTCCGCACATATGAACTAAACATAATAGGATTAAATCAGAAGGCTACGATTAATCCCACAGCTTAATAGGATTAAATCAGATCGATCTAGCGAATCTAATCATGACCGTAGGTACTGATCACATGGAATAGATGATGCGTGATGTAACATCATGCGAGTTATTGAGAATGGAGTTTTTCTGCCATTGCTCTCTTGATCCTTACTGCTGGATCAACTCGGATCCCACATCTTGGCGACATCGTCGAAGGGGATCCAACAATCAAGATCACATGAGATGCAAGTTTTCTTCAAAACGCTCCAACCTATTTTTTCCTAAGGAACAATTTTGGAAGCATACCTCACCGAAGCTCAAGATCATAGGCTTGAATGATTGAGGAAGCTTCATCTAGAGGAGGCGAAGCCCTGTGAAGTAGCAATTGTATCAATTCCTCAATGTTCTCTTAGAAGGCCACAAATTGATGATTTGGAGCTCAGATTTTATCGAAGTCCTACCTCTAGTGCTTGGGAAGCTTGATAAATAATTCATTCTTGCATAGTGAGGCCTAGGGAAGGTGCGTGCAAAGTTAATTTGAGTTTGATGGAGAAATGGGGAAGTTAGGTCAGAAATGGGAGTGTCCTATTTTAGAATGGATGGGAATGGCATTTTTTGATCAAGGAATGAGCTTAGGATCTTAGGGAATGGCTCTAGCAGCTCATCTTGGGTAGTTAGAACTCTGAGGAATGGATTGTGTGTGTTTGAGTGGAATGAGGGGGTGTATACCCCTCTTTTTCTTGATTGGATGGTGGGATCAAGTTTGGCTTCTAGTGGCCATCCGGCCATCTCAGGGAGTCATGGGTGATAGGGAGGAGGTGAGTTTGCTCAGCTTAGTTGGTTGAAGGTGTGGAGGTGGCTGCTATGGAGGAATCATGGGTGTCCTATGGGTTTTAAATGCTCTAATAAGGGAGGGTGAGGTGATTACAACTCCCATGGGTCATGGTCGACCCAACCACCCCTTGGGTCAGGTTGGACAATGTCCTAGGTGCCTAGGTGGACCAGTGGGAGAGTACCAAACCAAAAGGGAAATGACATGGGTGATTTGTCTCATGTGGTGCCCTCGACCCAAGGGTAGAATGATCATTTGACATCAGATTTAATTTGGGGAGATTTGAAATGAGCCAAAAGTGGGTTAGTCCAAATTTCAAGTCAGTTAGAGTTGATTTGGTTGGGTTTGGCTCAATTTGACTCATTCAGGTCAAATTGAGTTAAGTTGAGTCAAGTTGACCAATTGGTCAAGTTGGGTCAAACCAAGGATTGGGTCAAGTTCATATGATCATTTGGGATGTTTTGGTTCAATTGGTTTCATTTAGTTTGGCTTAGATTTGATTTTAGCTCATTTGAATTAATTTGGGTCAAATGGGTTAAGTTGACCAATTTGACCAAATTGGCTTGGGTTGGGTGTTGGTCTGGGTTTAGTTGACCAATTGAAGATGATTGTACACTTTGGCTTCAATTAATTTGGATTTTATTTTGAATTATGCCAACTTGAACCATTAGGTCAATTTGGGCTAAGTAGGTCAATTGAGTTCAATTGGGTCCAAACATGGCTTTGGTCAAGTTCAACAATCAATTTAGAATGAACTTGAGTCATTAGTTGCAATCAATTTGGTTTATATTTTGATTTGACCCAATTTTGTCTTCTAGGATAATTTGGGTCAACTTGGGTCAAGAGGGCCAATTGGGACTGGTTTGAATCAATTGAAGGTCAAGTAATTTTCAAATATTGATTTTGATTTGGTATGAATCGTTGATTCCAAGGGATTTGGCTTAGGTTGAAATTTGGCTAGTTTGGGTTCATATGGGTTAAGGGGTTGACTTGGTCAAATGACCAAGTTGACTTGGTTTAACCCAATTTAGGACAATTGATCAACCGAGGGTGATCAATAATCATGATGGGCTTGGTTCAATCCAATTTTGGTAGGATTAGAACTTGGCTCAAATAGGTCAAATTAATCACTTTGGGTCAATTGGACCAATTGGGTTTAGTTGGATTGACTTTGGGTTGAGTTTGATTTAGTTCAGTTTATATAGGGATTTGGGATTGATATATAAATTCAATTGGCGGCTCGGTTCAAATGGGTTTTGGTTCATTTGAACATTTCAAGTCAAAAGAGTTGGTTTGACTTGGGTTGATTTTTTTTGTTTGATGTTTATAGATTTCATTTATATTTATGAATATGATTGAAAGTATGATTGATTCATGAGAAAATCAATTGAATTTAGGTTTTGGAATGAACGAATCTGGCTAAGTCCATGGAGTTGGGTAATGTGACTTAGGTTTAGATTTTGATTTGGTTTGATTTAGTTTTGATGATTTAAATGTATATTTCATTTAAAATGTGAAGATGATTGAATATATGATTGATTTATGAGAAAATCAATTGAGTTTGACTTGATTTGGATTAATGTTTGGCTAATTCCATGGGATAGGTCATATGGCTTAAGAAGGGTTTTGATTTAATTTTATCTAGTTTGATTTAGTTTTTATAATTTGAATGTAGATTTGATTTATATTTAGGAATATGATTGAAGATATAAATTGATTATGAGAAAATCAATTAATTTTGGATTGATTTGGATTAAGGTTTGGCTATGCCTATGGGATAGGTCATATGGCTTAGGAAGGGTTTCAAGTTTGGATTTAATCATGGCCTTCAATCTTTTGGTTTTGAAATTTGGGTTTGAATTTGGATTTGAATTTGATGTTCGAATTCAACTTAAGGTTTGGTTTGAGAATGTGAACATGGATTGGATTTGTGTTGTAGAGTTGGAGGATTATCCTAATCCCTAAGGCATAACCTAATCATGGTTAATCTAAGTCTTTAGGCTTGGGTTAAGTTTTACTGTCGTTAGAAGTGTCTTATGACTAGAGAACTCTTAGTGTCTAGAAGACTCCTAAGTGTTGCCCTTGGAGATAGATGATTCGAAGACTGAAGCCAAGTTTCATATTATTGATTCAGATACATTATTCAACACTTTATTTGGGAGACCATGGATACATGAGAACAACATAGTTTCATCCTCTCTACATTACTATATTATGTTCAAGAGAGGTGGGATCGTCTACTATGTCAATGGAGATCTCAAGCCATTTATAGTTTATGAGGTCAACATGTATGAGGATGCGACTTACTATCTCCCTCAAAATCAACAAGTCTATTCTTGTGAACTTGGCCTAACTTTAAAAATAAAAAAAAAAGAAAAAGAAAAGAAAAGAAAAAAAATTAAAAAACAATAAAAGGGAGCGAAAATACAATTGGAGGAGGAAGTGAAGCCTAACATTAGATGCCACCCACAGTTTGTTACTTCATTCAAACATCTGAGTAGGATGACCTGACCTCCACTAGGAAGGAGTGAGTCTAGGTGGAAAACCTTTTGTAATAGAAATATGTCCATATAGACATAGAATCTATTTTATAAGATGAGTCTTACATAGTTAGCACACTAGCTAGTTCTTCTCAATATTAGATTCCCTTGGAACACTTTAATGGAAATTCAAAATAAGTATCAGCTCCAAGTCATATGTGTTAGGCATTAGTTGGGAACCTTAGCTCAAAACCAACTTTACTCTCAAAAGCTCGGGTTTGGTAAGGAAGCCCTTAAGTCATCCACAGGTGTGAAGACTCAGAGGTTCTTTCTGGGAGCATCATCTTCAAGTGAAGAAATTGATGTAGAACTTGAGGATGATTCATATAAATATTTAATAGAATTACATTTTTATTGGGACTTGCCTTGTGTTCATAATTTAGCAAAGAAAGGGTTGATCCCACATACTTGGTCAAAGTGCATGCCTGAGTACTTCGAAACAATATGGAAGAACAAATGCAAAAGCTCTCAATCAAGACTGGGACTATGATTCGGTATAGTGGGTCTAGTCGATGATGATGATTACTGCTTAGTCATCACCAATCATTTGGAATCTGATAGGTTCTTTTCAAATCACATTAACTTATTTAAGGAGCTATGCTTAGAAACTTCAGATGAACCAAATGATTTTGAAGTCAAACATGCACTGCCAGAGTTTGAGGAAGAGATCAAGTCAACCATCGATGAGCTCAAGGAAATCAACATAGGAACGGTAGAAGATCCACGCCCAACATACATCAGTTCTTTATTGAATTAAATTGAAATCAATAACTTAGTTAGGCTATTGAATGAGTTTAAGGACTTCTTTGCATGGACTTATGAAGAGATGACTGGATTGGCTCCTGACATAGCGATCCATAAAGTAGCAATAAAACTTATAGCTAACCGTATCAAGCAAGCTCCTAGATGCATGCAATTAGACATAGAACAACAGGTCATTTATGAAGTCAAGAAACTGATTGATGATGGCTTCATCTAAGAAAAAAAATACTCCACCAGGTTATCCAACGTCAGGATCTATTACTATAAGGTCATGCATTCCTGTCTTAAAAATGTCGGTGCTACATACTAGTCAGCTATTACTCGAATCTTCGATGAACTTATTCAACATCAAGATGAGTGTTATGTCGATGATCTTGTGGTCAAAAGTAGAGAAATGGAAGACCATCTCTTTGACTTGAGAGGAGTTTTCAAACAGTTAAGATAATTTAACCTCAAAATGAACCCCCTAAAGTGTGCATTCGAAGTAGCTTTAGGGAAATTCCTTAGGTTTGTTGTCTGACACTAGGGAATCAAAATCGATCCATAGAAGATTAAGATGACATTAGAAATGCAACACCCTAAAAATTTAACTCAAATTATATCATTCTAAGGGAGGTTGGAGTATCTAAGATGCTTTATATCTAACCTATCGGGAAGATGTAAACCATTCTAGGAACTTGTCAAAAAGGATGCCAAGTTTAAGTTGGATGACAAGTGTGAGCTCGCGATTGAAGACATCAAGCATTACCTGATGATGTCATCAGTTTTAGCAGCCCTATACTAGGCAAGCCACTCATACTTTACACTACTATGTTAGATGACTCTCTTAGTGCTTTATTGGCTCAAGCCAATAATGAAGGGAAGGAAAATGCACCTTAGTCATCATCTAATCCCTACTGAGGATAATTATCCACCCATTGAGAAGCATTTCCTAGCTTTAATCTTTGCATCCCAAAAGCTATAACACTACATGCTTCCTCATAAGGTGAACTTAATCTCTATGATCAATCCACTATAGTATCCCATGAGATGGCTAATGCTATCTGTACTATTGGAATGATGGTCCATGATGCTCTCACAGTTTGACAATACCTTTGTATCCCTCCGTGCAGTGAAAGAACAAGCACTAACAGATTTCTTAGCAGAACACCAAGTTCCCCCTAACTCTCCACTTAGTGATGATCTCCCTGATGAATAAATACTGAACTTAGGGGATACTAGGAGTCACCATTTGGAGATGTACTTTGATGATGTGGATACCTCTAAAAGAGGAGAAGAACCACAATCTACTATTTTAGGGTTTAGGGTTAGCTTAGGGTTTAGGCTTTATGGTTAGGCTTTAGGTTTTAGGGTTTTTAGGGTTTAGGGTTAATTTCAGGTTTAGGGTTTTACGATTTAGGGTTTAAGGTTTAGGGTTTAGGTTTAGGGTTAAGGTTTAGGGTTTAAGGTTAGCTTAGGGTTTAGGGTTAGCTTAGTGTTAAAGGTTTAGGGCTCAGGCTTTATGGTTTAGGCTTTAAACTTTAGTTGGGTTAGGGTTTAGTTTAGTTGGTTTTAGTTTAGGGTTTTGGATTTAGTGGAGTTAGGAGCTTAGTGTTTTTTAGGGTTTAGGGTTTAGGGTTTAAGTTTCAGGGTTACTTTTAGGGTTAAGGGTCTAGGGGTTTGTATTTGGGGTTTAAGGTTAAGGGTTTAGGGTTTACATTTTTTTATATATGAAAAAAGACTAAAGTAGTAGGATTATGTTTATTAGTTTATTTAGTTTAATTTTATTTTATTTTATTTATTTAGTTTATTTATTTTAGTTTAGGTTTTATTTTAGTTTTTTTTAGGTTTAGGTTTATGTTTATTTTTATTTTTTAGTTTAGTTTAATTTTATTTATTTTTAAGGTTTAGGTTTTATTTCATATTTTTAGGTTTAAGTTTAGGTTTTTATTTTCTTCTTTTAGGTTTATGTTTTAAATTTTTATTTTTGGTAAAATTTTAGGTTTTATTTTTTAGTTTAGGTTTAGGTTTATTTTTATTTTATTTTATTTTATTTATTTTGACTTAGTTTATTTTAGTTTAAGTTTAGGTTTATTTTATTTTTATTTTATCTTTAGGTTTTTTTAGTTTAGGCTTTAGGTTTCATTTTTTATTTTTTAGGTTTTAATTATACGTTTATTGTTTAGGCTTAGGTTTTTATTTAGTTTTTATTTATTTTTTATTTTAGGTTTATTTTTTTTATTTTAGGTTTAGTTTTTATTTTATTTAGGTTTTCAATTTTTTTAGTTTAGTTTAGGTTTTTATTTATTTTATTATAATTTAGTTTTATTTTTTATTTAATTTTCTTTTTAGGTTTAGGTTTATGTTTAAGTTTATTTTTTCCATGTTATTTATTTATTTATTTTATTTTGGTTTATTTATTATTTATTTAGTTTATTTAGGCTTTAACTTTTAGTTATAGGTTTGGGTTTAGGTTTATGGTATAAGTTTATTAGGGTTTAGGGTTTGGGTTTTTGGGTTTAGGGTTGGGTTGGGTTAGGTTGGGTTAATTATTAGGGTTTTAAGGTTTAGGTTTAGTTTAAATTAGGTTTAAGGTTGGGTTAGGGTTTATTGGGTTTAGGTAGTTTTAGGTTTAGGTTGGGTTTAGGTTTATTTTAAGTTTTAGGTTTTAGGATTTTAGTTTTTAAGGAGTTTAGGTTTAGTATTTAGTTAGTTAGGGTTAGTTTTTTAGTTTAGGATTAGTTTTAGGTTTTGGTTTAGGTTTAGGGTTTAGGAGTTTAGGTTAAGTTATGGATTAGTTTAGGTTAAATTTAGGTTTAGGTTTATTTTTAGGGTTTAGGTTTTTTTTTAGGGTTTAGTTTTGGTTTAGTTTAGGGTCTTAGGTTTACGGTTAGTTTTTGGGTTTAGGATTTATGGTTTAGGGATTAAGTTTTTTTAATTATTTAAACCTATACATTTAGGTTTAGGGTTTAGGTTTTTATTTAGTGATTAATTTTTTTTTATTTATTTATTTTATTTTTATTTTACATGTAGATTTTATTTTTTTAAGTTATTTATTCTTAAGTTTAAGTTATTTTATTTATGCTTAAATTTTTTTAATTATTTTATTTTTAGGTTTTATTTTGTTTAAGTTTTGCTTTTTAGGTTTTTAGGGTTTAGCATTTAGGGTTTAGGGTTTTAGGGTTTAGGGTTTTACGATTTAGGGTTTAAGGTTAGGGTGTAGGGTTTAGGGTTTAAGGTTTAGGGTGTAGGGTTTAGTATTTAGCGTTTAGGGTTTAAGATTTAAGGTTTAGGATTTTTTAAGATTTATTATTTAGGTCTTAGGGTTTAGGGTTTATTGTTTAGGGGTTATAGTTTAGGGTTTAAGGTTTAGGTTTTTAGGGTTTAAGGTTTAGGGTATAGGGTTTAGAGTTAGTTTTCGGGTTTAAGGTTTGGGGTTTAGGATTTAGGGTTTAGGATTTAGGATTTATGATTTTTTATTTTTAAATTAAATAAATTGGCAGGTTTATGTTTATTTAGTTTATTTAGTTAATTTTGTTATTTATTTTAGTCTTTTTTATTTTTATTTTTTATTTAGGTTTATTTTATTTTATTTAGTTAGTTTTATTTAGTTTAGGTTTTAATTTTAGTTTATTTTTTAGGTTAGATTTAGTTAGTTTTATTTTTTATTTATTTTTTTAAGTTTATGTTTTATTTTGCTTTTAGGATTAGGTTTAGGTTTTTATTTTTTTTTTTGAAGGTTTAAGTTTAGGTTTTTATTTTAGGTTTATTTTTTAGTTTTATTTTTTAGTTTAGGTTTAGGTTTATTTTTAGTTTATTTTATTTTATTTATGGTTTAGGTTTAGGTTTAGATTTAGTTTATTTTATGTTTAAGTTTATGATTCATTTAGTTTAGTTTAGTTTATTTTTAAGTTTATTTATTTTATTTTATTTTATTTTATTTAGTTTAGGTTTAATTTTTCTTAGTTTAGGGTTTCAGTTTTATATTTTATTTATTTTTAGGTTTATATTTTAGGTTTAGGTTTTTATTTAATTTTTTTATTATATTTTAGGTTTATTATAGTTTTATTTTATATTTGGTTTTTATTTTATTAAGGTTTTTTATTGTTTGGTTTATTTTATTTATTTAGTTTAGTTTAGGTTTTTCTTTATTTTATTTTAGTTTATTTTAATTTATTTTTTATTTTATTTTTAGGTTTGGGTTTTTATTTTATTTTATTTTATTTATTTTACTTAGGTTTATGCCTTTTTATTTATTTTAGTTTTAGGTTTGATTTAGTTCAAGTTTAGGTTCTTAGGTTTTAGGTTTAGGCTTATTTGTGGTTTATGATTTATTTTAGTTTAGAATTTTAGGATTTAGGTTTAGGGTTAGGGTTTATTATTTTGGTTTTAGTGTTTAGGTTTAGGGTTTATTTTAGGTTTAGGGTTTAGGGTTAGTTTATAGTTTAGGGTTTATGATTTAGACTTTATTTAGGTTGAGGTTTAGGTATAGGGTTTAGGGTTAATTTAGGGTTTAAGATTTAGGGTTTTAGGGTTTCAAGTTTAGGGTTTAGAGTTTAGGGTTTAGGGTTAGTGTTTAGGGTTTGGGTTTAAGGTTTAGGGATTAGTGTTTAGGTTTTAGGGTTAGTTTAGGGTTTAGGGTTTTTTAGGGTTTAGAGTTTAGGGTTTAGGGTTTAGGGTTTTTTAGGGTTTAGGGTATAGGGTTTATGTTTTTTTAGGGTTTAGGCTTAGGATTTAGGATTTATGATTTCTTATTTTTAAATTTAGGGTTTACCATTAGGTTTAGGTTTATTTAGTTTATTTATTTTAGTTTACTTTATTTTTTATTTTTATTTAAGTTTATTTTTATTTTTATTTAAGTTAGTTTATTTATTTTAGGTTTATTTATTTTAGTTTAGGTTTTCAATTTTAGTTTATTTTTAAGTGTAGATTTATTTAGGTTTTGGTTAGTTTATTTTTATTTATTTTATTTTTAGGTTTAGGTTTTATTTTTATTTTAGGATTAGGTTTAGGTTTTATTTTATTTTTTTTTAGGTTTAAGTTTAGGTTCTTATTTTAGGTTTATTTTAGGTTTTATTTTTTTAGTTTAGGTTGTTCAGTTACGTGTGCTTTATTATATTTTATTTAGGGTTTAGGTTTAGGTGTTGGTTTAGTTTATTTTATGTTTAGGTTTATGTTTCATTTATTTTAGTTTAGTTTATTTTAGGTTTATTTATTTTAGTTTATTTTATTTTATTTAGTTTAGGTTTAATTTTTCTTAGTTTAGAGTTTATGTTTTATTTTTTATTTATTATTAGGTTTAGGTTTTTAATTAATTTTTTTATTATATTTTAGGTTTATTTCAGTTTTATTTTATGTTTGGTTTTTATTTTATTAAGGCTTTTTATTCTTAAGTTTATTTTATTTTTTTAGTTTAGTTTAGGTTTTTCTTTATTTTATTTTAGTTTATTTTTATTTTTATTTTTATTTTATTTTTAGGTTCGAGTTTTTATTTTATTTTATTTATTTATTTTATCTAGGTTTAGGCCTTTTTATTAATTTTTACTTTTAGGTTTTATTTAGTTTAAGTTTAGGTTTTTAGGTTTTTAGGGTTTAGGGCTTAGGGATTAGGGTTTATAGTTTAGGGTTTTAGGGTTTAAGATTTTAGGATTTAAGGTATAGGGTTATGGTTTAGGGATTAGGGTTTATGGTTTAGTGTTTAGGCTTTATGGTTTAGTTTTTTTTATTTTAGGTTTAAGGTGCTTTAGGTTTAGGTTGTTTATTGTTTAGGTTTAGGGTTTAGGGTTTAGACTTTAGGGTTTAAATTTTAGGTTTAAGTTGAGGTTTAGAAATTTTAATATTTAGGGTTTAGGTTAGTTTAGGGTTTAAGTTTAGTATTTTAGGTTTTGAGTTTATAGTTTTAAGTTTTAGGTTTAGGTTGTATTTAGGGTTTAAGTTTTGATTTAAGGTTTAAAGATTAATTTTAGTTTAAGGTTAGTTATAGTTTATTTTTAGATTTTAAGTTTAGTTTAGGTTTTAAACTTTAAACTTTAGGTTTAGTTTAGGTTATATTTAGGGTTGAGTTTATAGTTTAGGTTTAAGTTAATTTTAGGTTTAAGGTTTTAGATTAGTTTAGTTTAATGTTTAGGGTTTAGTTTTAGGTTAAGTTTAGTTTAGTTTAAGTTTAGGTTTAGGTTTTATAGATTTAGGTTTAGGTTTAGGTTACAGTTTTAGGGTTTAGGGTTTAGTGTGAATTAAGAGTTTAGGGTTTAGCGTTTAGGGTTTTAGGTTTTTGGTTTTGGGTTTAGGATTTAGGGTTAGTTTTAGGGTTTATGGGTTAGGGTTAGGGTTTTTTTATTTAGAGTTTATGGTTTAGGGTTGAATGTTTAGGGTTTTGAGTTTAGGGTTAATTTTAGTGTTTAGGATTCAGAGTTTACTGTTTATGGTTTATTTAGTTTTTTATTTTAGTTTGTTTTTTCAATTTTTATTTAGGTTTATTTTTTTATTTATTTTAGTTTATCTATTCTAGTTTATTTATTTTAGTTTAAGTTTTTTATTTTTGTTTATTTTTTTCTAGTTTAGGTTTAGGTTTATGTTTAATTTTTAGTTTTGTTTTTTTTTTGTTAAGTTTAGGATTTTTTTTTAATTTTAGGTTTAAGTAGAGGTTTTTATTTTATTTTTTCAATTTTAGGTTTTATATTTTTATTTTAGGTTTATTTTTTGGTTTTTGTTTTTAGTTTAGGTTTAGGTTTATCTTTAGTTAATTTTATTTTATTAAGTTTAGGGTTTAGCTTTAGTATATTTAGTTTTTATTAATTTTAGTTTAGGTTTAGTTTTATTTTATTATGTTTATTTTAGATTTAGGTTTTTTTTATTATTTTATTTGAGTTTAGTTTTAATTTTTTATTTTTTCCTTTTAGGTTTAGGTTTAGGTTTTAGTTTATGTTTTTATTTGATTTTATTTCTTTGTTTTATTTATTTTAGGTTTTTTTATTTGTTTTATTTTTATAATTTATTTAATTTAGGTTTAGGTTTTTGGCTTTTTTTAGTTTAGGGTTTATGGTTAGGTTTAGGTTTAGGGTTTAGGTTTTAGGGTTTGGGGTTTAGTTTAGGTTTAGGTATTTATTTGGCTTTAGGGTTTAGGATTAGTTTATGGTTTAAGGTTTAGAGTTTAGGGTTTAGGGTTTAGGGTTTATGATTTTTTATGGTTTAGGGTTTAGGGTTTAAGGTTTAGGGTTTAGGGTTTAGGTTTTAGAGTTTACGATTTGGGGTTTAGGGCTTTGAGGTTTAGAGTTTAGGGTTTAAGGTTTATAGTTTTAATGGTTTATGATTTAGGGTTTAGGGTTTTAAGCTTTAGGGTTTATGGTTGTAAATTTTAGGTTTATGGTTTTTTTATGTTTTATTTATTTATTTTAGATTAAGTAAACTAGATGGTTTAGCTTTATTTAGCTTATTTATTATTTATTTTAGTTTATTTTTTATTTTTATTTTGATTTAGGTTTATTTTATTTTTATTTGGCTTACTTTATTTATTTTAGTTTATTTTTTAGGTTTAGGTATAGGTTTAAGATTATTTTTTAGTTTAGTTTTATTTCTATTTTATTTTTTCGATTTAGGTCTTATTTTTTTTTAGGTTTAGGTTTATGTTTTTTTTTTTAGGTTTTAGTTTAAGGTTTTATTTTAGGTTTATTTTTTAGGTTTCATTTTGAAGTTTAGTTTTGGGTTTATTTTTAGTTTATTTTATTTTATTTAGTTTAGGTTTAGTTTATTTTAGGTTTTATTTTTTTTAGTTTAGTTTATTTTAGTTTAGGTTTAAGTTTACTTTATTTTTATTTTAGGTATAGGTTTTATTTTTGTTTAGGGTTTAGATTTATTATTTATTTATTTTTGGTTTTATTTTTAGTTTTTTATTTAGGTTTAGGTTTTATTTAGTTTTATTTTATTTTATTTAGATTTTTATTTTTTAGTTTAGTTTAGCTTTTTTATTTATTTTAGCTTAGTTTTGTTTTTATTTTAATTTTTCTTTTAGGTTTTGGTTTATGTTTTAGTTTATGTTTTTATTTTATTTTGTTTATATTTTTTTAATTATTTTATTTTTAGGTCTTAATTAGTTTGGGTTTATGTTTTTACCTTTTTAGGGTTTAGAATTTAAGGTTTAGGGTTTAGGTTTAGGGTTTACGGTTTAAGGTTCGTTCAGTTACATGTGCTATAAGTTTAGGTTTTTAGGTTTAGGGTTTCAGGTTTTTTAGGTTATAGTTTAGGGTTCAGGTTTTAGTTTAGGGTTTAGGGTTTTTCTTTTTTTTTTAAACAGAGAACAAATTCAGATTCAACATTTCTTCTTTTGTTTATTTAGTTTATTTTTTGTTTACTTTAGTTTATTTTATTTTTTATTTATATTTATGTTTAATTTTTTAATTTGTTTAGTTTAGTTTATTTATTTTTAGGTTTTTTTAGTTTATTTTTTAGGCTTAGGTTTATGTGTAAGTTTATTTTTTAGTTGAGTTTTATTTTAACTTTATTTTTTAGGTTTAGGTTTTATTTTAAATTTTAAGTTTAGGTTTCGGTTTTTATTTTATTTTTTTAGGTTTAGATTTTAGGTTTTTATTTTAGGATTATTTTTTAGTTTAGGTTTAGGTTTATTTTTAATTTATTTTATTTTATTTAGTTTAGGGTTTAGGTTTTGTATATTTTAGGTTTGGGTTTTATTTATTTTAGCTTAGTTTATCTTAGTTTAGGTTTAGGTTTATTTTATTTTGTTTATTCTATTTGTATTTTAGGTTTAGGTTTAGGTTCTTAGTTTGGGGTTTTGGTTTTATTTTTAGGTTTATTTTTTATGTTTTGGTTTTTATTTAGTTTTTATTTTAATTTATTTTAGTTTTCATTAAGTTTATTATATTTTTTATTTTAGTTTAGGTTTTTATTTATTTTAGTTTAGGTTATTTTTATTAGTTTATTTTATTTTAATTTTAGGACTAGATTTATGTTTTAGTTTAGGTTTTTATTTTATTTTATTTAGTTTTAGGTTTTTTTATGTTTCATTTAGTTTAGGTTTAGGTTTTCTAATTTTTAGTGTTTAAGGTTTAAGGTTAGGGTTAGTTTTAGGGTTTAGGGTTTAGGGTTTAGGATTTACGGTATAAGGTTTGGGGTTTATGGTTTAGAGTTTAAAGTTTAGGGTTTAAGGTTTACTCTTTAGGGTATAGGGTTTAGGGTTTAGGGTTTTAGGGTTTAGGGTGTTAAAGCTTAGGGTTTAGGGTTTAGTGCTTAGGCTTTAGGGTTTAGGGTTTTTTAGAGCTTTAGGATTCTGATTAACAGTTTAGGGTTAGTTCAGGGTTTAGGGTTTAAGGTTTAGGGTTTAGGATTTAATGTTTAGGGTTTTTAGGGTTTAGGGTTTATGGCTTTGGGTTTTGGGTTAGGGTTAGGGTTTTAGAGTTTAGGGTTTTAAGGTTTAGGGTTTATGATTTTGGGTTTTGGGTTAGGGTTAGGGTTTAGATTTTAGGGTTTAGGGTCAGTTTTAAGGATTAATATTTAGGGAATAGGGTTTACAATTTAGGGTTTTAGGGTTTAGGGTTTAGGGTTTTAGAGTTTATGGTTTTCGGTTTAGGGTTTAGGGGTTAGGGTTTAGGGTTTAGGGTAATAGGTTTAGGGTTTAAGGTTAGTTTTAGGGTTTAGGGTTCAATTTTATATTATTTATTTATTTATTATTAAGTAAAGTGGTAGGTTTATGTTTATTTAGTTTATTTTTATTTATTTTAGTTTATTTTACTTTTTATTTGATTTAGATTTACTTTTATTTTTATTTAGTTTAATTTATTTATTTAGGATTATTTATTTTAGTTTAGATTTTTCATCTTAGTTTACTTTTTAAGTGTAGGTTTAGATTTAGCTTTATTTTTTAGTTTATTTTATTTTATTTGATTTTGTAGGTTTAGGTTTTATTTTTTATTTTTATGTTTATGTTTAACATTTTATTTTATTTTTTTAGGTTTAGGTTTTAGGTTTTTATTTTAGGTTTTAGTTTTTAATTTAGGTTTAAGTTTATTTTTAGTTTATTTTATTTTATTTAGTTTATTGTTAGGTTTAGGTTTTATTTTTTATTAATTTTTAGGTTTTATTTTTAGGTTTATTGTTAGGTTTAGGTTTTTATTTAGTTTTTATTTTATTTTATTTTAGGCTTATTTTATTTTTATTTTAGGTTTTATTTTATTTTATTTAGGTTTTTTATTTTTTAGTTTAATTTAGGATTCTATTTAGTTTATTTTAGTTTAGTTTTTATTTTTTATTTTTTTTTTTTTTTAGGTTTAGGTTTAGGTTTAGTTTATGTTTTTATTTTTATTTTATTTTTGTTTAGGTTTAGGTTTTTAACTTTTTAGGGTTTAAGGTTTAGGGTTTAGGGTTAGTTTAGGGTTTTTTATTGGGGGGGGGGGGGGTGGGGTTGCGGTGGGAGGTGGGGTTTGTTGTTTAAGGTTAAGGGTTTAAGGTTTAGTCTTTTAAGGCTTAAGGTTTAGGGTTTAGGATTTTTAGGGTTTAAGGTTTATGGTTTAAGCTTTAAGTTTTAGGTTTAGGGTTCAAGTTTTAGTTTAGGGTTTAGGGTTTTGTTTTTTTGTTTTAACAGAGTACAAATTCAGATTCAACATTTTTTCTTTTCAATTTCCTCAACCAAGTAACACACCAAGTTTTCTAAGACGCAAGCGATGACATAGATCAAAAATGAGCATGCATGGAGTAAATAAACAACCATAAATAACTAGAACCTTCTCTAATATAAAGGCACCTCGGCCTCTCCAGTAGCGGGACCCACCATTAAGTTTTAGGTTTAGGGTTCAAGTTTTCAAGTTTTAGTTTAGGTTTAGGGTTTATGGTTGTAGGTTTAGGGTTTAGGGTTTAGGGTTTATAATTGTAAGTTTAGGGTTTAGGGTTTAGGATTTAGGGTTTATTATTATTTTTTTAAATTAAGCAAACCAATAAGATTAGGTTTATTTAGTTAATTTATTTTATTTTATTTTAATTTATTTTAATTTTTACTTAGTTTAGTTTATTTATTTTAGTTTAGGTTTTTTATTTTAAATTTTTTAAATTTAGGTTTAGGTTTAGGTTTATTTTTAGTTGAATTTATTTTTATTTTATTTTTTTAGGTTTAGGTTTTATTTTTTATCTTTTTTGTTAAGGTTTTATTTTTTATTTTTATCCCAAGAGCCTAATCGTATTCAAATCACACATTAAAGAATCAATCATTTAAGAAACAATGAAAAGCATGTAGTCCTAATGCATAACATAAACATAACATCAAATAATTATATAAACTATCATAAAAGAATAAAAGGCCGGTGCGGTCGGGTACCACCGTACAACCCAATGAGAGAAAAGATTGGTAGCCGAGCTCTACCCTGATAGAACCTGGAATATGAAAGAGTATTTATAATTGTATTAAATGCTATTGGGGTCTTCTTTGTTCTTATCTCCATTTATGATTTGGTTCCTTCTTTGATTTGAATTGTGCTTGCTTCAAAGGCATCACAGGGCACCCCAAGATAAAAGCATTACACCTTTACTCATCCCCCATAGCACTAATCTAATTCCTATTACAAAATTACATTTATGTGGGAAAAGTAAATCTAACTATACACAAAAATAGAGGTTAGCTAAATATATATGTATAATCCCAAGAAATTGTATTTATAATTTTGTCTTAGCACCTACACATGGCTAAATAAGCCCACGTCTAACTTGGATTATGCTTAAGGATTTAAGCAACCTACAAAAAAAGCATACATCCTAACATGATTAGGCTAATATTGGCCTATCATCATCATGAAGCATACATCCCAACATCAATCTAAAATAATACATCATAAAATAAAACATGCATCACATCATACACCGTCCTAACTTAGATCAAGAAGTGGTGACTTTAATCTAATGTGTGTATTAAGGCTTGTGTGGTAACTCTTATTAGGCATTAGTGTTGTATTTTCTAAGTGTAGAAAGGTTCAATTTAACATGAAAGGTTGATTTTACTCGAAGTAGTTTAATTGATTTGAGAATTTTAATTTGTGTTTTCTTTTATTTCATTTGATTACACTTAGCAACTAAGTGTTATAAAGAGAGGAAAAGAGGATTGCCCTCTTTCATCCCTACCTTAAGTCACTTTCTAAAGTATATTAACCTGATTTAGTTCTCTTTAGGGAATTGCTTATTAAATGATTTAATTAATCTAAGTTTAGGTTCACTTTAAATAATCCTATTCAAAATGAAAGGCATCTTAAGATTAATTTAATTGAATTACTACCACATGACTATATTAAATCATTCCTTTCCATCACATGTAACATGCATATGATTTAATCTAATTGTATCTATACATGCAACATATTTTAGCACACTTAAATGATGAATGTATGTGTATGTTTAGAATTTATATTTTATTTGATTGAATTATTTAAACATATTAATTTAAAAATTTATCCAAATTATTATACAAAAGGACATAAGAATGAAATTAAATAGGCATGTGCCATTGTTAAACTAGGGAAGTGAGGTAATGACATGAACTCCTTGGGTAGCTAAAACCTCATATTCTTGGGATGTCAGACTATATATCTATTTGCAATTAAACATATGTAAATTCATATACATGAAAAAAGGAAGTAAGCTCCAAATCATATGGCTAATTAATTCAACCACTTAGTAAATTATGAATACATGCAATTTTAATGTAAAATAGGATTTTCATTCAATAATCACATATACATACACATGTACAAAGATATAGGCAAGTAGGTCATTGTTAAATGAGGAAGTGAGGTAATCAAATGACCTCTTTGGGGATAAATAAAGCCTCATATCCCCGGGATGTCCAGACTATATACTTGCTTTTCTTGGACACACATGGATGCATACATAAATAAGGGAAAGAAAACCATGCAAATATTGTAAATGTTTTTTGATTGAATCATCTATATATATGAATTAAAACTCTATTCAAATTCTAATGTTGAAATACATAGAAATGAAATCAAATGGGTACATGCCGTTGTTAAACCAAGTAAGTGAGGTAATCAAATGACCTCCTTGGGGCTAGCTAAAGCCTCGTGTTCCCGGGATGTCTAGACTATATACCCATTACTATTCAATCTTATATAAATCAACACATGAATAGAGAAAAGAACTCAACATTCATACACCTAAGTTATAAGCACATTCATTTCTTATGTATTTTTAAACTAGCATCATAACACATTATTAATCATTTATAAACTTTTGAAAAAACATTTGGATTTAATAGTGATAATATTAAATTAATTGAACACATGCAAGCTTACAGAAATCCATTTTATTTTACTAGATTTTGAAAAGATGGATGCATGGATTCAAATGACATACTAAATTTAACATGATTGGAAAGAGGACAATGAAATATAAGCTTTTGATTCACTCAACCATACTAGTTCTTAAGGAAAATCAAATCAAATAAGATTATTTCAAGTAAACCAAAGCTTCTTTGTTAATTAAGTTTTGGATTTGATTTGATTTAAAGAGGAGAAGAGAAATCATCACTTGTTATTTTAAACCCATTCCCACATTAGTGATTTGATTTAATTTAAGGAAATATAATTAAGTTGATTTTATATGTTAATTAAGTTGAACCCTTAGTTAGATGAATTAATTACCCTTACATGTTAAAGTAATTAACTAAATAATTATGAGCCAACATGATATGCATGGATAATAAACCTGCAATGATCCTAATAAATAAAAGGGGCCTAATGCAATTGGCTCATGATTAATAATTAATTAGATTAAGGGACTTAATTAATTACTCTTATGGTTTTCTCACACATGTGGACTAACCACAATTTCATTAAACTCCTTTAGGTTATTAAACACCTAAAGATGTACTCCATTTAATTAATTAAGGTATGATGTGATTATGATTTCAATTTAATTAAGTGATTTAATTAAGTTAAATCTTAATTAATTTCATTTTAAAAAGGGTGAAATGAACTTGTGAAAGGGTCCAAACTATTAATTAGTTCACTTTCTATTGAATAATGATTAATAAACTTAATTAACCAATTTATTACTGTTCATGGCATTAATTAATCATTAATTAACTTTAAAAAGTAATTAAGATTTAATTAGTCAATTTTTCTAATTAAGTGAGCAATAAATCCCAAGAAAATCATGGGAGGCAAGATCATCCCATTAAATTAACCCATAAAATTTGAGATTAATTGCTCAAGTAATTAAGGAGTAATTAAGCTAATTAATTTTGTAATTTAATTATAATTACTATTCAAAATTAGTGAAGATCATTTTTAATTAATTATCCTCTCAAATACCATTAAAATTAGTATTTATTTGCATTTTTTGATTTATCTATAATTTTTAAAAGTTTCAGCCATTAAAAATAATTAAATAAACCTAACTAAAGCCTAATTCTGTTGGTTGCACATGGCACGCTGATGCGGTGCACTTTCCACATGGCGCCGTAGGATTGGCTACTTAAAACTCAGCACCTACATGGCGGCGGCGGTTGCACTTTCTCGTCAGCTGTCTGATCTAAGATCGGATGGCTATGATTAATCCCACAACTTAATAGGATTAAATAAGATCGATCTAGTGGCTCTAATCACAATTGTCTATTTTGATCATGTAGAATGGACGGTGCATGATCAAATGTCAAGTGAGTGAGGAAGAATGGAGTCAGTTCGCCATTGCTCACTTAATCCAAGCTTACCCGAGCTTGTATCAAATCCAAAAGGATCCCACTCCTTCACGACATTGATCAGTGGGGATCCAATGGTCATGATCACAGGAGATGCAATTTCTTTAGAAAGCACCAACCCATTTTTTCCTAAGGATTGATTTTGGAAGCATACCTTGCTGGAGCTCGAGACCGACAACTTGAACGATTGAGGAAGCTTCATCTAGTAGAGATGAAGCTGTTGAACATTGGATCAATTCTTTGATGTTCACTTGAAGGTGAGCGAACATGATTTGGAGCTCGGCTTTGATCGAAGTCCCACCTCCGTTGCTTAAGAAGCTTGGGATATTATACATTCTTGCTCGACAAGGCCTAGAGAAGGTGCATTCAAAGTTAATATGAATTGATGGATAAATGGGGAAGTTAGGTCAAAAATGAGAGTGTCTATTTGGGATGGGGAATGGAATTTTTGTCGAAGAATGAACTTAAGAGCTTAGGGAATGGCTCTAGCTGCTTGTCTTGGGTAGCTAAGGCTATGAGGATTGATTTTTGTGCATGTTTGAGTGGAAATGATAGGGTGTATACCCACCTTCATCTTGATTGAATGGTGGGAATGCGTTTGGCTTCTAATGGACGTCCAACCATCTCAGAGAGTTATGGGTTGCAGGGAGGAGGTGAGTTGGCTCGTCTTGGTTTGTGGAAGGTGTGGAGGTGGTTGCCAAGGAAGAATTATTGGTGTCCTATGGGTTTCAAATGCTCCAATTGGGAAGGTTAGGTGATCTCACCTCCCATCATCATGGTGACCCAACCACCCCTTGGGTGAGGTTGGCGTGTCTTAGGCTAGGTGGACCATTGGGAGAGTACCAAGTGGCCAAGAAATGGAAATGACCTTACATGGGTGATTTATCTCAAGTGATGCCTTTGACCCAAGGGTAGAATGATCATTTGGCATTGGATTTAATTTGGCGATTTGAAATGAGCAAAAGTGGGTTAGCCCAAATTTCATGTCAATTTGAGTTGATTTGGTTATGTTTGGCTCAATTTGACTGATATAGGTCAAATTGGGTTAGGTTGGGTCAAGTTGACCAATTGGTCAAATTAGGTCAAACCAAAGGTTGGGTGAAGTTCATATGATCATTTAGGATGTTTTAGTTTAAATGGTTTGGTTTAGTTTGGCTTAGATTTTATTTTGACTCATTTAGGTCAAATGGGTTAAGTTAACCAATTTGACTAAATTGGCCAAATTAGCTTGGGTTAGGTGTTGATTTGGGTTTAGTTGACCAATTAAATATGATTGTAGGCTTTGGTTTCAATTAATTTGGATTTTGTTTTGATTTAAGCCAACTTGAACATATAAGTCACTTTGGGCTAAGTAGATCAATTGGGTGAAATCATGGCTTTGGTCAAGTTCAACAATCAATTTGGAATGAACTTGAGCCATTGGTTTGCAATCAATTTGGTTTATATTTTGATTTGACCCAAATTGGTCTTTTAGGTCAATTTGGGTCAACATGGGTCAAAAGGATCAATTGGTTTGGTTTGACTCAATTGAAGGTCAAGTCATATTCAAATATTGATTTTGTTTGGTATAGATCATTGGTTTCAAGAGATTTGGTTTAGGTTGCATTTTGGCTAGTTTGGGTTCATATAGGTTAATGGGTTGACTTGGTTTGACCTAGTTTGTGACAATTGATCAACCTAGGGTGATCAACAATCATGATGGTAGGTTTTGATGGGCTTGGTTCAATCCAATTTGGGTAGGATTAAAACTTGGCTCAAATAGGTCAAATTGGCCACTTTGGGTCAAGTGGACAAAGTTTAGTTTGGCTTGAGTTTGGGTTGAGTTTGATTTAGTTGAGTTTATATATGGATTTGAGATTGATATATAAATTCAATTCCAATTGAGTTCAAATGAGTTTTGGTTCATTTGAACATTTTAAGTCAAAAGGTTAAGTTGGTTTGACTTGGGTTGATTTTAGTTTGGTTTTATGATTGTAGATTTCATTTATATTTGTGAATATGTTGAAGGTATGATTGATTCAGAAAATCAATTGAATTTAAGTTTAGGAATGAAAGAATTTGGCTAAGTCCATAGAGTTGGGTCATGTGGCTTAGGTTTGGATTTTGATTTGGTTTGATTTAGTTTTGATGATTTAAATGTATATTTCATTTAAATTTGTGAAGATGACTGAAAATATGATTGATTAATGAGAAAATAAATTGAGTTTGACTTGATTTGGATTAATATTTGGCTAAGTCCATGGGATTGGTCATATATGCTTAGGAAGGGTTTTGATTTAATTTGATTTAGTTTTCTTTAGTTTTGATCATTTAAATGTAGATTTGATTTATATTTAGAAGATGATTGAAGATATAAATTGATTATGAGAAAATCAAATGATTGTATTGATTTGGATGAAGATTTGGCTAAGTCCATGGGATAGGTCTGGCTCAGGAGGGGTTTCAAGTATGGATTTGATCATGGGCTTCAATCATTTGTTTTAGAATTTGGGTTTGGATTTGGATTTGAATCTAATGTTTGAATTGAACTTGAGGTTTGGTTTGAGAAAGTTAACAATTGGATTTGGGTTGTAAGGTAGGTGGAATATCCTAATCCCTAAGGTATAACCTAATTCTATGGTTAACCCTTCTAAGTCTTTAGGGTTAGCTTAAGTGTTTACCTAATTATTACATGTGTCTTATGACTAGGGAAGTCTTAGTGTTTACAAGACTCCTATGTCTAAGATGGGAAGATTGAATTCACATTCCAAAAGTGAGGTCAACAGGCCTTAGGCTCCATAGTGTTGCCTTTATAGATAAATGATTGGAAGACCGAAGCCAAGTTTCACATTATAGATTCAAATACATCTTTCAATGCTTTGTTTGGGAGACCATGGATACATGAGAACACCATAGTTCCATCCTTTCTACATCAGTGTATGAAGTTCATGAGAGGTGGGATCGTCTATTGTGTCAAGGAGATCTCAATTTGGCCATTTATAGTTCAGATGTCGAATATTTGACTTACTACCTCCCTCAAAATCAACAAGTCTATTGCAAACTTGGCCAAAGTTTAAAAAAAAGAAAAAAAAAAGAAAAGAGAGAAAATGAAAAGAAAAAAAGAAAAATGAAATAGAAAATAAAAGGGAGGAAATAGACTTGGAGGAGGAAGTGGAGCCTGACATTAGATTCTACCCATCGTTCATTACTCTATTTGAACATATGGATCGGACGACCTAACCTCCACCAGGTAGAGGAAGAGGCTAGTTCAGAGTTAGTCCTAGGGGTGGAAAACCACCTTATTGGACACCCAATAGAAGATATATCCTTCCTACCAGCAATACACCTACTATCCATATAGACTTCGAATCTAGTTCATAGGATGAGTCTTATATGGTTAGCACACCGACTCTTCTCAATAGATTCCCTATGAGGTGACACTTGAGCTAGATAGCGATGAATACAGGCTCCAAAGCAAAGCATAAGTGTATCAAAGTCTTTATGTGAAATAGTTAGGCATCAGTTGGGAACCTTAGCTCTAACCCCACTTTCCTCTAAAAAAGATGAGGGTTTGGTAGGTAAATAAGCCTCTGAGTCATCCGCAGGTGTGAAAACTCAAGAGTTTTTTCCGGGAGCATCATCCTCAAGTCAAGAAGTTGATATATAACTTGAGGATGATTCATATAAAGATTTAATAGAATTACCTTTTGATTAGTACTTGCCTTGTGTTCATAATTTAGCAAAGAAAGGGTTAATCCCACATACTTGGTCAAAGCACAGGTCAGACTACTTTAAAAGAATATGGAAGAATAAATGAAAAATCTCTCAATCAAGATCGGGACTAGGATTCGGTATAGTGGGTCCAGTCGATGATAATTATTACTGCATAGTCATCACCAATCATTTGGATTCAGATAGGTTCTTTTCAAATCACATTAACTCATATGAGGAGCTATGATTAAAAACTTTTGATGATTCAGATGACTTTGAAGTCAAAGATGCATTGCCAGAGTTCAAAGAAGAGCTCAAGTCAACCATCGATGCAAAGATATCAACTTAAGAACTGAAGAAGATTCATGTTCGACATACATCAGTTCTTTCTTGGATGAAATTGAAACCAATGACTTAGTTAGGCTATTAACTAAGTTTTAGGACTACTTTGCAAGGAGTTATGAAGAGATTCTTGGATTTGCTCTTAATGTAGCGGTCCATAAACTAGTAATAGAGCCTACTGTTAACCATATCAAGCAAGCTCCTAGATGCATACGATTTGACATAGAACAACAGGTCATTTATGAAGTCAAGAAACTGATTGATGATGGCTTCATTCGAGAAGAAAATTATCTTACCTGGTTAGCCAGCATCATCCTAGTTACGAAAAAGAATGGCCTCATCTGATGCAGTCTTCTCTTTCATGGATGGATCATTTAGATATAACCAAATAAAATGGCCCCTAAAGATGAAATAAATAGTTCATTTAGAACCCTGATTGAAAACTATTGCTATAAGATCATGCCTTTCAGCATTAGAAATGCTGATGCTACATACCAGCAGGCTATGACTTGAATCTTCAATGAACTCATTCATCATCAAGTTGAGTGCTATGTCGATGATCTCGTGGTCAAAAGTAGAGAAAAGGAAGACCATCTCTTTGACTTGAGAGTAATTTTTAAATAATTAAGATAATTTAACCTCAAAATGAACCCCCTTAAGTGTGCATTTGGAGTAGCTTCAGGGAAATTCCTTTGGTTTGTCATCCGACATCAGGGAATCAAAATTGATCCGGAGAAGAAAAAGTGATATTAGAAATGCCACTCTCTAAAGGTTTAACTCAACTCAGATCATTCTAAGGGTGGTTGGCTTATCTAAGATTCTTTATATCCAACCTATCAGGAAGATGTAAACCATTCTGTGTAGTTGCCAAAATGATGCCAAGTTCAAGTGGGATGATAAGTGTGAGCTTTCCTTCAAAGACATCAAGCATTAGTTGATGGCCCTTTCTAGCGACCCTATCTCAGGCAAGTTGCTCATACTTTACACTACTGTGTTAAATGACTCCCTTGGTGCTTTGTTGGCCCAAGCTAAAGCCGAAGGGAAGAAAAATACACTCTACTACAACAGTTGTCGTCTAATTTATACTGGGGCTAATTATCCACTCATTGAGAAATAATGCTTAGCTTTAATCTTTGCATCCCAAAAGCTACATCACTACATGCTTCCTCATAAGGTGAATTTAATCTCTAGGATCAATCCACTACAGTATCTCATGACACGGCTAATTCTATCCAGACGGTTGGGACAATGGTCCATGATCCTCTTATAGTTTGACGTTACCTTTGTATCCCTCTATATGATGAAAGGATAAGCACTAGAAGATTTATTAGCAGCACACCCACTTCCTACTGACTCTCTGCTTAGTGATGATCTCCTTAATAAAAAAATCATGAACTTATGGGATACTAGCATTCATCGCTGAGAGATGTACTTCTTAAAGATAAGAAGAACCACAATCTACTATTTCAAGAATGATTGGAGTAAGAATAGATCTCTTAACTCCAGGCCACGATGTGATGAGATTCTCATATCATCTATCCAATTCTTGCACCAACAATGAAGCTAAATATGAGGCTCTGATTATCGATCTCGAGTTATTCATTACTCTAAGCATCCATAATATCAACATCTTTGGAAATTCTCATCTATTTATTAACCAAATTATTGGATCTTATAAGGTTATAAAGCCCAAGCTCCATCACTACCATAAGTACACCATTGAGTTGTTGGCCCAAATCCCAGAGCTTATCATTTATAAGATTCCTTGAGGAGGGAACATCGTAACGTATTCTTTAGCCAAGCATGTGAAGGAGTTGGCATGTTTGGGTGATGATTCCATATCAATAAAGGTCCAAAATATATAAGTCATATCCTTTATTGATATTTAACTCATCAAAAAGTACTCTCTTGAAGGGTGGGTTACCATTGCCAAAAAGGAAGAGGAGTTAGATTAGAGGCAACCATTCATGGATTACCTAAGTAAAGGCAAACTACCTTAAGAGAAGTCTCAAGCCAATTAGATAGAGCAGAGAACACTTTCCTACACTCTTATGGATTGTGTCTTATACCGATTTTCTTTCAATCATATGTGGTTATGTTGTTTAGACAAGCACAAAGCCAGTAAGATCATGACTGAGATACACTCAAGATTATGTGGAGCCAACTAATTCAGTCCGAAGAGGAATGCCAAGATCAAGAGATTAGGATACTACTGCTAATCGACGATCAAAGATTGCATGGATACTGCAAGGTGATGCCACCGATGTCAAATACACGATGTGGACCTACCCCAACCACCCAACATTCTACATCCTACATTAGCCTCATGGCTATTCGAGTGTTGGGGTACTTACGTAGTGGGTTTGATTGATCCTCCTTCTTTCAAGGGTCATTGATTCCTCTTAGTTGCTACTGACTACTTTTCCAAAGGGGCAAATGCGATTCTACTCAAGGAGGTCACAACTCAGCATGTACTCCAGGTTTTTAGGAACCATATCATAAATAGGTTCGGAGAGCCTCAATGTATTATGTCTAATAGTGATACTACATTCAAAAGCATTGAGATCAACAACTTTGCCTAGAGATACAATATAGATTGGAGATATTCTACCATCAACTACCTGAGGAAAAATGGCTTAGCAGAAGCCTTCAACAAAGCTCTCATCCAAATAATGAAGAAGACACTCGACAACAATAAGCGATAGTAGATTGAGTGGTTAGTTGAAGCCTTATGGGCCTACCACACCACATATAGAACTCTAACTCAGTCTACTCCTTTCTCCTTAGTGTATGGGTTTGAATCCGTTCTACCATTAGAAGTCCAACTCTCATCACTAAGGATAGCTTTGGGTAACAAGATCACAACAGAGTAGAACACCAAGTTAGGGTTGTAAGAGCCCAAAAGTTTGGAGGAGAGATGCCTGCGTCCATGCCAAAACTTAAGTTGTACAAAGCTAAAATAATTTAAGCTCACAAAAAGTTGGTCCATCCTAGAGCTTTTCAAGTAGGAGAGCCTATTTTAGTTCTAAGGTGACAGATTATTGCCCATCGTAAAATGGGAGGAAAGTTTGAACCCACTGAGGAATGCCCTTTTTCCATAGAGAAAGCAAACTAAAGAGAATCTTATCAGCTTATTAATCATAAGGGAGAGAACCCAATGCTTCCAATCAATGTTCTCTACTTAAAGAAATATTATAAATCGTTTTTAAAAACAATTATCATTAATGAAAATTCTATTTCGAATTCAATCTCTTCCATGTTGAATTTATTCTTGTTTGTGAATTCGCCATGATGTGTTTAGGGTAGGTGTAAGGAGCCCGAGCACTGTCCTATCCTTTATCGACACAACACAAAAAAAAACTACACACAAACATATAAAATGAACACATACCTTTTGTCTCGGGCTACTTTGAGTTGAGATAATGCCCCCAATGACACTCACTCAGTCGCTGCTCCAGGTTAGGCTGACGTGCTACCCAACTAATGTGTCACCCAAGTGGTCTTCTTACTTTGGAGGATGTAAGTCAGCCATGCTTTCCTTCCTTATTTGGCCACTGCACACTGACGAGCACCTTATTAGTTTGGTAGGCCTTATTGTGTGGCCAGTAAGCTACCTCATGTTGGCTTCATTTAAGAGGATGTGAGTCTGCTGCGCTTTCATCTTGGATTAGCTTTCATACACTGATTAGGTCGAGTATATTTGAGGTTTAGGATAAGTCTCCTAGCGGCTCCTTTCCTCTTAACTATTTTAAGTTTGGGTCCAATCTTTCCTCGAGGTTCCACGCTTAGTAGACGCTCTAGGTTAGATAGCATCTATCCCGCTGATGACAAACTATCTCAATGATCAGTTCTGCTTGTTAAAGTTGTAAGCCTACACTCTTTCTTTTGACATTGATCTTTTCACACTGATGGATACCTTAGGTTGGTTGGTTCTCACTATGCTGATGGACATGCCACTCATGTTGACAGATGCATCTTAGGTTGGTTGGTTCTCGCACCTTAGGATACACCACTGATAGCAGATGTAACTCTGCTATTCTTTGGAGTTGGCCACCGTAAACCTATAAGCTTTCTTTTTCAGGGCTCAGGATAATGCCCCTAGCATCACCTTCCCTATGGGAGACTATATTTGGATCACGTCCATTACGACCCCATTTAGACACTGCCCAAGTTACTATCGAATTGGACAATTCTCCTTTCCTAGTAACCACCCCTGTGGTTGGAGAATCCATCTTGTGAATGTGCAGATTCTTTGTTGGTCCAGTAAATCTGAGATAGGTCAGGGTTGACGTAGCCCCTTCTCAGTGTGGTCCTTCGCACACTAATAGGGTCCTCACAAAAATATAATTAAAAAATATATTCACTTGCGGATTAAGGGGACACCCTAGCGGTACCTTTTCCTAAGCAATCATCCTATCTTTAGGGCAATGTCAACAAAACTCCCTATAGGAATCACCTAACTTCTCTTGAGTTGATATAAGTCCCCAGCGACATTCACCAAGTAGTCGCCTCTAAATCGAGTTCTATTTCTTTTGCTACCAACATGTCACCCCAGTGGTTATTCCCTGCATTAGAAGATGTAAGTCTGCTACACCTTCTCTATGGCACAACCATTGTATACCAAAAGGAAACCCCTTAGGTTGGCTAGCTATACCCCATGACAAGTAGACTATCCCTTTAGATTTGTAAATCTGAGATATGACAAATCTAATATAGCCCCTTTTCAGTGGGTCCATTGCATACCAACATCATCCATAAATTAAATCTATTAAATTTGATCGAGCTCACATCCCCAGCGGATATGCCCTCAATTCAAAGTAAAACTAAACCAAACAAACCATATCAAATCACATGAAATTAAGATATAATTAATCTTAACTACTTTTGAGTTGACATAAGTCCCCAGTGAAATTCACTCAGTAGTCGCCGTAGGTTAGGTTTGATTTGTTATGCATCCAACAGGTCACCCCAGCGGTTGTTCCTCGCATTGGAAGATGTAAGTCTGCTATGCCCTCTTGCTAGCACATCTATTGCACACCAAAAGGCAACCCCTTAGGTTGGCTAGCTATACCCCATAATTGGTAGACTATCCCTTTGGATTTGTAAACCTGAGGAAGGTTAAGGCTGATATAGCCCCTTCTTAGTGGGTCCATCGTACACCAAAAAGGCCCATACATTAACTCAGATTAAATTAAACCCAATCTAATTTTCCAGTGGAGTTAAATCACACCCTTCTCCCTAGTGGAGCCCCAAATCATATATAAACAAGTCAAGCAAACAAATTAAATTCAAAACCAAACTCCCTAGTGGAGCCAAATTAAACCAACTCCTCCAGTAGAGTCTAAATCAAAGCAATCCAACCAAACTCTTATCTATAGAGGATACATCTCCAAAAAAATCTATGAAATCAAACTCAAATTCCAATCCCCAGTAGATAGCCTGAACCTACTTCTTTAGTGGAAGGTTCATATATCAGATCCCTAGTGGACTCGAGCCCAAATCTCAAGTAGATAGGCCTCCATATGAATTAAAACAAAATAAATTAAAGTTGATTCGATCTTAACCCATGGTGGATTATAGATTTTATCCCCAATGTATCTTCTTTCCAAAAATTATATAATCAAATCAAATTCAAACTTATCCATAGAAGATTTTCTCATTCAATGCCATCAACATAGACCCCTAAAATGTCATGTCCAATCCATGTGTGATCCCCTAGTGGATCTCCCTCCTTGTCCTTGACATGGAATTCTCATCAAATATTATTTCTTCTCTTATTTCTTCAACCAAAAGTCTAACAATGTATTCCTTCAAATTACATCATCTTAACATTGTAATCAACTTTTTATGATTTGTGATGGTGCAAGCTCAAACTAACTATACAATATCATGCTAAACTTAATATAGTGTGAATTAACAAACTATATTATATAATAATATATGATGTTATATTATAATTTGCTATAATGTAATATATTGTCTAACATTACACCTCATTAGAATCACTTAAAAGGAACGAATAACATAATTTTTTCAAAATAGGAATAATGTTCATTTTTGATGTAAAATTGTTAATTTTTTATTAGAAATGGTACAAAATAGCATAATTTTGGTGTTTCTTCTTGGTGTGTGCTGTGAATTTGGCCAAATTCTTCATCTCAACCTTCAAATTAATATTTTTGTGAGTTTTGACCCAACGTATTATAACAAAAGTTAAACATACTAAAATGTACAATAACATTTAGTAACAAACTGCCACATTCATATATGTGATGTTATATTGTTATTTACATTATATTTTAATATGCTTTAATATAATATATTATCTTACATTACACCTTAAAATGAATCACTTTAACCAAAATTTTTTTAAAATTTGGTTGAAAAATGAACATTTATTTTGGATGTAAAATTCCATTCTTTTGATTAAATGACACACCACCACACACTCCCAATGACGTTCTCTAAAGCTTACCTTAAATTTGACCAAATCCAATCATCTCAGCTTATAAATCAATATTTTTATGAATTATACTAGTAAAGACTCTACTACATCATACCATAACAAACTAAAATATGTTAAACAATAAGTAGTAAAACATAATAGTATGCTATAATGCATGATGTACACTATGTTATGGCATCCTATATTATAATACACTATAACATATTATATTATACTATATTGCATATTATATCACAAGGGATTGCTTAAGATAAAAATCATAAAATTAGGCTAAACAATAAAAAAATTTATATTTTGTACATATCACTTACAGGTTTTAAGTTGAAATAACATATTATGATGCCATGATCTACCTATTATGAATTTGGCCAAATTCCACCATTTTAAAGTCTAAATCAACATTTTTATAAGTAATGCTAGTGTAGGATCGACTGCATGATTGTAAAATACTAAAATAATTTAAAATGCACATAACTATATATTATGATATATGATTTTATACTATGCTACAAGATAAAATATTTATTTTGAACATAAAATCTTACTTTTTAGACTACAAATGGTGTAGCACACCTTTGGTACTACAACCAAATTCCCACTTTAAATTTAACAAATTTCATCATCTGATTATTAAATCAATATTTTTATGATTTATATTAATATAGACTATAAGGCACAATACCATAATATACTAAAACATTTTAAAATATCATATAACATCCAAAAACACATCAGTGCATACTCAAATATATGATGCTACATTATACTATAATATATGGTATTATAATATGATTTAGTGTTTGGGTTTAGGTTATTCGAAGTCTCTTGAAGACAATTTCTTCAGCTACCAAAACTATGTTAGGATTAGGTCATTCTTTGAATCTACTGCTAATGACATCTTTATTCAAAGTTTAGGGTTTAGGGTTTAGGGTTAGGGTTTAGGGTTAGTTTAGGGTTTAAGTTTAAGGTTAGTTTAGGGTTTAAGGTTTAAGGCTAGTTTTAGGTTTAGGGTTTGGGGCATAGTGTTTAGGGTTTGGGGTTGTAAGTTTTAGGGTTTAGGGTTAAAGGTTTAAGGTTTTAGGGTTTAGGGTTCATGATTTTATGGTTTAGGGTTTAGGGTTTAGGGTTAGGTTTTAGGTTTAGGGTTTAAGTTAGAGTTTAGAGTTTAGGGTTTAGGGTTAAGAGTTTAAGGATTTTTTTAAATAGAAAACAAATTCAAATTCAACATTTCTTCTTTTTGAATTCATCAACCAAGTAGCACCTTAAGTTTTCTAAGACACCCACGATGACATAGATAAAATATGAGCACCCATAAAGCAAATCAAAAACCCTAGATTAGTAGAACCATCTCTAGTGTGAAGATAGTTCCATAAGTAAGAGATCGAATTAGTCGTTCTTTTATTTCTCAAGTTCCCATCAGAACCGCCCCTACCTCTTGAGTGGTAGGGTCTTCCATCATATCCCTAATCTCTCCCATATCCACCACTATGGTTGTAACCTCCATTGCTCCTCCCACCTCCATAACAACCACTCGACCACCCTCAAAAACCCCCTAGATCCCCCACCACTATTGCGATAATCACCTCCTCCACCTTCTCCACCATCACCAGATCTAGACTAAGATTAGTTGATGGTAATGTTCTTACTAAAAAGGTTCAGCCCAATCTTACGGTTTAAGGTGTAGGGTCAGTTCAGGGTTTAGATTATAGGGTTAGTTTAGGGTTTTGGGTTTGGGGTTTAGAGTCTAGGGTTTAGGATTATAGGTTTTAGGGCTGAGGGTTTAGGGTTTAGGGTTTAGGGTTTAGGGTTTAGGGTTTAAGGTTTTAGGGTTTAGGGTTTAGGGTTTAAGGTTTTACGGTTTAGGGTTTAGGGTTTTATGGTTTATGGTTTAGGGTTTAGGATTTAGGTTTAGGGTTTTAGGGTTTGGCTTTGTAGGTTTAGGTTTAGGGCTTAGGGTTTTGGATTTAAGGTTTAAGATTTTTTTTTAAATTAAGTATAAAAGTTGGTTTAGGTTTATTTAGTTTATTAAATTTATTTTAATTTATTTTAGTTAATTTTATTTTTTTATTTTTATTCTGGTTTATTTTTATTTTTATTTAGTTTAGTTTATTTATTTTAGTTTAGATTTTTTTTATTTTAAATTATTTTTTAAGTTTAGGTTTATTTTTTAGTTCAGTTTTATTTTTATTTCATTTTTTAGGTTAATTTTTATTTTTTATTTATAGTTTAGGTTTTAGGTTTTTATTTTAAGTTTATTTTTTAGTTTTATTTTTTAGTTTAGGTTTAGGTTTATTTTTAGTTTAGGTTTTTATTTAGTTTTGCTTTAGGTTTAAGTTTAGTTTAATTTAGGCTTAGGTTTAGGTTTTATTTATTTTAGTTTAGTTTATTTTAGTTTCGATTATTTTTATTTTAGGTTTGGGATTAGGTTTTTTTTAGTTTACGATTTAGGTTTTATTTTTTATTTATTTTTAGGTTTATTTTTTAGGTTTATGTTTTTGTTTAGTTTTTATTTTATTTTATTTTAGGTTTATTTTATTTTAATTTTATGTTTAGTCTTTATTTTATTTAGTTTTATGGTTAGTTTTATGTTTTGTTTAGTTTAGATTTTTATTTATTTTATTTTAGTTTATTTTTATTTTATATTTTATTTTATTTTTAGGTTTTGGTTTAGGTTTTAATTGAAGTTTTTATTTTATTTTATTTTATTTAAGTTTAGGTTTATTTATTTATTTTATTTTGAGGTTATAGTTAGTTTAGGTTTAACTTTTTAGGATTTTAGGGTTTAGGGTTTAGGCTTTAAGGTTTAGGGTTTATGGTTTAGGGTTTGCGATTTAGGGTTTTGGGTTTAGTGTTTAGGGTTTAGGGTTTAGGGTTTTAGGGTTTAGGATTTTAAGGTTTATGGTTTAGGGTTTAGGATTTAGGGTTTAATGTTTAGGCTTTAGGGTTTAGGGTTTTGAGAGTATTAGGGTATAGGGTTTAGGGTTTAGAGTTTAGGGTTAGCTTAGGGGTTAGGGTTAGTTTAGGGTTTAGTGTTTAGGCTTTAGGGTTTAAGGATTTTAAGGTTTAGGGCTTAGGGTTAGTTTATGCTTTTGGGTTTAGGGTTTTAGGGTTTAGGGTTTAAGGTTTAGGATTTAAGGTTTAGGATTAGGGTTACGATTTAGGGTTTAGGGTTTAGGGTTGGGGTTAGGGTTAAGGGTTTAGGGTTTAGGGTTTAGGGTTTTGGGTTTAGGGTTAGGTTAGGGTTTAGGGTTGTAGGTTTAGGGTTAGTTTTAGGTTTAGGGTTTATGGTTTAGGATTTTGGGTTTAGGTGTTTTTTATTTATTTAAATTAAGTAAACCTGTAGGTTTAAGTATATTTAATTTTTTTTATTTTAGTTTATTTTACCTTTTATTTTTATTTAGATTTATTTTTAATTTTTATTTAGTTTAGTTTTTTTATTTTAGGTGTTTTGATTTTAGTTTAGGTTTTTTATTTTAATTAATTTTTAGGTTTAGGTTTAGTTTTATGCTTATTTTTTACTTTAGTATTATTTTTTAGGTTTAAGTTTTATTTTTTATTTTTAGGTTTAGGATTAGGTTTTTATTTTATTTTTTTAGGTTTAGGTCATTGGTTTTTATTTTAGCTTTAATTCTACGTTTATTTTTTTTTTTGTTTAGGTTTAGGTTTATTTTTAGTTTATTTTATTATATTTAGTTTAGGGTTTTGGTTTAGTTTATTTTATGTTTAGGTTTAGGTTTTATTTATTTTAGTTTAGTTTTTTTTAGTTTCAGTTTAGGTTTATTTTATTATTTTTATTTTAGGTTTATGTTTTTCTTTTTAAGTTAGGGTTTAGGTTTTACTTTTGGTTTATTATTTGGTTATATATTTAAGTTTAATTTTTAGGTTTAGGTTTTCATTTAATTTTTATTTTTTTATTTTTATTTTTTATTTAGTTTTTATTTAATTTAGGTTATTTATTTTTAGGGTTTTTTTAAATTTTTTTGTTTAGTTTAGGTATTTATTTATTTTCTTTTCTTTTACTTTTTATTTTATTTTATTATATTTTTACATTTAGTTTTAGGTTTAGGTCATAGTTTTGTTTTTATTTTATTTTTTATTTTATTTTATTTTGGTTTAGTTTTTTTAATTATTTTATTTTTAGGTTTTATTTAGCTTAGGTTTAGGTTTTTTGGTTTTTAGGGTTTAGGGTTTAGGGTTTATGGTTTGGGGTTTTGGGTATAGGGTTTAGGATTGTAAGTTTTAGGTTTTAGGGTTTAGGGTTTAAGGTTTAGGGTTTAGGGTTTTACGATTTAGGGTTTAGGGTTTAAGGTTTAGGGTTCTAAGGTTTAGGGTTTAAGATTTAAGGTTTAGGATTTAAGGTTTATGATTAGTTTTCAGGTTTAGGGTTTAGGGTTAGAGTCTTTTTTATTGTAATTCATTTATCTTCTTTAAATTAAGTTAACTGATTGGTCTATGTTTATTAGTTTATCTAGTTTATTTTTTATTTATTTTAGTTTATTTGATTTTTTTATTTTTATTTAGGTTTCTTTTTACTTAAATTTAATTCAGTTTATTTATTTTAGTTTAAGTTTTTTTAGTTTTTTTAGGTTTAGGTTTAGGTAGTAATTTATTTTTTAGTTAAGTTTTATTTTTATTTTTATTTTTTTAGTTTAGGTTTTATTTTTTATTTTTAGGTTTCGGTTTAGGTTTTTATTTTATTTTTTTAGGTTTAAGGTTTAGGTTTTTATCTTAAGTTTAATTATATGTTTTATTTTTTTTAGTTTAGGTTTAGGTTTATTTGTAGTTTATTTTATTATATTTAGGGTTTAGGTTTAGGTTTAGGTTAAGTTTATTTTAGGTTTAGGTTTAGGTTTTATTTATTTTAGTTTAGCTTAGTTTAGTTTAGGTTTATGTTTATTATATTTTTCTTTTAGTTTTAGGTTTTTTTTTTAATTTAGGGTTTTGGTTTTATTTTTTATTTATTTTTTAGGTTTTATTTTTAGGTTTATTGTTAAGGTTTAGGTTTTTCTTTTTATTTAGTTTAGGTTTAGGTTTTAGGGTTTAAGGTTTGATTTAGGGTTTAGGGTTGTAGGTTTCAGGGTTTTGGGCTTAGGGTTTAAGGTTTAGGGTTTACGGTTTAGGGTTTGGGGTTTTACGGTTTACGATATTTGAGTTTAGGCTTTAGGGTTTAGGGTTTAGGGTGTAGGGTTTAGGGTTAGTTTTATGTTTTAGTGTTTAGTGTTTAGGGTTTAAGGTTTAGGTTTTATGTCTAAGGTTTAGGTTTTAGTTTAGGGTTTAGGGTTTTGTTTTTTTTATCGAGAACAAATTTAGATTCAACATTTCCTCTTTTCGATTTCATCAACCAAGTAACACACCAAGTTTTTAAGACACTGGCGTGACATAGACAAAAAATGAGCACGCATAGAGCAAATAAAAAAACCTAGATAACTAAAACCATCTCTAATGTAAAGATATAGTTCAATAAGAAGCAGATCGTATCAGATGTTCTTCAGTTTCTCTAGTTCCTACTAGAATCACCGCGGCCTCTCGTGTAGTAGGATCCACCATCGTATCCCCGATCTCTTCCTTTGCCACCACCATGGCTTTAACATCCGATGCTCCTCCTGCCTCCATAACCACCACTTCTTTAACCACCATCTTCGTATTCACCAACATTTCCAGATCCCTCATCGCCACTGTGATAATCATCGCCTCTGCCTTCGCCTCCACCTCTAGATCTAGACTAAGCCTGGTTGATAGTGATGTTCCTGTAGTCAAGGTTTTGCCTTTCTTAGGATTTAAGTTTATTAGGTTTTAGGGTTTAGTTTTATTTTTAAATATATTTAGTTACTTTATGTTTAGGTTTAGGGCTTAGGGATTAGAGTTTAGGGTTTAGGGTTTAGGTTTAAGGGTTTAAGGGTTTATGCTGTTGAAGTTTGGGGCTTAGGGTTAGGGTTTAGGATTTATGATTTTATGGTTTAGCATTTTAAAGTTTAGGATTTAGGGTTTAGGGTTTAGGTTTTAGGGTTTAGGCTTTAGGGTTTAGAGTTTTGAGGGCTTAGGGTCTAGGATTTAGGGTTTATGGTTAGTTTAGGGTTTAAGTTTTAGGCTTTAGGGTTTCAGATTCTTAGGGTTTATAGTTTATGGTTTATGGTTAATTTAGGGTTTAGGGTTTAGGGTTTACTGTTTAGGGTTGGAGTTAGGGTTTAGGGTTTAAGGTAGGGGTTAAGGTTTATTATTTTTTTAGGGTTTAGGGTTTAGGGTTTAGGATTTAGGGTTTTAGGTTTTAGGGTTTTTTTAGTTAAGTAAATCGGTAGGTTTAGCTTTATTTAGTTTATTTTCTTATTTATTTTGGCTTATTTTATTTTTGATTTTTATTTAGGTTTATTCTTTAGTTTTATTTAGTTTAGTTTATATATTTTAAGTTTTTATATTTTTATTTAGGTTTTTTATTTTAGTTTATTTTTTATGTTTAGGTTTAGGATTAAGTTTATTTTTTAGTTTAGTTTAATTTTAATTTTATTTACTAGGTTTTAATTTAATTATTTATTTTTAGGTTTAGGCTTAAGTCTTTATTTTATTTTTTTAGGTTTAGGTTTTAGGTTTTTATTTTAGGTTTACTTTTAGGTTTTATTTTTTAGTTTAGGTTTAGGTTTATTTTTAGTTTATATCTATTTTTTTAGTTTAGGGTTTAGGTTTAGTTTATTTTAGGTTTAGGTTTAGGTTTTATTTATTTTAGTTTAGTTTATTTTAGCTTAGGTTTAGGTTTATTTTATTACGTTTATTTTAGATTTAGGTTTTTTTTTTACTTTAGGGTTTAAGTTTTATTTTTTATATATTTTTAGGTTTATTTTTAAGTTTAGGTTTTTATTTAGTTTTTATTATATTTTATTTTAGATTTCTTTTATTTTTATTTTATGTTTAGTTTTTATTTTATTTAGGTTATTTATTTTTAGGTTTATTTTATTTATTAGCTTAGTTTAGGTTTTTATTTTATTTTAGTTTAGTTTTTATTTTTTAATTTATTTTATTTTTATGTTTAGGTTGAGGTTTTTATTTATTTTATTTTATTTAGGTTTATGTTATTTTATTTATTTTACTTTATGGTTTTATTTAGTTTAGGTTTAAATTTTTAGGTTTTTAGGGTTTAGGGTTTAAGATTTATGGTTTAGGGTTTGGGGTTTAGGGTTTAGGGTTTAGGGTTTAGGATTTATGATTTAGGGTTTTAAGGTTTAGGGTTTATGGTTTAGGGTTTAGGGTTTTAAAGTTTAGGGTTTAGGGTTTTATTGATTTTGAGGGAAGTAGTAAGATGCATCCTCAGACATGCTGACCTTGTGAATTGTAAATGGCTTGAGATCTCCTCTGACATAGTAGATGATCCCATCTCTCACAAACTTCATACACTGATTTAGAGAGGATGGAACTATATTGTTCTTATGTATCCATGGTCTCCCAAGCAAAACATTGAATGATGTATCTGAGTCTATAATGTGAAACTTGGCTTTGGTATTCCAATCATCTATCTCCAAGTGCAGCACTATAGAGCCTAAGGCCTGTTGACCTCACATTTAGAGTGCGGATTCAATCTTCCCATCTTAGACTTAGGAGTCTTCTAGACATTAAGAATTCCCTAATCATAAGACAATTCTAACAATTAGCTAAACACTTAATCTAAGCCTAAAGACTTAGACGGGTTAAAAATAGGACTAGGGTATGCCTTAGAGATTAGGATAATCCACCTACCCTACAACCCAAATCTAATCCATATTCACCTTCTAAAACCAAGCCTCAAGCTCAATTCAAACATCAAATTAATATCCAAATCCAAACCCAAATTCCAAAACTAAATGATTGAAGCCCATGATCAAATCAAAAGTTGAAACCCTTCCTAAGCCATATGACCTATCCCGTGGACTTAGCCAAATCTTAATCCAAATCAATCCAAAATCATTTGATTTTCTCATAATCAATTTATATATTCAATCATCTTTCAAAATATAAATCAAATCTATATTCAAATGATCAAAACTAAATCAAACTAAATCAAATTAAATCAAAACCCTTCGTAAGCCATATGACCTATCTCATGGACTTAGTCAAATCTTAATCCAAATCATGTCAAACTTAGTTAATTTTATCATAAATGAATCATATTTACAGTCATCTTCACAAATTTAAATGAAATATACATTTAAATCATCAAAACTAAACCAAACCAAATAGAAATCCAAACATAAGCACATGACCCAACTCCATGAACTTAGCCAAATTCCTTCATTCCAAAATCTAAATTCAATTTATTTTCTCAGGAATCAATCATGCCTTCAATCATATTCACAAATATAAATGAAATCTAGAATCATCAAGCCAAATGAAAATCAGCCCAAGTCACCCAACTTAACCATTTTGACTTGAAATGCTCAAATGAACCAAAACCTATTTGAACCAGAGCCAATTGCAATTGAATTTATATATCAATCCCAAATCCATATATAAACTCAACTAAATCAAACTCAACCAAAAATTAAGCTAACGAAACCAAATTGGTCCACCTTACCCAAAGTGGAAAATTTAACCTATTTGAGCCAAGTTCTAATCCTACCTAAATTGGATTGAATCAAGCCGATCAAAACCTCCCATTATGATTATTGTTCACCATAGGTTGATCAATTATCACAAATTGCGTCAAACTTAGTCAACTTGGTGATTTGACCAAGTCAACCCCTTAACCCATATGAACCCAAACTAGCCAAATTGTAACCTAAGCCAAATCACTTGAAACCAAAGATTCATACCAAATCAAAATTAATATTTGAATATGACTTGACTTTCAATTGAGTCAAATAAACCCAATTGGCCCTCTTGACCCAGGTTGACCCAAATTGTCCTAAAAGAACAAATTGTGTCAAATCAAAATATAAACCAAATTGATTGCAACCAATGGCTCAAGTTCATTCCAAATTGATTGTTGAACTTGACCAAAACCATGATTGGACTTAATTGAACCCAATTAACCTACTTAACCTAAATTGACCTAAAGGTTCAAGTTAGCCTAAATCAAATTCAAATACAAATTAATTGAAACCAAAGCCTACAATCATCTTCAATTGGTCAATTAAACCCAAACCAACACCCAACTCAAGCCAATTTGGCCAATTTCATGAAATTGGTCAACTTAACCCATTTGACCAAAATGAATTCAAATGAGCCAAAAACAAATCTAAGTCAAACCAAACTAAACCAATTGAACCAAAACATCTTGAATAATCATATGAACTTGGCCCAACCCTTGGTTTGACCCAATTTGACCAATTGGTAAAGACCCAACCTAACCTAATTTGACCTAAATGAGTCAAATTGAGCCAAACCTAACAAAATTAACTCTAATTGACTTGAAATTTTGGCTAACCTAGTTTTGGATCATTTTAAATCTGTCTAATTCAAATCCAATGCCAAATGATCATTCTACCCTTGGCTCAAGGGCATCACATGAGACAAATCACCCATGTAAGTGGTCATTTCCATTCCTTGGCCACTTGGTACTCTCCCAATGGTCCACGTAGGCACCTAAGACATTTCTCAACTTGACCCAAGGGGTTGTTGGGTCATCCATGACCCATTGGAGGTTAAATCACCTCACCCTCCTGATTGGAGCATTTGAAACCCATAGGACACCCATGATTCTTTCTTGGCAACCAACTCCACACCTTCAACCAACCAAGCTGAGAAAACTCACCTCCTACCTGCCACCAACGACTCCCAAAGATGGTCGAACAACCATTAGAAGCCGAATCTAATCCCACTATCCGATCAAGATGAAGGGGGTATACACCCCCTCGTTTCCACTCAAACACACATAAAAATAATTCTTTAGAGTCCTAGCTACCCAAGATAAGCTATTAGAGGCATTCCTTACGCTCAAAAGCTCATTCCTCGATCAAAAAATGCCATTCTCATCTGTCCCAAAATAGGACACTCTTTTTTTCAACCTAACTTTCCCATTTCTCCATAAAACTCAAATTAACTTTGCACGCACCTTCCCTAGGCCTCGTTGAACAAGAACAAATCATCTCCCAAGCTTCCCAAGCACCGGAGGTGGGACTTAAGCCAAAGTCTTGCTCCAAATCATTAATTCATGTACTTCCGAATGAATGTCGAGGAATTGATCCAATTATTGATCAATAGGGCTTCGTCTCCAATAGATGAAGCATCCTCAATCATTTGAGCCACCAGTCTTGAGCTCTGGCAAGGTATGCTTCCAAAACTGATCATTAGAAAAAATTAGGTTGGAGCTTTTTGAAGAAAACTTGCATCTCGTGTGTTCTTGACCATTGGATTTCCTTCGATCGATATCGTTAAGGTGTGGGATCCTTTTGGAGTTTATCCTAGCTCGGGTAAGCTCAGATCAAGTGAGCAATGTCTGACAGACTCCATTCACCCTTACTTCCATGATGTTAGATCACGCACCATCCATTCTGTGCAATCAGAATGGACGACCATGATTAGATTTGCTAGATCGATCAAAAACCTAAACCTAAAAAATAAACTAAAATGAAAAACCTAAACTAAACTAAATAAAAATAAAAAATAAACTTAAATAAAAATAAAGAGTAAAATAATAAATAAACATAAACCTATCGGTTTACTAAATTTAAAAAAAAACCCTAAACCCCAAATTCTAAACCCTAAAACTAACCCTAAACCCTAAATGCGAAACCCTAAACCCACCTAAACCCTAAAACCCTAAATCCCAAATCCTAAACCCTAAACCCTAAACCCTAACCCAAACCTAAACCAAACTTGAAACCTAAACTTAAACCCTAAACCTAAATTTAAACTAAACTAAATAAAATAAAACCAAAACCTAAGCCTAAACTAAAAAATAAATAAATAAAATAAATAAACCAAAACTAAATTAAATTAAATTAAATAAAATTAATTAAATAAATAAACTATATAAAATAAAGTAAACTAAATAAACTTAAACCTAAACTAAACTAAACTAAACTAAACCTAAACCTAAAATTTAAACCCAACCTAAACTAAACCTAAACTAAACTAAATAAATTAAATAAATAAACTAAACAAAATAAACTAAATAAATAAACTAAAATTTGAAGCTAAACTAAACTAACTAAAATAACCTAAACCTAAACCTAAACCTAAAATAAATAAAATTAACTAAAATAAAATAAACAACCTAAACAAAATAAAATAAACTAAACTAAACAAATACTTAATAAACTAAATAAATAAATATAAACCTAAATCTAAACTAAACCAAATAAATAAACCTAAACTAAAATAAAAAATAAACCTAAACCTAAACCTAAATAAAAACCTTAAACTAAACGTAAACATAAAAACCTAAATAAGAAAAACCTAAACCTAAACCCAAACAAATGTAATAAACCTAAACTAAAATAAACATAAACTAAAACTAAATAAAATAAAATAAAATAAACTAAAATAAATAAACCTAAACCTAAATAAAATATACCTAAACTAAATAAACCTAAACCTAAATAACCTAAACCTAAATAAGTAAACCTAAACTTAAATAAAACCTAAACCTAAACCTAAACTAAATAAAATCTAAACCTAAACCTAAAATAAATAAAAATTATAAACTAAATAAATAAATAAAATAAACCTAAACCTAAATAAACTAAACTAAATAAACAAAAAAAACTAAACAAAATAAATAAACTAAATAAAACCTAAAACAAAAACTAAAATAAATAAAATAATTAAATAAACTAAACTAAACCTAAACCTAAACCTAAACCTAAACCTAAAAATAATCTAAACTAAACTACATTAAACTAAATAAAATATAAACCTAAACTAAATAAATAAACTAAATAAAATAAACTAACTAAACTAAATTAAATAAATAAACCTAAACATATATAAATAAACCTAAATAAAAATAAAATAAAACTTAAACATAAACCTAAACTAAACCTAAACCTAAACCTAAACATAAACTTAAACCTAAACTAAACTAAAATAAATTAAAATAAATTAAATAAAATAAACTAAAATAAACTAAATAAACTAAACTAAATAAATAAACCTAAACCTAAACTAAACTAAAAATAAACTAAAATAAAATTAAACTAAATAAATAAATAAACCTAAACTAAACAAACCTAAACTTAAACCTAAACCTAAACTAAATAAAATAAACTAATAAAAAATAAACTAAATAAAATATACCTAAACCTAAACTAAAAAAATAAACTAAACAAAATAAAATAAAATAAACTAAATAAGCCTAAACATAAACTAAGTAAATAATATAAATAAACTAAATAAAATTAAACTAAAATAAACATAACCTAAATAAACCTAAAACCTAAACCTAAACTAAACTAACCTAAGCTAAAATAAATAAAATAAACCTAAACCTAAACTAAATTAAACTAAACTAAATAAAAGCTAAAAAAACCTAAACCTAAACCTAAACCTAAAACCTAAACTAAAATAAACCTAAACCTAAAGCTAAACCTAAAAAAACTAAAACCAAAACCTAAACTTACCAGGACTAAACTGGCTAGTAAATAAACTAAACTAAAATAAACTAAACTAAACAAAAATAAACCAAAACCAAAACCTAAAATGAATAAATAAATAATCCTAAACCTAAACCTAAAATAAACCTAAACCTAAACCTAAACTAAATAAACCTAAACCTAAGATAAACCTAAAACTAAAAAATAAACCTAAACCTAAACCTAAACTTAAACATAAACTAAATTAAATAAACCTAAACCTAAACCTAAACTAAACTAAACCTAAGAAAAAAATAAACTAAATAAACTAAACTAAACCTAAACCTAATCCTAAACCTAAAAATAAAAATAATTCTAAACCTAAACCTAAACCTTAAATAAATAAAAAATAAACTAAATAAACTAAATAAACTTAAACCTAAATAAACCTAAACTAAATTAACTAAATAAAAAGAAAAATAAATTAAATAAACTTAACTAAACTAAATAAACTAAACTAAAAATCTAAATTAAAATAAACTAAATGAAACTTAAACCTAAATATTTAAACTAAACTAAACTAAATAAAAAAGCCTAAACAAAATAAAATAAACTAAACCTAAAAAAACTTAAACCTAAACTTAAACTAAAACTAAATAAACCTAAACCTAAAAATAAACTAAACCTAAACCTAAATAAAACTAAATAAAACCTAAGCAAAAAATTAAATAAACCCTAAAATAAATAAATAAATTGAATAAATATAGTAAATAAACGTAAATAAATAAAATAAAATAAACTGAACTAAATAAATAAAAATAAAATAAAATAAATTAAAAACCTAAACCTAAACCAAATTGTAAACCTAAAATAAAAACCTAAACATAAACCTAAGCTAAAAATAAAAATAAAAAACCAACTAAAGTAAATAAAATAATAAACTAAAATAAAATAAATAAAATAAAATAAATAAAAAATAAATATAAAATAAACTAAATATAAAAATAAACCTAAATAAATAAAGTAAGTAAAAAGTAAAATAAAAAATAAATATATATAAACCAAAACTAAACTTAAACTAACTAAACCTAAACCGAAACCTAAACCTAAACCCTAAACCCTAAATAAAATAAACAAAATAAACCAAACTAAATAAATCCTAATCCTAAACCTTAATAAATAAATAATCTAAATAAACAAACTTAAACCTAAACCTAAATATATAAATAAACAAAATAAATAAACCTAAACCTAAACATAAACCTAAACTAAACTAAATACGCTAAAAGTTAAATAAACATCTTAGAATAAACCTAAACCTCAACTTAAACTAAATAAAACTAAAAATTAAGTAAACCTAAAAATAAAAAGAAACTATACTAAACTAAAATAAATAAACCTAAACCTAAAATAAAAATAAACCTAAAAAATAAACCTAAAAAATAAACCTTATTAAATAAACTAAATAAACTAAACTAATAAAATAAAATTAGAATAAAATAAAAATAAATAAACCCAAACCTAAAATAAAACCTAAAGTAAATAAACCTAAATAAACCTAAACTTAAACATAAACTTAAATAAACTAAAAGCTAACCTAAACCTAAACCTAAATAAACTAGACTACAAATATAAATAAACCTTAACCTAAATAAAATATAATAAACCTAAACTAAACCTAAATAATAAAACTAAATAAAATAAAACAAAATAAAACCTAAACCTAAACAAAAATATAAACTAAATAAACCTAAATAAAATAAAATAAAAAAATAAATAAAATAAACCCTAAACTTAAATAAAACCTAAAGCTAAACTTAAATAAAACCTAAATAAAGCTAAAACAAATAAAATACAAAAAAACGTAAACCTAAACTAAATAACCTAAAATTAAATAAAATAAACTAAGCTAAACTAAAAACTAAAATAAATAAACTAAATAAAAGTAAATAAACCTAAACCCAAAATAAACCTAAATCTAAAACCTAAACCTAAATAAACTTAAAAAACTAAAATAAAACCTAAACTAAACAAAATTAAAAAAACTATAAAACTAAAATTAAAATAAAGCCCTAACCCACTTAAATCTGCACTATAAACAAATAAATAAATAAATAAATAAATAAACCTAAATAAACCTAAACTAAACTAAATTAAAAAACCTAAAAATTAAATAAAACCTAAACTAAAATAAACTAAAGGTAAACTAAACTAAAATTAAATAAACCTACCTAAACCTAAACTCTAAATGCATAACAAATAGCACTGATTAAAAAGGCCTCAGGCCTAAACCCTGACCCACCCTAAACCTTGACCTGAGCCATAATACTTCTATGCTAAATCATGACACTAAACCCTGACCTGGGCAGGTGGGCTTCCCTAAACCCTAACTGACCCTAAAACTTAAACCAGCTAAACTAAATAAAAATAAAGATAAAAAACTAAAAAGATTAAATAAAATATAACTAAAATAAACCTAAACTAAAACCTAAACCTAAACGGACTTAAACCTAAATATAAACTTAAAAATTAAATTAAAATTAAAACTAAATAAAATAAATAAATAAAACCTAAACTAAAACTAAAGAAACCTAAAAATAAAAATCCTACATAAAAAAACTAAAATACAAAATAAAAAATAAACCTAAAATAAAATAAAATAAAAACTAAATAAAAACTTAAACCTAAAATTAAAACCTAAAATAAAAAAACCTAAACCCTAAACTAAAAAAAAAGAACTAAACCTATAATAAACAAAATGAAATACCTAAACCTAAATAAAATAAACTAAAATAAATAAACATAAACCTAAACCTAAAATAAACTAAAGCTAAACCATAATCTAAATAAAATAAAATAAACTAAAACTAAGCCTAAACCTAAACTAAAAATAAACTTAGAATAAACCTAATATAAAACCTAAAACCTAAACCTAAAAGATAAAACCATGGCGTAAACCTAAAATAAAATAAAACATAAACCTAAAAAATAAATAAATAGATAAACCTAAACCAAAACCTAAAAATAAACTAAAATAAAACATAAAATAAATAAACTAAATGAAATAAAAAATAAACCTAAAAAAATAAATAAACTAAGATAAATAAAATAATCTAAACCTAAACCCATTTAAAAGAAAACCCTAAACCTAAACATATCCTGTACCAGGCCCTAAACCCTGTACTAACCCTAGGCCAGATCCCTAGCCCACAGGCCACTGCTGCCCTGGGTTGCCTGGGCCCTAACCCTGACTCCAGGCTAAACCTGACACTGAGCCCTGGGCCTACCCAAGATCTTAAACCCTAGGGTCTAGGCTCTAGGATCCTAACCTAAACCTAGGCTTTTAAAGGGATGACCCTACTGGCGGTTAAAGCATGGTGACCTGAGCCCAACTTAGGCCCTGAGCCACAACCACTAAGGCCCACAGGCTGAGTGATCTCAGGCTAAACTTACCAGAGGCCCCCAGGCTCTGGATCCAAACCCTGGGCCCTAAACCTGATCACTGACCCTGGGCCCTGAGCCAGGCATGGTAGACCCTGGGCCAGCCCAGGCTTGAGCTGGGCTAAACCACTGAACTGGGCCCTAGCCAACCTGACCTGGGCCCCCACCCTGAGCCCTGGGCTCCAAACTGGTAGGCCCCAGACCCTCCACAAAACCTACCCACTAAATAAGACCTAATTAAAATTAAAAACCTAAACCTAAAACTAAATAAATAATAAAATAAAATATAACTAAAATCAAAACCTAAACCTCTAAACCTACCTAAAATAAAATAAAATAAAATAAAACTAAACTAAAATACAATAAATAAAAAACTAAACTATAAAGATAAGATAAACCTAAAACTGAAAAAATATTTTAAACTAAATGTAAAATAAAAATAAAATAAACTTAAATTAAAATATAATAAAAACTAAATAAAAAGGTAAGCCTAAAAAATAAACCTAAAAAGAAAACCTAAAAAAAATAAAAAATAAAACCTAAACCCTAAGCTAAAAAAACCTAAACCTCAAGTAAATAAAATAAAAAAACCTAAACCAAAAGTAAAATAAACTAAACTAAAATAAATAAAACCTTAACCTAAACCAAAAATAAATCAAACTTAAACCCTAAACAAAATAAAATAAAATAAACTAAAAATTAACCTAAACCTAAACGAAAAAATAAAAACTAAAAATAAACCTAAAATAAAAACCTAAAATCTAAACCTAAACCTAAAATAAAAAAGAAAACCTAAACAAAAAAACAAAATAAAAAATAAAACTAATCTAAAATAATAAACTTAAACCTAAACTTAAACTTAAAACTTAAACTAAAATTAAAAACATAAATTAAAATGAAAAAACCTAAAGTAAATAAACTAAACTAAATAAAAAATAAAAAATATAAAAAATAAAATAAACTAAATTAAATAAACCTAATCTTACTAGTTTACTTAATATTAAAATAAAAAAAATCCCTAAACCCTAAACCTTAAACCCAAAACCCTAAATCATAAACCCAAGATCCAGACCCAAACCCTAAACTAACCCCGGACTTACTAGGCCACTATAAACTAAAGTCTAGACCCCAGTCCTAAACCACTGGGCCCTAGAAACCTAAACCCTAAATCATGGACCCTGTCTAAACCACTGACTTGGCAGTGACCTGGGCCAGGACCCTGGGCCACCAGAATAATAACCTACTGGGCCCAATTAACTGGGCCACACCCACCACCTGGCTGACCACTGAGCCAACCCACCTGGGCCTGGGCCACCCACCACACCCCACCTAAATGGTGGGCCTGGGCTACTGGGCCCTATCAGAGGCCACTAGATCATAAATCCTAAACCCACCAAACCACCAGAACCTAAAACCTAAATCTAAACTAAATATAAAACCTAAAAATAAAATAAATAAAAATACCTAAACCTAAATGTAATAAATAAATAAAATAAAATAAAAACTTAAACTAAAACCTAAACCCAAACCTAAAAATAAAATAAAATAAAATAATAAAATTAAACTAAAATAAAATAAATAAAACCATAAACAAAACTTAATAAAATAAAATAAACTTAAGAGTAAATAACATAAATATAATAAAACTAAATATAAAATAAAAATAAAATAAACCTAAAATAAACTAAAATAAAAAATAAATAAAAACCTAAACCTAAAAAATAAACTTAGAAATAAATAAAAAATAAAACCTAAACCCTAAACTAAAAAAAATTAAACCATAAATAAAAATAAAAGAAACATAAACCTAAACTAAAATAAATAAAACCTAAACATAAACCTAAAATAAATTAAACATAAACCTAAAAAAATAAAATAAAATAAACTAAAAATAAACCTAAACCTTAACTAAAAAATAAAACCTAAAAAGAAAACCTAAAATGAAAACCTAAAACTTAAACCTAAAGAAAATAAAATAAAAACCTAATCCTAAAAAAATAAAATAAAAACTTAATCCTAAACCTAAAAATAAAAAAAGCCTAAGCATAAAAATTAAAATAAAACTAAAACTCAACTAAAAATAAACCTAAACTTAAACTAAACAATAAAACCTAAAATTAAACCTAAAATTAAAACCTAAAACTTAAACCTAAGAAACTAAATAAAAACCTAAACCTAAACCTAAAAATTAAAAATAAAACCTAAACCAAAAAATAAAATAAAAATAAAACTCAACTAAAATATAAACCTAAATGTTAACCTAAAAACTAAACTAAAGTAAAATATGTAAGCTGAAATAAATAAACCTAAAATAAATAAACTAAACTAAATAAAATAAGCAAATAAATTAAAATACAATATGCTAAAAATAAATAATAAATAAACTAAATAAACCTAAACCTATTGGTTTGTGATTTAAAAAAACCCTAAACACTATATCCTAAACCTACCCTAAATAAATAAAACCTAATGGAAACTCTAAACGTGACACTATCTGATCCTAAACCTAAACCATGGCTCCAAAGATCCTCCCATATCAAAACTCTAAACCCCTGATCCTGACCATAAACTGACCACTAAAAAGACCCTAAAGCATGATCACTAAAACCTGGGCTCTAAACCTATGTCCTATACCTTAAATGTTAAACCCTAAACCCTAAACCCTAACCCTTAGCCTAGCCATAAAAGCATAATCCTTAAAACCCTAAACCTTAAACTCTAAGCCTTAAACCCAAAATGCTAAACCCTAAGCCGTAACCCTAAGCCCTAAACCCTAAACTTTAAACCCTAAACACTAAACCCCACATCGCAAAGCTAAACCTAAAGTAACTAAATAAATTAAAAAATAAACTTTAACCCTAATACCTAATAACTTAAACATCTAAACCTTAAGACTAGGCAGAGCCTTGACCACAGGAACATCATTGTCAACTAGGCTCAATCTATATATGACAGTGGAGGCGAAGACTGAGGTGGTAGTTATTGCAGTGGTGGTGTGGGATCTAGAGGTGTTGGTGGATATAGAGGTGGTGGTCAGAGCAGTGGTGGTTATGGAAGCAGGAAGAGTGACAAAGTTTACACTCGTGGTGGTGGCTGAGGGAGGGATTAGGGATATGATGGTGGTTCTGATGGGAACTGGAGAAACTAAAGAATGGTTGATCTGATCTACTGCTTATGGAACTGTGAATTTATAGCCGAGATGGTTATAGTTATCTAAAGTTTTTGATTTGCTCTATGTGTGCTCAATTTCTATCTATGTCATCACTTGTGTCTTAGAGAACTTGGTGTGTTACTTGGCTAATGAAATAAAAAAAGAAATGTTAAATCTGAATTTGTTCTTTATTAAAAAAAACTAAAAACCATAAACACTAAACTAAAACATGAACCCTAAACCGAAAACCTAAACCCTAAACCCTAAACCCAAAAATAAAAATAACATAAAAAATAAACCCTAACCTTAAATGATAAACCCTAAAACTAACCCTAAACACTAATCCCTAAACCCTAAACCAACAACCCTAATCCCTAAACCCTAAAACCCTAATCCCCAAACCCTAAACCTTAAACCCTAAACCAAAAACTCTAATAATAAACTAATAAATCACTAAACTATACTAACTAAAACTAAAACTAATAAGTAATAAACTAAAATTTATAAATAATAAACTAAAACTAATAAACTAATAATAAACTAAAATAAAAACTAATAAAACTAACTAATTAGACTAATTAAATAATAACTAAAACTAATAAACAAATAATATGAAAAACTAATTAAACTAATTACTAAATTAAACATAAATAAAAAACCCCACTAGTAAACTAACTAAAAATAAACTAAACTAATAAAATTAATAAAAACTAAATTAAACCTAAACTAATATAATTAAACTAGACCTTAAAATAACTAATTAATAATAATAACTAATTAAAATCTAAACCCTAAACACTAACTACAAATAACTAACTAATATAACTAAACATAATAACAAAACTAATTATAACTAAACTAACTACAACTAATAACTAATAAACTAAAACTAATAAACCAAACTAAATAACTAATAAAAGTAACTAACTAATAACTAAAACTAATAACTAAACTAAATTAATAAACTAATAAACAAACTAAATAATAATAAGTAAAACTAATAATAAAATTTAAAAAACTACTAAATTAAAACTAAATCACTGATAACAACTAACACTAAATTAATAAACTAATAATAAACTAAAATAAATAAAACTAATAACTAAACTAATAATAATAAACAAAACGAATAATAAACTTAATAATAAATAAACTAAACCTAATAATAAAAAACAAACCTAATAAACTAACTAATAATAATAAACTAATAAAACTAACTAGACTAATAAATTAATAACTAATAATAAATAAATAAAACTAAACTAAAAACTAAAAATAACTAAAAAAACACTAAAATATTAATAAAACCTAATAACATAAAAACTAACTAAACTAAATTAATCACTAAACTAACTAAACTAATAAATAACTATATAATAAAATAAATAATAATTAACTAATAATAATAAACTAATAAGAACTAAACTAACCAAATAAAAAACTAATAACTAAACTAACTAAAACTAATAAACTAATAATAATAATAACTAAACTAATAATAACTAAACTAATAATAATGATAATAATAATAATAATAATAATAATAATAATAATAATAATAATATAAACTAAAATAAACTACACTAAACCCCTAAATAAATTAATAAAACTAATAAAATAAAACTAATAACCAAACTAAACTAAACTAAAATAACTAATAACTAAACTAATAAACCAACAATAACTAAATAATAACTAAAACTAAAACCTAAAAAATTAAAACTAAAATGTAAACAAAATAAAATAAACCTAAAATAAAATATAATAAAAACTAAATAAAAGCTAAGCTAAGAAATATACCTAAAAGAAAACCAAAAAATAAAATAAATAAATAAAACCTAAACCCTAGTAAAAACCTAAACCTCAAATAAATAATAAAATAAACCTAAACCTAAAAAAATAAACTAAACTAAAATAAATAAACCTAAATCTAAAGCTAAAATAAACTAAACTTAAACCTAATAAATAAAATAAAATAAAATAAAATAAACTAAAATAAACTTAAACCTAAATTAATAAATAAAAACTAAAAATAACCCAAAAATAAAAACCTAAAATCTAAACCTCTACCTAAAAATAAAAAATAAAATCTAAACAAAAAAAATAAAAATAAAACTGAACTAAAATGAATAAACCTAAAGTAAATAAACTAAACTAAATAAAAATAAAAAAAATAAAAGAATAAAAATAAAAAATAAAATAAAATAAAATAAATAAAAAATAAATTAGGTAAACTAAATAAAACTAATCCTACTAGTTTACTTAATTTTAAAATAACAAACCCTAAACCCTAAACCTTAAACCCAAAACCCTAAATCATAAACCCTAAACCCAAAACCCAAACTCTAAAAAACCCAATCCACATGGCTTTATACCCACTATTAACCCTAAACCACAGAAACCCCAATCCTGACCCAGAAACCCAGCCTAAACCAGAAAACACTAACTCCCTACCCAAACCCTAACCCACAGAGCCACTGCCTCACACTAGTCCTAAAATAAATAAAACTCTTAACCCTAATCCAAAACAAATAAATCCTGAGCCCTAACCCAACCCTGACCTGAGCCCTAGGCCTTAAACTAAACACTAAACCTTAAACCTAGGCCTTAAAACCTAAATGGTAACTAATCTACCCTGAGCCCAAACCCTGATTTAAATCCTAAACCCAAAGATCATGATCCACACCCTACCCTATACTAAAACCACAAACAAACCTACTAAATATAACTATAAAATAAATAACTACACCTAAATGAATAAAATAAAATGAAACCTAAACTAAAACCTAAACTAAACTTAAAATAAGATAAAATAAAATAAAAATGGGTAAAATAAAAGGGATAAACAACTAAATAAAATTAAATAAACGTGATAAATATCCTAAATATAATAAAACTAAATATAAAATAAAAATAAAATAAACCTAAAACTAAAATAAACCTACAAAATAAAATAAATAAAAACCACAATAAAAAAACCCTAAATTAAAATAATATGGCGTAAACCTAAACTAAAATAAATAAAACTAAACATAAACCTAATGAACTAACCTAAACCTAAAAATAAAATATAATAAACTAAAATAAACTTAAACCAAAACTAAAAAATAAAACCTAAACATAAACCTAAATGAAACCTAAAACCTAATCTAAAAAAATTAAATAAACCTAATCTTAAAACTAAAATAAAAAAATAACCTAAACTTAAAATAAAATATAAAATAAAACTCAACTAAAATAAAACTAAACCTAAACTAAAATAAAACCTAAAAATAAACCTAAAATTAAACCTAACTTAATCCTAAAATATATAAAACCTAACCTACCTAAAATTAAAAATAAACCTAAACCAAAAATAAAATAAACTACAGTTCACTAAAATAAACCTAAAACTTAAAACTAAGCTAAGATAAAACCTAGCTAAAATAAATAAATCTAAAATAAATAAACTAAATTAAATAAAAATAAAAAATAATCCTAAATAAAAATAAAAAATAAAATAAATTTAAAATAAATATTAAATAAACCTAAACTTGGTTTGCATGGTTTTTTAATAAAACCCTAAACCCTATTTTAGGTACCTCCACCTCAACAAAAATAACCCTTGAAAACTCTCACCACTACCTGACCTACCCTACCATAAACCCTAAAATCATCCAAACCATAAACTCTACCCTAACCCCACACTGTACCTAAACCCTAAAATCATAACTAAAACCCTAAATTGACCACTAAGCCAAAACCACTAAACCCCAAACCCTAACACACCATTGCAGCCCAGAGAATAATCCCTAAAACCCTAAATCCTAAACTCTAAGCCCTAAACCCTAAATGATAAACTCTAACTCCTAAATTGTAACCCTAAGCCCTAAACCCTAAACTTTAAATCCTAAATCATAAAACTAAACCCATAGTAACTAAATAAATTAAAAAATATACCCCAACCCTAAAACCTAATAACTTAAACCTAAACCTAAACCTTAAAACTAGGCAGAACCTTGACCACAGGAACATCATTGTCAACTAAGCTAAGTCAGATATGAATAATGGAGAGACAGCCTAGAGGTGTTGGTGGATATGTAGGTGGTGGTGGGCTTGGTGGTTATGGGAGGCGAGGAGGAAGCGATGGAAGGTTACACCCATGGTGGCAATGAGGGAGGATCAGTGGGATATGATGGTGGTTCTGATGGAACTGGAGAAACTAAAGAATGGTTGATCTATTTTGCTGCTTATGGAATAGTGACTTTACATCAGAGATGGTTATAGTTATATAAGATTTTTGATTTGCTCTATGCGTGCTCATTTTTTATCTATGTCATCTCTTGTGCCTTAAAGAATTTGGTGTATTACTTGGCTAATGAAAAGGTTTAGGTTTTATTTTTTATTTTTTGGTTTAGGTTTAGGTTTTTATTTTATTTTTTTTTAAGTTTAGGTTTTATGTTTTTAAGTTTATTTTTATGTTTTAATTCTTAGTTTAGGTTTAGGTTTATTTTTAGTTTATTTTATTTTTTTAGTTTAGGTTCAAATTCATGTTTAGTTTATTTTAGGTTTAGGTTTAAGTTTCTATTTAAGTTTTATTTATTTTAATTTAGTTTAATTTTATCTATGTTCAGGTTTATTTTATTTTATTTATTTAGTTTTTATTTTAGATTTTGTTTTTTTTTAGTTTAGGGTTTAGGTTTTATTTTTATTTATTTTAGCTATATTTTAGGTCCATTATTTTTATGTTTTTATTTTATTTTATTTTATTTTATTCAAGGTTTATTTTTTTTAACATTTAGTGTTATTTTATTTAGGTTTTTTATTCTTAGGTTTATTTTATTTTTTTTAGTTTAGTTTAGGTTTTTATTTATTTTATTTTTGTTTATTTTTATTTTTTATTTTATTTTATTTTTAGGTTTTTATTTAGGTTTTAGTTTAGGTTTATTTTTATTTTTATTTTATTTTATTTAAGTTAAGGATTTTTATTTATTTGATTAGTAGGTTTTACTTTATTTTTAGGTCTATTTTGGCTCAGTACAGGGTTTAGGGTTTGAGTCTAGGGCTCATGGTTTAAGGTGGGGCTCACTGCAGGGCCTAGTGGTTTGGGGCTCAAGGTTTAGGGTTTTGAGGATTAAAGTTTAGGGCCTAGGGTCAGCGATTTTAGGGTCCTGGGGTTGCCTTACGCTTTAGGTTTAGGGGCCTGCTCATACAATTTAGGGTTGGCCAGTGGTGGCCTGAATTAGGTTTAGTAGAGGGTTGATGTAGAGATCAGACAAGATTAGGGTATGCGTGGTTTAGGGTCAGGTAGCTCAGTTAGGCTAGTGGTTTTATGGTCTGTTTAGTTTAGTTTACAGGTTTTAGGTTTGGGTTTATGGTTTGAGATTTAGGGTAGTGTAGGGTTTTTATGGTTTTTCTTTAAAATTATGTAAACTCAGGTTTAGCTTTATTTAGTTTCTTAAGTTTATTTTTATTTATTTTAGTTTATTTTATTTTATTTTTATTATTTATTTTATTTTATTTAATTTAGGTTTTTTTAATTTAATTTAGTTTTTTATTTTAGTTTATTTTTTTGGTTTAAGTTTAGGTTTAGGATTATTTTTTAGTTGAGTTTTATTTTTATTTTATTTTTTAGGTTTAGAGATCATTTTTTATTTTTAGGTTATTTTATTTAATTTAGTTTAAGTTTAGGTTTTATTTATTTTAGTTTAGGTTTAGGTTTATTTTATTTTGTTTATTTTATTTTTCTTTTAAGTTTGGATATATTTTTATTTAGAGATTAGGATTTATTTTAATTTTTTTATCTTAGATTTTTTTATTTTTATTTTATATTTAGTTTTTATTTTATTTAGTTTTTTCTTAGGTTTATCTTATTTTTTAGTTTAGTTTAGGTTTTTATTTATTTTATTTAATTTTTGTTTATTTTAATTTATTTTTAGCCCTAGGTTTAGGTTTTAGTTTAAGTTTTTATTGTATTTTATCTTGTTTATTTTATTTTCTTAAGGTTTAGGTTTATTTATTTATTTTATTATTAGGTTTTATTTAGTTTAGGTTTAGGTTTTTAGGGTTTAAGGTCAGTTTGTTTTAGGCTTTAGGGTGTGTGGCTATGGTTTAGGGTTTGAGGGTTTATGGTTTAGGGTGGTAGGATCACCTTAGTAGTGCAAGTTTAGGGTTTAGGGATGGAGGTTTAGGTTAGGGTGGGTGAGAGTGGTGGGTTTAGGGTTTAGGCTCAGGTGGGGCTCAGGCTAGGGTCAGCAGGCTAAGGCCTGGACCTAGTTCTTGGGTAGGATTTAGGGTTTATTTAATTACAAACCAGGTTTTAGTTTATTTAGTTTATTTTATTATATTTTGTTTATTTATTTTATTTATTTTTATTTTAATTTTTTTTATTTAATTTAATTTATTTTTAGGTTTATTTATTTAGTTTAGTTTTATTTTAATTTATTTTAGGTTGAGGTTTAAGTTTATGCATATTAGTTTTGTTTTTTGTTTATTTTTAAGGTTTAAGTTTTATTTTATTTTTTTTTAGGTTTTTTATTTTACTTTTAGGCTTAGGTTTTAGGTTTTTATTTTTGGTTTATTTTTAAGTTTTATTTTTTAATTTAGGTTTAGGTTTATTTTTAATTTATTTTATTTTATTTAGTTTAGGGTTTATGTTTAGTTTATTTTAGGTTTATGTTTAGGTTTTATTTATTTTAGTTAAGTTTATTTTAGTTTAAGTTTAAGCTTATTTTATTTAGTTTATTTTAGGTTTAAGTTTTTTTTTTAGTTTAGGGTTGAGGGTTTAGAGTTTTAGGGTTTAGGGTTTAGGGTTTAGGGTTTAGGTTGTAGGTCTATGGTTCATGTTTTAGTTTAGGGTTAAGGGTTTTTACCTTTTCTTAATAGAGAACAAATTCAGATTCAACATTTCTTTTTTTTTTGATTTCATCAAAAGTAACATACTAAGTTTTCTAAGATAGGAGCGACAACATAGATAAAAAATGAGCACTCATAAAGAAAATCAAAAACCCTAGATAACTTGAACTGTCTCTACGGTAAAGTCACAGTTCCATAAGCATCAAATCAGATCGACCGTTCTTCAATTTCTTTAATTCTTATTAGAACCACTCGGCCTCTCGATTAGCAAAATCCACCATCATATTCTTGATCTGTCCTATCGCCACCACCACGGTTGTGACCTCCATCGCTCATCCTCCATCCATAACCACCACTGCTCTAACCACCACCTCCATATCCACCAGCACCTACAGATCTCAAACCACCACTATGATAACCGCCGCCTCCGCCTTTGCCTTCACTGCTAAATCTAGACTGAGCATGGTTGACGATGATGTTCCTGCTGTCAAGGTTCTGCCCATTCTTAGGGTTTAGGTTTGTTAGGTTTTAGGGTTTAAGTTAATTTTTTCATTTATTTAATTACTTTACTTTAGGTTTAGGTTTAAGGTTTGGTGTTTATGTTTAGGTTTAGGGTCTGGGGTTTAGAGTCTAGGGTTTAGGGTTTAGAGTTTAGAGTTTTAGGGTTTTAGGGTAGGGTTTAAGGTCAGTTTGGGTTTAGGAGAGTTAGTTGTGGTGGGTAATTTAGTGTAGAGTTTAGGGTTGTTTAGGTTTATAGTTTAGCTTCAGTGGTTAGTTTTTAGGGTTTAGGGTTTAGGTAGAGTGAGGTTAGTTTAGCTAGTTCATGGTTTATGATTTAAAGTTAGGGTTAGGGTTTAGGGTGTGGTAGGATTTAGGGTTTTGGTTTAGGTTAGTTTTATGATTTTAGGTTTTTATAGTAGGATGGTTCATTTTTAGGTTAGGGTTTTTTTCTAAAAGTAAGTTAAGTAAACCAGTTTGGTTTAGGTTAACTTATTTTATTTAGTTTATTTTATTTAGTTTAGTTTATTTATTTTAGTTTTATTTTAGTTTATTTTAGCTCAGTTTTTTTGATTTTAGTTTGGTTTTACTTTTATTTTATTTTTTAAGTTTAAGATTTTTTTATTTTAGGTTTAGGTTTAGATTTTTATTTAATTTTTTTAAGTTTAGGTTTTAGGTTTATTTTTAGGTTTTATTTTTTAATTTAGGTTTAGGATTATTTTTAGTTTATTTTATTTTATGTAGTTTAGGGTTTAGGATTGGTTTATTATAGTTTTAGGTTAGGTTTTATTTATTTTAGTTTAGGTTTATGCATATTTTATTTTTTTTATTTTAAGTTTAGATTTTTCATTTTAGTTCAAGGTTTAGGGTTTTAGGGTCTAAGGTTTGGGGTTTTAAGGTTTAGGGATTTTAAGGTTTAGGGTTTAGGGTTTAGGGTTTAGCTTGTAGGTCTAGGGTTCATGTTTTAGTTTCAGGTTAAGGTTTTTTGGTTTTTTTAACATAGAACAAATTCAGATTCAATATTTCTTCTTTTTGATTTCATCAACCAAGTAACACACCAAGTTTTCTAAGACACAAGCCACAACATAGTTAAAAAATGACCACACATAGAGCAAATTAAAAACCCTAGATAACTTGAACTGTTTCTGCTGTAAAGACACAATTCCATAAGCAACAGATCAGATCGACCATTCTTCAATTTCTCTAGTTTCCATCAGAACCACCCCGGCCTCTCGAGTAGCGGGATCCACCATCATATCCCCGATTTCTCCCTCCGCCACTACCACGGTTGTAACCTTCATCGCTCCTCCCACCTCATAACTACCACAGCTTCGACCACCACCTCCATATCCACCATCACCTATAGATCCCCAACAACCATTGCGATAACTGCCACCTCTGCCTTTGCCTCCACTCCCAGATCTAGACTGAGCTTGGTTGACGGTGATGTTCCTACTCTCAAGGTTCTACCCATTCTTAGGGTTTATGTTTATTAGGTTTTATGGCTTAAGTTTATTTTTAAATTTATTTAGTAACTCTTGGTTTAAGTTTAGGATTTGGGGTTTAGGGTTAGGGTTAGGGTTTAGGGTTTAAGGTTTAGGGTTTAGGGATTAGGGTTTAGAGTTTAGGGTTTTATGGTTTATGCTTTTAGGGTTTAAGGTTTAGGGTTAGGGTTTAGGTTTTAGGGTTTAGGGTTTTAGGATTTAGGGTTAGGGTTTAGGGTTTAAGGTTTAGTGTTAAGGCTCTAGGGTTTAGGGTTTTGATGATTCAAGTAAGTTTTAGGGTTTTGGCTTAAGGGTTTAGCATTAATTTAGGGTTAGTTTAGGGTTTAAGGTTTAAGGTTAGGATTAGGGATTAGGGTTTAAGGTTTAGTGTTTAGGATTTAGGGTTTTGAATATGGGGTTAGTTTAGGGTTTCTTTTTTTTTTAAATTAAGTAAACTGATTGGTTCAATTTTATTTTGTTTACTTTTATTTAGTTTAGTTTATTTATTTTGGATTTCTTAGATTAGGTTTTTTATTTTAGTTTTTTTAGGTTTAGGTTTAGGTTTATTTTATTTTTTAGGTTAAGGTTTTATTTTTTTATTTTTAGGTTTAGGTCTATAATTTTATTTTATTTTTTTTGTTTAGGTTTTAGGTTTTTTAGTTAGGTTTTTTTTTGAGTTTAGGTTTAGCTTTATTTTTAGTTTATTTTGGTTTATTTTGTTTAGGGTTGAGGTTTAGTTTATTTTAGGTTTATGTTTAGGATTTATTTATTTTATTTTAGTTTATTCTATTTTAGGTTTAGGTTAATTTTATTTTGTTTTATTTAGGTTTAGGTTTTTTTTCATTTTGGGTTTAGGTTTTATTTTTTATTTATTTTTAAGTTTTATTTTTAGGTTTACTTTTTAGGTTTAAGTTTTTATTTAGTTTTTATTTTATTTTATTTTTGGTTTGTTTTATTTTTATTTTACATTTGTTTTTACCTTATTTAGGTTTTTTTTATTTTTTGGTTTATTTTATTTTTTAGTTTAGTTTAAGTCTTATTTATTTTATTTTAGATTAGTTTTTATTTTTTATTTTATTTTATTTATACATTTAGAATTAGGCTTAGGTTTAGATTTAGGTTTAGGTTTAGGTTTAGGTTTAGGTTTTAGTTTATATTTTTATTTTATTTATTTTATTGAGGTTTAGGTTTTTTATATTTATTTTATTTTTATGTTTTTTTTAGTTTAGTTTTAGATTTTTAGGTTTTTAGGGTTTAGGGTTTAGGATTTGGGGTTTAGGGTTTAGGGTTTATGGTTGTAGGTTTTAGGGTTTAGAGATTAGGGTTTAAGGTTTAAGGTTTAGGGTTTAGGGTTTAGTGTTTAGGGTTTAGGGTTTATGGTTTTAAGGTTTAGGGTTTAGGGATTAGGGTTGTAAGTTTAAGGTTCACGATTCAGGATTTATGGTTAAGATTTTTAATTTTTTATTTTTTATTTTATTTATTTTCAAATTAAGTAAACTCATAGGTTTAGGTTTATTTAGTTTTTTATTTTAGTTTATTTTATTTTTTTATTTTTATTTAGGTCTATTTTTATTTTTGTTTAGTTTAGTTTATATATTTTAAGATTATTATTTTAATTTAGATTTTTTATTCTAGGTTTTTTTTAGGTTTATGTTTAGGTTTAGGTTTGTTTTTTAGTTTATGTTTTTTAATTTTATTTTTTAGGTTTAGGTTTTATTTCTTAGTTTAAGGTTTATGTTTAGGTTTTAATTTTATTTTTTTAGGTTTAGGTTGTAGGTTTTAATTTTTGTTAGGTTTTATTTTTTAGTTTATATTTAGGTTTATTTTTAGTTTATTTTATTTTATTTAGGGTTTAAGTTTAGGTTTAGTTTTAGGTTTTATTTATTTTAGTTTAGGTTTAGGTTTATTTTATTTTTATTTTAGGTTTAGGTTTACTTTAATTTAGGTTTTAGGTTTTTTTTTTGGTCTATTTTTTAGGTTTAGGTTTTTATTTCATTTTTATTTTATTTTATTTTAGGTTTATTTTAATTTTATTTTACGTTTAGTTTTAATTTTATTTATGTAAAACTTGTCGAATTAATCATGACATGAATCTTTTAAAATACTGGGTTAATGATAGGGCGTCCCTTGGAAGTGACGCATTGTATGGCCTGAATACAGTGAAAAAGTGCAAGGGCTGCTACATCGACTCCCGGGTGCATTGTTAAATATTCAAGGGTTCCCACATTATGGATGGATGTGGGCAAAGAAGTTAGTCCATGAAACCAGAATTAAGTTAGGATCTTGGAATATAGGTACTCTTATAGGTAAACTAATAGAATTAATAGATATTATGGTTCATAGGAATATAAATATTTTATGTGTTCAAGAAACTAAATTGGTTGGAGAGAAAGCCAAAGAGATTGATAATTTAGGTTTTAAATTTTGGTATTTAGGTAGAAATTAGAAATTAGAAAAAGTGTGATTATAAATAATAGTTTGAAGGATAATGTTATAAATATTAATAGATGCAGAGATAGAATTATAGCTTTAAAGATTATTGTTGATACTAAGATTATCAATGTTATAATTGTTTATGCTCCTAAAGTAGGTTTGGATGTAGGCCCAAAAGAAAATTTTTAAGATGAAAGTTTGGAAGATGAAAAATAAATTAAATTATTAATCTAGGATTAGATGGGGTCACTTGAAAAATACTAATAAAAATATTTTTAAGAGCAAGCTACAAGAGCTTAGAATTTAGGATGTTTAGGAGGAAGCTAAGGTTATGTTGGAAAATGTAGCAAGTGAAATTAAACAAGCTGCTAAAAATGTGCTTGGAGAATCAAAAGGAAAAGCTTCTTTTAATAAAAATAGTTAGTGGTAGAGTGAGAATGTGCAAGAAAACATAAAAAATAAGAAGTGTTGTTATAACACTTAGTTTAGATGTAAAAACTCAGAGAATTGGAAGAAATATAAAGTGGCATGTAGAGGTTCAAAGAAAGCAATATATGATTAAAAAACTTTAGCTTTTAGTGATTTATACAATAGCTTAGATACCAAAGAAGGTGAAAGATGTATGTATAAGTTAGCTAACCAAAGAGATAGAAGAAGTAAAGATCTAGCTCAACTAAACTGTATTAAGGATGAAAATCATAAAGTGCTTTCCTTAGATAAGGATATTGAAAGTAGGTGGATGAGGTATTTTGATAAACTTTTCAATGAAGGATCTAAAAAATGATTGATTTTATATACCTTAAAACAAAAAAAAGAGAATTTTGTTTTTATCATCATATTAGTAAATCTGAAGTTCGAGATGCTTCAAAGAAAATTAAATGTGGAAAAATAGTAGGACCTGATTAGTGAAGATTTAGGAGATCAAGAAATTTCATAACTTACAAATCTTTTTAATCTTATTTTAAAGACTAAAAAGTTGTCAGATTAGTGGAGAAAGAGTTTGTTGATTCCTATATTTAAGAATAAAGGTGATGCACAAGAGTGTGCAAATTATAGAGGAATTAAGTTAATGTGTCACACATTAAAACTATAGGAGAGAGTAATTGAGCATAGGTTACGATGTCATAGAAAAGTTTTTCACAACCAATTTGGTTTCATGCCAGGTAGATCTACTATGGATGTTATACATTTGTTAAGAGGTTTGATGGAGAAGTATAGAGTAAGCAAGGAGGATCTACCTATAATATTTATTGATTTTGAGAAAGCTTATGATAAAGTTTGAAGAGTTGATCTTTAGAGAGTTCTAGAAAATAAAAGAGTTAATATTGGTTATATTCAAGTCATTAAGAATATGTAGACTAGAGCTATTACTTGTGTCTAAACACAAGAAGGTTTGATAAAATATTTTTTTATTTCAGTTGGATTACATCTAGGAACATCTTTAAGCCCTTATCTTTTTTACTTTACTAATGGATGTTCTTACTAGGCATTTATAGGAAGATGTATCTTGGTGTATGATTTTTCCTGATGACAATCTTCTTGTTGATAAGACTAGAGAGGGAGTCCAAGAGAAACTTGAATTATGGAGGTCAACCTTAGAGTCTAATGATTTTCATTTAAGTAGATCTAAGAATATATATGGAGTGCAATTTTAGTTGTAGAAGTTATAGTGGGAGTGTTGTGACATTAGGTAAATAAGTCATTAAAAAGAGTGAGAGATTCAGATATTTAGGCTATATTATTCAAAATTATGTTGAAATAGATGGAAATATTATTAGTAGAATTAAAGTTGGATGGTTAAAGTGGAGGAATGCATCTGACTTATTGTGTAATAGAGAAGTACCACCTAAACTTTAGTGAAAATTTTATAAGATGGTGGTAAGACCTATAATGATTTATGGTGCAAAATGTTAGCTAGTAAAAGGGAAGCATGAGACTAAGTAAAGTGTTGCAGAGATGAGGATGCTCAGGTGGATGAGTTGCTTTACTCTTAGAGATAAAATGTGAGATGAGTATGATCAAGAAAATGTTGGAGTAGCTCTAGTGGTAGATAAGATTAGAGAGAGTCACCTTAGATGGTTTGGTCACATAAAGCGTTTCGTCCAATGATCTAGTTAGGAGAGTAAATGCATTAGATTTACCTTATGTTAAGAAAGGTAGAGGTAGACCTAAAAGGCATGGTTAAGATGTTTAAATAATGACCTTAGTATACTTGAATTAAATGAAAATTTGACACATAATAGGACATAATGGAGATGAAGGATTCATGTAACCAACCCCACATAGTGGGATAAAGGCTTGTTGTTGTTGTGTGTATTATTAGGTTTTATTTATTTTATTTATTTTAGGTTTAAGTTTTATGGTTTAGGGTTTAGAGTTTATTATTTAGTTAGTTAGGTTAAGGTTTAGGTTTATTTGGGGTTTGGGTTTTGGGTTTTGGGTTTTGGGTTTAGGGTTTAAATTTTAGGGTTTAGGTTTTAGGATTTAGGGTTTTAGGGTTTAGGGTTTAGGGTTTAGAGTTTAGGCTTTTTAGGATTTAGTGTTTAGGGCTTAGGTTTAGGTCTAGGGTTCAAGTTTTAGTTTAGGGTTTAGGGTTTTTATTTTTTTTAATAGCGAATAAATTTAGATTCAACATTTCTTCTTTTCAATTTCATAAACCAAGTAACACACCAAGTTTTCTAAGACACAAGCGACGAGATAAATAAAAAGAGCATGCATAGCAAATCAAAACCTTGATAAATAGAACCATCTCTAAAGACACAATTTGATAAGCGTGTCGGATCCACCGTTCTTCAATTTCTAGTTCCCATCAGAAACCACGGCCTCTCGAGCGGGGATCATCATATCCTTGATCTCTCCCTCCACCACCACAACGGTTGTAACCTCGTCATTTCCTAGCATCCATAACCACTTGCTACAACCGCCTTCATATCTAGAAACACCTTTAGATCCCCCACCACCACTATGATAATCATCGCATCCACCTTCACCTCCACAACCAGATATAGATTGAGCCTGGTTGATAGTGATGTTCTTGCCATCAAGGTTCTGCGCATTCTTAGAGTTTAGGTTTATTTGGTTTTAGGGTTTATGCTTAATTTTTTAATTTATTTAGTTACTTTAGGTTTATGTTTAGGATTTGAGGTTTAGGGTTAGGGTTCAGGGTTTAGGGTTTAGGGTTTAGGGTTTAGGGTTTAGGTCTTTAGGGTTTATGCTTTTAGGGTTTAGTGTTTAGGGTTTAGTGTTTAAGCTTTAGGGTTTAGTGTTTTGAGGTTTAAACTTTAGTTTAAGTTTAGGCTTAGGGTTTTGATTAGTTTAGTTTAGGTTTAGAAATTAAAGTTTAAGTTTGTTTAAGTTTAGTTTAGGTTAGTTTAGGGTTTAGGGTTTTAGGGTTTAGGGTTTAGGGTTTATGGTTTAGGGTTTAGGGTTTAAGGTTAGGTTTTAGGGTTTAGGGTTTAGGGCTTAAGGTTTAGGGTTCAATGTTTTGAATTTAGGGTTTAGGGTTTAGGGTTTTTAGGATTAGTTTAGGGTTTAAGATTTAGGGTTTAGGGTTTAGGGTTTTTAGAGTTTAAGGTTTAGGGTTTAGGGTTTAGGGTTTGGGGTTTAGGTTTGTAGGTTTAGGTAAGTTTTAGGGTTTAGGGTGTAAGGTTTACCGATAGGTTTAGGTTTATTTACTTTATTTTATTTATTTCATTTATTTTTTATTTATTTTAGTTTATTTTATTTTTTTATTTAGGTATTTTTTCATTTAGTTTAGTTTATTTAATTTAAGTTTATCAATTTTAGTTTAGGTTTCTTCTTTTAGTTTATTTATTTTAGTTAAGATTTTTTTTAGTTTATTTTTATATTATTTATGTTTAACTTATATTATTTATTTTTAGGTTTAGGTTTAGATTTTTATTATATTTTTTTAGGTTTAAGTTTTAGGTTTTTATTTTAGATTTCTTTTTAGGTTTTATTTTTTTAGTTTTGGTTTAGTTTTATTTTTAGCTTATTTTAATTTATTTAGTTTAGGTTTAGGTTTAGGTTTATTTTATTTTATGTTTAAGTTTAGGTTTTATTTATTTTATTTTAGGTTTAGGTATATTTTATTTTTATTTTAGGATTATGTTTTTTTTTAGTTTAGGGTTTAGGTTTTATTTCTTATTTATTTTTAGGTTTTATATTTAGGATTATTTTTTAGGTTTAGGTTTTATATGGTTTGTATTTTATTTTATTTTAAGTTTTTTATTTTTAATTTAAGTTTAATTTTTATTTTATTTAGGTTCTAAATTTTATTAGTTTCATTTAGTTTTTTATTTATATTATTTTATTTTAGTTATTTTATTTGATTTTCTCTTTATGCTTAGGTTTAGGTTTAGTTTATGTTTGTATTTTATTTTATTTTGGTTTAGGTTTTTTATTTATTTTATTTTTAGGTTTTATTTAGTTTAGGTTTTGGTTTTTGGCTATTTAGGGTTTACCGTTTAGGTTTTTTTTTTAAGTTTAAGGTTTAGGGTTTAGGGTTTAAGGTTTAGGGTTTAAGGTTTAGGGTTTAGGTTTTAGGGTTTATGGTTTAGGGTTTCGAGTTTTAGGGTTTAAGGCTTAGGGTTTAGGGTTTAGGGTTTAGGGTTTAGGGTTTAGGTTTTAGGTTTAGGGCTTAGGTTTTAGTTTAGGGTTTTCGATTTTCAGTTATTTTTAACAGAGAACAAATTTAGATTCAACATTTCTTCTTTTTGATTTCATTAACCAAGCATCACACCAAGTTTTTAAAGACATAAGCGATGACATATATTAAAATTGAGCACACATAGAACAAATCAAAAACCTTAAATAACTAGAACTACTTGTGTAGTAAAGACACAATTCCATAGGAAGTAGATCGGTCATGTTCTTCAATTTCTCTAGTTCCCATCGAACCATGGCCTCAGTAGCGGATCCACCATCATATCCCGATCTCTCCACTGCTACTTTGATTCACCCTCCAGCCTAACCACCAGCTCGGACCACCTCCATATCCAGGTACCTTGGATCCCCACAACCATAGCGATAACCATCCTTCACATTTGCCTCAACCAGGATCTGAGCTTTGGGTTGATGTTCTGCCATCATCGTTCTTGCCCATTCTTAGGGTTTAGGTTTATTAGGTTTTAGGGTTTATGTTTATTTTTTAATTTATTTAATTACTTTATGCATTCATTTAGGGTTTAGGATTTAGGGTTTAAGGTTTAAGGTTAGAGTTTAGGATTTACAATTTAAGGTTTTTGGGATTACAATTTACGATTTAGGGTTTAGGATTTTATAGTTTATGCTTTTAGGGTTAGGGTTTAGGTTTAGGGTTTTTTAGGGTTGAGGGTTTACGGTTTAGGGTTTAGGGTTTATGGTTTAGGATTTAGGGTTTATTGATTTTATTTTTATTTTTAAATTAAGTAAACCGATAGGTTTAGGTTTATTTAGTTTATTTTTTTATTTATTTAAGTTTAATTTATATTTATTTTTATTTATGTTTATTTTTATTTTTATTTAGTTTAGCTTATTTATTTTAGGTTTATTTATCTTTAGTTAGGTTTTTTATTTTAATTTATTTGATAGTTCAATTTTATTTTCATTTTAATTTTTAGGTTTAGGTTTTATTTTAAATTTTTTTGGTTTAGGTATAGGTTTTTATTTTATTTTATTAGTTTTAGGTTTTAGGTTTTTAATTTAGGTTTATTTATCAATTTTATTTTTTAGTTTAGGTTTTGGTTAATTTTTAGGATATTTTATTTTATTTAGTTTAGGTTTAGGTTTAGGTTTAGTTTATTTTAGGTTTATGTTTTCTTTTATTTTTTTAATTTATTTTAGTTTAGGATTAGGTGTATTTTATTTTTATTTTAGGTTTAGGTTTTTTTTTGTTAGTTTAGGGTTTAGGTTTTGTTTTATTTATTTATTTTAGGTTTTATTTTTAGGAATATTTTTTAGGTTTAGGTTTTTATATAGTTTTTATTTTATTTTATTTTAGGTTTATTTTATTTTTATTCTAGGTTTATTTTATTTTTATTTTTGGTTTAGTTTTAATTATATTTAGGTTTTTCATTTTTTAGTTTAGTTTATATTTTATTTATATTATTTTTGTTTAGTTTTTTTATTTGATTTTCTTTTTTAGGTTTAGGTTTAGGTTTAGGTTTTAGTTTATGTTTTTATTTTATTTTATTTTATTATTTTTTTTTATTTAGGCATTTTATTTATTTTATTTTTAGGTTATATAAATTTGGGTTTAGTTTTTTATCTTTTTAGGGTTTAGAGTTTTTCTTTTGGGTTTAGAGTTTAGGATTTAGGTTTTATGGTTTAGGGTTTAGGGTTTATTGATTTTATTTTTATTTTTAAATTAAGTAAACTGATAGGTTTAAGTTTATTTAGTTTATTTTTTTATTTATTTAAGTTTAATTTATATTTATTTTTATTTATGTTTATTTTTATTTTTATTTAGTTTAGCTTATTTATTTTAGGTTTATTTATCTTTAGTTAGGTTTTTTATTTTAATTTATTTGATAGTTCAATTTTATTTTTATTTTTATTTTTAGGTTTAGGTTTTATTTTAAATTTTTGTGGTTTAGGTATAGGTTTTTATTTTATTTTATTAGTTTTAGGTTTTAGGTTTTTAATTTAGGTTTATTTATCAGTTTTATTTTTTAGTTTAGGTTTTGGTTAATTTTTAGGATATTTTATTTTATTTTGTTTAGGTTTAGGTTTAGTTTTAGTTTATTCTAGGTTTATGTTTTATTTTATTTTTTTAATTTATTTTAGTTTAGGATTAGGTGTATTTTATTTTTATTTTAGGTTTAGGTTTTTTTTGTTAGTTTAGGGTTTAGGTTTTTTATTATTTTAGGTTTTCTTTTAGGATTATCGTTTAGGTTTAGGTTTTTATATAATTTTTATTTTATTTTATCTTAGGTTTATTTTATTATTATTTAGGTTTATTTTATTTTATTTTGGTTTAGTTTTAATTATATTTAGGTTTTCCTTTTTTAGTTTAGTTTATATTTTATTTATATTATTTTGTTTAGTTTTTTATTTGATTTTCTTTTAGGTTTAGGTTTAGGTTTAGGTTTAGGTTTTAGTTTATGTTTTTATTTTATTTTATTTTATTATTTTTTTCATTTAGGTATTTTATTTATTTTATTTTTAGGTTCTATAAGTTTGGGTTTAGGTTTTTAGCTTTTTAGGGTTTATTTTCTTTTGGGTTTAGGTTTAGGATTTAGGTTTTTTATGGTTTAGGGTTTAGGGTTTATTGATTTTATTTTTTTATTTTTAAATTAGTTTAGGTTTAGGTTTATTTAGTTTATTTTTTATTTATTTAAGTTTAATTTATATTTATTTTATTTATGTTTATTTTATTTTTTAGTTTAATTATTTATTTTAGGTTTATTTATCTTTAGTTAGGTTTTTTTTTTAATTTATTTGATAGTTCAATTTTATTTTTATTTTTATTTTTAGGTTTCGGTTTTATTTTAAATTTTTGTGGTTTAGGTATAGGTTTTTATTTTCTTTTATTAGTTTTAGCTTTTAGGTTTTTAATTTAGGTTTATTTATCAGTTTTATTTTTTAGTTTAGGTTTTGGTTAATTTTTAGGATATTTTATTTTATTTTGTTTAGGTTTAGGTTTAGTTTTAGTTTATTTTAGGTTTATGTTTTATTTTATTTTTTTAATTTATTTTAGTTTATTTATTTTATTTTTATTTTTGGTTTAGGTTTTTGTTAGTTTAGGTTTTAGGTTTGTTTTATTTAGGTTTAGGTTTTTTTTTAGGTTTAGGTTTATAGTTTAGGTTTATTTTATTAGGGTTTATTTAGTTTAGTTTAATTTAGTTTATATTATTTAGGTTTTAGGGTTTAGGTTTAGTTTAGGTTTTTTAGGTTTAGGGTTTAGGTTTAGGTTTGTTTAGGGTTTTGCTATTTTTTTATGGGTTTGATTTGTTTTATTTTTAGATTTTTAAGTAAATTTTTAGGAGGACATAGATAAAAATTAGCATGCATAGAGCAAATCTTATTAGAACCATCTATAAAGACACAATTCCATAGCGACATATCAGATCAGTTCTTATTTCTCTGGTTTATCTCAAGTAGTGGGATTCATATCCTCGATCTCTCTCTTCACCACCATAGTTTAGCCTTTTCCTCCCACCTATCCACCACCTCCATATACTTCCATCTAGATCCCCACCACCATGATTTTATGCCTTCTCCTCCACTCCTAGATAGCCTACTTAATGGTGATGTTCTTATAGGCTATTCTTAGTTAGTTTAGGTTTAAATTTATTAGGTTTTAAGGTTTAGGTTTATTTTTTAATTTATTTAGTTACTTTAGGTTTAGATTTAAGGTTTGAAGTTTAGGATTTAGGGTTTAGAGTTTAGGGATAGGGTGCACGGTTTAAGGTTTAGGGTTTAGGGTTTAGTGTTTAAGGTTTACGGTTTAGGGTTTTAGGGTTTATGCTTTTAGGATTAGTCTTTAGGGTTTAGGGTTTATGGGTTTTTAGGGTTGTAGGCTTAGAGTTTAGGGTTTAGGATTAGGGTTTATGTTGTTTTTTAAAAAAAATTTAAATAAACTGGTAGGTTTAGGTTTATTTTATTTATTTTTTATTTATTTGACTTTATTTTATCTTTTATTTCTATTAAGGTTTATTTTTATATTTATTTCGTTTAGTTTATTTATTTTAAGTTTAGTTATTTTAGTTTATGTTTTATATTTTAGTTTATTTTTAAGTTTAGGTTTATTTTTTAGTTGCCTTTTATTATTTTTTTATTTTTTAAGTTTAGGTTTTATTTTTTATGTTTAGGTTTAGGTTTAGTTTTTTTTTATTTTTTTAATGTTTCAGGTTATTATTTTAGGTTTATTTATAAATTATATTTTTTTAGTTTAGGTTTTATTTTTAGTTTACTTTATTTTATTTAGTTTAGGTTTTGGTTTGGTTTAGTTTATTTTAGGTTTAGGTTTAGGTTTTATTTATTTTAGTTTAGTTTATTTTAGTTTAGGTTTTAGTTTATTTTAATTTGTTTATTTTATTATTATTTTAGGTTTAGGTTTTTTTTTTATTTTAGGTTTTAAACTTTATTTTAATTTATTTTTAGGTTTATTTGTTAGGTTTTTATTTTTATTTAGTTTTTTACACTATTTTATTTTTATTTTATGTTTAGTTTTTATTTAATTTATTTTTATTCTTTATTTTATTTTATTTTTTTAGTTTAGTTTAGGTTATAATTTATTTTATTTTGCATTATTTTTATTAGTTTATTTTATATTATTTTTAAGTTTAAGTTTAGGTTTTAGTTTAGGTTTTTATTTTATGTTATTTTTTTATTTTATTTAGGTTTAGGTTTTTTTATATATTTTATTTTAGGTTTTATTTAGTTTAGGTTTTTAAGTTTGTAGGTTTTAGGGTATATAGTTTAGTGTTTTAGCGTTTAGGGTTTTAGAGTTTAGGGTTTAGGGTTAAGGGTTAGAGTTAAGGGTTTAGGGTTTAGGGTTTAGGATTTAGGATTTAGGGTTTTTGGGTTTATGCTTTTAGGGTTTAGTATTTAGGGTTTATGGTTTATTGTTTAGGGTTTTTTAAGGTTTAGAGTTTTAGGTTTAATGTTTAAGGTTTAGGGTTTAGGGTTTAGGATTTAGGGTGTAGGGGTTTAGGGTTTAGAAATTAAGATTTTTTTTAAAAAAATTAAGTAAACTGGTAGGTTTAGGTTTATTTAGTTTATTTTTTATTTATTTTATTTTATTTTAGTTTTTATTTTTACTTAGGTTTATTTTTATAATTTTATTTAATTTATTTTATTTATTTTAGTTTATGTTTTTTTTATTTTGGTTTAGGTTATTATTTTATTTTATTTTTAGGTTTTATTTAGTTTAGGTTAAGGTTTTTAGCTTTTTAGGGTTTAGGGTTTAGGGTTTAGGATTAGTTTAGGGTTTAAGGTTTGGGGTTTATGGTTTATGGTTTATGGTATTTTAGGTTTGTTGTTTTGGGTCAGTTTTATAGTTTAGGGTTTAGGATTTAGGGTTTTGGGTTTAGGGTGCCTAAAATAGCTCAAACCTGCAACACCAAGGAAGGTTTTCTAGTTGTAAAGGATAACTCGAGGAGGGTGACAATCCAACAGCAGATGTAGCTCACCATACTTGTGATATCTAGTAGTGCAGCCCATCCAAGTCTTCCTCCAATCGCTGCTACCACCTCTTCTACTAGCTCCACTTCTACCAGCAAGAGCATTATATTTGCAAATAAGGGAACTAAATTCTTTTGCTTATTTTACTTGATCTATCATGTACCTCTGCCCAAAAGGAAATTAATGATGAAAGCTGATTCTACTTATATATTGTCTACTTTTGGTGCTCTTGATTTTATTCCTATTGAAAGGCCTCCGAGTATAAATAAAAATAATACCTCTAGTAGTTCCTAATCTTTCTTTTCTAATTTAGAGTTGGACTATCCTTCTCTGAGTCAATCAGGTTCACCTCTTGAGATTTACTTGGAGTGAACTGACTCTCAAGATCCCACGGGAGAAGCTGTAGGTATGCTCCGATGAGATGGTAGAACTTTTCATAAGCTTATCATTCCAAGAAGTCACTGAAGTCAACCTACGAAGTGGCAAAGTTCTACCTCCTAGGGTAGCACCCAGGATAAGGGTTCATTGGTTCAAGAGATAGCCCCTCCATAGGATGCTCCACCGATGGATATGCTTATGGAGGACCAAACCAAAGTCGACATAAATGTCCTAGCTCACCTAGAAAGTTTGCTAAGTTAAGCATATATGATGCCCTTGTCTTATCCAAAGAAATGAGGGAATCTTTAATCAAGGCCTTACTTGATCTAGGATATGCTTATCTCATGACACTACTAAAGAGGAGGCTTGCCAAAGGACATCTTAGAAGTTACATTCAATGATGAAGACTTACTCCTAGGGATGATTGTACACAACCACCTCTTTACATTCCAGTGGATGTTGGCAGATATAGGCTATCCATGGTTCTGGTTGACCCATGTGTATCAATTAACATTATGAGTCTAAAAACCCTTTCCTACTTAAGAATCGACATCTCCAAACTCTAAAAGGAAAGGATGATGTTTAGAGGATTCAATGAACAAGGAGAGAGGGCCTTGTGGCATTTAATTTTGGATGTAGGGGGGAGGGGACACCATGTAGATTAGGGGATACTTTTGAGGTGATGACAACATTGAGGTATGATGTACTATCTCAAAAGATAGAGGAATCACCCTATAATGGACCTAATCACGAAATAAGGACTCCTAAGGCATGATAGATCTTTGAATGTACCAAAGATTTTTCCCCTACTTCACATGGATGAATAAAGTAGGGTTTATATTAAGCCTCCATAGTTAGTCGCATCTTAAGAAATAAAATTTCCTAAGAATACTCTTGATTAAAGTTGACATTTATCATCTCCAAAGATTTCTAGGTTAGACTATTAAAGGATTGGTTATATTTGGTAAATCAATTGGGAAAGTTCAAGGAGAAGACTTATTTTTGGAGTCTAAATGAAGTAAGTAAGAAATGCTCATGATACTAGGAAGCCTAGTGATCATTTCAATCTATCCTATGATTTGGCTTTATAATTTTGAAGTTGAAGAGATTTATATGTTTTGAGTTGAAATTTAATTATATTATTAGGGCTAATAATCCACCAACACAAGGTTTTGGGAATGCCTAATAGGTGAGGATTTATGCTCTATCTTGAAGGAAATAGCTACCTCAAATCCTAAATCTAGAGAGCTTTAGTACAAGCTAAAGCACAACCTAAATCTAAGCGACAGGTGGACATATGGGTTTACCTCCATATGAGAGAATAAATTGTCCAACTTCTAGACTTATAACTGCCTGGAGTGGCCGCCAGCTAACTCCTCCTATGATTTTAAAACCATGTAGTCTGGTCTTATGAATTGTAAGATAGTTAGGATAGTTATTTAATTAGAAAGAGACTAAAGTCCTAAACACACTCCCTACATTTATGTAGGAAAAGTAAATCTAAGCACTAAAAGTGGAGGTTAGCTAAATATAGATATAATCCCAAGCAATTGTATTTATAATTTGGACTTATCACCTTACACATGGGTAACTAAGCCCACCTGCCCTAACTTGGATTATGCATAAGGATTTAAGAAACTAGCAAAAAGAGCATTCAATTTTATTTTTAATCATCCCTTAAGCATAATCCCTATAGAAACATCATTAGCTAATATTGGCCTATCATCCGCCTACAAAAGCATACTAACATCCAATCTAAAATAATGCATCATAAAACAAATCATACATCACATCGTACACCATCCTAACTTAGAGTTAAAAGTGGTGACTTAATTCTAATGTGTGTATTAAGGCTTGTGTGGTAAGTCTTGTAAGGCAATAGTGTTGTATTTTCTATGTGAAGAAGGATTCAATTTAACATGAAAGGTTGATTTCACATAAAGTAGTTTAATTGATTTGAGAATTTTAATTTGTGTTTTCTTTTATTACATTTTATTACACTTAGTAACTAAGTGTTATAAAGAGAGGAAAAGAGGATTGCCCTATTTCATCCCTACCTTGAGTCACTCTCTAAAGTATATTAATTTGATTTAGTTCTCTTTAGTGAATGGCCTATTAAATGATTTAATTAATCTAAAGTTAAGGTTCACTTTAAATAATCCTATTCAAAATGAAAGGCATCTTAAGATTAATTGAATTGAATTATTACCACATGACATATATTAAATAATTCCTTTCCATCACATGTAAAATGCAGATGATTTAATACTAAGTGTATCTATACATGCAACATAGTTTAACACAGTTAAAAGATGAATGTATGTGTATGAATTTATATTTTTTTTGATGAATTATTTAAACATATTAATTTAAAACTTTATCCAAATTCTTATACAAAAATGACATAAGAATGAAATTAGATAGGCATGTGCCATTGTTAAACCAGGGAAGTGAGGTAATGAAATGACCTCCTTGGAGCTAGCTAAAGCCTCGTATTCTCAGGATGTCCAGACTATATACTCATTTACATTCAAACATATGTAAATTCGTATACATGAACATTGGTAGTAAGCTTTAATTCATAGGTCTAATTTATTCAACCACTTAGTTAATTATGAATGCATGCAATTTTAATGTAAAATGGTATTTTCATTCACTAATCAAATATACATATACATGAAAAATGATATAGCCAAGTATGCATCGTTATTAACTAGAGAAGTGAGGAAATCAAATGACCTCCTTAGGGCTAACAAAAGCCTCGTGTTCCTAGTATGTCCGACTATACTTGCTTCTTTGGACACACATGGATGTATACATAAATGAGGGAAAGAAAACCATGCAAAGATTGTATATTTTTATTTAATTGAATCATTTATATATATTAATTAAATTTCTACCAAAATTCTAATGTTAAAATACATAAGAATGAAATCAAATGGGTACATGTCGTTGTTGAACTAGGGAAGTGAGGTAATCAAATGACCTCCTTGGTGCTAGCTAAAACCTTGTGTTCCCGAGATGTCCAAACTATATACCCATTACCATTCAATATTATATAAATCAACACATAAAAAGAGGAAAGAGAACTCAACATTCATAAACATTATGTGATTCATTCAACCAAACTAGTTGTTAAGCATGTGATTCATTCAAATATAAGCATATGATTCATTCAACCAAACTAGTTCTAAGGACAATCAAATCAAATAAATTATTTAAAGCAAACCAAAGCTTCATTAATTAAGTTTTGATTTGATTTAATTTAAAGAGGAGAATAGAAATCATCATTTGATGTTTTAAACCCATTACCACATTAGTGATATTATTTAATTTAAAGAAATGTAATTATGTTGATTTTATGGGTTACTTAAGTTGAAACTTTAATTATATGAATTAATTATGCTTACCTATGTCACCTTAAAGTAATTAACAAAATTATTATGAGCCAACATGATATGCATGGAAAATAAACTTGCAATGATCTTAGGAAATAAAAGGGGCTAAATGCAATTGGTTCATGATTAATAATTAATTAGATTAAGGGACTTAATTAATTACTCTTATGGTTTTCCCACACATGTGGACTAACCATAATTTCATTAAACTCTTTTAGGTTATTAAACACCTAAAGAACTACCCCATGCTTTAATTAATTGAGGTATGATGTGATTATGATTTCAATTTGATTAAGTGATTTAACTAATTAATTAAATATTTATTAATTCTATTTTAAAAAAGGAAGAAATGATCTTAGGGAAAGGGGTTCGAACCCTATTCCTTAGTTGACTTACTGTTGAATAATGATTAATAGACTTAATTAACTAATTTGTTACCGTTTATGGCATTAATTAATCATTAACTAACTTAAAAGAGTAGTTAAGGTTTAATTAGTCAATTTTCCTAATTAAGTGAGAAATAAATCCTAAGAAAATCATGGGAGGTAGAGGTCATCCCATTAAATTAACCAACAAAATTTGGGATTAATTGCTCAAGTAATTAAGGAGTAAATAAGTTAATTAATTTTATAATTAAACTTTAATTAAACCTTAATTACTATTCAAAATTACTTAAGATTATTTTTAATTAATTCTCCTTTGAAATAGCTTTAAAATGAGTATTTATTTTTATTTTTCTTATTTCTTTATGACTTTTTATGATTTTTAAAAGTTTTAGCAATTAAAAATGATTAATTAAGCATATTTAAAGCCTAATCCTGTTGGCCCCATGTAGCTTGAGCTGACGCACTTTCCATTACCATGATTTGCTACTTAAAACTTATCCTACGTAGCGCCTATGTGGTGACGGCATACGCGCTTTCTCATCCATCATCCAATCTAAGATCGAATAGATAAGATTAATTCCATAACTTAATAAAATAAAATCAGATTGATCTTGCGGATCTAAACACGACTGTCCATTTCGATCATGTGGAATTGACAATGCATAAACTAACATCATGCGAGTGAAGGAGAATGAATTTTATCTATCATTTCTCACTTGAACTGAGCTTACTCGAGCTCAGATCAACTCCAAAAGGATCCCATACCTTCATGCCATCAATCATAGGGGATCCAATAGTCAAGATAACATAAGATGCAAGCTTTTTTTGAAAAGCTCCAACCCATTTTCCCCTAAGGATCTATTTTGGAAGCATACCTCGTCAGAGCTCAATATCGGTGGCTCGAATGATTATTGAAGATTTATCTAGTGGAGATTAAGCCCTATTGAGCAGTAATTACATCAATTCCTTGATGTTCACTCATAAAGCCATGATGCAATGATTTGGAGATCTGTTTTGATCAAAGTCCCACCTCCGGTGCTTGGGAAGCTTGGGAGATGACTTGTTCTTGCTCGATGAGTCATACGGAAGGTGCATGCAAAGTCAATTTGAGTTTGATGGAGAAATGGTGAAGTTAGGTTGGAAATGGGAGTGTCCTATTTTTGGACGGATGACAATGGTATTTTCTGATTGAGGAACTAGCTTGGGAGCTTAGGGAATGTCTATAACGGCTCATCTTAGGTAGTTATGGGTATGAGGAATAATTTTTGTGTGTGTTTGAGTGGAAACAAGGGGGTGTATACCCCCCTTCATCTTGATTGGATGGTGGGATCAGGTTTGGCTTCTAGTGGCTATCTGGCCAACTCAGCTAGTCATGGGTGGCAGGGAGGAGGTGAGTTGGCTCACCCTGGTTGGTTGAAGGTGTGGAGGTGGTTTCCAAGGAGGAATCATGGGAGTCCTATGGGTTTCAAATGCTCCAATGGGGAGGGTGAGGTGATTTCACATCCCATGGGTCATGCACCCAACCCCAATTAGGTTGGGCGTGTCCCAGGTGCCTAGTGGACCATTGGGAGAGTACCAAGTGGCCAAAGAATGGAAATGACCACTTACATGGGTGATTTCTCTCATGTGATGCCTTTAACCTAAAGGTAAAATGATCATTTGGCATTGATTTGATTTGGACATTTGAAATGAGCCAAAAGTGGCTTAGCCCAAATTCAAGTCAATTGGAGTCAATTTGGTTAGTTTTGCTCAATTTGACTCAAATGGTTAGGTTGAGTTGAATAATTGGTTAAATTTGGTCAAACCAAGGGTTGATTCAAGTTCATATGATCATTTGGGATATTTTGGTTCAATTGGTTTGGTTTAGTTTGGCTTAGATTTGATTTTGGCTCATTTGAATTCATTTGGGTCGAATGGGTTAAGTTAACCAATTTAACCAAATTAGCTTGGGTTTGGTGTTGGTTTTGGTTTAGTTAACCAATTGAAGATGATTGTAGGCTTTGGTTTCAATTAATTTGGATTTTTGATTTAGAGCAACTTGGACCATTAGTCAATTCGGGCTAAGTGGCTCAATAGGGTTCAACTGGGTCAAATCATGGCTTTTGTCAAATTCAACAATCAATTTGGAATGAACTTGAGCCATTGATTACAAATAATTTGGCTTATATTTTGATTTGACCCAATTTGGTTTTTAAAGTCAATTTGGGTCAAAACTTGATTTGGTTTGACTCAATTGAAGGTCAAGTCATATTCAAATATTGATTTTGATTTGGTATGAATCATTGGTTTCAAGTTTTGGATTCTTAGGTTGCAATTTGGCTAGTTTGGGTTCATATGTGTTAAGGGTTTGACTTGTCAAATGACCAAGTTGACTTGGTTTGACCCATATGAAAATTGATCAACCTAGGTGATCAATAATAATGATTTGATTTTGATGGGCTTGGTTCAATCCAATTTGGGTAGGATTAGAACTTAGCTTAAATAGGTCAAATTGGTGACTTTGGGTCAAGTGGAACAATTGGGTTTAGTTGGCTTAATTTTGGGTTGAGTTTGATTTAGTTAAGTTTATATATGGATTTGGGATTGGTATATAAATTCAATTGCAATTGGTTTCAAATGGGTTTTGGTTCATTTGAATTTCAAGTCAAAAAGGGTTGGGTTTGACTTGGTTTTTGTTTGATGATTGTAGATTTCATTTATATTTATGAATATAATTGAAGGTATGATTGATTCATGAGAAAATCAATTGAATTTGGGTTTTGGAATGAAGGAATTTGGCTATGTTTATAGTCATGTCATGGTTTGGATATTGATTTGGCTTGATTTAGTTTTAATAATTTAAATGTATATTTCATTTAAATTTGGAAATATGATTAAAATTATGATTGATTTGTGAGAACATCAATTAAGTTTTACTTGATTTGGATTAATATTTAGCTAAGTCCATCAGATATGTCATATGGCTTAGGAAGGGTTTTGATTTAATTTGATTTAGTTTGATTTAGTTTTGATCATTTGAATGTAAATTTGATTTATATTTAGAAGATGATTGAAGATATAAATTGATAAGAAAATCAATTGATTTTGTATTGATTTGGATTAAAATTTTGGTAAGTCCATGGGATAGATCATATGGCTTAAGAAGGGTTTCAAGTTTGGATTTGATCATGGGCTTCAATCATTTGGTTTTGGAATTTGGGTTTGAATCTGGATTCGAATTTGATGTTTGAATTGGACTTGAGGTTTGGTTTGAGAAGGTGCACATGGATTGGATTTGGATTGTAAGGTAGGTTGATTATCTTAATCCTTAAGGCATAACCTAATCCTATGGTTAACCCTTCTAAGTTTTAAGGCTTAGGTTAGATATTTCCCTAATTTTTAGAAGTGTCTTATGACTAGAAAAGCCTCAATGTATAAAAGACTCCTAAGTCTAAGATGGAAATATTGAATCTACACTCTAAAAGTGAGGTCAACAGGCCTTTGGCTCCATAGTGTTTCCCTTGGAGATAGATGTTTGGAAGACCGAAGCCACGTTTAACATTATAGACTCGGATACATCATCCAACGCTTTTCTTGGGAGACCATGGATACATAAGAACAACATAGTTTCATTCTCTCTACATCAGTGTATGAAGTTTGTGAGAGGTGGGATCATCTATTGTGTGAAAAGAGATCTCAAGCCATTTATAGTTTAGAGGTCAAGATATAATGAGGATGTGTTACTACCTCCCTCAAAACCAACAAGTCTATTCTCACAAACTTGGCCAAAATTTAAAAACAAAAGAAAAAGAAAAAGAAAAAGAAAAGAAAAAAGAAAATGAAAAAGAAAATAAAAGGGAGCAGAAATAGACTTGGAGGAGGAAGTGGAGCCTGACATTAGATTCAACCCATAGTTCATTACTCCATTCAAACATATGGGCAGGATGACCTGACCTCCACTAAGAAGAGGAAGAGGTAGTTTAGAGGCAGTCCTAGGGGTGGAAAACCTCCTTATTGGCCAGCCAATAGAAGATATATCCCAACTACTAGGATAAAACCTTCTATCCATATAGACTTAGAATCTAGTTTATAAGATGAGTCTTATATTGTTAGCACACTAACTAGCTCTTCTTAGCAGTAGATTCCTTTTGAGGTGACACTTGAGCCAGATAGTGATGAAGACCGGGCTCCAAAGCAAAGCAAAATTATATCCAAGTCAATATGTGAAACGGTTAGGCATTGGTTGGGAACCTTAGCTATAACCCCACTTTTCTCTAAAAAACCTGAGGGTTTGGTAGTTAAGGAAGCCCCTAAGTCAACCATAGGTGTGAAGACTCAGAGGTTCTTTTTGGGAGCATCATCCTCAAGTCAAGAAGTTTATGTAGAAATAGAGGATGATTCATATAAAGATTTAATAGAATTACCTTTTGATTACTTGTCTTTGTTCATAATTTAGCAAGGAAAGGGTTAATCCCACATACTTGGTCAAAGCATAGGTCAAACTACTTTGAAAGAATATGGAGGAACAAATGCAAAAGCACTCAACTAAGATCGAGACTATAATTATGTACAGTGGGTCCAGTTAATGATGATGATTACTACTTAGTCATCACAAATCATTTGGAATCTAATAAGTTCTTTTCAAATTACATTAACTTGTATGAGGAGTTATGCTTAGAAATATCAGAAAATCTAAATGATTTTGAAATCAAAGATGCACCGCTAGAGTTCAAAGAAGAGATCAATTTAGGAACTGAAGAAGATCCATGCCCGACATACATTAGTTCTTAATTAAATGAAATTGAAACCAATGACTTAGTTAAGATATTGATTTAGTTTAAGAATAGCATTGCATGGAGTTATGAAGAGATGTCTGGATTGGCTCCTGATGTAGTTGTCCACAAATTAGCAATAGAGCCTAATACTAACACTATCAAGCAAGCTCCTAGATACATGTGATTAGACATAGAACAAAATGTCATTTATGAAGTCAAGAAACTGATCGATGTTGGCTTCATCCGAAGAAAAACCCCACCTAGCCAAAGATCATCCCGTTAAGAAAAGAATGGCCAAATTCACATATGTGTCAATTTTATGGATTTAAATAAGGCATGTCCAAAAGACGAATTTCCACTACCAATCCCAGAGCTAATGGTGGACATTGCCTCATCTCATGTAGTGTTCTCTTTCATGGATGGCTCATCTAGATATAACTAAATAAAGATGGCCCATGAGGATGGAAGAAGTAGAATCTATTATTATAGGGTCATACCTTTCAGCCTTAAATTTCGATGTTACATAACATTGTGCAATAACTCGAATCTTTGACAAACTCATGCATCACCAAGTCAAGTGCTATGTTGATGATCTCGTAGTCAAAAATTGAGAAAAAGAAGTCAGCTATTAGATTCGGAGAAGATCAAGGCGATATTAGAATTGCCACCCCCTAAAAGTTAAACTCAACTTAGATCATTACAAGGATGGTTAGCATATCTATGATGCTTTCTATCCAATTAAAGAAGTCGCTATTCTCACTTGTTAAAAAGAATGTCAAGTTCAAGTGAGATGACAAGTGTGAGCATGCCTTCGAAGATATCAAGCAATACCTAATGATGTCACTGATTCTAGCATCCCTTATCTCGGGAAAACCACTCATACTTTACACTACTATGTTAGATGACTCCCTTAGTGCTTTGTTGACCCAAGTCAATGATGAAGGCAAAGAAAAGACACTCTATTACCTCAGCCGTCATCTAATCCCTACTGAGGCTAATTATCCATCCATTGAGAAGCATTTTCTAAGTTTACTCTTTGCAACCCAAAAGCTACAATACTATATGCTTTCGCATAAGGTGAACTTAATCTCTAAGATAAATCCATTATAGTATATCATGACATGTTTGATGTTTTCTGGATAATTGGCTTGATGATTGATGATCCTCTTGTAGTTTGACATTACCTTCTTACCTCACTTTATGAAGAAAGGACAACTTCTTGTAGATTTTTTAGCAACAAACCCACTTCCTACTAACTTTTGGCTTAGTGATGATCTCCCCGATAAACAAGTCATGAACTTAAGGGATACTAGTATTCACCATTGGGAGATGTACTTTGATGGTGTAGCTTCCTCTTAAAGAGGAGAAGAACCACAATCTACTATTTCAGGAATGATAAGGGTAAGAATAGTTTTCTTAACTCCGGATCGTGATGTGATGAGATTCTCATATCATCTATCCAATCTTCGCACCAACAATGAAGCTGAATATAAGGCTCTGATTGCTGATATGGAGTTATCTGTTACTCTAAGCATCCAAAACATCAACATCTTCAGGGATTCTTAGCTAGTTATCAACTAAATTGCTGGGTTCTACAAGTTTATAAAGCCTAAGTTACGTCACTACAATAAGTACACCATAGAGTTGTTGTCCCAAATCCAGAGGTTGCTAGTTATAAGATTCCTTAAGGAGAGAATGCTGTAGCATATGCCAAGGAGTTGGCATGTCCGGAAGATGAGTCCATATCAAAAAGGTCCAAAATAGACTAGTGTTATCTCTTATTGATATTGAACTCATCAAAAAAATACTCTATTGATGGGGAGGTTGCCATTTCCAAGAAGGATGAGGAGTTAGATTTGAGTTAATCATTCATGAATTACTTAAATAAAGGCAAACTACCTCAAGAGAAGTCTTAAGCCCATCAGATGAAGTAGAGAGCACTTTCCTATGCTCTTGTTGATGGTGTCTTATTTCGACAGTCTTTCGAAATTATGTGGTTACATTGTTTAGACAAGCAAGCTAAGATCATGAGGTATACCAGGGATTATGTGGAGCCAACCAATCCGTTCAAAAATTAAAGCCAAGATCAAGAGACTAGATACTACCATCGATGATTAAATATTACATGGATACGGTTATATAAATGCCACCAATGTCAAATAAATGATGTGGTCCACCAACCATCCAACATTCTACATTTTACACACATCATGGCCATTCGAGTGGTATCGACATGGGTCTGATTGATCCTCCTACTTCCAAGGGTCATTGGTTCATCTTAGTTGCTACTAACTACTTTTCCAAATGGATGAAAATGATTCCACTTAGAGAGGTCACAACTCATCACGTGCTCTAGTTTTGTAGGAACCATATCGTATATAGGTTTGGAGTGCCTCGACGAATTATATTTGATAATGGTACTGCATTCAAGAGCACCGAGATCAACAACTTTGCCCGGAGACATAACATAGATTGGAAATATTCTACCATCAACTACCTGAGGGCAAACCGCTTAGCTGAAGCCTTCAATAAAACTCTCATCTAAATACTTAAAAAGACACTCGACAATAATAAGTGACAGTGCAATGAGCAGTTAGTTCAAGCCTTATGGGCCTACCGCACCATATATAGAACTCCAACTCAGTCTACTCCTTTCTCCTAAGTGTATGGGTCCAAATCTATTCTACCATTAGAAGTCCAACTCCCATAACTAAGGATAGCTATGGGTAGCAAGATCATAATAAAAGCAGAATGCCAAGTTATGGTTAGAAGATCTCAAAGGAGAAGAGAAGCTACTGCATGCTAAAACCTTGAGTTGTACAAAGTTAAATGATTCAAGCTCACTTTGTTCTAGAGCTTTTCAAGTAAGAGATATTTTAGTTTTAAGGAGACTAATTGTTTCCCGTCGTAAGATGGGAGGCAAGTTTGAACCCACTTGGGATGGCCCTTTTGCAATAGAGAAGGCATACCAAGGAAGATCTTATCAACTTATTAATCATGAGGGAGAGTTCCCAATGCTTCTAACCATTGGGCTCTACTTAAAGAAATATTATAATTCATGTTTGAAAATAATTATCATCAATGAAAATACCATTTCAAATTCAATGTCTTCCATATTGAAAGTATTCTTATTTTTGAATCCACCATGATGTGTTTAGGGTAGGTGTAAGAAACCATAGTGGCATCCTATCCTTCATCGACACAAAACAAATACAAACTACATAAAAACATATAAAATAAACACATATCTTTTGTGTCAGGCTACTCTGAGTTGAGATAACGCTCAAGTGGCACTCACTCAGGTAGCCCTAGTCGGTCGACGTTACCCTACTTTTGTCACCCTAGTGGTCTTCTTCTTTGGAGGATGTAATTTGCTACATTTTCCTTCTTATTTTATATTGCACATCGAAGTTTATTAGTTTGGTAGGCCTTATTGCAAGGCCGGTAAGCTACCTCATGTTGCCTTTGTTTAAGAAGATGTGAGTATGTTATGCTTTCTTCTTAGATTAGCCTTTGTGCAATGACTAGGTTAAGTATATTTGAGGTTTAGGATAAGTCTTCTAGCGGCTCCTTCCCTCATGACTGCTTCAAGTTTGTCTCTAGTGCTTCCTCGAGACTTCATGCTTATTAGTCGTACTAGGTCAGATAGTATTTATCCCGTCGATGATAGACTATCTCGATGATGAGTTCCACTTGGAAAATTGTAAGCAAGCACACTTTCTTTCTAGATTGATCATTGGACATTGATGGGCATGTTAGGTTATTTGGTTCTCACTATGCTGATAGATACACCACTCATGTTGACTGATACGCCTTAGGTTGGTTGGTTCTTGCACCTTAGGATACACCACTCATGGAAGATGTAACTCTGTTAGGCTTTCTCCTTAAGTTGGCCACCATACACCTATAAGCTTTCTTTTCTAGGGTTCAAGATAATGCCCTAGCAAAGACCTCCCTGTGGCACTATTTTGGATCACATCCTTATGCGTTCCCATTTAGACACTACTTTACTATCGATTGGATAGTTCCCTTTGACAAGAACTATATGTGGTTGGAGAATCCATCCTATGGTTGTGTAGATTCTGCCATGGTCTAGTAAATTTGAGATAGGTCAAGGTCGACATAGCTCTTTCTCAGTGTGGTCCCTCACACACCAATAGGGTCCACACAAACATATAATCAAAATATATATTCACTTATGGATTAGGAGGACACCACCAGCAGTACTTTTTCTTAAGAAGACATCCTATGTTTAGGGCAATGTCAGCAAATCTCCCTATAGGAATTGCCTAACTACTCTTGAGTTGATATAAGTCCTCAGCGGCATTCACTTTATAGTCACCCCTAAGTCAGATTTGATTTGTTATGCTACCAATAGGTCACCCTAGTGGTTTTTCCTTCCTTTAAAAGATGTAAATCTACTACACCTTCTTTCTAGCATAGTCATTGCACACCGAAAGGCAACCCCTTAGATTGGCTAGCTCTACCCCATAGCCAGTAGACAATCCCTTTGAATTTTTAAATTTGAGATAGGACAAGTCCGATATTACCCTTTCTTAGTAGGTCCATCACACACTGACATGGTCCATAAATTAAATCTTTTAAATTTGACCAAGATCACATCCCAGTGGATATGCCCTCAATTCAAAATCAAACTGAACCAAACAAACCATTTCAAATAACATGAAATTATGCTAAAATTCTTCCAGACTACTTTGAGTTGACATAAGTCCCCAACGACATTCACTTAGTAGTCGCCCTAAGTCAGGTTCACTTTTTTGTGCATCCAATAGGTCACCCCAATAGTTGTTCCTCGCTTTGGAAGATGTAAGTCTGCTACACCTTCTTCCTAGCACAGTCGTTTCACACTGAAAGGTAACCCTTTAGGTTGGCTAGCTCTACCCCATAGCCGGTAGACTATGCATTTGGATTTGTAAACTTAAGGCAGGTGAAAGCTGATATAGCTTTTTCTCAATGGGTCCATTGCACACCAACGGGGTCCATACATTAATTCAGATTAAATTAAACCTAATATTATTTCCCCAGTGGAGTTAAATCACACCCTTCTCCCTAGTGGAGCCTAAATCATATATAAACAAGTCAAAAAAATAAATCAAATTCAAAATTAACCTCTCCAGTGGAGCCAAATTAAACCAACTCCCCCAATAGAGTCTAACTTAAATAAATCCAACCAAACTCTTATTCCCAGTGGATACATCACCAATTAAATTTATGAAATCAAACTTAAATCATAATCCGCAATAGATAGCTCAAACCTGCTTCCTTAGTGGAAGGTTTATATACCCGATCCCTAATGGACACGAGCCCATATCTCTATTAGGTATGCCTCCACATCAATTAAAAAAAAACAAATTAATGTTGACTCGATCTTAATCCCTGGCGGATTATAGATTCTTTCCCCAACAAATCTTCTTTCCACAAGTCATATAATCAAATCAAATTGGAACATTATCCCCAACAAATTTTTTTCTTCTAGGCCCTCGACATAGATCCCTAACATGTCATGTCCAATGCATGTGTGATCCCCTAGTGGATCTCCCTCCATGTCCTTAACATGGAATTCTCACCAAATCTTATTTCTTTTCTTATGCACACCTTTAATACTTTAACCAAAAGCCTAACAATGTATTCATTCAAATTACATCATATCAACATTGTAATCAACATTTTATGATTTGTGATGGTGCAAGCTCAAACTAACTATACAATAGCTTGCTAAACATATTATAGTGTAAATTAACACACTATATTATATTATAATATATGATGTTATATTATAATTTGTTGTAATATAATATATTTTCTAACATTACACTTCATTAGAATCACTTGAAAAAACAAATAACAAAATTTTCTCAAAATATGAATAATGTTCATTTTGATGTAAAATTGTAATTTTCTATTAGAAATGGTACAAATTAGTATTTTTTGTGTTGCTTTTTGTGTGCCATGAATTTGGCCAAATTCTTCCATCTCAACCTTCAAATTAACATTTTTGTGAGTTTTGACCCAATGTATTATAACAAAAGTAAAACATACTAAAATGTACAATAGCATTTAGTAACACACAACCACATTCATATATATGTTAAGTTATATTGTTATGTACATTATATTCTAATATGCTTTCATATAATATATTATCTTACATTACACCTTAAATGAATCACTTTAAGTAAAAAATTTATAAAATTTGGTTGGAAAATGAACATTTATTTTGGATGCAAAATTTCATTCTTTTGATTAAATGACACACCATAGCACACTCCCAATTATGTTCCATAAAGCTTACATTAAACTTGGCAAACAAACTATAAATATGAATTATACTACAAATAAGTACTAATACATCTAGTATGCTATAATTCATGATGCTACACTATGTTATGGAATCCTATATTATATTATACTATAACATATTATATTATATTATATTGCATATCACATCACAAGGGATTGCTTAAGATAAAAATTCATAAAATTAGTCTAAACAATAAAAAACTATATATTTTAGGCATATCAGTTACATATTTTAAATTGAAATAATATATTATGATGCCAAGCTCTACCTATTATGAATTTGGCCATATTCCACCATTTCAAAGTCTAAATAAACATTTTTATAAATAATGCTAGTGTAGGCTTGATTGCATGATTGCAAAATACTAAAGAAATTAAAATTCATAGAATAATATATTATGATATATGATGATATACTATGCTACAACATATTATAGATATTTTGAACATAAAATCTTACTTTTTATACTATAAGTGGCGTAGCACACCTTTGGTACTACAACCTAATTCCCACTTAAAATTTAACAAATTTCATCATCTAATTTATTAAATCAATATATTTATGATTTATATTAATATAATTATATACATACCATAATATACTAAAATATTTCAAAACATCTTTAAGATCCAAAAACACATCACTACATGCTCAAATATATGATGCAAAATTATAATATAATTTTTGGTATTATAATATGATTTAGGGTTACAATTTATGTTATTCAAATCTCTAATAGTCAAAGGAAAGTGTCTTGAAGACATTTTATTTAGCTACCATAACTACTTTAGGATTAGGTCACTCTTTAGATCTACTCCTAATGGCATCTTTATTAAAGGTTTAGGGTTTGTTTAGGGTTTAGGGTTTAGGATTAGTTTAGTTTATATGGTTTAGGGTTTAGGGTTGAAGGTTTTAGGGTTTAGGGTTTATGGTTTTAGTGTTTAAGGTTTAGGTTTTAGGGTTTAGGATTTATGGTTTTAGGGTTTAGTGTTTAGGGTTTAGGGTTTACAGTTTAAGGTTTAAGGTTTACTATTTATTATTTAGGGTTTAGGGTTTACAGTTTAAGGTTTAAGGTTTACTATTTATTGTTTAGGGTTTAAGGTTTTTAGGGTGTAGGGTTCAGGGTTTGGGTTTAGGTTTTAAGTTTAGGGTTTAAGTTTTAGTTTAGGGTTTAGGGTTTAAGATTTAAGGTTTTTTTTAAATAGAGAACAATTTTATATTCAACATTTTTCTTTTCAATTTTATCAACCAAGTAGCATCCCAAGTATTCTAAGATACAAGCCATGATATAGATAAAAAATGAGCACCCATAAAGCAAATCAAAAACCCTAGATAAGTAGAACTTTCTCTACTATAAAGACACTGTGTCATAAGTAATAGATTGGATCGATCGTTCTTCCGTTTCACAAGTAACAGGATCCACCATCATATCCCTGATCTCTCCCTCTACCACCACCACAATTTTAACCTCCATCGCTCCACCTGCCTCCATAACTACCACTACTCTGACCACCACCTATAGATCCCCCACCACCACTACGATAATTATCGCCTCCGCCTTCGCCTCCACCGCTAGATCAAGACTGAGCCTAGTTGATAGTGATGTTCCTATCATCAAGGTTTTGCCCATTCTTAGGGTTTAAGGATAGTTTAGGGTTTAGGGTTTAAGGTTTAGTGTTAGTTTAGGGTTTAGAGTTTGGGGTTTAGGGATTAGGGTTGTAGGTTTTACGGTTTAGAGTTTAGGGATTAGTGTTTAAGGTTTATAATTTTAGGGTTTAGGGTTTAAGGTTTAGGGTTTAGGGTTTAGGATTTAGTATTGTAAGTTTAGGGTTTAGTGTTTAGGGTTTAAAGTTCAGAGTTTTGGGTTAGTTTTACTGTAAGGGATTACTTTTACCATTTTTTATTTTTTTTTTTATTTTAAATTAAGTAAACTCCAAGGTCTTGGTTGATTTAATTTATTTTTAATTTATTTGAGTTTATTTTATTTTTTATTTTTATTTAGTTTAGTTTATTTATTTTAGGTTTATTTATTTTTGTTTAAGTTTTTTATGTTAGTTTTTTTTATGTTTAGGTTTATTTTTTATTATTAAGTTTAGGTTTTAATTCTTATTTTTAGGTTTAGGGTTAGGCTTTTATTTATTTATTTAAGTTTAGGTTTTAGGTTTTTATTTTAGGTTTTTTTAGGTTTTATTTTTTAAGCTTAGGTTTAGATTTATTTTTAATTTATTTTAGTTTATTTAGTTTAGGTTTAGGTTTAGGTTTAGCTTATTTTAGGTCTAGGTTTAGGATTTATTTATTTTATTTTATTTTAGTTTAGTTTAAATTTAGGTTTATTTTATTTCATTTATTTTATTTTTATTTTAAGTTTAGTTTTTTTTAGTTTAAGGTTTAGGTTTTATTATTTTTTTTTAAGTTTTATTTTTCAGGTTTATTTTTTAGGTTTAGGTTTTTGTTTAATTTTTATTTTTTATTTAGTATAGGTTTAGTTTTTATTTTATTTAGGTTTTTGATTTTTTTAGGTTAGTTTAGGTTTTTATTTATTTTATTTTATTTTAATTTTAATTTTTTATTTTATTTTCTTTTTAGGTTTAAGTTTAGGTTTTAGTTTATGTTTTTATTTTATTATATATTTTTATTTTATTTTGGCTTAGGTTTTTAATTTTTTTAATTTTTCTAGGTTTTATTTAGTTTAGGTTTAGGTTTTTAGCATTTTAGGGTTTAGGTTTTAGGGTTAGTTTAAGATTTAGGTTTCTAGGTTTAGACTTTAGGTTTTAGATTTAGGGTTTATGGTTTAGTTTTGGGTGTAGGGTTTAAGGTTTTTTTTAACAGAGAACAAATTTAGATTCAACATTTATTCTTTTCAATTTCATCAACCAAGTAGCACCAAAAATTTTCTAAGACATAAGCGAGGACATAGATAAAAATTGAGCACCTATAGGGTTGTAGGTTTAGGGTTTAGTTTTATTTTAAAAATTAACTAAATCGATAGATTTAGATTTATTTAATTTATTTAGTATATTTAGTTTATTTTTTTATTTTTTTTAGTTTAGTATATTTATTTTAGGTTTATTTATTTTAGTTTAGGTTTTTTTTATTTTAGTTTATTTTTTAGGTTTAGGTTTATATTTTAGTTGAGTTTTATATTTATTTTATTTTTTAGGTTTATGTTTTATTTTTTATTTTCTGGTTTAGGTTTTTATTTTATTTTTTTAGGTTTAGGTTTTAGGTTTTTATTTTACATTTATTTTAGGTTTTATTTTTTAGTTTAGGTTTTGGTTAATTTAAGTTTAATTTATTTTATTTAGTTTAGGTTTAGGTTTAGGTTTACCTTATTTTATGTTTAGGTTTTATTTATTTTAGTTTAGTTTAGTTTAGTGTAAGTTTAGGTTTATTTTATTTTGTTTATTTTCTTTTTATTTTAGGTTTAGTTTGTCTTAGTTATGGGTTTAGGTTTTATTTTTTATTTATTTTTAGTTTTTATTTTGTGGTTTTTTTTAATTTTAGGTATTTATTTAGCTTTTATTTTATTTTATTTTAGGTTTATTTTATTATTTCTTTATGTTTAGATTTATTTTTAATTATGTTTATAATTTTAGGTTTATTTTATTTTAGTTTTTTTTTTTTATTTAATTTATTTTAGTTTATTTTTTTTAAAATTTTTTTTAGGTTTAGGTTTTATTTTATTTTATTTTATTTTAGGTTTAAGTTTATTTTATATTATCTTTATTAGGTTTTATTTAGTTTAGGTCAGGTTTGGTTTTAGGTTTAGGGTTTCAGGGTTTAGGGTTTAGGTTAGGGTTTGGGCCCAGGGTCTGCCTTAGGGTTTAGGTTAGGTTTAGTTTCAGTCTGGTTTATTTTATGGTTCTGGTTTTGCAAGAACCATGGCCTAGGGTAGGTTTAGGGTTTAGGGTTTAGGGTTTAGACTAGGGTTTAGGGTGGGTCCAAAAAACAGGGTTTGGTGGCATGTCATAGGCTCAGGGCCTTTTGTTTGGTAAGGCTTAGGTAGCATAAGAGAGCCAGGGCCCAGTGTAACGATCAGGGCCTAAGTTTAAAGCGTCAACCAGGGTTTAGGGCCTAGGGTAGGCCATGGCCCAGGGTCAGGTGGTTTTAGGGCTCAGGGTACCAGAGCCCAGATTTAGGTCAGGGCTCAGGGATTTAGGGTGGGCTAGGCCCATTTATGTTTTTATTTTAAATTAAGTAGTGGATGTAGGATTATTTAGTTTAGTTAGTTTATTTTTTATTTATTTTAGTTTATTTTATTTTTCAGTTTTATGTAGGTTTATTTTTTTATTTAATTTAGTTTTATTATTTCATTTAGGTTTTTAATTTTAGCTTATTTTTTAAAGGTTTAGGTTTATGTTTATGCTTAATTTTTAGTCTAGTTTAATTTTTATTTTACTTTTTAGGTTTAGCTTTTATTTTTATTTTTAGGTTTAGGTTAAGGTTTCTATTTTGTTTTTTTAGGTTTAGGGTTTAGATTTATTTTTCTGTTTTATTTTTTTAGTTTAGTTTTAGGTTTATTTTAAGTTTATTTTATTTTATTTAGTTCAAGTTTAAGTTTAGGTTTTGGTTTAGTTTATTTTTGGTTTAGGTTTAGGTTGTATTTAATTTAGTTTAGTTTATTTTAGTTTAGGTTTAGGTTTATTTTATAATGTCAATTTTATTTTTATTTTACGTTTAGGATTTTTTTAGTTTAGGGATTAGATTTTATTTTTTATTTATTTTTACATTTTATTTTTATGTTAGGTTTTTATTTAGTTTTTTTTATTTATTTTAGGTTTCTTTTATTTTTATTTTACCTTTAGTTTTTATTTTATTTAGATTTTCTATTCTTAGTTTTATTAATTTTTTTGGTTTAGTTTAAGTTTTTATTTATTTTATTTTAGTTAATTTTCATTTTTTCTACAATTTTTCTTTTATGTTTAGGTTTAAGTTTTAATTTATGTATTTATTTATTTTTTAGGTTTAGGTTTAATTTTTATTTTATTATTTAGTTTTATTTAGTTTAGGTTTAGGTTTTTAGGGTTTAAGAGGTTTAGGGTTTATTTGGTTTAGGGTTTTTTGTAGGTTTTAGGGTGTAGGGTTTTTTGGGTTTAGGTTTAGAGTTTTGGGTTTTAGTGTATAGGGTTTAAGGTTTAGGGTTTAAGTTTTTTAGGTCTAAAGTTCGTTTTGTTTAGTTTTAGGGTTTTTTTAAACATAGAGCAAATTCATATTCAACATTTATTCTTTTCAATTTCATCAACCAAGTAACACCAAGTTTTCTAAGACACAAGCGATGACATAGATAAAAAATGAGCACACATAGAGAAAATTAAAAACCCTAGATAACTAGAATCATCTCTACTATAAAGATATAGTTCCATAAGTAGCAGATCAGATTGATCATTCTTCAATTTCTTCAGTTCCCATCAGAACCATCCCGGCTCTCTAGTAGCGTGATCCACCACCATGGCTGTAACCTCCATCGCTCTTCCAGCCTCCATAACCACCACTGCTCCATATCCACCAGCACCTCCAAATTCCCCACCACCACTGTGATAACCAACGCCTCTGCCTTCGCATCCACCACCAGATCTAGACTGAGCCTGGTTGACATAAATGTTCCTACCATCAAGGTTCTGCCCATTCTTAGGGTTTAAGTTTATTGGGTTTTATGGTTTTGATTTATTTTTTAATTTATTAAGTTACTTTAGGTTTAGGTTTAGAGTTTGGTGTTTAGGGTTAAGGTTTAGGGTTTAGGGTTTAGGGTTTTATGATTTATGCTTTTAAGGTTTAGAGTTTAGGGTTTGGATTTAGGGTTTAGGGTTTCAGGTTTATGGTTTAGGAATTTTTTTTAATTAAGTAAATCAGTAGGTATAGTTTATTTAGTTTATTTAGTTTCTATTTAATTTTTTTATTTCATATTTCTTTTTATTTTTAATTAGGTTTATATTTAATTTTTATTTAGTTTACTTTATTTATTTTAGGTTTATTTATTTTAGTTTAGGTTTATTTTTTTTTAGTTTTTAGGTTTAGGTTTAGGTTTATGCTTATTTTTTTAGTTAAGTTTTATTTTATTTTATTTTTTTAAGTTTAGGTTTTATATTTATATTTTTTGTTTAGGTTTAGGTTTCCATTATTTTAGGTTTTAGGTTTTTATTTTAGGTTTATTTTTAGGTTTTATTTTTAGTTCAGGTTTAGGTTTTTCTTTAGTTTATTTTATTTTATTTAGTTTAGGTTTTGGTTTAGTTTATTTTAGGTTTAGGTTTAAGTTGTATTTATTGTCGTTTAGTTTATTTTAGTTTAGGTTTAGGATTATTTTATTTTGTTTATTTTATTTTTATTTTAGGTTTAGGTTTTTTTTGTTTAGGGTTTAGGTTTTATCTTTTATTTATTTTTAGATTTTTTTTAGGTTTAGGTTTTCATTTAGTTTATATTTTATTTTATTTTAGGTTTATTTATTTTTATTTTTCATTTTGTCTTTATTTTTTTAGGTTTTTTATTCTTAGGTTTTTTTGATTTTATAATTAAATTTAGGTTTTTATTTATTTTATTTTAGTTTCTTTTTTATTTTATTTTATTTTAGGTTTAGGTTTTAGTTTAAATTTTTATTTTCTATTATTTATTTTATTTTATTTTTGTTTAAGTTTATTTATTTATTTTATTATTAAGTTTTATTTAGTTTAGGTTTAAGTTTTTAGGTTTTTACGGCTTACAGTTTAGGGTTTAGGGTTTTGGAGTTTAGGATTTTTGGTTTTAGGGTTTATGTTTTAGGGTTTAGGGTTTTGGGTTTCGGGTTTAGGGTTTTTAGGGTTAAGGGTTTAGGGTTTACGGTTTAGGTTTTAGGTCTAGGGTTCAAATTTTAGTTTAGGGTTTAGGGCTTTTAGTTTTTTTTTAACACAGAACAAATTTAGATTTAACATTTCTTCTTTTGTCAACCTTAGCACACACCAAGTGTTCTAAGACACAAGCGATGACATAGATAAAAAATGAGCATGCATAGAGAGAATCAAAAGACCTAGATAGCTAGAACCGTCTCTACTATAAAGACATAGTTGCATTAGCAGTATATTATACCGGTCATTCTTCATTTTCTCCAGTTCCCATCAGAACCACCCCGGCTCTCTAGTAGCGTGATTCACCATCATCTCCCTGATCTTTCCCTCCTCCACTACCATAAATGTAACCACCATCGCTCCTCTGGCCTCCATAATAAGCACTACTTTAACCACCACCTCCATATCCACTAGCACCTCTAGATCCCCCACCACCACTATGATAACCACATCATCTGCCTTCACCTCCACCCTAGATCTAGACTGAGCCTTGTTGATGATGATGTTCTTGCTGCTAAGGTTCTACCCATTCTTAAGGTTTGGATTTTTTAGGTTTTATGGTTTAGGTTTATTTTTTAATTTATTAAGTTACTTTATATTTAGGTTTAGGGTTTGGCTTTTAGGGTTAGGATTTAGGGTTTATGATTTAAGTTTATGGTTAATCAAAATTTAGGGTGGTTTATACTCTCATGGTCAGGGGGGTCAGTGGTAGTTTTTAGGTAGGGCACGGTTTAGGTTTATAGTTTAGGTCACATTTTAGGTGTTTAGGTGGGTTTTTGCATCAGGGTTTAGGGTTTGAGGCCTGCCTAGTGTTCCAGTGTCAGTGGGTTTCAGGCCTTGTGCCTTTGGCCTGGTTTAGCACTCAGTTAATTTAGGTCAAGGTTTGGGTTATGGAGTGTGGTAACATAGTGTCAGAGTTAGGTTTGACTCAGGGTTTAGCCTCAGAGCCTGGGTCAGTGCCTCAGGGCCTAAGGCCCAGGGTCTGGGCCTTAGGATTTAGGCCCGTGGTCGACACAGTCAGGGTTTAGGTTTGGATTTGAGGGGTTAGTTTTAGGGTTTGTTTGTGGTTTAAGTTTAGGATTTAGGGTTTAGGGTTTATGGTTTAGTTTGTTTTTTTCTTAAAATTATATAAACTAGTAGGTTTAGGATTATTTAATTTATTTAGTTCATTTTTTATTTATTTAAGTTTATATTTTTTTTATTTAGGTTTATTTCTAATTTTTATTTAGTTTAGTTTATTTATTTTAGGTTTATTTTTTTAGTTTAGGTTTTTTATTTTAGTTTATTTTTTAGGTTTACATTTAGGTTTATATTTATCTTTTAGTTTAGTTTTATTTTTATTTTATTTTTTATGTTTAGGTTTTATTTTGTTTATTTTTAGGTTTAGGTTTAGGTTTTTATTTTATTTTTTTAGGTTTAGGTTTTACGTATTTCTTTTAGGTTTATTTTTAAGTTTATGTTTATTTTTTAGTTTATTTTATTTTGTTTAGTTTAGGGTTTAGGTTTAATTTATTTTAAGTTTAGGTTTAGGTTTTATTTAGTTTAGTTTAGTTTATTTTGTTTATTTTATGTTTATTTTATTTTTATTTTAGGTTTAGGTTTTTTAGTTTAGTTTTACGTTTTATTTTATTTTATTTTATTTTATTTTTAGGTTTAGTTTTATTTAGTTTTATTTTAATTTTTTAGGTTTATTTTTTTTATTTCACGTTAGTTTTATTTTTTAGGTTTCTATTTTAGGCTTATTTTATTTTTTAGTTTAGTTCAGTTTTATTTATTTTATTTTAGTTTAGTTTACATTTTATTTTATTTTTTATTTTTACATTTAGGTTTAGGTTTAGCCATGTTATGGTTTAAGTTTAGGTTTTATTTTATTTTATTTTTTATTTTATTTAATTTTTTTATTTATTTTATTATTAGGTTTATTTAGTTTGTGATCTAGGTTTTAGGTCAATTTGCCATGATCTGGGGTTTAAAGTTTAGGTTTAAGGTTGTAGGTTTATGGCTCAGCGTTAGGTTTGTGGGTTTAGGGTTTGTGGTTTAGGGTTTAGGGTTTGGATTTAGGGTATGGTTTAGGGTCAGTGTAGTTTAGGGTTTAGGGTCATGCTTTAGGTTTTAAGATCAGTTTAGGGTTTAGGTTTATGGTTTTTTGGCCTAGTTAGGGTCAGTTGCCAGTTAGGCTCATGGTTTATAGCTTTGGCTCAGGGCCTAGGGTTTTAGTCATTTGGTCATTTAGTTTATTAAACATTTTATTTATTTATTTTAGTTTACTTTATTTTTTAAATTTTATCTAATTTTATTTTTTGTTTTTATTTAGTTTAGTTTATTTATTTTAGTTTAGGTTTTTTATTTTTGTTTATTTTTATGTTTATGTTTATTTTGGTTGAGTTTTATTTTATTTTATTTTTTTAAGTTCTTCCTTAGGGTTTGGGATTTGGTTTAGGGTTTAGTGGTTTTAGGTTTATGGTTTTAGGGCTCAGGTCAGGGTTTAAGGTTTAGGGCTCAGTGGATTAGTGTTCAGCTTTATGGTTTAGGTTTTAAGATTGGTCAGTGATCAGGGTAGAGTTTGGGCCTGGGTTTAGGGTTTTAGAGTTTGGTTTAGGGCTCAGTTGCAGGTCCGGGTTTATTAGTAAGGTTTAGTTAGGGTTTTCTTTATTATTTTATCATTTTTTTCTTAGAGTTTAGGTTTAATGCTCAAGTTTAGGTTTTATGTTTAGTTCCAAGTTTTAGTTTAGTTTATTTTAAATTAAGTAAACTAGTAGTTTCGTTTTAATTTATTTTGTTTATTTTTATTTATTTAAGTTTATTTTTTCTTTTTTTAAGATTATTATGTTTATTTAATTAATTTTATTTATTTGTTTATTTATTTTATTTTAGGTTTTATTTAGTTTATTTTTTTTGGTTTAGGTTTTATGTTCATTTTTTTTAGTTTATTTATTTTATTTTATTATTTTGGATTAAGTTTTTTTTTATTTTAAGGTTTAGGTTTAGGTTTTATTTAAATTTTTAGGTTTAAGTTTTAGGTTTTATTTTATTTTATTTTGATTTTTTTTTTTAAAATTTAGGTTTAAGTTTATTTTTAGTTTAATTTATTTTATTTATATTATCGTTTAAGTTTAGTTTATTTTAGGTTTAGGTTTAGGTTTTATTTATTTTAGTTTAGTTTATTTTAGCTTAGGTTTATTTTATTTTGTTTATGTTAGGTTTTGGTTTGTTTTTTAGTTTAAGGTTTAGGTTTTATATTTCATTTATTTTTAAGTTTTATTTTTAAGGTTTATTTTTAATTTAGTTTTTATTTTATTTTATTTTAGGTTTATTTTATTTTTATTTTTTTTAGTTTTTATTTTATTTAGGTTTTTTATTTTTAGGTTTATTTTATTTTATTAGTTTAGTTTATGTTTTAATTTATTTTATTTTAGTTTATTTTTATTTTTTATTTTTTATTTATTTTTAGGTTTAGGTTAATGTTTAAGTTTTAGTTTAGGTTTTTATTTTATTTCATTTTATTATTTTATTTAGGCTTAGGTGTTTTTATTTATTTTAATTTTATGTTTTATTTAGTTTAAGTTAAGGTTTCTAGGTTTTTAGGGTTTAATGTTTATGGTTTAGGGTTTAGGGTTTAAGGTTTGGGGTTTAGGGTTGTAGGTTCTAGGGTTTAGGGTTATGATTTTTATATATTTTAATTTTTTTTTTAATTTTTAGGGTTTTGGGTTTATGGATTAGGGTTTAGGTTTTAGCTTAGTGTTCATGGTTTTTGGTTTTTTTTATAACAGAGAACACATTCAGATTCAATATTTCTTCTTTTTCTTTTCATCAACCAAGTAACACACCAAATTTTCTAAGACTCAAGCGATGACATAGATAAAAAATGAGCATGCATAGAGAAAATCAAAACCCTAGATAACTAGAACCACCTTTGCTGTAAAGAAACAATTGCTTAAGCAACAGATTGGATCGTCCGTTCTTAAGTTTCTTTAGTTCTGATTGGGACCACCCCGACCTCTCGAGTAGCAGGATCCACCATCATATCCCCGATCTCTCCCTCCGCCACCACCATAATTATAACCTCCATCGCTCCTCCCGCCTACCTCACCACCACCTCGATATGCACCAGCACCTCTAGATCCCCCACCACCTGTGCGATAATCGCCGCCTCCACCTTCGCCTTCATAGCTAGATCTCGACTGAACCTGGTTGATGGTGATATTCCTACCGTCAAGGTTCTGCCCATTATTAGGGTTTATGTTTAGGTTTAGGTTTATTAAATTTTAGGGTTTAGGTTTTTTTTAATTATTTAGTTACTTTAGGTTTAGGTTTAGGGTTTAGGGTTTAGTGTTTAGAGTTTAGTTTTAGGGTTTAGGGATTAGGGTTTAGGATTTGAAGTTTAGGGTTTTAGGGTTTATTCTTTTAGGGTTTAGAGTTTAGCATTAGGGTTTAGGGTTTAGGGTTGTAGGTTTAATGTTATAGGAATAGGGTTTAGGGTTAGGGTTTTTTGATTTTTAGGGTTTATGTTTGAGGTTTAGGGTTCAGGTTTTAGTTTAGTGTTTAAGGTTTTGGTTTTTTTGTAAGAGAGAATAATTTTAAATTCAATAATTCTTATTTTTGATTTTATCAACCAAGTAACACACCAAGTTTTCTAAGAGCCAAGTAACGACATAGATAAAAAATGAGCACGCATAGAGCAAATCAAAAACCCTTGATATCTAGAACCATCTCAATTGTAATGGCATAGTTCCATAAGTAGCAGATCGTACTGGTCGTTCTTCAATTTCCTCTAGTTCCCATCATCACCACACTGGCCACTCGAGTAGCAGGATCCACCATCATATCCCAATTCTCTCCCTCTGCCACCACCATGATAACAACCTCCATTGCTCCTCCCACCTCCATAACCACCACTACTCTGAGCACCACCTCTATATCCACTAGCACCTCCAGATACTGCACCACCACTATGATAACAACTTCCTCCGCCTTCGCCTCCACCGCCAGATCTAGACTGAGCCTGTTTGATGGTGATGTTCTTACTATCAAGGTTCTGCCCATTCTTAGGGTTTAGGTTTAGGTTTATTAGGTTTTCGGATGTAGGTATATTTTTTAATATTTTTAGTTACTTAAGTTTAAGTTTAGGGTTTGTGGTTTAGGGTTAGGGTTTAGTGTTTAGGGTTTAGGGTTTAGGTTTTAAGGTTTATGAATTTAGAGTTTAGGGTTTATGGTTAGGGCTTAGTGTTTAGGGTTTAGTGGTTAAAGTTCAGGGTTAATGATTTTAGGATTAGGGTTCAGGCTTCACCACAGTTTAGGGTTTAGTGGTTTTATTTTTTATTTTTATTTATTTAGGCCCAGGGTTTAGGGGTAGTTTAGAATTTTAGGTTTGGGGATTAGAGGGTTTTTGGGTTGATTTAGGGTGGTTTAGGGTTTAATTTAGGGTTTATGATTTTAAAAAAAAGAAATATGCAAACCCCAGGGTTTAGTTTAGTTTACTTAGTTTTATTTTTATTTTACATATAGTTTATTTTATTTTATTTAGTGAATTTATTTATTTTAGGTTTTGTCTTAGTTTATTTTTTTAGGTCAGGTTTAATTTTAGTTAAGTTTATTTTATTCATTTAGCCTAGCCTTTAGTTTTTTGTGGCCTAGGGCTAGCCTGGGTTGGCTAGAGTTTTAGGCCCAGGGTTTAGGTTTAGGGTTTATGATCAGGGTCAGGGTTTAGTGTCAGGGTTTATGGCTAAGATATAGCCCAGGGTTTTAGGGCCCAGGGTTTAGGTTTGTGCTTAGTCTGAGAGAGGCCCAGTGGCCTAGGGCTCAGTGAGGTCAGGGTTTAGGGCCTAGGGTAGTTTGGTTTGGAGGGTCAATGATCTTTAGGTTTAGGGCCTAGGTTTAGGGCCCAGGTTGGTCCAGGGTCAAGATTTAGCATGTATCTTTAAATTGGCAGTTTTCTTATTTGGTTTATTTTAATTTATTTTATTTATTTATTTTGTCCATTTATCTTAGTTTAGGTTTTATTTAAGTTTGTCTTCAAGGTTTAGTCCAGCTTTATGTTTATTTTATATTTATTTATTATTTTATTTTTAGGTTTAGGTTTTAAATTTTTTTTTGGTTTAGTAGGTTTTATTTTAGGTTTATTTTAGATTTTATTTTTAGTTTAGGATTAGGCATTATAAGTTTATTTTATTTTATTTAGTTTAGGTTTTGGGTTTAGTTTATTTTAGGTTTAGGTTTAGGTTTTATTTATTTTAGTTTCGGTTTAGGTTTCTTTTAGGTTTAGGTTTTTTTTTTAAGTTTAAGGTTTAGGTTTTATTTTTATTTATTTTTTAGGTTTTATTTTTAGATTTAGGTATTTATTTAGTTATTTTTTTATTTTAGGTTTTTTTATTTTGGTTTATTGTTTAGTTTTTATTTTATTTAAATTTTTTATTTTTAGGTTTATTTTATTTTTTAGTGTAGCTTATGTTTTAATTTATATTATTTTAGTTTAGTTTTTTTTTAATTTTTTATTTTTAGGCTTAGGTTTAGGTTTAGGTTATTATTTTATTTTATCTTTTTATTTTATTTAGATTTAGGTTTTTTATTTATATTATTTTTAGGTTTTATTTAGTTTAGGAATAGGTTATTAGGTTTTTAGGGTTTAAAGTTTAGGGTTTAGGGTTTATGGTTTAGAGTATTGGATTTAGGGTTGTAGGTTTTAGGGTTTAGGGTTTAGGGTTTTAGGTTTATGGTTTAGGGATAGGTTTTTTTTATTTTTTTATTTTTTATTTTTAGGGTTTAGGTTTTAGGGTTTCAGGTTTAGGTTTTAGGTTGAAGGTTCAGGTTTTATTTTAGGGTCTAATGTTTTAGGTTTTTTCTTAACAGAGCACTAATTTAGATGCAAAATTTCTTCTTTTCGATTTCATCAACCAAGTAACACAACAAGTTTTTTAAGACATAAGCAACGACATAGATAAAAAATGAGCACACATAGAGCAAACCAAAAAGCTTAGATAACTAGAACTGCCTCTACTATAAAGACATAATTCAATAAGTAGCAGATTGGATCGGTCATCCTTCTGTTTCTTCAGTTCCCATCAGGACCACCCCGACCTCTCGAGTAGCAGGATCGACCATCATATCCCTAATCTCTTTCTTCGTTGGCACCATAATTGTAACCTTGATCGCTCCTCCTGCCTACATAACCGCCACTAATCTGACCACCACCATGATATCCATTAGCACCTCCAGATCCCCCTCTACCACTGTGATAACTGCCGCCTCCTCCTTTTCCTCCACCGCCAGATCTATACTGAGCCTGGTTGATGGTGATGTTCCTTTTGTCAAGGTTCTACCCATTCTTAGGGTTTAGGTTAATGGTTCAGGTTTTAGTTTAGGGTTTTTGGTTTTTATTTTTTTAACAGAAAACAAATTCAGATTCAACATTTCTTCTTTTTGATTTCATCAAACAAGTAACACACCAAGTTTTCTAAGACACAAGCGATGATATAGATAAAAAATGAGCACACATATAACAAATCAAAATCCCTAGATAACTAGAACTGTCTATACTATAAGGACACAATTTTGTAAACACTAGATCAAATTTACCGTTCTTAAGTTTCTCCAGTTCCCATCAGAACCACACCGTCCTCTTGAGTAGCAGGATCCACCATCATACCCTCTATCGCTCTCTCCACCACCATTATGGCTGTAACCTCAGTCGCTCCTCCGACCTCCATAACCACCAATGCTCCCTCCACAACCTCCATATACAGCATCACCGCCCACCACCATAGGGATAACCGCCGCCTCCCCCATCGCTTTGACCACCATTTCTAGACTAATTCTAGCTGACGGTGATGTTCTGTCATCAAGGTTCTACCCATTCCTAAGGTTTAGGTTTAGGTTTAAGTTTATTAAGTTTTAGGGTTTAGTTTTACTTTTTAATTTATTTAGTTAGTTTTGGTTTAGGTTTAGGTGGAGTTTGTGGGTGGGTTTATGTTTAGAGTTTAGTGTTAGGTTTAGGGTTTAGGCTTATTTTAGGGTTGTGGTTTAGGTTTAGGGTTTAAAGTTAGGTTTATGGTTGGCTTTAGGCTTTGTGGTTTAGGTTTAGGGTTAGGTTATTTAAAGTAGGTTTTTTAGGTGGGTAGTGTAGAGTCAGGTCAGGTTGGGGTTTAGGTTTATGGTTTTAGGGTTTAGTTTTGGCCCAGGATTTAAGCCTTTAGTGTAGGTAGGGTTTGTGTTTAGTGTCAGGGTAGGGTCATTTTAGTGTTTAGGCTCAGTGGTTTAGGGTTTAGAATTTAGGGTTTAGGTTTAGGGTTTAGGGTATTTTTTAAAAAATTAAGTAAACCGGTATGTTTAGGTTAATTTAGTTTATTTTTTATTTAGTTTAGTTTAGTTTATTTTTTATTTTTATTTATGTTTATGCTTTATTTTATTAGTTTAGTTTATTAATTTTTGGTTTATTTATTTTAGTTTAGGTTTTTCGTTTGAGTTTATTTTTTAGGTTTAGGTTTAGGTTTGTGTTTATTTTTTTACTTTAGTTTTATTTTCATATTTTTTAGGTTTAGGTTTTATTTTATTTTAGGTATAGGTATAGGTTTTGTATTATCTTTTTAGGTTTAGGTTTTAGGTTTTTATTATAAATTTATTTTTAGGTTTTATTTTTTCATCTCGGTTTAGGTTTATTTTTAGTTTATTTTATTTTATTTAGTTTAGGATTTAGGTTTAGTTTATTTTGGGTTTAGGTTTAGGTTTTATTTATTTTAGTTTAGTTTATTTTAGTTAAGGTTTATGTTTATTTTATTTTATTTATTTTAGGTTTAGCTTTTTTTTTAGTTTAGGTTTATTTATTTTTAGGTTTATTTTTTAGGTTTAGGTTTTATTTTTTATTTTAGTTTGGGTTTATTTTATTTAGGATTTTATTTGTAGGTTTATTTAATTTTTTAGTTTAGTTTAGGTTTTATTTATTTTATTTTGTTTAGTTTTACTTTTATTTTATTTTATTTAGGTTTATGTTTAGGTCTTGGTTTATGTTTAGGTAGTTTAAGTTTATTTATTTATTTTAGGTTTAAGTTTTATTTATTTTATCTTGGTTTTATTTAGTTTAATTTTATAGTGAGGTGAGTCAGGTAGGGTTTAGGTGGGTGCCCAGGGTGTGGAGGTCTGGTAGTGCCTGGTGGCCCAGGGTTTAGGGCCTGAGTTTAGATAATTAGTGGCAGGAGTGGCCCAGGTAGGGTGTGGAGTTAGGGTTGTTTTATTTTATTTTATTTTATTTATATGGTTTAGTGTTTAGTTTTAGGATATAAGGTTTAGGGTTAAAGCTTTAGGGTTTATGGTTTAGGGTTAGTTTTGGGCTTAGGGTTTAGGCTCTGGTTTGGATTTAGTGTTTAGGCTTTAGGCCTGTGGTTTAGGGTTTTGTTTTATAGTTTAGGTGGGTTAGTTTGGTTTTATTTTTTTTTTTTTTAATAATCGGTACATTTAGGTTTATTTAGTAAATTTAGTTTATTAATTTATTTATTTTAGTTTAGTTTATTTTTATTTTTATTTAGGTTCATTTTTTTAGTTTAGCTTTAAAAATAAAGGGTTTAAAGTTTAGGTTGTAGGTTTAGGGTTTATGGTTTAGGATTTAGGGTTTAAGATTTAAAAAAAAAACTAAGTAAACCGATAGCTTTAGTTTTATTCAGTTTATTTAGTTTATTTTTTATTTATTTTAGTTTACTTAATTTTTAATTTTTATTTAGTTTTATTTTTTATTTTTATTTAGTTTAGTTTATTTATTTTAGGTATATTTATTTTTGTTTAGGTTTTGGTTTTTTTTAGATTTAGCTTTAGGTTTTGATTTTATTTTTTTAGGTTTAGGTTTTATGTTTTTATTTAAGGTTTATTTTTTGGTTTTATTTTTTAGTTTAGGTTTAGGTTTATATTTAGTTTATTTATTTTAGTAAGTTTAAGTTTATTTTATTATAGGTTTAGGTTTTGGATTTATTTATTTTTGTTTAGGTTTAGGTTTATTTTTATTTTAGGTTATGGTTTTTTTTAGTTTAAGGTTTAGGTTTTATTTTTTATTTATTTTTAGGTTTATTACTTAGGTTTAGGTTTTTATTTAGTTTTTATTTTATTTTATTTTAGGTTTATTTCATTTTTATTTTATCCTCTTGAGTAGTGGGATCCACCATCATATCCTCTATCTCTCCCTATGCCACCACCACGACTATAACCACCATCGCCCTCCTCACCTCAGAACTACCACATGCTCACACCACCTCAATATCCACCAAGACCTCTAGATCTCTCACCACCACTCTGATAACTGTTTCCTTCATCCTCATCTCAACTGCCAGATCTAGACTAGGCTTGGTTTACGGTGATGTTCCTACCGTCAAGGTTTTGCCCATTCTTAGTGTTTAGGTTTAGGTTTAGGTTATTATGTTTTATGGTTTAAGTTTATTTTTTAATTTATTTAGTTACTTTAGGTTTAAGTTTATGGTTTAAGGTTTCGAGTATAGGGTTTAGGGTTTGGGTTTAGAGTTTAGGGTTTAGGGTTTAAGGTTTTAGGATTTTAGGGTTTATGCTTTTAGGGTTTAAGGTTTAGGCTTAGGGTTTAAGATTTAGTGTTTAGAGTTTAGGGTTTTTTAGGGTTTAGGGTTTAGGGTTGAGGGTTGTAGGTTTAGTGTTGTAGGTGTAGTGTTTAAGGTTTAGGGTTTGTTTTAATGATTAGTGTTTAGGGCTAAATAAGTAGGTTTAGTTTATTTAGTTTACTTTTTATTTATTTTAGTTTTTTCTTTATTTTTATTTTTATTTTGTTATATTTTTTATTTTATTAGTTCAATTTATTTATTTTTGTTTTGGTTTTTTTATTTTAATTTATTTTTTAGGTTTAGGTTTAGGTTTTTATTTATTTATTTAGGTTTAGGTTATAGGTTTTTATTTTGTTTAATTTTTTTATTTTAAGTTTAGTTTTTTTTAGCTTAAGGTTTAGGTTTTATTTTTTGTTTATTTTTAAGTTTTATTTTTAGGCTTATTTTTTAGGTTTAGGTTTTTATTTAGTTTTTATTTTATTTTCTTTTAGGTTTATTTTATTTTGATTTTATGTTTAGTTTTTATTTTATTATGTCTTTTTATTCTTAGGTTTATTTTATTTTTTTAGTTTAGCTTAGGTTTTACATTCTTTTATTTTAGTTTATTTTTATTTTTTATTTTATTTTATTTTTAGGTTTAAGTTTAGGTTTTAATTTAAGTTTTAATTTAATTTAATTTTTTTTATTTTATTTAGGTTCAGGTTTATTTATTTATTTTACTTTATGTTTTATTTAGTTTTGATTTGAGTTTTTAGGTTTTGTGGTTTAGGGTTTAGGATTGAGGGTTTTAGGGTTTAGGTTTAGGTTGGGGTTTGGCCTAGGGTTTAGTGTTTTAGGCTTCACGTTTGTTTTTTGGGATTTAGGATTTAGTTTAGGTTTACACCTTTTGATTTAGGTAGGTTCACCAGGGCTCAGGGTCAGTTTCTGGTAGGATTTAGGGTTTAGGGTTTAAGGTTGGGTTTAGGGTAAAGTGTGGGTTTAAGCTTTAGGGTTTAGAGTCCACGTTTAGAGTTAAGTTTTTTTATTTTTCTTTAAATTAAACAAACTGGTCATTTAGGTTTATTTAGTATAATTTTTGCTTTTTTTAGGTTTATTTTATATTTATTTTAGTTTAGTTTATTTTATTTTAGTTTAATTTTAGGTTTAGGTTTATGTTTAGTTTAACTTTAGCTTATTTTTTAGGTTTAGGCTTTATTTTTTATGTTGAGGTTTAGGTTTAGGTTTTCATTATATTTTTTAGGTTTAGGTTTTAGCTTTTTATTTCAGGTTTTTTTTAGGTTTTATTAATTAGTCTAAGTTTAGGTTCATTTTTTTAGTTTATTTTATTTTATTTAGTTTAGGGTTTATATTTATTTTATTTTTGGTTTAAGTTTAGGTTTTATTTATTTTAGTTTAGTTTATCTTAGTTTAGGTTTAGGTTTATTTTATTTTTATTTTTTTTTTATTTTAGGTTAAGTTTTATTTTTATTTATTTTTCTTTTATTCTTGTGGTTTTATTTTTTAGGTTTATTTTTTTTAGGTTTTGGTTTTATTAGCTTCTAGTTTTCTTTATTTTATCCTTTTATTTGTTTATTTTTTATTTTACATTTAGTTTTATTATATTTGTTTCTTTTAGATTTATTTTATTTTATTTTATTTTGTAGGTTATTTATTCATTATATTTTGTTTTTGTTTTATTTATTTTATTTTTAGGTAAACGATTAATTTTTAGTTTAGGTGTTGATTTTATTTTATTTTATTTTATTTATTGTTTTTTTTAGGTATTTTACTCAAAGGCTTTAGTTTTTAAGCATTTGTAGGGTTTGTAGTGGTTTCAGATTTGTGGTTTAGTGGCTCTTAAGTGGTTTAGGCTGCTCAGATCTAGAGTTTTGTGGATTTAGAGTTTAGGTCATGGTTTAGGGTTTAGGGTTTTAAATAAGTAAACCCAGAGGTGTATTATTTAGTCTAGTTTAGTTTATCTTTTTTATATGTTTATTTTTATTTTCTTTTTAGTTTATCATCTAGGTTTATTTATCTTAGATCAGGTTTTATCTTAGTTTATTTAGCTCATTAGGTCATGCTCCTCTAGTTTTAGTTTCTTCTAGGTTTTTTTCCTCCAGTTTAGGCTCATTTATCAGCCTTATTTAGGCCTCTTTCAGGTTTAGTTTAGTCAGGGCTTATTTTTTTATTATCTTTATCTTTAGGGCTTAGGTTTTAAGCCTTTAGGTTTTTATATTATCTATCTTAGCCCAGCCTAGGCCTTTAGCTTCATTTTAGGCCTAGGTTTCCTCTTTCATTATCTTTTTATCTTTTATTCTTGGCCTTATTTGTAGGTTTAGGGTGTTATTTTAGTTTTATCTATTATTCTTTTTTAGGCTTTATTTATTTTATACGTAGCTCTCTTTATTTTAGGTTTTATTTTTGGTTTATTTTAGTCTTTATTTTAGCATGTATTTATCTTTAATTAGTTAGTCTTTTAATTTGGTTTAATTTTCTTATTTATTTTGTTTTACATTTTATGTAGTGGTTTAGGTTTTATATTCTGGGTTTTAGGATTTGGCATTAATGGCTTGGTTACACTTAGTTAGGTTATGTGAGTGGTTTGGCTTAGTAGTTTGGGGTTTTTTGGGTTGTGGTGTGGTTTAGGGTTTAGGGTGTAGTTGTGTAAGGTTTGGTAGGGTTTTAGGGTTTAGGTTTAGTGTTTAGGGTTCCAAGTTTTAGTTTAGGGTTTTTGTTTTTTAACAGAGAACCAATTCAGATTCAACATTTCATTTTTTCGATTTCGTCAACCAAGAACACACCAAGTTTTCTAAGACACAAGCGACTACATAGATAAAAAATGAGCAAGCATAGAGCAAATTAAAAACCCTAGATAACTAAATCCGTCTCTACTATGAAAACACAGTTTCATAAGTTGTAGATCGGATCAGCTGATCTTCCATTTCTCCAGTTCCCATCAAAACCACCGCGGCCTCTCGAGTAGCGGGATCCACCATCATATCTCCGATCTCTCCCTCCGCCACCATAACGGTTGTAACCAAAATTGATCCTCTTGCCTCCATAACCACCACTGCTCCGACCACCACCTCCATATCCACCAACACCTACAGATCCCCCACCACCATATCTAGACTGAGCCTGGTTAATGGTGATGTTCCTGCTATCATGGTTTTACCCATTCTTAGGGTTTAGGTTTAGGTTTAGGTTTTTTAGGTTTTAAGGTTTAGGTTTATTTTTAAATTTATTTAATTACTTTAGGTTTAGGTTTAAGGTGGGATTTAGTAAGGTTTATGGGTTTAGGGTTTAGGGTTTTGGGATTTAAGGTTTATGCTTTTAAGGTTTAGGATTTACGGTTAGGGTTAAGGATTTTTTAGGGATTAGGATTCAGGGGTTAGGGTTATAGGTTTATGGCTTATGGTTTAGGGTTTAGGGTTTAGGATTTATGGTTTACGGGTTTTTTTTAATTAAGTAAACAGGTAGGTTTAGGTTTATTTACTTTATTTTTTATTTATTCTAGTTTATTTTATTTTTTATTTTTATTTAGGTTTACTTTTTATTTAATTTAGTTCACTTATTTTAGGTTTATTTATTTTAGTTTATTTTTTAAGTTTAGGTTTAAGTTTATTTTTTGGTTGAGTTTTATTTCCAATATATCTTTTAGGTTTAGGTTTTATTTTTAATTTTAGGTTTAGGTTTTTATTCTATTTTTTTTAGGTTTAGTTCGTGTTTTATTTTAGGTTTATTTTAGGTTTTATTTTTTAGTTTATTTTTAATTTATTTTATTTTATTTAGTTTATGTTTAGGTTTAGGTTTTATTTATTTTAGTTTATTTTATTTCAGTTTAGGTTTTGGTTTATTTTTTTTATTTTATTTTTATTTTAGGTTTAGGTTTTATTTTGTATTAATTTAAATTTTTTTATGTTTATTTTTTAGGTTTAGGTTTTTATTTTGTTTTTATTTTATTTTATTTTAGGTTTAATTTATTTTTATTTTATGGCTAGTTATTATTTTATTAGGTTTATTTTATTATTTAGTCTAGTTTAAGTTTTAATTTATTTTATTTTTGTTCATTTTTATTAATTTATTTTATTTTATTTTTAGGTTTATGTTTAAGTTTTGGTTTAGGTTTTATTTTACTCATTTTATATTTTATTTAGGTTTAGTTTATTTATTTATTTTATTTAGGTTTATTTAGTAGGTTTAGGTTTGGGTTTAGGGTAGGGTCAGGGGTATTTAGATTGGGATTAGTTTAGGTCATGGTGGTTTAGGGTGGCTCAGTGGTTTAGGGGAGGGTTTGTGGTTATGGCTCAGAGTTTTTAGTGTTGTTTAGGTTTAGTCAGGTGGTTTTAGGTTTAGGGTGGGTGGGTGTTTGGGGTGTAGGGTTTGGTGGTAGAGTAGGGAGTGGTTTAGGTTTAGGTTAGTAGGTGTCCCATGCATTTAATACAATTAAAATTATTCTTTCGTATTCAAGTTTGAATAAGGGTAGAGCTCGGCTACTCTAAACCCTAAATCCTAAACCTTAACCTTAACCCTAAACCCTAAAGCCTCAACCCTTAACCTTAAAACCCTAGACCTTAAACCCTAAACTAACCCTAAACCCTAAACCCTAAACCTTAAAAACCCTAAACCCTAAAGCCTAAACTTTAACCTTAAACCCTAAAACCTAAATTAACCCTAAACCCTAAGCTAACTCTAAAACCTAAACCTTAAATCCTAAAAACCCAAAACCCTAAAGCCTAAATACTAAACCTTAAACCCTAACTCTAAACCCTAAACCCTAAAACCCTAAACTCGAAACCCTAAACCCTAAAAATTTAAAAACCTAAAACCTAAACAAATAAAATTAAATAAAAATTACATTAAAATAAAAACCTAAACTAAAACCTAAACCTAAACCCAAAAACAAAATAAAATAAACTAATAAAAATACACTAAAATAAAATATATAAAAACCTAAAATAAACTAAAAAAATAAAATAAACATAAAAATAAAAACATAAAAAATAAACTAAAAAAACTAAATAAACAAAAGTATAAATATTGAATTTGAATTTGTTCTCTTTTAAAAAAACCCAAAATCCTTAAACCCTGAACTAACACATGAAACCTAAACCTAAAACTTAAACCCTAAACCCTAAAAACCATAAACCCCAAACCTTAAACCCTAAACCCTAAACCATAAACCCTAAACCCAAAAACCATTAAGCCTAAACCCTATACTCTAAACCCTAAACCCTAAACCCAAAAAAAAGAAAAACCATAAAACCTAAATCCTAAACCCCAAACCCTAAACCATGAACTAACCTTAAACCTTAAACTAACCCGAAACCCTAACCCTGAAAAACTAAAAACTTAAACCTAAACAAAATAAAGCCTAAAGATAAAATTAATAAAAAGTCTAAACCAAAATAAAATAAAAACATAAACTAAAACCTAAAACCTAAACCTAAACCTAAACCTAAAAATAAAAAAAGCAAAAAAACTAATCTAAAATAAATTAAATAAAAACCCAAACTAAACTAAAAAATAAAAAACCTAAATAAAATAAAAAATAAACCTAAAATAAAAATAAAATAAACCTAAAATAAAATATAATAAATAGTAAATAAAAACCTAAACAAAAAAAACCTAAAAATAAATCAAAAATAAAACCTAAACTTTAAACTAAAAAAAACCTAAACCTAAAATAAAAATAAAATAAACCTAAACCTAAACTAAAAAAAAAACTAAACATAAACCTAAAATAAACTAAACCTAAACCTAAACCTAAACCTAACCTAAATAAAATATTATAAATTAAAAATAAACCTAAACCTAAACTAAAAAATAAAACTTAAAAATAAACCTGAAATAAAAAAAACCTAAAAGCTAAACCTAAGAAAATAAAATAAAAGCCCAAACCTAAACCTTAAAACAAAAAGTAAAACCTAAACCTAAAAAAATAAAATAAAAACCTAAAACTAAACCTAAAAAAAAACTTAAATCTAAAAATGAAAATAAAAATAAAACTCAACTAAAAAATAAACATAAACCTAAACCTAAAACTAAAAAATTAACTAACATAAAAAACCAAAACTAAAATAAATAAACCTAAAATAGATAAACAAAACTAAATAAAAATTAAAAATAAACATAATTAAAAAATAAAATAAACTAAAACAAATAAAAAATAAACTAAACAAATAAAAGAAGAAATGTTGAATATGAATTTGTTATCTATTTCGAAGAAAAAACCCAAAAACCCAAAACCCTAAACTAAAATCTGAACCCTAAAATAAAACCCTAAACCCTAAACCCTAAACCCTAAACCCTAAACCCTGAAACCCTAAACCCTAAAACATAAACCATAAACTCCCTAGGCCCTAAACCACTAAATCCGGAAGCATAAACCCTAAACCATACTCCAAACCAAACCCAAACCCTAAACCCTAAAAAAGATATAAACCAAAATCTAAACTAAATAAAACCTAAAAATATAATAAATTAATTGAAACCAAAATAAAATAATAAGATAAAATAAATAAACCAAACCCAACCCATGCACAACCTAAACATAAACCTAAAGAAAATAATAAAAATAAAAAAATAAACTAAAATAAAATAAATAAAACCTAAACTAAACTAAAAAAACAAAACTTAAATAAAATCAAAACTAAACCTAAAATAATAAAAAAAACTAACCTAAAATAAAAATAAAAAAAACTAAGTAAGGAACCAAACTTAAACAATAAACTTAAAATAAAATCTAAACCCTAAACTAAATCAAAACCTTATCCTAAATAAAATAAAATAAACCTAAACCTAAAACTAAAAATAAAACTTATACACTAAACTAAATAAAAAACTAAACCTAAACTAAGGTAAAATAAAATAAACTAAAAATAAAATTAAACTATAAAATAAAACCTAAAATAAAAACTTAATACCTAAACCTAAAAAAATAAAAAAAACTTAAAATTAAACAAAAAAAGAAAAAAGAAAATTGAAACCTTGAAAATAAAATATAAATAAAACTAAAATAAAAAATTAACTAAAACCTAATCCTAAACTTAAACATAAAAAAAACTAAAACAAAAAACCTAAACTAAAATAAATAAATCTAAAATAAATAAACTAAACTAAATATAAATAAAAATAACCCAAAATTAAAATAAAAAATAAAATCAATTAAAATTAATAAAAAATAAACTAAATAAACCTAAACTAATGAGTTTACTTAATTTAAAAAATGACAAAAAATTAAAAATTAAAAAAATCCCTAGCCTTAAACCCTAAACCCTAAACTAACCTTTCCCTAAACTGCTACACTCCCCTTCTAAACCCCAAAATCCTAAATCCTAATCCCTAAACCCTTAAACCATAAACCCTAAATCCTAAACCTTGAACCCTAAATCCTAAACACAAAAACCTACAACCCTAAATCATAAACCCTAAACCCAAATCCCTAAACCCTAAAGCCTAAACCCCAAACCCTAAACTCTAAACCCTAAATGATAAACCCCAAAAACCTAAAAACTTAAACCTAAACTAAATAAAACCTAAAAATTTTAAAAAAAAAACTAAAGTTAAATTAATTAAAAATTTAATAAAAACTAAACTGAAACCAAAAGCTAAGTCTAAACCTAAACTTAAACCATAACCTAAAAATAAAATAAAATAAAAAATAAAAACAAAACTAAAATAAAATAAAGAAAAAGCTAAACTAAAATAAAAAATAAAATAAACCTAAAAATAAAAAGCCTAAATAATAAAAAACAAAATGTAAAATAAAAATAAAATAAACCTAAAATAAAATAGAATAAAAACTAAATAAAAACCTAAACCTAAACCTTAACAAAAAATAAAAAAATAAAAAAAAATGCTAACCTTAAACCCTAAACCCTAAACCCAAAATCCTACCCTAAACCCTAAAACCCCACCCTAGATCCTAAACCCTAATCCTACCAGCAAAAACTGAGCCCTAAACCGGACCCTAAACCCTACATAAAAGCTTACAACCCAAATCATAGGCCACCCCAAACCCAAGACCCCAGGCCAGAAACCCAAACCCAAAATAAACCATAAACTCCAAACTCTAAAAGCCCCAAAAACCTAAAGTAAAGAAATAAAACCTAAAATTTAAAAAAAACTAAAGTTAAATTAATTAAAATTTAATAAAACTTAAAAGCTAAACTTAAACCTAAACCTAAAAATAAAATAAAATAAAATAAAGAAAAACCTAAACTAAACTAAAAAAATAAATCTAAATATAAAAAGCCTAAATAACAAAAAAATAAAATGTAAAATAAAAATAAAATAAACCTAAAATAAAACTAAACAAAAACCTAAACATTAAAAAAACCTAAAAATAAATAAAAAATAAAACAAAAACCCAAAAATAAAATAAAAAATTAAACCTAAAATAAACAAAATAAAATAAACCTAAACCTAAACTAAAATAAAGAAAACCAAAACTTAAACCTAAAATAAACTAAAGCTAAACTCTAAATAAAATAAAATAAAATAAACTAAAATAAAGAAACCTAAACTAAAAATAAAACCTAAAATATAAACTACAAACAACCTAAAATTAAAATAAAACTAAAACCTAAAATAAAAAATAAAGCTTAATCCTAAAATATAATAAAAATAAAACTAAATTAAAAAATAAACATAAACATAAACCAAAACATAAAAAATGTTCTAAAATAAATGAACCTAAAATAAATAAGCTAAACTAAATAAAAATAAAAGATAAACCAAAATAAAAATAAAAAAAAAGTAAACTAAAATAAATAAAAAATAAACTAAATAAACCTAAACCTATAAGTTTACTTAATTTAAAAAAAAACCCTAAACGCTAAACACTAAACCTTTAACCCTAAATCCTAAACCTTAAACCCTAAACCCTATAACTAAGCCTAAAGCCTAAACCTACAACCGTAAACCCTAAACCCTAAACCTAAACCTAAATTAAAGTTTAGGTTTAATTTTTTATTTAATTTTAGTTTTTATTTCAAGTTTATTTAGGTTTATTTTATTATTTATTTATTTAGTTTTTTTTAGTTTAGATTTATGTTTAGGTTTATGTTTTAATTTTATTTTAGTTTATTTTTTATTTTATTTTAGTTTAGGTTTTATTTCAATTTAGTTTATGTTTATTTAGGTTTAGGTTTTTTGGTTGAGATGTTCTTTAGGTTTAAGTTTTATTTATTTTTAGATTTTTTTAGTATAGGTTAGTTTATTTTATTTAGTTTTTAGTTTATTTTGTTTAGGTTTAGGTTTATTTAGTTTAGATTAGGTTTGGGGTTTAGGTTTTATTTGGGTATAGGTATAGGTTTTGTTTATTTTATTTATTTTTCCATTTATGTTTATTTAGGTTTATTTAGTTTAGTTTATTTAGTTTAGGTTATATTTTTATTTAGGTTTAAGTTTTATTTATTTTATTTTATTTAGTTTTTATTTTAGGTTTAGATTTAGTTTAGGTTTATTTAATTTTTATTTAGGTTTAGGTTTATTTTTATTTGTAGTTTAGTTTATTTAGGTTTAAGTTTTGGTTTAGGTTTAGGTTTAGGATTATTTAGGTTTATTTCGTTTAGGTTTTTTATTTTTAGGTTTAGGTTCATTTATTTTTATTTTAGTTTTTATTTTTGTTTTATAGGTTAGTTTATTTATTTATGTTTATTTATGTTTATTTATTTGGTTTATTTTTAGTTTAGGTTTAGGTTTATTTATTTATTTTTAGTTTTTTTAGGTTTATTTAGTTTTTTAGTTTTATTTAGTTTAGGTTTTGGTTTAGGTTCAGGTTTATTTTTATTTATTTCTTTATGTTTTATTTTATTTAATTTAATTTATGTTTTGGTTAATTTATTTAGTTTATTTATTTATTTTTGGATTAGGTTTATTCTTACTTATTTAGTTTATTTATTTATTTTGGTTTAGGTTTTGCTTTTTTTAGTTTAATATATTTAATTTTACTTTATTTTGGGTTTAGGGTTTAGGTTTATTTAGTATTAGTTTAGTTTAGGTTTATTTTTATTTATTTATTTAGTTTATTTATTTAGGTTTAGGTTTATTTAGTTAGTTTTTTTATTTATTTAAGTTTAGGTTTATGTTTATTTATTTAGTTTATTTATTTATTTAGCTTATTTAGGTTCAGCTTTAGGATTTTTTTAGTTTAGTTTATTTAGTTTTATTTTATTTTGGGTTTAGGGTTTATGTTTATGTTTATTTAGTTTAGTTTTAGTTTAGGTTTATTTGTATATATTTATTTAGTTTATTTATTTAGTTTTGTTGTTTTAATTTAGGTTTAGGTTTTATTTAGTTTTATTTAGGTTAGGTTTAGTTAATTTTTAAGTTTAGGGTTAGGGTTTAAGTTTATTTAGTCATAGTTTAGGTGTAGGTTTAGGTTTATTTTAGTTTAGTTTATTTTATTTAGTTTAGGTTTATTTATTTAGTGTAGTTTATTTTATTTATTTAGGTTTAGGTTTATTTAGGTTTAGGTTTTATTTAGTTTATTTTAGTTTAGGTTATTTAGTTTAGTTTAAGTTTATTTAGTTTTTTATTTTTATTTTTATTTTTATTTTTTTATTTACTTTAGGTTTATTTAGTTTATTTATTTTTTTAATATTAGGTTTAAGTATATGTTTAGATTTAGGTTTAGCTTTAGGTTTAAGTTTATGTTTATTTTATTTTATTTATTTAGTTTATGTTTAGAGTTTAGGTTTAGTTTAGTTTGGGGCTTAGGTTTAGGTTTAGGTTTATTTTAGGTTTATTTTTAGTTTAGTTTATTATTTAATTTAATTTAGGTTCAAGTTTATTTTATTTTTTTATTTTATTTAATTTATTTTTTAAGTTTTATTTTAGGTTTTAAGTTTAGGTTTAGGCTTAGGCTTAGGTTTATTTATTTAGTTAAGGTTTTAATTTTTATGTTATTAGGTTTTATTAGTATTTAGTGTTTTTTAGGTATTATTAATTTTTTTTTAGTTTATTTATTTATTTATTAGTTTTTTAGTTTAATTAATTTTCTTAGTTTATTATTAGTATTTCTTAGTTTATTATTATTTGTTAGTTATTTAGGTTTGTTTAATATTATTATATTTAGTATATTTATTTTGGTTTTATTTATTATTTATTTTATTATTAATTTAGTTTATTATTATTATTAGTAGTTTAGTTATTAGTTTTATTTAGTTTTATTTAGTTTAATTTATTATTAGTTTAATAGTTTAGTGTTAGTTGTTATTAGTTATTTAGCTATTATTATTTAGTTTATTAGTTTTTTTTGTTTTGTTATTAGTTTTAGCTATTATTATTTAGTTAATTTATTATTAGGTTTGGTTAGTTTATTAGTTTATTAGTTTAGTTTAGTTGCTAGTTTTAGTTATTAGTTAGTTATTATTATTATTATTTATTTATTATTTAGTTAGTTTATTAATTTTAGTTTATTAGTTATTTATTTTAGTTTAGTTAGTTTAGTTATTATTAGTTTAGTTATTGGGTTTAGTTTTTTCATTAGTTGGTTATTTATTAAGTTAGTTATGTTTAGGGTTTAAGTTTATTAATTAGTTATTATTATAAGTTAGTTATTTATTAAGGTTTAATTTAGTTAGTTTATTAGTTTAGGTTTAGCTTAGTTTTTATTAGTTTTATTTATTTAGTTTATTTTTAGTCAGTTTATTAGTGGTGTTTTTTGTTTATCTTTAATTTAGTTATTACTTTGTTAATTACTTTAGTTAGTTTTTATTATTATTAGTTTAGTACTTATTATTTAGTTAGTTTAGTTTAGTTAGTTTTATTAGTTTTTGTTTTAGTTTATTATTCAATTTTATTTATTATTAGTTTATTAGTTTTAGTTTATTATTTATTAGTTTTAGTTTTAATTAGTTTAGTTTAGTGTTTTATTAGTTTCTTATTAGGGTTTAGGGTTTAGGTTTTAGGGTTTTATAGTTTAGGGTTGTAGGTTTAGGGTTATAGGGTTTAGTTTGGGTTTTATTTATTTTTTATTTTTTATTTTTAGGTTTAGGAGGGTTTAGGTTTAGTTTTAGGTTTAGGGTTTAGGGGGGGTTTAATTTGGTTTTTAACAAAGAATAAATTGAATCAACATTTCATCTTTTGATTTGATTTCTCTGAGTGATAACATAGTTAAAATGAGCATAGTGAGCAAATCAAAAGCCCTAGAAAACTATATAACTGTTCCATAAGTAATTGGATTGGTCATTCTTCAATTCTCTAATTTTGAACCACTAGTGGTTCTCTGCCATATCTACAATCTTTCCTACAACACTACCATATTTCCCACCTCCATATCCACCAGCACCTCTAGATCCGCCACCACCACTATGATAACTGCCGCCTCCACCTTCGCCTCCACTGCCAGATCTAGACTGAGCCTGGTTGACGGTGATGTTCTTATTCATCAAGGTTTTGCCCATTCTTAGGGTTTAGGTTTACGTTTAAGTTTATTGGATTTTAGGATATAGGTTTATTTTTTAATTTATTTAGACACTTTAGGTTTAGGTTTAGGGTTTGGCATTTAGGGTTTAGGGTTTATCTTCAGGGTTTAGGGTTTTCGGGTTTATTCTTTTAGGGTTTAGGGTCTAGGGCTAGGGTTAAGGTTTAATGTTTAGGGTTTAGGGTTTACGGTTAAGGGACTTTTAGGGTTTAGGATGTAGGGTTTGAGGTTTTCTTTTCTAATTAAGTAAATAAGTAGGTTTAGGGTTTTTTAGTTTTTTTTATTTTTTATTTTTATTTAGGTTTATTTATTATTTTTATTTATTTTAGTTTATTTATTTTAGATTTATTTATTTTACTTTAAGTTTTTTATTTTAGTTTATTTTTTAAGTTTAGGTTAATGTTTAAATTTATTTTTTAGTTGAGTTTTATTTTTATTTTATTTTTAAAGTTTACGTTTTATTTTTTATTTTTATGTTTAGGTTCAGGTTTTTATTTTATTTTTTAGTTATAAATTTTAGGTTTTTATTTTAGGTTTATTCTTAGGTTTTCTTTTTTATTTAGGTTTAGGTTTATTTTTAGTTGAGTTTTATTTTTATTTTATTTTTAAGGTTTAGGTTTTATTTTTTATTTTTGGGTTTACGTTTAAGTTTTATTTTATTTTTTCTAGCTTTACGTTTTATGTTTTTTTAGGTTTATTTTTAGGATTTATTTTTTAGTTTAGGTTTATGCTCATTTTTAGTTTATTTTATTTTATTTAGCTTAGGTTTAGGTTTAGGTTTTAATTATTTTAGTTTATTTTATTTGAGTTTAGGTTTAGGTTTATTTTATTTTTTTATTTTATTTTCATTTTAAGTTTAATTTTTATTTATTTTAGGGTTTTAGGTTTATTTTTTTTAGTTTACATTTTTATTTAGTTTTTATTTTATTTTATTTTAGGTTTATTTTATTTTTATTTTACGTGTAGTTTTTATTATATTTAGCTTTTTAATTCTTAAGTTTATTTTATTCCATAGTATAGTTTATGGTTTTATTAAATATATTTAGTTTATTTTTATTTTTATTTTACTTAATTTTTAGGTTTATGTTTAGGTTTTAGTTTGGGTTTTTATGTTATATAGGTTTAAGTTTATTTATTTAATTTATTTATAAATTTTATTTTGTTTAAGTTTAGGTTTTTAAGAATTTATGGTCTTGTTCTTTAGGGTTTAGGGTTTTAGTGTTTAGGGTTTAGGGTTAGGGTTTATAGTTTAGGGTTTAGGATTTAGAGTTTAGGATTTAGGGTTTTGGGTTTTCCAAGTTTATTGTTTATGGTTTAGGGTTTAGGGTTAGCTAAAGGTTTAGGGTTAGTTTAGGGTTTAGGGTTTTTAGGGTTTAGGGTTTAGGGTATATGGTTTAGGGTTTATGGTTTAGGGTTTAGGGTTTAGGGATTACGGTTTAGGATTTTTGGTTTAGGGTTGTTGGTTTAGAGTTTGGAGTTTAGTGTTAGTTATAGGGTTTTGGGTTTAGGGTTTAGCATTTAGGATTTAGGGTTTAAGTTTTAGGGTTTATGGTTATTAAGTAAACCATTGCAGGTATTTTAGTTTAGTTTATTTTATTTTTTGTTTTATTTAGGTTTATTTTTTATTTTTATTTAGTTTAGTTTATTTATTTTAGGTTTATTTATTTTAGTTTAGGTTTTATTTTAGTCTATTTTTAGGTTTAAGTTTCGATTTATGTTTTTTTAGTTTAGTATTATTTTTATTTTATTTTTTAAGTTTAGGTATTATTTTTAAAATTTTGGTTTAGTTTTAGGTTTTAGGGTTTTATTTTAGGTTTATTTTTAAGTTTTATTTTTTTATTTGTTTTAGGTTTAATTTTATTTTATTTTATTTTAATTTATGGTTTAGGTTTATGTTTAGGTTTTACTTATTTTAGTTTAGGTTTATGTTAATTTTATTTTGTTTATTTGATGTTTAGGGTTTAGGTTTTATTTTTTATTTATTTTTATGTTTTTTTAAGCTTAAGTTTTTATTTAGTTTTTATTTTATTTTATTTTAAGTTTTTTTTATTTTTTATTTTACATCTAGTTTTTATTTTATTTAAGTTTTTAAGTTTTAGCATTATTTTAGTTTTTAGTTTAGTTTAGGTTTTTATTTATTTTATTTTAGTTTAGTTTTTATTTTTATTTTATTTTATTTTATTTTATTAAAGTTTAGGTTTTTTAATTCTTTTATTTTTAGATTTTGTTTAGTTTGGGTTTAGGCCTTTAGGTTTTTAGGGTTTAGGGGTGGGAAAAGGTTATGGTTTAGGGGTTATTGGTGGGGTTTTGGGTTTTAGGGTTTAGGGTTTAGGTTTAACATTGTATGTCCAGGGAGGGTAACATCAGGGTCCAGTGGAGGGTTTAGGTTTTTGGTGGTTTTGGTTTTAGTTTGTGGACTGCCCAGGGCCCAGCAAAGCATCCATAGGGTTTAGAGGGAGGATTAGTTTTATGTTTAGGGAGTGGGTCAGGTATCAGATAGGATCAGTTTTAGTAGTTAGTGTTTAGGTCAGAGGGTAATTAGGGTTTATGGTTTAGGCTTTAAATTTAGGAGTGAGTTTAGGTTAGTGGTTTTAGTGTTGGGTGGAGGGTTTAGGGTGTGGGGAGTGTGGTTTAGGGAAGATTTAGGGTTTAAGGTTTCAAGTTTAGGGTTTTAGTGGGTTTAGTTTTGGTTTAGGTTTAAGGTTTAGGGTTTATGGTCCAGGGTTTATTGTTTATGATTTAGGGTTTAGGTTTAGTTTAGGATTTAGGTTTAGGGCACAATTTTTTAATCAGTTTAGGTTTAGGTTTAGGTTATTTTTTAATTTTTTTATGTAGTTAAGGTTTTGGTTTTGTTATAGGTTTAGGTTTATTTACTTTTAGCTTAGTTCACTTTTTAGATTTATTTTTGTTTAGTTTTATTTATTTTTTAGGTTTTTATTTTTAGTTTAGTTTAGTATTGGTTTATTTAGGTTTATTTTGTTATTTATTTAGTTAGGTTTTTTTTTTAGTTTAGGTTTTGGTTTAGGTTTATGTTTTATTTTTTATTTCAGTTTATATTTTATTTTACTTTAATTTAGGTTTTATTTTAGTTTAGTTCATGTTTATTTAGGTTTTGGTCTTTAGGTTTAGGTTTATTTTAGGTTTAGGTTTTACTTATTTTCTATTTAGTTTATTTATTTTTAGTTTTTTTAGTATGGTTTAGTTTATTTTATTTTGTTTTTAGTTTATTTACATTAGGTTTAGGTTTATTTAGTTTAGTTTAGGTTACGAGTTTAGGTTTTACATAGGTTTAGGTTTTAGTTTTATTTAGGTTTAGGTTTTGTTTAGTTTATTTATTTTTTCTTTTATTTTTATTTAGGTTTATTTAGTTTAGTTTATTTAGTTTATTTTTTATTTTTATTTTGGTTTAAGTTTAAGTTTAGGTTTTATTTAGTTTTTATTTTATGTTTAGGTTTAGTTTAGGTTTATTTTATTTTCATTTAGGTTTAGGTTTATTTTTATTTGTAGTTTAGTTTATTTAAGTTTAGGTTTCAGCTTAGGTTTAGGTTTTTAGCTTATTTGAGTATAGGTTTAGGTTTAGGTTTATTTAGGTTTATGTAGTTTAGGTTTTTAATTTTAGGTTTAGGTTCATTTATTTTTATTTTAGTTTTTATTTGTATTTTATTAGTTTAATTTATTTATTTAGGTTAATTTATGTTTATTTTTTGGTTTATTTTTAGTTTAGGTTTAGGTTTATTTATTTTTGTTTATTTTAATGTATTTTTACTTTTATGTTTATTTAGTTTTTAGTTTTATTTAGTTTAGGTTTAGATTTAGGTTTATTTTTATTTATTTATTTAGGTTTTAGTTTATTTAGTTTAGTTTAGGTTTTTTTATTTAGTTTAATTATTTATTTTGGATTAGGTTTAGGTTTATTTATTTAGTTTGTTTATTTATTTAGTTTATTTATTTATTTAGGTTTAGGATTATGTTTTATTTAGTTTAGTTTATTTAGTTTTATTTTATTTTGGGTTTAGGGTTTATGTTTAGGTTTATTTAGCATAGGTTTAATCTAGGTTTATTTTTATTTCTTTATTTAGTTTATTTTTTTAGGTTTAGGTTTAGATTTATTTATTTTGGTTTAGGTTTAGGTTTTATTTAGTTTTAGTTTATTTTGGATCTAGGGTTTAGGTTTAGGTTTAGTTTAGGTTTATCTTTATTTATTAATTTATTTATTTATTTTATTTATTTAGGTTTATTTCTTTATTTAGTTTATTTTTTATTTATTTTTATTTAAACTATTTTATTTTAGTTTACTATTTTATTTATTTTTGTTCTTTTTTTTATTTTTAGTTAGGTTTAGGTTTAGGTTTAGGTTTAGGTTTTTATTTATTTTTATTTTATTTATATCTATTTAGTTTAGTTCATTTTATTTTATTTATTTAGGTTTATTAGGTTTATTTATTTAATTTATGGTTTATTTTATTTTAGGTTTAGGTTTTATATAGTTTTATTTAGGTTAGGTTTAGTTTATTATTATTATTATTATTATTATTTTTATTATTATTACTATTAGTTATTTATTTTATTTAGTTTAATTTATTATTAGTTTAATTGTTTAGTGTTAGTTATTATTAGTTATTTAGTTTTAGTTGATTAGTTTTTTTAGTTTTATTATAAATTTTAGTTATTATTATTTAGTTAGTTTATTATTAAGTTTAATTAGTTTCTTAGTTTAGTTTAGTTATTAGTTAGTTATTATTATTATTTATTTATTAATAATTTAGTTAGTTTATTAGTTTTAGTTTATTAGTTTTTCGTTTTAGTTTAGGTAGTTTAGTTATTATTAGTTTAGTTATTTGGTTTAGTTTTATTATTAATTAGTTTTTTTCCTGAATTAAATTTTAATTATAATAGTAACAATGAAATGTTTTGTTATAGACAAATGGAAAATAGTTATTACATGTTAAGCTATCAGCAGAAACCATCCCCTCTACTACTGCTGTTGATATAATTATCGGCTTCGAGACATAAAATCATCTTCTTCGCCGCCATTGGGACCCAATGAAGCTCAGTCAGCTTACCAATATAGGGTAATTTCTTCTTAAAAATATCAGCTGACTCTGAATGAACACATCTAATTGAAACTTGCCATGTTGATAAAGAAAAATAGGTGAAAAATTCTAAATTTATTGTGGTAGAAAGATGGCCAAATTGACATAAATGGATCAGTAAAGACCACCAAGATAATGAAGAAAGTGAGTTAATCCAATCTTGCTTGTTGAATGCAATGATTTGAGATTAGTAATGTCCCTAGTGGCCAACAGAGGGGACGAGGAGAAGGAAATCCCAACATCCTTCTCATAGGCTTCTCTCTTAAATTTCTTTTACGGATCATTGTTAGTAAATGGAGGGATGAAAATTGAATGCATGGAAGACAGATACCAACTTTTTTGATCAGCTTGATCTCGCTCATGCTTCGGTGGCAAGAGCTCGATGCCATTGTACCTCTTACCGCAACCATGGTGTGGTGGGCGGGATCTAGAGCCAGTTGAAGAGGAACATAAGGATATTGAAGCATTTGTAGTAATGCAGCCAAAGCCTCTTTATTGTGGATGAATGTGAATAATGAGTGTAATAAGGATAAAAGCTTGAAAAAAGCCCTGGTGATATTGTGGGATGGTAGGGAGGGATCTGGGGTTGTTGCCCTCTGGCGACTAAATCGTAATAACTCATTGGATATACATTTTCTTGTGAGTATCTGCCGCTATAACTGTATAGTGAATAAGGTAAGGGATAGTGAGGTGGTTGATGGAAGTAAGCAGTGGAGACAGAAGGTCCACGGTATGTAGAGGAGGCCATCGGAGGCCAAAAGTGACTATTTCCAAATTGCGAAGTGGGCGATCGAGGCCAGTGGGTTGCGCCGAGAGAAGCAAGGTTATAGTTTGCTCACCGGCCATCAATCACCGGTGACGCGTCAAGACAAGCTCGCACCGCCGCTTCGGGATCCTTAAATGTCACAAAGTCATAGCCTTTGGAATGACAAGATTTTTGTGAAGGTCGTGTCCTCCGGTGGGTGATAGCCTCCGGCACCGCCAGCAATGTGGAATGGTCGAGGTTGTGGGGATTGGGGAATTATCGATGAAAAGAATGATAAGGAAGTGGGGATTGGGGAAGCCATAGTCTACGATTATCTGGCTTTCTATATATGAGCTATGCTATCTCTACTCTCCACTCATTGGATTTGCCGACAGGGAAGTTTTTGAAGAAACCAGCAACAACCAAAGGAGGGAGGAGTTTTATTATAATTTTATTATTATAATATTATTATTATTATTTATTTATTTTTATTTTTATTATTTTTTATTTTTATTTTTTTATTTTATTTTTTATTATATTTTATTTATTTATTTTTTATTTTATTTTATTTTTATTTTTATTTTATTATTATTATTTATTTTATTATTATTTTATTATTATTTTTATATTTTTATTTATATTTTTATTTTTTTTATTTTTTTATTTTATTTTTTATTATTTTATTTTTATTTTTTTATTTTTTTTATTTTTTATTTTTATTTATTTATTATTTATTTTTTTTTATATTTATTTATTTTTTATTTATTTTTTAATTATTTTTAATTATTTTTTATTTTTTTATTATTATTTTTTATTATTATTATTTTTTTATTATTTAATTATTATTATTTTTATTATTATTTATTATTATTATTTATTATTTTTATTTTATTATTATTATTTTTATGTTATTATATATTTTTATTATTTTATTATTATTATTTTATTTTTTTATTTTTTTATTTTATTATTTTTCCAATTTATTATTATTATTATTATTATTATTATTATTATTATTATTATTTTAGTTTTGTTATTAATTAGTTATTTATTAGGTTAGATATGTTTAGGGTTTGGATTTATTAGTTAGTTATTAATATTAGTTAGTTATTTTTTAGGGTTTAATTTAGTTATTTTATTAGTTTAGTTTTAGTTATGAGTTTAGGTTTAGTTTAGTTTTTATTAGTTTTATTAGTTTAGTTTATTTTTAATTAGTTTATTAATGGGTTTTTTTATTTATGTTTAATTTAGTTATTAGTTTGTTTAATAGTTTAGTTAGTTTTTATTAGTTCTTTTTAGTTTATTATTAGTTTTAGTTTATTATTAGTTTTTATTTATTATTAGTTTATTAGTTTTAGTTTATTATTTATTAGTTTTAGTTTTAGTTAGTTTAGTTTAGTGTTTTATTAGTTTCTTATTAGGGTTTAGGGTTTAGGATTTAGGGTTTAGTGTTTTCGGTTTGGGTTTTAGGGTTTTAGGGTTTAAGGTTTAGTGTTTAGGGTTGTAGGTTTACAGTTTTTGGATTAGGGTTAGTTTTAGGTTTAGTATTTAGGGTTAGGGTTTTATTATTATTATTATTTTTATTATTTTTAGGGTGTAGGGTTTAGGGTTCAGGTTTTTGTGCTTTAGGGTTTTTAGTTTTTTTTTTAAAAAGAACAAATTTAGAATCCCAATTTTTTCTTTTTGATTTCATCAATCAAGAAACAAACCAAGTTCTCAAAGACACAAGCGATGACATAGATAAAAAATGAGCACGCATAGAGCAAATCAAAATCCCTAGAAAACTAGAACCATCTCTACGATAAAGGCACGATTCCATCAACAGTAGATCGGATTGGCCGTTATTCAGTTTCTCTCAGAACCACTCTAGCCTCTCAAGTAGTGGGATACACCATCATAGCTACAATCTCTCCCTCCGCCACCACCATGGCTATAGCCTTCGTCGCTCCTCCAACCTCCATAACCACGACTGGTCCGACCACCACCTCCATATCCAGCAGGACCTCCAGATCCCCCACCACCACTGTGATAACTGCCGCCTTTGCCATCGCCTCCACCGCTAGATCTAGATTGAGTCTGGTTAACAGCGATGTTCCTGCCTTCAAGGTTCTACCCATTCTTAGGATTTACATTTAGGTTTAAGTTTATTAGTTTTTAAGGTTTAGGTTTATTTTTTAATTTATTTAGATATTTAGATTTAGGTTTATGGTTTGGGGTTTAGGGTTTAGGGTTTAGGGTTAGAGTTTAGGGTTTAGCATTTTAGGGTTTATGCTTTTAGTGTTCAGGGTTTAGGGTTAGGGTTACGGTTTAAGGTCTAGGGTTTAGGGTTTAGGGTTTAGGGTTTAGGGTTTAGGGTTTAGGGTTTAGGGTTTATGGTTTAGGATTTAGAGTTTAGGGTTTAGGGGTTAGGGTTTTTTTGGGTAAAGTGTTTAGGGTTAGTTTTTTTGTTTAGGGATTAAGGTTTAGGCTTTTTTTTAATTAAGTAAATCGATAAGTTTAGGTTTATTTATTTTATTACTTATTTATTTTAGTTTAATTTAATTTTAATTTTTATTTTGGTTTATTTTTTATTTTATTTAGTTTAGTTTATTTATGTCTAGATTTACTTTTTAAGTTTAGGTTTTATTTTTTTATTTTTAGGTTTAGGTTCAGGTTTTTATTTTTATTTTTTAGGTTTACATTTTAGGTTTTTATTTTACATTTATTTTTAGGTTTAATTTTTTTTAGGTTTTGGTTTATTTTTATTTTATTTTTAAGGTTTAGGATTTATGTTTTATTTTTAGGTTTACGTTTAGGCTTTTTTTTTTTTTTTTAGCTTTAGGTTTTAGCTTTTTACTTTAGGTTTCTTTTTAGGTTTTAATTTTTAGTTTCGGTTTAGGTTTATTTTTAGTTTATTTTATTTTATTTAACTTAGGTTTAGGTTTAGGTTTTAATTATTTAAGTTTATTTTATTTGAGTTTAGGTTTAGGTTTATTTTATTTTATTTTTATTTCAGGTGTAATATTTTATTTATTTTTAGGTTTTACTTTTAGGTTTATTTTTTAGGTTTAGGTTTTTGTTTAGTTTTTATTTTATTTTATTTTAGGATTATTTTGTTTTTATTTCACGTTTAGTTTTTATTTTATTTACATTTTTAAATCTTAAGTTTATTAATATTTCATAGTTTAGTTTATGTTTTTATTTATTTTTAATTTTATTTGCTTTTTTGATTTAGGTTTAGGTTTAGGTTTTAGTTTAGGTTTTTATTTTATTTTATTTTATAATTTTATTCAGGCTTAAGTTTATTTATTTGTTTTAGGTTTTGGTTTTAAAGATTTTAGGGTTTAGGGTTTAGGTATTAGGGTTTAGGTTTTATTTATTTTATTTTTATTTTAGGTTTAATTTTTTATTTATTTTTAGGTTTTACTTTTAGGTTTATTTTTTAGGTTTAGGTTTTTATTTAGTTTTTATTTTATTTTATTTTATGATTATTTTGTTTTTATTTCACATTTAGTTTTTATTTTATTTACTTTTTTAAATCTTAAGTTTATTTATATTTCATAGTTTGTTTATGTTTTTATTTATTTTATTATAGTTTATTTTTATTTTTTATTTTATTTTCCTTTTAGATTTAGGTTTAGGTTTAGGTTTTAGTTTAGGTTTTTATTTTATTTTATTTATAATTTTATTTAGGCTTAAGTTTATTTATTTATTTTATTTTTAGGTTTTAATTGTTTTAGGTTTTGGTTTTTAGGATTTTAGGGTTTAGGGTTTAGGGATTAGGGTTTAGGGTTTAGGGTTTAGGGTTAGGGTTTAGGGTTTATACTTTAGGGTTTAGTGTTCAGGGTTAAGGGTTAGGGTTAGGGTTAGGGTTTAAGGTTTAACGTTCAGGGTTTAGGGTTTAGGGTTTAGAGTTAGTTATAGGGTTTGGGGATTAGGGTTTAGGGTTTAGGATTTAGGATTTAGTGTTTAGGGTTTATGATTTTTTTTAAAATTAAGTAAACCATAAGGGTTAGGTTTATTTTTTTTATTTTTTATTCAATTGATTTTCTTTTTTATTTTTATTTAAATTTATTTTTTATTTTTAATTAGTTTAGTTTAATTCATTTTGATTTATTGCTTTTAGTTTAGGTTTTTTATTTTAGTGTATTTTTGAGTTTTAGGTTTTTTTTATGTTTATTTTTAGTTTATTTTATTTTTATCTTATTTTTTTGGTTTAGGTATTACTTTTTAACTTTTTGTTTAGTTTTAGCTTTTAGGATTTTATTTTAGGTTTATTTTTAGTTTTTATTTTTTAGTTTAGGTTTAGGTTTATTTTTAGTTTAATTTATGTTATTTATTTTAAGGTTTAGGTTTAGATTATTTTAGGATTAGGTTTAGGATTTATTTATTTTAGTTTAGGTTTAAGTTTATTTTATTTTGTTTATTTGAGGTTTATGATTTTTTTTAGTTTGGGATTTAAGTTTTATTTTTTATTTATTTTTTGGTTTATTTTTTAGGTTTGGCTTTTTATTTAATGTTTAATTTATTTTATTTTAGTTTTATTTTATTCTTATTTTACATTTTATTTTAATTTTATTTAGGTTTTTAGTTATTGCTTTATTTTATTTTTTAGTTTAGTTTAAGTTTTTATTTAGTTTATTTTAGCTTAGCTTTTATTTTTTATTTTATTTTATTTTTAGGTTTAAGTTTAGGTTTAGGTTTAGATTTTAGTTTAGGTTTTTATTTTATATCATTTTTTTATTTTATTTAGGCTTAGGTTATTTTTTATTTTATTTTTAGGTTTTATTTTTTTTTTTAGGTTTAGGCTTTTAGGTTTTTAGGGTTTATGGTTTAGTTTAGGTTTAGGGTTTAGGGTTTAGGGTTTAGGGTTATAGGTTTAGGGTTTAGGATTAGTTTTAGGGTTTAGCTTTTAAGCTTAGGGTTTAAGTTTTAGGATTTAGGGTTTATGGTTTTGGGTTAGGTTATAGGGTTTTTTAGAGTTTAGGGTTCATGGTTTATGGTTTAAGGTTTAGGGTTTAGGGTTTAGTCTTTAGTCTTTAATCTTTAGACTTTGGGGTTTAGTATTTAGGGTTTAGGGTTTAAGGTTAGCTTAGGGTTTAAGGTTAGTTTAGGCTTTAGTGTTTAGGGTTTGGGTTTCAGCTTTAGGGTATAAGCTTTTTGGGGTTTAGGGTTAGTTTGAAGTTTAGAGTTTTAGGGTTTTAGGGTTTAAGGTTTAAGGTTTATGGTTAGGGTTAGTGTTTAGGGTTTAGGGTTTGGGGTTTAGCGTTGATTTACAGTTTAGGGTTTAAGGTTTAGGTTTTAGGGTTTTAGGCTTTAGGGTTTATGGTTTATGGTTTATGGTTTAGGGTTAAGTGTTTAGGGTTTTATGATTTAGGGTTTCGGGTTTAATGTTTAGGGATTAGAGTTTAGGGTTTAGGGTTTAGGGTTTAGGGTTTAGGGTTTAGGGTATAGGGTTTTATTTTAATTAGGTTTAAGTTTAGGTTTAAGTATTTTTTTATGTGGTTTAGGTTTTGATTTAGGTTTAGGTTTATGTTTTATTTTTTATTTTAATTTCATTTTTAGTTTAGTTTAGTTTTGGTTTTATTTTAGTTTAGTTTATGTTTATCATGGTTTATTTTTTTTGGTTGAGGCTTACTTTAGGTTTACGTTTTATTTATTTCTTATTTATTTTTAGTTTTTTAGTATATGTTAGTTTATTTTATTTAGTTTTTAGTTTATTTAGTTTAGGTTTAGGTTTATTTAGTTTTGTTTAGTTTTTGGGTTTAGGTTTTATTTAGGTTTAGGTATAGGTTTTATTTATTTTTTCTTTTATTTATATTTATGTTTATTTAGTTTAGTTTTTATCTTTATTTATGTTTAGGTTTAGGTTTAGGTTTTATTTAGTTTATTTTATTTAGTATTTATTTTAGGTTTTGGTTTAGGTTTACTTTAGGTTTATTTAATTTTTATTTTGGTTTAGGTTTATTTTTATTTGTAGTTTAGTTTATTTAGGTTTAGGTTTCGTTTTAGGTTTAGGTTTAGGTTTATTGAGGTTTATTTAGTTTTGGTTTTTTATTTTTAGGTTTAGGTTCATTTATTTTTACTTGAGTTTTTATTTTTATTTTATTAGTTTTGTTTATTTATTTAGGTTTATTTATGTTTATTTATTTGGTTAATTTTTAGTTTTGCTTTTGGTTTATTTATTTTTGTTTAGTTTAGCTTTTTTTATTTTTAGGTTTATTTAGTTTTTAGTTTTATTTAGTTTAGGTTTTGGTTTAGGTTTAGGTTTTTATTATTTATTTATTTAGGTTTTATTTTATTTAGTTTAGTTTAGGTTTAGGTTTAGATTTAGGCTCATTTATTTAGTTTAGTTATTTATTTAGGTTTAGGTTTATCTTTATTTATTTAGTTTATTTATTTATTTCGGTTTAGGTTTAGGTTTATTTAGTATCGATTTAGTTTAGGTTTATTTTTATTTCTTTATTTGGCTTCTTTATTTACTTTTAGGTTTAGGTTTATTTATTTAGTTTATTTAGGTTTAGGTTTAGGCTTTATTTAGTTTATATTATTTAGTTTTATTTTATTTTGTGTTTATTGTTTAGGTTTAGGTTTATTCAGTTTAGGTTTAGTTTAGGTTTATTTTTATTTATTTATTTAGTTTATTTATTTAGTTTAGATATTTTATTTTAGGTTTGGGTTTTATTTAGTTTTATTTAGGTTATGTTTAGTTTATTTTTAGGTTTACATTTTAGGTTTAGGTTTATTTAGTTTTAGTTTAGGTGTTGGTTTTGGGTTTATTTTATTTAGTTTAGGGTTATTTATTTAGTTTAGTTTATTTTATTTGTTTATGTTTAGGTTTATTTAGGTTTAGGTTATTTAGTTTTGTTTAGGTTTATTTAGATTATTTTTATTTATTTATTTTAGTTTAGGTTTATTAAGTTTATTTTTTTATTTATTTAATGTTTATGTTTATGCTTAGGTTTATATTTAGTTTTTAGGTTTTGGTTTAAGTTTAGTTTAGGTTTTATTTTTTTAGCTTAGTTTAATTAATTTATTTTTATTTTAGGTTTATTTATTTAGGTTTAGTTTAGCTTTAGGTTTTATTTATTTATTTTGTGTAGTCTATTTATTTAGTTTAGAATGAAGTTTAGGTTTATGTTTAGGTTTAGGTCTAGGTTTAGGTTTAGGTTTAGGTTTAGGTTTATTTTATTTAGTTTAGGTTTATTTAGTTTTTGTTTAGTTTATTTAGTTTAGGTTTAGGGTTTAGGTTTAGTTTAGTTTAGGGTTTAGGTTTAGGTTAGGTTTATTTTAAGTTTATTTTTAGTTTAGTTTAGTTTATTATTTAGTTTAGTTTTGGTTTACGTTTATTTTATTTAGTTTATTTTTTAGGTTTTATTTTAGGTTTTAGGTTTAGGTTTAGGTTTAGGTTTAGGTTTATTTATTTAGTTTAGGTTTTAGTTTTTATGTTATTAGGTTTTATTATTATTAAGTGTTCTTTTAAGAATTATTAGTTTTTAGTTTAGTCAACTTTTCATTATTATTATTTATTAGTTAATTAGTTTAATTAATTTTATTAGTTTATCATTATTAGTTAGTTTCTTAGGTTTGTATATTATCATTATATTTAGTATATTTATTTAGGTCTTATTTATATTTAGTTTATTATTAGTTTACTTTATTATTATTAGTTTAGCTATTCATTTTATTTAGTTTAATTTATTATTAGTTAATTAGTTTAGTGTTAGTTATTATTAGTTATTTAGTTTTAGTTTATTAGTTTCTTTAGTTTTATTATTAGTTTGAGTTATTATTATTTAGTTAGTTTATTAGTTTATTAATTTAGTTTAGTTATTAGTTTTAGTTATTAGTTACTTATTATTATTAGTTTTTTTATTAATTATTTAGTTTGTTTATTATTTTTAGTTTATTAGTTATTAGTTTTAGTTTAGTTAGTTTAATTTTTATTAATTTATTTATTGGGTTTAGTTTTATTTTATTTAGTTATTTAATATGTTATTTATGTTTAGGGTTTAGGTTTATTTGTTAGTTATTATTATTAGTTGGTTATTTATTAGGGTTTAATTTAGTTAGTTTGTTAGTTTAGTTTTAGTTAATAGTTTAGGTTTAGTTTAGTTTTTATTACTTATATTAGTTTAATTTATTTTTACTTAGTTTATTACAGGTCTTTTTTGTTTATGTTTAATTTAGTTATTAATTTGTTTATTAGTTTAGTTAGTTTTTGTTATTATTAGTTTATTAGTTTCTTAGTATTTATTTTGTTAGTTTAGTTTAGTTAGTTTTATTAGTTTTTATTTTAGTTTATAATTAGTTTTTGTTTTAGTATATAATTAGTTTTAGTTTATTATTAATTAGTTTTAATTTATTATTTGTTACTTTTAGTTTTAGTTAGTTTAGTTTAGTGTTTTATTAGTTTCGTATTAGGGTTTAGGGTTTAGGGTATAGGGTTTAGGGTTTGGAGTTTAGGGTTTAGGGTTCGGAGTTTAGGGTAGTAGGTATAGGGTTAGTTTTAGGATTTAGCATTTACGTTTATGGATTTTTTATTTATTTTTATTTTTTTATTATTTTTAGGGGTTTAGGGTCTAGGGTTTAGATTTTGGGTTTTAGGTTCATTTTTTAATTTGGGCTTTTGGTTTTTTGGTTTTTTTTAATAGAGAATATATTCAGATACAACATTTCTTAGTTTTGATTTCATCAATCAAGTAACACACCAAGTTCGCAAAGACATAACCGACGACATAAATAAAAAATAAGCATGCATATGGCAAATCAACAGCCCTAGAAAACTACAACCGTCTCTACTATAAAGGCACGGTTCCATAAGTAGCAGATCGGATCGGATATTCTTCAATTTCTTTAGTTCCCATCAGAACCACCACAACCTCTCGAGTAGTAGGATCTGCCATCATATCTACAATATCTCCCTCCACCACCACCATGGCTAAAACCTCTATTACTCCTCCTACCTCCATAACAACCACTGCTCTGACCACAACCTCCATATCCACCAACACCTCCAGATCCCCCACCACCACGATGATAACCGCGGCTTCTACCTTCGCCTCCACCACCTCCGCCTTTGCCTCCATCGCCAAATCTAGACTGAGCCTGGTTGATGGTGATGTTCCTGCCATCAAGGTTCTGCCCAATTTTAGGGTTTAGGTTTAGGTTTTAGTTTATTAGGTTTTAGGGTTATTTTTTTATTTATTTAGATACATTCAGTTTAGGTTTAGGGTTTGGGGTTTGGGGTTTAGGGTTTAGGTTTTGGGGTTTATGGTTTAGGGTTTAGGGTTTAGGGTTAGGGTTTAGGGTTTAGGGTTTAGCATTTAGGGTTTAAGGTTTAGGTTTTAGTGTTTTAGGATTTATACTGTTAAGGTTTAGGTTTTACGTTTAGGGTTATGGTTTAAGGTTTAGAGCTTAGGGTTTAGGGTTTAGGGTTTAGGGTTTAGAGTTTAGGGTTTAGAGTTTTCAGTTTAGTATTTAGGGTTTTTTAGGGTTTAGGGTTTAGGGTAAGTTTTTTTATTTCGAGTTTTGGGTTTTGGGTTTAGGAATTTGGATTTAAGGTTATTTTTTAATTAAGTAAACTGGTAGGTTTAGGTTTATTTAGTTTATGTTTTATATATTTTAATTTATTTTATTTTTTATTTTTATTTAGGCTTATTTTTTATTTTTATTTAGTTTAGTATATTTATTTTAGTTTAGGTTTTTATTTTGGTTTTTATTTTTTAGGTTTAGGTTTATGTTTAGATTAAATTTTTAGTTGAGTTTTATTTTTATTTTATTTTTTATGTTTAGGTTTTTTTATTTTTAGGTTTAGGTTTAGATTTTTATTAATTTTTTTAGGTTTACATTTTTGGTTTTTAGTTTAGATTTATTTTTAGGTTTTATTTTTTATTTAGGTTTAGTTTTATTTTTAGTTGAGTTTTATTTTTATTTTATTTTTTAGGTTTAAGTTTTGTTTTTTAGTTTTAGGTTTAAGTTTAGGATTTTATTTTATTATTTTAGCTTTAGGTTTTAGGTTTTTATTTTAGGTTTTAGGTTTTTATTTTAGGTTTTAGGTTTAGGTTTAGGTTTAAGTTTAGGTTTATTTATTTAGTTTAGGTTTTAGTTTATTTAGTTCAGGTTTAGGTTTATTTAGTTTAAGTTTAGGTTTTGGTTTAGGTTTAGGTTTTAGGTTTATTTTTAGGTTTACTTTATTTAGTTTTTAGTTTATTTAGTTTAGTTTAGGTTTAGTTTTTTATTTATTTACTTTATTTAGGTTTAGGTTTAGGTTTGCTTATTTTTCATTTTATTTTAATTTTTAGGTATATTTATTTTAGTTTAGGTTTAGGTTTAGGTTTAGGTTTATTTATTTAGGTTTATATTAGTTTAGTTTATTTAGTTTTTCTTTTAGGATTAAGTTTAAGTTTATTTATTTATTTATTTTTATTTATTTTTTTTAGGTTTAGGCTTTGGTTTAGGTTTTTAAGTTTATTTATTTAGTTTTAGGTTTACATTTAGGTTTAATTAGTTTAGTTTTGGTTTATTTATTTTGTTTATTTTATTTAGTTTATTTAGGTTTATGTCTAGGTTTATGTTTAGGTTTCGGTTTATTTAATTTAGTTTAGGTTTATTTTTTTATTTTTATTTAGTTTATTTTATTTATTTTGGTTTAGGTTTAGGTTTTGATTTAGATTTATTTAGGTTTATTTAGGTTTATTTTTAATTTTCGGTTTAGGTTTATTTATTTATTTTAGTTTAGGTTTATGTTTAGGTTTATTTTATTTAGTTTAGGTTTAGGTTTAGGTTTAGGTTTATTTAGTTTATTTAATTTAGTTTATTTTGATTATTTAGTTTAGGTTTAAGTTTAGGTTTAGTTTAGGTTTTGGTTTATTTTAGTTTATTATTAATTTTAGGTTTAGGTTTTATTTAGGTTTATTTAGTTTAGTTTATTTAATTTTTAATTTAGTTTTATTTAATTTAATTTATTTATTTTAGGTTTAGGTTTATTTTATTTAGTTTATTTTAGTAATTTTAGGTTTATTTAGTTTATTAGTCTAGTTTATTTAGTTAAGGTTTAGGTTTAGGTTTAGGTTTAGGTTTACTTTAGCTTTAGGTTTAGGTTTAGATTTAGGTTTAGGTTTTATTTTATTTTTAAGGTTTAGGTTTAGGTTTAGTGTTAGGTTTTATTTTATTTTTTAAGTTTACATTTAGGTTTATGTTTAGGTTTAAGTTTAGGTTTATTTAGTTCAGGTTTAGGTTGAGGTTTAGGTTTAGGTTTTGTTTAGGTTTAGGTTTAAGTTTAGGTTTAGGTTTATTTTTATATAGTTTTTTTTATTTATCTTAGGTTTAGGTTTATTTAGCTTAGTTTAGTTTACTTTAGTTTAGTTTAGGTTTATTTATTTAGTTTAGGTTTAGGTTTATTTTAAGTTTTAGTTTAATTATTTTATTTTTTTAGTTTAGTTTAGTTTAGTTTAGGTTTAGGTTTAGGTTTAGGTTTATTTTATTAGTTTATGTTTATTTTTAGTTCTATTTAGGTTTAAGTTTATTTTAGGTTTAGGTTTATTTATTTTTTGTTTAGTTTAGGTTTATTTTATTTAGGTATAGGTATAGGTTTAGGTTTAGATTTATTTTAGTTTATTTCATTTAGATTTAGGTTTAGATTTAGGTTAAGGTTTAGGTTTAGGTTTTTTTTGGTTGAGTTTAGTTTAGTTTAGGTTAAGGATTAGGTTTATGTTAGTTTAGGTTTATTTATTTAGTTTAGTTTCGTTTATTTATTTTAGGTTTAGGTTTAGATTTAGTTTAGGTTTATTTTAGTTTAGTTTAGTTTATGTTTTTAGGTATTTTAGGTTTAAATTTAGGTTTTATTTTTTAGTTTAGTTTAGGTTTTTTAGTTTATTAGGTTTAGGTTTTTTTTAGTTTAGGTTTAGATTTGTTTTTGTTTATTTATTTAGGTTTAGGTTTAGGTTTAGATTTATTTTTATTTTAGGTTTATTTAGGTTTATTTATTTAGGTTTATGTTTATTTTTATTTAGTTTAGTTTATTTAGTTTTAATTTATTTAGGTTTAAGTTTATTTAGTTTCGTTTAGGTTTAGGTTTAGGTTTACATTATGTTTATTTTTTTAGGTTTAGGTTTATTTTTATTTATATATTTATTTAAGGTTTAGGTTTAGTTTAATTTTAGTTTAGTTTAGTTTATTTATTTAGGTTTAGGTTTCAGTTTTAATTTATTTAGGTTTACATTTAGGTTTAGTTTTAGGTTTAGGTTTTAGGTTTAGTTTTAGGTTTATTTTAGGTTTTATTTAGTTTAGTTTAGTTTAGTTTAGTTTAGATTTATTTTATTTAGTTTAGGTTTAGGTTTATTTTATTTATTTCATTATAGTTTAGTATAGTTTAGGTATAGGCTTAGATTTTGGTTTTAGGTTTATTTAGTTTAGTTTAGGTTTGTTTAGTTTAGTTTATTTAGTTTAAGTTTATTTTAGTTTATTTTATTTAGTTTAGGTTTAGGTTTATTTAGTTTATTTTATTTTATTTTATTTTTTATTTAGTTTAGGTTTAGGTTTATTTTATTTAGTTTTTTTATCTTATCAGTTTACTTTCTTTAGTTTAGGTTTAGGATTAGGTTTAGGTTTAGGTACAGATTTTGGTTTATTTAGTTTATTTTATTTTAGTTTAGGTTTATTTACTTTAGTTTAGTTTAGGTTTTTTTTTTTTTAGTTTAATTTTGTTTTAGTTTATTTTTTGTTTAGTTTAGGTTTAGGTTTATTTAATTAGTTTTATTTATTTAGTTTATTTTTAGTTTAGTTTATTTTTTTATTTAGTTTAATTTAGTTTAGGTTTAGTTTTAGTTTTATTTAAGTTTTATTAGTTTAGTTAATTTAGTTTAGTTTAGGTTTCAGTTTAGGTTTATTTAGTTTAGGTTTAGGATTTGGTTTAGGTTTTAGTTTAGTTTAAGTTTAGATTTAGGTTTAGGTTTTAGTATAAGTTTCATTTTATTTTTATTTATTTTTATTTATTTAGGTTTAGGATTACTTATTTAGTTTAATTTATTTAGTTTATTTATTTAGTTTAGGTTTAGGTTTTATTTATTTTAATTTAGTTTAGTTTAATTTATTCTTAGGTTTAGGTTTAGGTTTAGGTTTAGGTTTAGGTTAGTTCATTTATTAATTTTATTTATTTTAATTTAGGTTTTAAGTTTTACTTAGTTTATTTTTTTAGTTTAGTTTTTATTTGTTTATTTAGTTTGGTTTAGTTTAGTTTATTTAGGTTTAGATTTATTTTATTTATTATTTAGTTTATCTTTTGTTTAGTTTAAGCTTAGGTTTTTGTTTAGGTTAATTTTATTTAGGATTAGGTTTAGGTTTATTTATTTTTAGTTTAGGTTTAGGTTTAGGTTTATTTATTTTAGGTTTAGTCAATTTTATTTTTGTTTATTTTATTTATTTAGGTTTAAGTTTATGTAGTTTAGGTTTTAGGTTTAGGTTTAGGTTTATTTTGTTTGTTTTAGTTTAGTTTAGTTTAGTTTATTTTTAGTTTAGGTTTATTTATTTAGTTAGGCTTTATTTATTTAGATTATGTTTTTTTATTTAGTTTAGTTTTTATTTATTTAGTTTATTTAGTTTATTTTTAGGTTTAGTTTATTTAGTTTAGTTTATTTTATTTTAGTTTAGGTTTAGGTTTAGGTTTAGGTTTATTTAGTTTAATTTATTTTCATTTATCTGTTTAGTATATTTTAGTTTATTTTGTTTAGGTTTAGGTTTAGGATTAGTTTAGTTTAGTTTAGTTTAGTTTATTTTATCTTAGTTTAGGTTTATGTTTAGGTTTAGGTTTTTTTAGTTTAGTTTATTTTATACAGTTTATTTATTTTTAGTTTTTATTTTATTATTTATATTATGGTTATTTGATTTATTTATTTATTTTGGTTTTGGTTTTGGATTATTTTATTTAGTTTTGTTAAGGTTTAGGTTTAGGGTTTAGGTTTAGGTTTTTGGTTTAGGTTTAGGTTTAGGTTTAAGGTTTATGGTTTAGGGTTTAGATTTTAGCATTTCGGGTTAGGGTTTTTTTTCATTTTCTTTATTTAGGGTTAAGAATTTAAGATTTTTTATGGTTTTGGGTTTTTTAATGATTGGGGTTTAGGGTTTAGGATTTAGGGTTTAGGATTTAGGGTTTAGGGTTGAGGGTTGTAGGTTTTAGTTTAGGGTTTAGGATTAGTTTTAGGGTATAGGGTTAGAATTTTTTTATTATTTAGGGTTTATTATTTAGGGTTGTAAGTTTAGCGATTTGGGTTTATGATTTGTTTTAGGGTTCCGGGTTTTTGGTTTAGGGTTTAGGATTCAGTGTTTAGGGTTTTTTTTTAAATTACGTAAACCGGTAGGTTTAGGTTTATTTAGTTTATCTAGTTTATTTTATATTTATTTTAGCTTATTTTATTTTTTTTATTTAGGTTTATTTTTTTATATAGTTTAGTTTATTTATTTTAGGTTTATTTATTTTAGTTTAGGTTTTTTATTTTAGGTTATGTTCTAGGTTTAGGTTTAGGTTTATAATTATTTTTTAGTTTAGTATTATTCTTATTTTAATTTTTAGGTTTAGGTTTTATTTATTATTTTTAGGTTTAAGTTTGGATTTTTATTTTACTTTTTTAGGTTTATGTTTTATGTTTTTATTTCAGGTTTATGTTTAGGTTTATTTTTTTAGTTTAAGTTTTGGTTTATTTTTAGTTTATTTATTTTAGGGTTTAGGTTTAGTATATTTTAAGTTTAGGTTTAGGTTTCATTTATTTTAGTTTAGTTTATTTTAGTTTAGGTTTTGGTTTATTTTATATTATTTACTTTAGGTTTAGGTTTGGCTTTTGTTTAGCTTTTATTTTTTTACTTATTTATAGGTTTTTTTGCATATATTTTTTATGTTTAGGTTTTTATTTAGTTTTTAATTTATTTTATTTTTTTCTTTTACATTTAATTTTTATTTTTTTGTTTTTGTTTTTATTTTTAGGTATATTTTATTTTTTTAGTTTAGTTTATGTTTTTATTTATTTTATTTTAATTTAGGTTTTTTTTAGGTTTAGGTTTTAGTTTATGTTTTTATTTTATTTTATTTTTTTATTTAATTTAGGTTTAGGTGTTTTATTTATTTCTTTTAGGTTTTATTTAGTTTAGGTTTTAGGTTTTTTAGGTTTTAGGTTTTTAGGTTTTTAAGGTTTAGCGTTTAAGGTTTATGGTTTAGGGTTTAGGGTTTAGAGTTTGGGGTTATAGTTTTATGGTTTAGGTTATAGGATTTAGGGTTTTGGGTTTTAGGGTTTAAAGTTTTGATTTAGGGTTAAGGGTTTTAGGGTTTAGGGTTTAGGGTTTAGGGGTTAGGGTTGTAGGTTTAGGGTTTATTGTTTAGAGTTTAGGGTTAATTTTAGTGTTTAGGGTTTAGGATTAGGGTTTTATTTCATTTATATTTAAAAAAAAATTAAGTAAACTGGTCGATTTAGGTTTATTTAGTTTATTTTTAATTTATTTTAGTTTATTTTATTTTTATTTTATTTAGGTGTATTTTTATTTTTATGAGAATTTGACACATAATATGAATAATGGAAACGTAGGATTCATGTAGCCGACCCCACTTAGTGGGATAAGGGCTTGTTGTTATTATTTTAGGTTTATTTTTATTGTTATTTAGTTTAGTTTATTTATTTTAAGTTTATTTATTTAGTTTAGGTTTTTTATTTTAGTTTATTTTTTTGATTTAGGTTTAGGTTTAGGTCTATTTTGTAGTTTATTTTTTTATTTTTTTAAGTTTAGGTTTTATTTTTATTTTTCTTTTAGGTTTTTATTTTAGTTTATTTTTAGGTTTTATTTTCTAGTTTAGGTTTAGGTTTATTTTTAGTTTATTTTATTTTATTTTATTTGGGGTTTAGGTTTAGTTTATTTTAGGTTTTATTTATTTTAGTTTAGTTTATTTTAGTTTAGATTTAGGTTTATTTTATTTTTTTTATTTTAGGTTTAGGTTTTTTTATTATTTATTTTTTAGGTTTTATTTTTAGATTTATTTTTTTAGGTTTAGGTTTTATTTAGTTTTATTTTATTATATTTTAGGTTTTTTTATTCTTATTTTATGTTTGGGTTTTATATTAGGGTTTAGGGTTTTTTTAGTTTATGGTTTAAGGTTTACGTTTTAGAATTTAGGGTTTAGGATTTAGGTTAGTTTAGGGTTTAGGGTTTAAGTTAGTTTTGGGTTTAGGGTTTAGGTTAATTTAGGATTTAGGGTTTAGGGATTAGGGTTTAGGGTTTATGGTTTTAGGGTTTTTAGGGTATTTAGGGTTAAAGGTTTAGGGTTATGGTTTTGGTTTAGGGTTTAGAGTTTAAAATTTTTTTTTAATTGATAACAAATTCAGATTCAACATTTCTTCTTTTGGATTTTATCAACCATGTAGGAGACCAAGTTTTCTAAGATACAAGTGATGACGTAGATAAAAAATGAGCATGCATAGAGCAAATCAAAAACCTTTGATAACTAGAACCATCTCTTTGTAAAAGACATACCATAAGCAAAGATGTTGGATCGACCGTGTTTCGCCCACTCCCATCAACCACCTCACATCTGAGTAGTGGATCTGCCACCATATCCCTGATCTATCCCTCTGCCACCACCATGGTCGTAACCTCTATCACTCCTCTCACCCCCATAACCACCACCTCCATATCCACCAAGACCTCTTGATCCATCAACACCTCTAAGTCCCCCACCTCCAGATCGTGTCTCCATAACCACCACCTCCATATCCACCATCATATCCACCAACACCTCTTGTATAATGAGGGTTTAGGGTTTATGGTTAAGGTTTAGGGTTTAGGGTTTAAGGTTTAGTTTTTAGGCCTAAGGGTTTAAGGTTTTTAGGGTTTAGGGTTTAGAGTTTGTGGTTGGGGAGCTAATGTAGGTCAGTTTTAGGGTTTGTGGGTTTTAGGGTTTAGAGTTTTAGGGTTTGTTTTTGTGGTTTGTGAGTTTATGGTTTTGGCTTTAGGCTTTGGGGTTTGTGGTTTGTTTGGCTTGGGCTCAGGGTTTAGGGTTATTTAGGCCCGGATTTAGTTTCTGGCTCAGGGTTTGTGGGTTTAGAGTGGTGTGCAGGATTTAGGGTTTAGGGTTTTGTGGTTTAGTGCCTAGTTTTAGTGGTTTATTTATTTATTTTTAATTTAGGTAAATTAGCAGGTTTAAGTTTATTTAGCTTATTTTTTATTTATTGTAGTTTATTTTTTATTTATTTAAGTTTATTTTTATTTTTATTTAGTTTAGTTTATTTATTTTAGGTTTATTTATTTTAGTTAAGCCATTTTATCTTTAATTTTATTTCAAGGTTTAGGCTTTAGGTTAATTTTTTTTAGTTTATTTTATCTTTTATTTTAGGTTTAGGTTTATTTTTATTTTTTTAGTTTAGGTTTTTTTTATTTTATTTTTTTTAGGTTTAGTTTTAGGTTTTTTATTTTATCTTTTAGTATTATTTTTTAGATTACATTTAAGTTTAATGTTACTTAGTTTTATTTTTTATTTTATTTTAGGTTTTAATTTTATTTTAGGTAGGTTAAGGTTTTAATTTATTTTAGGTTTAGGTTTTAGGTTTTATTTTAGGTTTATTTTTTTGTTTATTTTTAGTTTAGGTTAGGTTTATTTTTAGTTTATATTATTTTACTTAGTTTATGTTTAGGTATAAGTTTAATTTATTTTAGATTAAGGTTTAGCTTTTATTTAGTATAGTGTAGTTTATTTTAGTTTAGGTTTATTTTATTTTGTTTATTTTATTTTTCTTTTAGGTTTAGGTTTTTTAGTTTATGGTTTAGGTTTTATTTTTTATTTATTTTTAGGTTTATTTTTTTAGGTTTAGGTTTTCATTCAATTTTTATTTTATTTTAGTTTAGGTTTAATTAATGTTTATTTTAGGTTCAATTTTTATTTTATTTAATCTTTCTTATTTTGGGATTTATTTTATTTTTTTAGCTCAGTTTAGGTTTTTATTTACTTTATTTTAGTTTAGTTCATATTTTTATTTTATTTTATTTATTTAACCTTTAGTTTAGGTGGAAGTTAGATTAGGTTTTATTTTATTTATTTAGGTTTATTTATTTATTTATTTTTCAATCTTTAGTTTAGGTTTATGTTTTAAGCCTCAGGTTCGATTTAGGGAGTGAGGGTCAGGGCCCAGGGGTTAGTGTGGTGGCTCAGTTTAGGGCCTGTGGCCCAGGTCCCCCAGTGGCCCAGGCTCAGTGCCTAGGAGCCCAGGGCCTGAGCACTTAGGGCCAGGGCCCAGGGCCCAGCCTAGGGCCCAGGCTCAGCTGGGCTCAGTCCAGGAGTCAGGGTCCCAGTGGCCTAGGGCCCAGCCTGGGTTGGCTCCAGCTGGGCCACAGGTCTCAGGCCTAGGGTCATGGCCTGTGTGGCCTGGTCAGCTTTAGAATTTATTTAGGGTTTTGTTATTTAGGTTTAGGTGTTTAAGATTTGGGGTTTAGGGTTGTATGTTTTAGGGTTTAGAATTTATGGTTTAGGGTTTTAATCTTTAGGGTTTAGGGTTTAGGGTTTAGGGTTTAGGGTTTTGTGGTGTTTATTTTCAGTTTCATTTGTATGTGTATATGTGAGGGGACAACACACAGATCTGAGGATATTCTTATTGAGGTGATCGGGTGCGACATCAAAGAATAGTGCACTATCTCGAAAGATAGAAATCTACCCATGATGGACCTAATCACCTAATAAGGACTCAAGGCATGATGGGTCTGAATAGATTTATCACATACTTTACATGGAAAAGTAAAGCAGACTTTATTTAAACCGGGTTCGTTAAGTTCCCTATGGAGGCAAGCTCCCATAATTATTTACATCTTATGAAAAATTAATCCCTTAAGAATACTCGATTAAAATTATTGTCTCTAAAGAATTCAAAGATAGGACTATCAATAAATTGGTTGTATTTTAGAAGATCAAGATGGATCAAAAGGAAGAGTTATTATCTAAACCAAAGGAGATGAGTAGAGTAGTCATGATACTAGAAACCTAGTGAGTGTCCAATCTATCCTATGATTGGGCTTTATATAAAAAATTTGGAGATTTATTTATTTGATTTGAAATTTTATTAGAAATGTAGGACTTATAATTCCACAATACAAGATTGTGGAAAAGCCGAGGTGAGGATTTATGCTTGTAGCCCGTAAAGAGAAACAATAACCTCAGATCCTAAATCTAGGGAACTTTGGCGAGGGCCAAAGCATGACCTAAATCTAAGGGGAGAGTGGTTATATTGTTTACCTCCACAAGAGATAGTAAACCACCAGACTGCCGGACTTATTATCACCTGGAGTGGCAGCCAATTAACTCCTCCCATTCTTTAAATACATGTAGGCAAGTCATATGCTTTTGCGAGATTGCTAGGTTGTTATTATTTAGAAAAAAGACTAAGTCTTTAAACCCACTCCCTAAGAGACTAGAGCATGAGGGGTATGAATACTGACTTAAATCTAATGCAAATTCTTATCAAATTTTATTTAATTTATGAATCTTTATTTTGACACAAGCTATAGGATTTTGTATGCCTAAATGCATCAGAAGTTGATTATGGGCCAAATCAAAAGGGAAATATGTGTTCTTTCATCATAGGCCCTCAAAGGTTAACCTCATTCTATCTAGGAAAGATGGAAGCCCTTTCTTAACAAGAGTGAAACAAGATGATTATGCATGATATTAAACATATAACATCCAATAAGGGTTACTAAATATTGTATTATCTTGATTTAATGCCTAAGTTTTTATATGTGATTTTGAGTTGTTTTAAAAGTTTATTTATGAGTTGCTAATGGGATAGAAAATTTTTTTTTATTCTAAGAGCCTAATTGCATCCAAGCCATATAACAATCACCAATCATAAACAAACTATGAAAATGCATGCTTTTTCTAATGCCCAAGCTAAACAAAACATCAAATAATTTTTATAAAGCTATCGCAAAAGAATAAAAGGTTGATGCGGTCGGGTACCACCGTACATCCCAAAAAGAAATGTGGGTAGTTGAGTTCTACCCTTATACAATCCGGATTACAAGAGAATAATTACAATTATAAATGATGAATGTTATGGGGGTCTTCATTCTTCATTCTTCCTTCTTCATTTCTTCATCTTCCATTTCTTCATTTAATTTTCTCTATTTCTTCTTTTTTGGATTGATTTGGATATGCTTGCTCATCACATGGTACATAAGACTTGGTCTTATAACCAATGTTCATCCTAATCCCTCATAATACTCATCCTAATCCTATTGCAAAATTACATTAAAAGAAGGAAAGTAAATCTAGCTCCACCTGTAAAACAAATATTAGCTAAACACACCATACAACCCAAGAAATTATATGAATAATTTGGACTTAGCACCCCACACATGGGTAACCAAGCCCACGTGTCTTAACTTGGGTTATGCTTAGGGGCTAAGCAACATGCATAGCAAAAAGCATTTATATTTTTATTTAGCGGCCCCTTAAGCACAACCCCCTGCAGAAAGCATGATTAGGCTAATATTGGCCTAACATCCAGACTACGCACATGCACCCTAACATCCAGTCTACAATAATACATCACAAAACAATCATACATCAAACCATACACCTCCCTAACATAAATCTATAAATGGTGACTTAGTCTAATGTGCATGAATTAAATCTTGTGTGGTATTTCCTAACTAGGCTTTAGAGTTGTAATTTGCTAAGTGTGAGGGATTTAATTTATAAAGTGGTTGATTTTTCTTTAAGAGATTTGATTGATTTAAAGATTTTACTTAGTGTTTTCTTTCATTTCATATGGTCCACACTTATCAACTAAGTGTTATAAAGAGAAAAAAGAGAGGGAACCACTCTTTCATCCCTAAAGCAAGTTAATTAATATATTTCCTTTAATGAATAGTATATTATATGTTTTAATTAATCCAAAGTTTTGGTTCCCTCTAAATAACCTTTTTCAATAACAAAGGCATCTTAAGATTAATTAGAATGAATTACTATACCATAACACATGTTTATTCATTTCCTTCCATCATGTATATCATGCATATGATTAAATCTTATGCATTCCTATACATGCAATTTATATTTTAGCATACTTGAATGATGAATGCAAAGAAATGTGTTTGAAATTTAAATATTTCATTTGATTGAATCATGAATACATGTATTTTTAATAGAAAGAGGGATTTTTCATCCATTATCTAGATACACATTCACATGTATATAAGTTTTAAGTGAGTACATCATCATTATTCTGCACCAGGGGCGTAAGGTACAAGACCTACTTAGGGCTACTTAAATCCTCTCAGCTTTGGGGTGTCCAGACTAATACCACTTTTCATAGATACATATAGGAAAAACTCATGCAAAAATTGTATTCGATTTATATGACTTTTGATTCTTATTCATTAACCACATCACACATACACATGTATAAGAGTTTTAAGTGAGTACGACACCATTGTTCTGCCCCAAGAGCGTAAGGTATAAGACCTACTTAGGGCTACTTAAAGCCTTGCAGCTCCGGGGTGTCCAGACTAATATACCACTTTTCTCAGATATAGGTGAATATATGAAAAGATCCACAAGAAGAAGAACTCATGCAAGAAGTCATATTTGATTTTATTATATGATTTACATATATGGTATGAAATTCTTCCTAAGTTTTAGTGTGGAAATGCATAGGAATAGATTTGGACAAATTTTGTGTGCTTTTCAAATGAACTATACATTTGTAATTCCTATGTGAATACATGTAAGATAAGGAAAGAGAGCTTCATATTGCATATATTATATTATCAACACATGAAAACCTATAGATATTTGTAATTAACATCACTCCATTTATTATAATTGATTTATGAACTTTTGAAAATAATGTTTGATTTAATAGTGATAATAGCCACACCTCTTTTTAATTTAAATCAACACATGCAATTTGACATAAAAGAAACCATTTCATTTAGTTAATTTTAAAAGGAATGAATGCATGATTACACATGGAAGCAACATTTAACATAATTGGAAAAAAATAATGGAACATAAGCACATTATCTCATTAATTCCAATTAATTCCTAAGGACAATCATAATAAATAAAGCCACTTAAAATAAACCAAAGTTATTTAATGAGATTTCTTAGTTTTGAGTTTGATTTGATTTAGTAAATGAAAGAGATTTGTTAATCCTAATCCCATTCCTCATGTGTGAGTTAATTTGATTTAATGAAGAAGTATTTAAGTTGATTTTTTTAGTTTAATTAGGTTAGGGTATGAATTAAGCCAATTAATTAACACTTACCTACATCACCTTAAGTTAATTTAGTAATTAATAATGAGCCAATATGATATGCAACCACGTGGAAAGTAAATTTGCAATGCTCTTAAGAAATGAAAGGGGCTTAATGCAATTGGCTCATGATTAATAGTTAATTAGGCTTAAGGGATCTCACTTAACTACTTTTATAGTATTCTCATACATGTGAGCTAATCATAATTTCATTACCTCCCCCTTTGGATTATTGAACACCCAAAGAGCTACCCAAGATTAAATTAGGGAAATAGATTCAATTAAATTAATTAATTTTTTTAATTAATTAATTAACTTTAATTAACCTTAACTAATCAAAATGAGATGGGCTTAGAGAAAGAGACAAAGAAGGGAGCCTAAGTCTCAAAGCCTAAATACTTTCAATTAGTTGATTAAAGTTGAAGTATGATTTGGTTTTTTGATTAATCTTGTTAATTAAATAATTAAGGGGTGTTGATTAATTAATTATTTAAGAGGGATTAGAGAAGACTTAAAGAAAAGATTGGAAGAGGGAGTCTCAATCCATTTCTCTTGAGTTCGTCATCATTAACAGAGGTTAATAAGCTTAATTGATTGATTAATTTACTATTGATTTCCTTAATTATCACTAATTGCATTGAGAAAGTTATTAAGGCTTAACCCATTGGTTTTCCTAATGAAGCAACCAATAAAATCTTAGAAAAATAGGGGAGGCAGAGATCATCCCCCTTAACATGCACAAAAAGTTTGAGATTAATTGGATTGTTAATTACGGAGTAATTAGACTAATTACATTTCTAATTAAGCCTTAATTAAGCTAAATCCACAATTCAAAATCAATTAAAAATAATTTTCTAGGATTCTACTCTAAAATATCTTTAAAATGAGCCTAAGTTTGTATTTTTTTTATTGAATTTTCTTGAATTAGTTATGAATTTAGGAACTTTTAGGACTAAGAACTATTTAATTAGCCCTAATTAGAGCCTCAATCCCATCAGGCCACATGGAGGCTAATAAGTTGCGCTTTCCATTTTAGGGCGATGGGATTTGCTATTTAAGTTATCACATCCAAGTAATGACTTGAATGGCGGTGCATGCGGTAACTCCATGAACCATCTGATCTAAGGTTTGAAAGATTAATCAGAGGCTCTAAGCATGATTAGATCAGGACCATTCATCTCGATCACGTGGGATGGACAGTACATGACTTATCTCCTCCCTAGCATCAAACAATGGCTACCATCCATCGATCGCTACTTGATCCGAGCTCACCCGAGCTCGGGTGGAGATGAAAATGATCCCACACCTTCGAGGAAGCATAATAGGAATATCTAACAGAGGAAATCACATGACATGAAAATTTCATTCACAAAAGACCAACCTATTTTCATTCAAGGATAGATTTCAATGGCATACCTAACCAGAGCTTCTCAACGATGGTTCCAACAATTGAGGAAGTTTTGTTTGGTAGAAATAAAGCTTTGTTGAGCCGCATAAGCTTTGATTTGGTGTAGTTTGCTCAAAAGACCAATCCACCAGGTGTAGGTGCTTGGGCTTGATCGAACTCTAACCTCCGACCGTAGAGAAGCTTGGAAAATGATTCATTCTCACTCATTTGGCTCCAAGGAAGGGGTGTACAAAGTTAATTGCCTTTGGTAGAGGTTTAAGCAAATGAGAATCGAAGGTGGCCTCCCCTATTTCTGGTTTGCATAAAATCGAGAATGGGGATTTCAAGGAGCTTGGGAAGGCTTTGAAATTACTCTGGGAACTCTCTCCTTGGCTGCTAGGGATGAATCAAGTGTGAGAACCTAAATTTGAGTGAGAATGACAAGGGGGGGGGGTATACCCCCTTATTCCTTGGATCGAACGGCCACAGCTTGTTTGGATTTTTCTTGATCAATTGGCCAAATTGGAGGGTGGTGGAGGTCCTTGGGTGCATGATGTGGCTGGGTTTGGTTGGGTGAGGGTATGAAGGTGGTTTCCATTGGGAATGGCGAGGTTATTTCACCTCCCCATGGATCATGGTCGACCTAACCACCTTTTAGTCAAGTCAGCAATAGTCCTAGGTGCCTAAGTGGACCTACGATTGGGTGCCAAGTGGTTATTGGGTGAAAATGACCAAATGAGCATGTGTATTTTCTCGTAGGATGCGCTAAACCCAATGGAAAAATGGTTTTTATTTATTTTATTTTATCTTAGGCTTACTTTATTTTTATTTTAGGTCTAGTTTTTATTTTATTTAGGTTTTTTATTTTAATTTTAATTTAGTATTTTGTCTAGTTAAGGTTTTTTTATTTTATTTTTGTCTAGTTTTTCATTTATATTTTATTTTATTATTAGGTTTAGGTTTTGGTTTAGTTTTAGGTTTAGGATTAAGTTTTAGTTTTGGTTTTTATTTTTATTTTTATTTATTTCATTATTTTAGTTATGTTTAGGTTTTAGGGTTTAGGGTTTAGGGTTTATGAGTTAGTGTTTAGGGATTAGAGTTTTTGGGGGTTAGGGTTTAGGGTTAGCATTTAGGGTTTATGGTTTAGGGTTTAAGGTTTAGGGTTTAGGGTTTTAACATTTAGGATTTATAGTTTAGGGTTGTAGGTTTAGGGTTTAGGGTTAAGGATTGAGAGCTTTTTTTTCTTTTTTTATTTTTTTTATTTTTTAAATTATGAAAACTCGTAGGTTTAGGTTTATTTAGTTTATTGTATATTTTTATTTTTATTCAGATTTATTTTTATTTTTATTTTGGTTAGTTTAGGTTTTTGATATTTGTTAATTTTTAGATTTAGGTTTTGGTTTATTTTTTAGTTTAATTTTATTTTTATTTTATTCTTTATTTTTAGGTTTAGGTTTAGATTTTTATATTATTTTTTTAAGTTTAGGTTTTAGGTTTTTATTTTAGGTTTATTTTTGGGTTTTATCTTTTTATTTATGGTTTAGGGTTTTTTTAAAAAAAATAAGTAAATCGGTAGGTTTAGGTTTATTTAGGTTAATTTTTTATTTAGTGTAGTTTATTTATATTAGGTTTATTTATTTTTAGTTTAGGTTTTGTTTAATTTAGTTTATCATTTAGGTTTAGGTAAATGTTTAGGTTTATCTTTTAGTTTAGTTTTATTTTTTTATTGTTAGGTTTAGGTTTAGTTTTATATTTTATTTTTTGATGTTTAGGTTTTAGGTTATTATTTTAGGTTTTTTTTAGGTTTTATTTTTAGTTTAGGCATAGGTTTATTTTTAGTTTTAATTATTTTTTATATTTTAGGTTTAGGGCTTAGTTGTTATTTTTTATTTAATTTTAGGTTTTATTTTAAGTTTTATTTCTTAGGTTTGGGATTTTTATTTAGTTTTAATTTTATTTTAATTTAGGTTTAGTTTTTATTTTATTAAGGTTTTTTATTTTTTAGGTTTATTTTAATTTAATTTTTTTGATTAGTTTTGGTTTTTATTTATTTTATTTTAGTTTAGTTTTTATTTTAGGCATAGGTTTTTATTTTATTTTTTTATTTTCTTATTTAGGTTTAGGTTTTAGGGTTTAGGGTTTACGGGTTAGAATTTTTCGGTTTAGTGTTTAGGGTTTAGGAATAATGTTTTAGTGTTTATTGTTTAGGGTTTAGGTTTTAGGTTTAGGGTTTAGGATTTAGTTTAGGGTTTAGGTTTTAGGGTTTAGGGTTTAAAGTTTATGGTTTAAGGTTCTTTTTTAATAGAGTTTAGGGTTTTTGGGTTTAGGGTTTAAGTTTTTATGGTTTAGGTTTTAGGGTTTAGGGTTTAGGCCTTAGGGAATAGGGTTTTAGGATTTATGTTTTTGGAATTCGGTTTTAGGGTTTAGGGTTAGGTTTTTTTTAAATTAAGTCAAATGGTAAGTTTTGGTTTATTTAGTTTATTTTTTATTTATTTCAGTTTATTTTATCTTTATTTTTATTTAGATTTATTTTTATTTTTATTTAGTTTAGTTTAATTATTGTAGTTTAGTTTTTCATTTTATTTTATTTTTTAGGTTTAGGTTTATGTTTATTTCATAGTTTAGTTTTTTTAAATTTTATTTTTTAGGTTTAAGTTCTATTTTTTATTTTGAGTTTTAGGTTGTGGTTTTTATTTTTTATTTTTAGGTTTAGGTTTTAGGTTTTTATTTTAGGTTTATTTTAAGTTTTAGGTTTTAGTATAGGTTTAGGTTTATTTTTAGTTTATTTTATTTTATTGAGTTTGGGTCTATGTTTTATTTATTTTAGTTTAGTTTATTTTAGTTTAGGTTTAAGTTTATTTTATTTTTTATTTTAGGTTTAGGTTTCTATTAGTTTAGGATTTAGATTTTGTTTTTTTAGGATTATTTTTTAGGTTTAGGATTTTACTTAGTTTTTATTTTATTTTATTTTAGGTTTATTATATTTTCATTTTAGATTTAGTTTTTATTTTATTTTGGTTTTTCATTTTTTAGTTTAGTTTAAGTTTTTAATTATTTTATTTCAGTTTAGTTTTTATTTGGTGTTTCTTTCTTTTTAGGTTTAGGTTTAAGTTTTAGTTTATGTTCTTATTTTGCTTTATTTATTTTATTTTATTTTGGTTTAGGTTTTTTTATTAATTTTTTTAGATTTTATTTAGTTTAGATTTTGGTTTAGCTTTTAGTTTAGTGGGTAAAAATGAGACGAGGGTTGGTCGGCTTAGGGCTTGGTTTGATCTTTACACCAGTGGTTTAAGTTTAGGCCCAGGGTTGAGGGTTTAGGGTCAGGATTTGGGTTTAGGGTTTAGAGGTTTAGGGTTTAGGTTTAAGGTTTAGGTTTAGTTTAGGGTAGGCATGGGTTTAAGGTTTTGGTTTTAAGAGAGCCTGGTTTAGGTTATTTTAGGGTTTAAGTTTAGGGTTTAGTTGGGTTTAGGATTAGTGGTTTAAGGATTTATGTTTTAGGGTTTAGGGAGGGTTGTGGTTAGTGTTTAAATACAAAATGGTAAGTTTTTTTATTTAGTTTATTTTTTATTTATTTTAGTTTATTTTATTTTTTATTTTTGTTTAGGTTTATTTCAATTTTTGTCTAGCTTAGTTTATTTATTGTAGTTTAGCTTTATCATTTTATTTTATTTTTTAGGTTTAGATTTAAGATTAGGTTTAGGTTTATTTTATAGTTTAGTTTTCTTTTAATTTTATTTTTTAGGTTTAAGTTCTATTTTTTATTTTGAGGTTTAGGTTTTGGTTTTTATTTTATTTTTTTAGTTTAGGTTTTAGGTTTCTATTTTAGGTTTGTTTTTAAGTTTAATGTTTTAGTATAGGTTTAGGTGTATTTTTAGTTTATTTTATTTTATTGAGTTTAGGTTTATGTTTTATTTATTTTAATTTAGTTTATTTTTGTTTAGGTTTAAGTTTATTATATTTTTATTTTAGGTTTAGGTTTCTTTTAGTTTTGGATTTAGATTTTGTTTTTTATTTTTTTTAAGATTATTTTTTAAGTTTAGGTTTTTAGTTAGTTTTTATTTTATTTTATTTTAGGTTTATTATATTTTCATTTTAGCTTTAGTTTTTATTTTATTTAGGTTTTTTATTTATTAGTTTAGTTTAGGTTTTTAATTATTTTATTTCAGTTTAGTTTTTATATTATGTTTTTTCCTTTTAGGTTTAGGTTTAAGTTTTAGTTTATGTTTTTATTTTGCTTTATTTATTTTATTTTATTTTGGTCTAGGTTTATTTATTTATTTATTTTTTATTTAATTTAGTTTAGATTTTTTTTTAGCTTTTTAGGGTTTAGGGTTAGTTTAAAGTTTAGAGATGAGGGTTTAGGGTTTGGGGCTTAGGGTTTCTGGTTTCAGTTTCTTTTTTACTTTAACATTTAGGGTTTAAAGTTTAGGGCTTAAGTTTTAGGGTTTAGGGTTTAGGGTTTAGGGATTTAGGGTTTAGGGTTTAGGGTTTAGGTTTTAGGTTTAGGGTTTAGATTTTAGTTTAGGGTTTAGGGTTTAGGGTTTAGGGTTTATGGTTTATGGTTTAAGGTTTTTTTTAATAGAGTTTAGGGATTTTGGGTTTAGTGTTTAGGGTTTTATGGTTTAGGGCTTAGGGTTACGGTTTTTTAAAAATTAAGTAAAATGGTATGTTTTGGTTTATTTAGTTTATTTTTTATTTATTTTAGTTTATTTTATTTTTTATTTTTATTTAGGTTTATTTTTATTTTTATTTAGTTTAGTTTATTTAATATAGTTTAGCTTTTTCATTTTATTTTATTTTTTAGGTTTAGGTTTAGGTTTAGGTTTATTTTATAGTTTTTTTTTTAGGTTTAAGTTCTATTTTTTATTTTGAGTTTTAGGTTTTGGTTTTTATATTATTTTTTTAGGTTTAGGTTTTAGGTTTCTATTTTAGGTTTATTTTTAAGTTTTATGTTTTAGTATAGGTTTAGGTTTATTTTTAGTTTATTTTATTTTATTGAGTTTAGGTTTATGTTTTATTTATTATAGTTTAGTTTATTTTAGTTTAGGTTTAAGTTTATTTTATTTTTATTTTAGGTTTAGGTTTCTTTTATTTTAGGATTTAGATTTTATCTTTATTTTTTTTTAAGATTATTCTTTTGGTTTAGGTTTTTATTTGGTTTTTATTTTATTTTATTTTAAGTTTATTATATTTTCATTTTAGCTTTAGTTTTTATTTTATTTAGGTTTTTTATTTTTTAGTTTAGTTTAGGTTTCTAATTATTTTATTTTAGTTTAGTTTTTATTTTGTGTTTATTATTTTTTAGGTTTAAGTTTAAGTTTTAGTTTATGTTTTTATTTTGTTTTATTTATTTTATTTTATTTTGGTTTAGGTTTTTTTATTTATTATTTTAAATTTTATTTAGTTTAGATTTTGGTTTTTAGCTTTTTAGGGTTTAGGGTTTAGGGTTAGTTTAAAGTTTAGAGATGAGGGTTTAGGGTTTGGGGCATAGGGTTTTTGGTTTTGGTTTTTTTTACTTTAACGTTTTGGTTATAAGGTTTAGGGCTTAGGTTTTAGGGTTTAGGGTTTAGGGTTTAGGGATTTAGGGGTTTAGGGTTTAGGGTTTAGGGTTTAGGGATTTAGGGGTTTAGGGTTTAGGGTTTAGTGTTTAGGTTTTAGGTTTAGGGTTTAGGTTTTAGTTTAGGGTTTAGGGTTTTTGGTTTTTTTTAAACAGAGAACAAATTCATATTCAACATTTCTTCTTTCCAAATTCATCAACCAAGTAACACACCAGGTTTTCTAAAACAGAAATGACGACATAGATAAAAAATGCGCACACATAGAACAAATTAAAAACCTTAGATAACTAGAACCATCTCTTCTGTAAAGACATAGTTCCATATGCAGCAGATCAGATTGGCCGCTTTTCAATTTCTCTAGTTCCCATCAAAACAACATGCAGCCTTCCGAGTAGCGAGATCCACCATCATATCCTCGATCTCTCCCTCCCACCACCAGAGCTATATCCTCTGTTCCTCCTCCTACCTCCATAAACACCACTACTTTGACCACCACCTCCATGTCCACTAGCACCTCTAGATCCCCCACCACCACTGCGATAACCGCCAACTCCGCCTTCACCTCCACCGCTAGATCTTGACTGACCCTGGTTGACAGTGAAGTTTCTGTCGTCAAGGTTCTACCCATTCTTACATCTTTTTTTAAAAATCAAAAGTGGGAGAATTTTATTGCGAAAAAGTAAAGGATAAAAGGTCTTTAAAGGGGATAAATCTCTAAACTACTGCTGAAAGAGCTATAATTAGCCTAAAGCGATAAATTCCCCTACCTATTACAAGAAAACCAAAGCAAAAGAAATAAAGGCAAAAGCAAAGATAGAAATAGAACAAAATTTTAAGAAGGGAAGCCAAAGCCATCTATATCCCAAAATCTTCTAAGAGATTCACAAACCACCTACAGCCCAAAACCTGCCATAAACCTACAAAGAACTTAAGATAGAGATAAGCATCTAGAAATAAGGGCAAGCTAAGTACATAAAAAGAACAAAATGATAAAAATCTTCGATAAGCCTCAGGCTCAATCACATTCATCTCAAGGAGCAATAGCATATGTGAGCATCCAAACTTCAGAAGAAGGGTTTCAATAACATATGGTGCTGTAAACCAAAAGGATAATAGGGGAAACATCCCAACCATCATAGCCAACTTACTTCGATTAAACCAAACAACCAACAACAAAGGGCTAGCTAAGTTTTATTTTATTTAGGTTTTTTAATCTTAGGTTTATTTTAGGTCTATTTTGGGTTTTATTTATTTTAGTTTAGTTTATTTTTGGTTAAGTTTAGGTTTATTTTATTTTCTTTATTTTATGTTTAGGTTTTATTTAGTTTATGGAATAGGTTTATTTTTTAGGTTTTATTTTTATATTTATTATTTTAGGTTTAGGTTTGATTTAGTTTTTATTCCATTTTATTTTAGGTATATTTTATTTTATGTTTAGGTTTTATTTTATTTAGGTTTTTTATTTTTAGGTTTATTTTATTTTAAATTAATTTGTATTTTTTATATTATTTTATTTTTAGGTTTAAATTTTAGTTTAGTTTTCTATTTTAATTTATTTAATTTATTTATGTTTAAGTTATTTTATTTATTTTATTATTAGGTTTTATTTAGTTTAGGTTTAGGTTTTTAGGTTTTTATGGTTTAGGGTATAGGATTTAGGGTTTAGGGTTTAGGGTTTAGGGTTTGGGGTTTAGGGTAGTAGGCTTTAGGGTTTAGGGTTTTTGGGTTTAGGGTTTAGGTTTTAGTGTTTAATGTTTAGGGTTTTAGGGCTTAAAGTTTAGGGGTTAGGGGTATAGGTTTAGGGTTAATTTTAGGGTTTGGGGTTTTTTATTATATTTTTTATTTTTTATTTTTTTTAAAGTAAGTAAATTAGTATGTTTATGTTTATTTAGTTATTTTTTTATTTATTTTAGTTTCGTTTAATTTATTATTTATTTAGGTTTATTTTTATTTTTATTCAGTTTAGTGTATTTATTTTAGTTTAGGTTTTTTATTTTAGTTTATTTTTTAGGTTTAGGTTTAGGTTTAATTTTTTTCTTCAATTTTGTTTTATTTTTATTTTATTTTTTAGGTTTAGGTTTTATTTTTTATTTTTATGTTTAGGTTTAGGTTTATTTTATTTTATTTTATTTATTTTAGGTTTAGGTTTAGGGATAGTTTTAGGGTTTTGGGTTTACGGTTTTGGTTTAGGGTTTAGTGTTTAGGCTTTAAAGTTTGGAATTTTTGTGGTTTAGGGTTAGATTAAGGATTAGGGATTAGGGTTTAGGGTTTAGGTTTTAAGGTTTAGGTTTTTTAGGGTTTAAGGTTAGTTTAGGGTTTAAGATTTAAGGTTTTAGGATTTATGGTTTAGGGTGTTAGGTTTAGGGTTAGGGTTAGGGGTTAAGGTTTAGGGTTTAGAGTTTTTTTAAGGAAAGGTTAGAATTTTATTACAATAAAAGAAAAGGATACAATGTCTGTAAGAGGGGTAAAGCTCAAAGATCTAGTTAGCAATAGAAAACCTAAAGAGATACAAGGAACCTAAAGAGCTAAACCGCCATCTATGTACAATAGAAAACCAAAGAGAAAAAGAAACAACAAGAAAAGCAAAAAAGGAAAAGACAGATTAAGACTAGTGCAATATAAGTAAAAATATAATCAAAAGACTAGTTAGCAACAACTCATGATCCATTTTGGGAGGAAAGATAACAAGATCCACATCAACAGCTCTTGAGTTGACTAAGTAACGATCATTCCATCTAAAAAGTTCCAATGTATAAATGAAATCTACAAAACACTACAAAAGCAATAGTCATAGCTAACAAGAATAAGGATTGAGAAATCTATTAGAGAGAGCTGAGAAAGGGAAGGCTCTGGCTCAATTAAGATCTTCTCAAGAGGCAACAATGCATATGAGCATCCAAACTTCCTAAGAAGGGTTACATTCATATGCAATGCTACCAACCAAAACTGATGATATGGGTAACATCAGGGCCATCATAGCCAACATTTCTGATACAAGCCAATATCGAAAGAAAGTAGCACAAAGGCTTTGAGAACCTGCATTAGCAAATAAAGAAATAGCCAGCCAGTAGCCAGCCAACAGCCAAACAACTAGCAAAATGATAGCAGACCAATCACAAATAGGCAACCACCCAGAAGATACAACAAAGTCAGTGATAGAGCCACCACCAGTAAGGAAGAATTCTAAAGGACAAACCAATTCAGAAGCATAGAAACATCTAATACAATAGCCTAGATAGATACTAAAACAAAATAAAAAATAACAACAACCATCATTCAAATAAACATCAAAGCTCTAAGCAAGGGAGAGCCACAACCAATCATCAGTAAATACTATACTTATCCAGGTAGAGAAAAGGATGCCATCTATCCAACTAGCAGTGATAAAAAGCCATGAATAAAATCAGCCATAACTAGGTGAGGATGGAAAAAACCATAAAGCAGGTGTCCTCATGTCAATCAAAAGAAAAAATAGCCAACCAATAGGAATCCCCAACACAAACTAGGAGAAATAACCAAAAAGTATTGAAAAGTCCAAAGCTAATCAAATCCTGAAGAAACCAACAACTGCCACTAAACAACCAACCATAATAGTAGAGGATCCAATATCAAAATGGGGGTGGTCAACCAAAACAAAAGGATAACCAAAAATAGAGCCCAAAATAGGTGGAAAAAGCAACAACAAGCATAATCACAACCCTCCTAGAGATCATCAAAAAAACAAAAAAATAGAAATTGTAGTCACCGAGCCAAAGAAATAACCAAGGGAAAAAAATCAAGGAAGGCCACCCAACCACTAGCAATAAATGAGGAAGGAGAGAAAATAGGCCAAAGGCAAGTAAAGTCCCCTATAACCCTCATAGATCAAGTAGTCACGATGAAGGAGAAAATAGAAAATCAGCAAAATCCAAGGAGCTACCTCCAATCTGAGGAAAAATGTTTTATTTAGTTTATTTGTTTACTTTATTTACACTTTATAGTTTATTTAGGTGTAGGTTTTATTTTTTGTTTAGGTTTAGGTATAGGTTTTTAATTTTAGGCTTAGGTTTAGGTTTATTTAGTTTTTGTTTATTTATGTTTAAGTTTGTTTATTTATATTAGTTTAGTTTAGGTTTTTTTTATTTTAGGTTTAGGTTTATGTTTAATTTTTTAGTTTATTTAGCTTTATTTTTATTTATGTGTTAGGGTTTAGGTTTTAGCTTTTTTATTTTAGGTTTAGGTTTAATTTATTTAGTTTATTTAGTTTAGGTTTCAGTTTAGGTTTAGGTTTAGGATTTACTTTATTTTTTATTTTACATTTAGTTTTATTTTTTGGTATAGTTTTATTTTAATTTATTTAGGTTTTACGTTTAAGTTTAGGTTTTAGGTTTAAGTTTATTTAGCTTAGATTTTATTTATTTAGGTTTATTTAGTTTAGTTTAGGTTTAGGTTTAGGTTTTTAGTTTTAAGTTTTAGTTTAGGTTAAGGGTTTTAGGTTTTAGGTTTATTTTTATTTTATTTCTTTTAGGTTTTATTTTTATTTATTTATTTTAAGTTTAGGTTTATTTCGGTTTAGTGTTAGGTTTATTTCCATTTAGGTTTAGCTTAGGTTTAGGTTTCGGTTTAAGTTTTTATTTAGATTTAGGTTTAGGTTTTCCAAGTTTAGGTTTTTAAGGTTTTGTTTAGGTTTATTCACTTTTATTTAGTTTAGGTTTAGGGTTTAGGTTTAGGTTTTATTCAGTTTAGGTTTTTTTTATTTATTTTTTAGTTTATTTAGTCTAGATTTAGATTTTATTATTTAGGTTTACTTTTAGGTTTAGGTTTTAGTTTTCTTTATTTAGGTTTAAGTTTAGGTTTCATTTATTTTATTTAATTTAGTTTATTTTGTTTAGGTTTAGGTTTAAGTTTAGGTTTTAAGGATTAACTTTAGGTTTAGGTTTTTTTTTAGTTTATTTTAGTTTTTATTTTTATTTTTTATTATTTAAGTTTATTTTATTTATTTAAATTTAGGTTTAGGTTTAGGTTTTATTTTAATTTTTTAGGTTTAGGTTTTTAGTTTAGTTTATTTTAGTTTAGGTTTTTATTTTATTAGGTTTAGGTTTATTTAATTTATTTATTTTAGTTTAGGTTTCAGTTTAGGTTTTAGGATAAGGTTTTTAGGTTCAGGTTTAAGTTTAGGTTTATTTAAGTTTATGTTAATGTTTTGGTTTATGTTTGATTTATATATTTTTTATTTTATTTATTTAGCTTAAGTTTAGGTTTTAAGTTTTTTTTAAGGTTTAGGTTTAGGTTTAGGGTTAGGTTTATTTAGTTTAGTTTAGGTTTAGGTTTAGGTATTATTTATGTTTAAGTTTTTTAGGGTTAGTTTATTTAGTTTTTAGTTTTATAGCTTTATTTAGGTTTTGGTTTAGGTTTATTTTAGGTTTAGGTTTTTATTTTTAGGTTTAGGTTTAGGTTTAGGTTTAGATTTAGGTTTTAAGTTTAAGTTTATTTAGGTTTATTTAGTTTGTTTAGGTTTAGGTTTATGCTTTATTTTATTTATTTAGTTTTGTTTATTTTTTTTAGTTTATTTATTTAGGTTTAGGTTTAGGTTTAACTTTTTATTTTTATTTTTATTTTTATTTATTTAGTTTAGTTTAGGTTTAGGTTGTTTTAAGTTTTTAAGTTTAGGTTTAGGTTTAGGTTTTAATTTTTATTTTAGATTTAGATTTATTTAGTTTAAGTTTAGGTTTAGGTTTATTTATTTAGTTTAGTCAAGTTTCTTTAGGTTTATTTTAGGTTTATTTTTTAGTTTATTTATTTAAGTTTATTTAGGTTTAGGTTTAGGTTTTGATTTTAGTTTATTTAAGTTTAGGTTTTTAGTTTATTTAGTTTTAGGTTTAAGTTTAGGTTTTTATTTTAAGTTTAGGTTTTAGTTTAGGGTTTAGGATTTAGGGTTTAGGGTTAGTTTATGGCATAGGGTTTAGGGATTAGGGTTTTTTAGGGCTTAGGGTTTAGGGTTGTAGGTTTATGGTTTATGGTTTAGGGTTAGTTTTTGTGTTTTGGGTTTAGGGTTTAGGGTTTAGGATTTTATGTTTAGGGTTTAGGGTTTAGGGTTTAAGGTTTTTCTTTTAACTTATATAAAATGGTAGGTTTAGGTTTATTTAGTTTATTATATATTTTTTCTTAGGTTTATTACTTATTTTTATTAGTTTAGTTTATTTATTTTAGCTTTATTTATTTTAGCTTAGGTTTATTTAGTTTATTATATATTTTTACTTAGGTTTTTTTTACTTAGGTTTATTTCTTATTTTTATTAGTTTAGTTTATTTTTTAGGTTTAGGTTTAGGTTTATGTTTTTTTTTAGTTTAGTTTAATTTTTATTTTATTTTTTAGGTTTAGGGTTTTTTTAGGTATAGGCTTTAAGTTTCTATTTTAGGTTTATTTTTTGGTTTTATATTTTAGTTTAGGTTTTATTTTATTTTTAGTATATTTTATTTTATTAAGTTTAGGTATATGCTTAAGTTTAATTTATTTTAGGTTTAGGTTTAGGTTTTATTTATTTTAGTTTAGTTTATTTTAGTTTAGGTTTATTTTTATTTTATTTTTATTTTAGGTTTCAGTTCTTTTTTTTATTTTAGAGATTAGGTTTTATTTTTTATTTATTTTTAAGTTTTATTTTTAGGTTTATTGTTTCGATTTAGGTTTTTATTTAGTTTTATTTTATGTTATTTTAGGTTTATTTTATTTTTATTTTTATTTAGGTTTTATTTTATTTATGTTTTTTAGGTTTATTTTATTTTTTAGTTTAGTCTAGGTTTTTATTTATTTTATTATAGTTTAGTATTTATTTTTTATTTTATTTTATTTTTAGGTATAGGTTTTGGTTTAGTTTTAATTTATGTTTTTATTTTTTTTTTACTTTTTTATTTAGGCTTAGGTTTTTTTATTTATTTTGTTTTTAGGTTTTATTTAGTTTAGGTTTAGGTTTTTTGGTTTTTAGGGTTTAGGGTTTAGGGTTTGGGGTTTAGGGTTCAGGGTTTGGGGTTGTAGGTTTTAGGGTTTAGGTTTAAGGTTTAGGGTTTTAGGTTTTGAGTTTAGGGTTTAAGGTTTAGGGTTTAGGATTTTTGAGTTTAGGGTTTAGGGTTTAAAGTTTTATGTTTAGGGCTTAGGGTTCATTTTATGGTTTGGTGTTTAGGGTTTAGGGTTTAGGGTTTTAGTTTTTAGGTTTTTAGGGTTTAGGGTTTAGGTTTTGGGGTTTAGGGTGTAAGGTTTTAGGGTTTAGGGCTTAGGGTTTAGGGTTTAAGGTTTAAGGTTATATGTTTGGGGTTTAGGGTTAGATTTAGGCATTGGTGTTTAGAGTTTAGGGTTTAGGGCTTAAGTTTTTAAGTTTTTTGGGATTAGGGTTTAGGGTTTATGATTTAGGGTTTAGGGTTTAAGGTTTAGGATTTAGGGTTTAGGGTTGTTTATTTTAGGGTATAGGGTTTAGGGTTTAGGGTTTATGGTTTAGGGTTTAGGGTTTAGAGTTTAGGGTTTACTATTTTAGGGTTGGGGTTTAGGGTTTAAGGTTTTTCTTTTAACTTATGTAAAATGGTAGGTTTAGGTTTATTTAATTTATTATATATTTTTTTCTTAGGTTTATTTCTTATTTTTATTATTTTAGTTTATTTATTTTAGCTTTATTTATTTTAGCTTAGGTTTATTTAGTTTATTATATATTTTTACTTAGGTTTTTTTTACTTAGGTTTATTTCTTATTTTTATTAGTTTAGTTTATTTTTTAGGTTAGGTTTTAGGTTTATGTTTTTTTTAGTTTAGTTTAATTTTTATTTTATTTTTTAGGTTTAGGGTTTTTTTAGGTATAGGCTTTAAGTTTCTATTTTAAGTTTATTTTTAGGTTTTATATTTTAGTTTAGGTTTTATTTTATTTTTAGTATATTTTATTTTATTAAGTTTAGGTATATGCTTAAGTTTAATTTATTTTAGGTTTAGGTTTAGGTTTTATTTATTTTAGTTTAGTTTATTTTATTTTAGGTTTATTTTTATTTTATTTTTATTTTAGGTTTCAGTTCTTTTTTTTATTTTAGAGATTAGGTTTTATTTTTTATTTATTTTTAAGTCTTATTTTTAGGTTTATTGTTTAGATTTAGGTTTTTATTTAGTTTTATTTTATGTTATTTTAGGTTTATTTTATTTTTATTTTTTGTTTAGGTTTTATTTTATCTATGTTTTTTAGGTTTATTTTATTTTTTAGTTTAGTCTAGGTTTTTATTTATTTTATTATAGTTTAGTATTTATTTTTTATTTTATTTTATTTTTATGTAGGTTTGGTTTAGGTTTTAATTTAGGTTTTATTTTTTTACTTTTTTATTTTAGGCTTAGTTTTTTATTTATTTTATTTTAGGTTTTATTTCTAGTTCAGTTTTTTTTGGTTTGTGGTTTATGGTTTAGGGTCTGGGGTTCCGTATTTGGGGTCAGGGTTGGGTTGGGGCTCAAGGCCCAGGATTTACTATTAAGTAGTGGTTGGTGGGGTTTAGTGTAGCCCAGGGTTTAGGATCTTAGAGCCCAGAAAGTTTAGCTTAGGGCCTAGTCAGTTTAGGTTTGGGAGTTTAGTTTGGGCCCAGGTTTTAGTTGGTATTTAGGCTCAGGCCCAGGTTTGGGGCCCAGGGTGCAAGAGGGCCCAGGGCCTGGGGCCCAGTTTGGGTTATATGTCTGGGTCAGGTCATTTAGGCAGCGGCTCAGGAGAGTGGGCTCAGATAAGTCCAAGCCTTGGATCAGGCCTGGTGGCCCACCCACTCCAGGGCCCAGTTTGGCCCAGGATTTAGGGCCCAGGGCCTGCATGCCCAGGCACGATCAGGGCCCAGTTTATGGTTTAGGGAGGAGCCTAGGGCCCACCCAAGGGTCGGGGCCTGGGCTGGCCTGGCTGGCCCAGTTTAGATCTGAGCCCAGGGCCTGTGGGCTTTAAAGCCTGTCAGTACTAGTGATTTCCCAAGATCTTGTGTTTAGGGAGTGGCCTGGTAAGTTTTAGGTTTTAGGGTTTAGGGTTTCAGGGTTTAGGTTTAGTTTAGCATTTAGGGTTTAGTGTTTAACGCCTTGTATGTTTAGGCCTGTTCAGTTTTAGGCTTTGGTGTTTAGAGTTTAGGGTTTAGGGTTTACGATTTAGGGTTTAGGGTTTAAGGTTTAGGATTTAGGGTTTAGGGTTTTGAGTTTAGGTTCTATTTATTTTAGTTTTGTTTTTTTTAGTTTAGGTTTATGTTTATTTTAGGTTTTGGTTTTTTTATTAGTTTAGTGTTTTGGTTTTTTTTAGGTTTTTTTTAGTTTATTTTTTAGGTTTAGGTTTTTATTTACTTTTTACTTTATTTTATTTAAGGTTAATTTTATTTTTAGTTTTTATTTAATCTACATTTTTTATTTTTAGGTGTATTTTATTTTTTAGTTTAGTTTCTAATTTTTAGTTTATTATATTTTTAGTTTTAAGATTAGGTTAGATTTAGGTTTAGGTTTAGTTTTTTGTTTAGGTTTATATTTTTTATATTTTTTTATTTTATTTAGGTGTATGTTTTTTTATTTATTTTACTTTTAGTTTTATTTAGTTTAGCTTTAAGTTTTAGGATTTTAGAATTTATTTTCTCTTTTTTATTTTATTTAGTTGTAGGCTTATTTATTTATTTTATTTTTAGGTTTTATTTAGTTAAGGTTTAGGTTTTTAGGTTTTTAGGTTTTTAGGATTTACGGTTTAGGGTTTATGGTTTAAGGTTTACGGTTTAGGGTTTTAATGTTTAAGGTTTAGGGTTTAGGTTTTATTTATTTTTGTTTAGTTTATTTTAATTTAGGTTTATGTATATTTTATATTATTTATTCTAGGTTTAGGTTTTTTTTTAAGGTTTGGGTTTAGGTTTTGGTTTTGGTTTTATTTTTATTTATTTATTTTACTTTAGTTTCTTTTAGTTTAGGTTTAGGTTTATTTTATTTTTATTTTAGGTTTAGGTTTTTTATGTGTTAGGGTTTAGGTTTTATTTTTTATTTATTTTTAGGTTTACTTTTTAGGTTTAGGTTTTCATTTAGTTTCTATTTTATTTTATTTTAGGTTTATTATATTTGTATTTTAGGTTTAGTTTTTATTTTATTTAGTTTTTTTTTGTTTAGTTTAGGATTTTATTTATTTTATTTTATTTTAGTTTTTATTTTTTTATTATATTTTCCTTTTAGGTTAAGTTTCGGTTTAAGTTTAGGTTTTTATTTTATTTTAATTTTTTATTTTATTTTGGTTTAGTTTTTATTATTTATTTTATTTTTAGGGTTTTGGGTTTAGGGATTATGGTTTAGTGTTTAGGGTTTTTATGGTTTAGGGTTTAAGGCTTAGGGTTTAGGGTATAGGGTTTTTTAGGGTTTAGGGTTGTAAGTTATAGGTTTTGGGTTTAGGGTTTAGGGTTTAGGGTTAGTTTTAGTTTTTAGGTTTAGGGTTTATTGTTTAGGATTTATGGTTTACGGTTGAGTGTTTTAGGGTTTAGGGTTTTTACAATTTAGGGTTTAGGTTTTAGGTCTAGGGTTCTGGTTTTAGCTTAAAGTTTAGGGTTTAGGGTCAAGGTTTTAACTTAATTTTTTACACAAAACAAATTCAGATTTGACATTTCTTTTATTGAATTTTTTGTTTAGGGCTTAAAGTTATGGTTTAGGGTTAAGGGTTTAAGGATTAGGGGTGTAGGGTTTAGGGTTTAGGGTTTAGTGTTTTAAGGTTTATGCTTTTAGGGGTTGGGGTTTAGGATTAGGGTTTAAGGTTTAGGGTTTAGGGTTATAGGTTCTTAGGTTTTAGGGTATTGGATTTAGGGTTTAAGGTTATTTTTTAAAAATTAAGTAAGCCAGTAAGTCTAGGTATATTTAGTTTATTTTTATTTATTTTAGTTTATTTTATTTTTTATTTTTTGTTAGGTTTATTTTTTATATTTATTACCTTAGTTTATTTATTTTAGGTTTTTTATTTTTATTTATTTTTTAGGTTTAGGTTTAGGTTTAGGGTAATTGTTTAGTTGAGTTTTATTTTTATTTATATTTTTAAGTTTAGGTTATATTTTTTATTTTTAGGTTTTTTTTAGGTTTAGGTTTTTTTAGTTTATTTTATTTTATTTAGTTTAGATTTAGGTTTAGGTTTAGGTATAGGTTTTAGGTAAACAAACATAAACTTAAACAATAAACCTAAAATAAAACCTACACCCTAAACTAAAAAAAAAACTAAAACCTAAAATAAAAATAAAATAAACTTAAACCTAAACAAAAATAAACTAAACTAAAATAAATTAAACCTAAACCTAAACCTAAAATAAACTTAACCACAACCTAAACCTAAACTAAATAAAATGAAAAAAAACTAAAAATAAACCTAAACCTAAACTAAAAAATAAAACCAAAATATAAACATAAAATAAAAACCTAAAACTTAAACCTATAAAAATAAAATAAAACCTAAACCTAAACCTAAAATTAAAAAATATAACTGAAACCTAAAAAATAAAAGAAAAATGGCTAAAGACTAATGCTAGATCAGAAGGCTATGTCAATAAAGTGCTAAAGACTAATGCTCACTCTCAATCAGAAGCCTCCCCACTAGTCAAAGTAGCATCCACCATAGCTCGAGCTCCCGTCTGCAACCTACAACTCCCCGATCCCGGCAAATAACTGCCTAACTTAGAAATGGCATCCATCGAACTTGGTAGGTGTAGGGTCTCACTCTTCTTAAACTCATCATGTACTAGGTCAGCTGCCTCCCTACTTAGCTTGAGCTGCTCTTAAAGCTCTGCCAATGAAGTGCGGGAGCAGACGATGCTATGTGATCTCATCTGGTGGATCAAAAATTCTACGTCTATATAGAGTGTCTCCAAGTACCTGAAAACCTGCTCCTCCAAAGTAGTGCGAGCTAGAAGAACTAGAATGATGTTCACATATGATGTGAAGCTGTCTAGTGACTTTGGTGAGTCCAAAGTATGCCAAGAAATCACATCCCTCAAAAACACCAAGCCACAATCCTGCATGCCCCTATCACATGGATATGGTGGACAGAGATATCGATGGTAGATCTTAGACTCATAATCTACATTAGGAATTGCAAGAAAACAAATAAAAATAATCAGTGTAAAGAAGAGCTAATAAATGTAAAAAAAAAAAGTGCGATTGAAAAAAAAACAAAGAGAGGAAGTAAAGTACCTGAACATGGAGATCTGACTGAATTGGTGTGTCATAAGTGGCATAGTCCTCACTGACCATCACTATCTGATAAGCTCTAGAGCTATATGCTGGCTCAGTAGAAGCCCCACAAGGTACAAGGTCTCTCACCTTAGAAGTCTCCCCAGGAGAAGGAACAGTGTAAGGCTCAGTAGGAAAAATTGGCTCCACATAAGGAGTAGCAAAATCTGAGGTGGTAGTACCAAAGGCCAGCACACTCGACGGCTCAACTCCAAAGTCCTCAGTAGCATATCCAATGCTAGCTGACACCTATGGCACCTTATCAAGAGTCAGAAGTTGTTGTGGAAGTGGACTCATAGAACAATCAACTGATGCTCGAACGGGCTCTATAAGCTGACTACATCTACGTCTACGAGCTGGCGAAGAAATCTCAGTGTATTTTAAACCTAAACTAAAAACCCTAAACCTATGAGTTTACTTAATTTAAAAAATAAAAAATAAAAAATAAAAAAAAAAACTCTAACCCTAAACCCTAAACCTTAAACTAATAACCCTAAACCCTAAAACACTAAACCCTAAACCCTCAACCCTAAACCGTTTAACCCTAAACCCTAATGGCTAAATCCTAAACACAAAAACCTACAACCATAAATCATAAACCCTAAACACCAAACCATAAACCATATACCCTAAACCCTAGACCCTAATCCCTAAACACCAAAAACTTAAATACCTAAACCTAAACTAAATTAAACCTAAGAATTTTAAAAAATAAAAAAACCTAATGCTAAATAAATTTAAAAAATTTAACTAATAAAAAGCTAAACTAAAACCTAAACCTAAACCTAAACCTAAACTTAAACCTAAACCTAAAAAGAATAAAATAAAAAATAAAAACTAAACTAAAATAAAATAAATAAAAAGCTAAAATAAACTTAAAAAATAAAATAAAGCAAAAAAATAAGAAACCTTAATAGAAAAACAAAACATAAAATAAAAATAAAATAAACCTAAAATAAAATAAATTAAAAACAAAATAAAAACCTAAACCTAAAAAGTAAACCTAAAAATAAATAAAAAATAAAGCCAAAACCTTAAACTAAAAAAAAACTAAACCTTAAATAAACAAAATAAAATAAACCTAAACCTAAACTAAAATAAATAAAACCTAAACTTAAACCTAAAATAAACTAAACTTAAACCCTAAACTAAATAAAATAACATAAACTTAAAATAAACCTAAACCTAAATTAATAAATAAAATCTAAAATAAAAACATAAAACATAAACCTAAAAAAATAAAATAAAAACCTAAACCTAAACCTAAACCTAAAAATAAAAAATAATACCTAATCCTAAAAATCAAATTAAAATAAAACTGATAAAAAACTAAACATAAACATAAACCTTAACCTAAAAAATGAACTAAAATAAATAAACCTAAAATAAATAAACTAAACTAAATAAAAATAAAAAGTAAACTTAAATAAAAATAAAAAATATAAAAAACTAAAATTAATAAAAAAATAAACTAAATAAACCTAAACCTATGAGTTTACTTAATTTTTTTTAAAAAAACCATAAACCGTAAACACTAAACCCGAAACCCTAATTCGTAAAACTTAAACCCTAAACCCTACAACTAACCCATAACCCTAAACCGTAAACCCTAAAACTTAAAAATCCCTAAACCCTTAACCCTAAACCCTAAGCTAACCGTAAACCTATAACCCTAAACCTACAACCCTAAACCCTAAAAACTAAAAACCCTAAACCCTAAACCCTAAAACCCTAAAGCCTAAAACACTAAACCCTAAACCCTAAACCCTAAAAACCTAAACTTAAAGTAAATAAAACCTAACAATAAAATCTATAATAAAAACCTAAACTAAAACCTAAACCTAAACCTAAAAATTAAAAAAAACTAATATAAAATAATTAATAACCTAAGCTAAAGTAAATAAATTAAAATAAACCTAAAAAAACTAAATAAAAAACTAAACCTAAAAAAAAATCTAAAAATAAATAATAAATAAAACCTAAACTTTAAACAAAAAAAAACTTGAACCTAAAATAAAAATCAAATAAACCAATTAAAATAAACCTAAAACTAAACTAAAATAAATAAAACATAAGCCTAAACCTAAAATAAACTAAACCTAAACCTAAACCTAATCTAAATAAATTAAAATAAACTAAAGATAAACCTTATCTAAACTAAAAAATCAAATCTAAAAATAAACCTAAAATAAAATCCTAAAATCTAGACCTAAAAAAATAAAATGAAAAATGTAAACTTAAACATAAAAATAAAAAATAAAACATAAACCTTAAAAATAAAATAAAAATAAATCTCATCTAAAAACTAAACTAAAACTAAAAAAATAAACTAAATTAAAAAACCTAAAGTAAAATAAATAAACCTAAAATAAATAAATTAAACTAAATAAAAATTAAAAATAAACATAAATAAAAATTAAAAATAAAATAAACTAAAATAAATAAAAAATACATTAAATAAACTAAATAACCTAAAACCTACCGGTTTAGTAAATTTTAAAAAGAACATAAACCCTAAGCTAACCCTAAACCCAAAACCCTAAACCCTAAAAATAAATAAATAAAACCTAAGCCTAAACTAAAATAAACTGAACTAAAATAAATAAAACCTAAGCCTAAACCTAAAATAAACTAAACCTAAACCTAAAGATAATCTAAAAAAAATAAAATAAACTAAAAATAAACCTAATCTTAAACTAAAAAAATAAAATCTAAAAATATTAGTAAAATACAATACTAAAAGCTAAACCTAAAAAAATAAAATGAAAATCTAAACCTAAACATAAAATTAAAAAGTAAAATATAACCTCAAAAATAAAATAAAAATAAATCTCAACTAAAAAATAAATTGAAACTAAAAAAATTAACTAAATTAAAAAAACATAAAGTAAAATAAATAAACCTAAAATAAATAAATTAAACTAACTAAAAAAATAAACATAAATAAAAATTTAAAATAAAATAAACTAAAATAAATAAAAAATACACTAAATAAACTAAATAACCCAAAACCTACCGATTTAGTAAATTTAAAAAAGAACATAAACCCTAACCTAACCCTTAACCCAAAACCTTAAACCTAAAAAATGAACTAAAATAAATAAACCTAAAATAAATAAGATAAACTAAATAAAAATAAAAAATAAACTTAGATAAAAATAAAAAATATATAATAAACTAAAATAAATAAAAAATAAACTAAATAAACCTAAACCTATCAGTTTACTTAATTTTTTTTAAAAAAAACTCTAAACCCTAAACACTAAACCCGAAACCCTAATTCATAAACCTTAAACCCTAAACCATACAACTAAACCTAAACCCTAAACCTTAAAAAACCCTAAACCCTAAGCTAATCGTAAACCTACAACCCTAAACCCTAAACCCTAAAAACCTAAACTTAAACTAAATAAAACCTAACAATAAAATATATAATAAAACCTAAACCTAAATAAAATAAAATAAAATAAAAAAGCTAAACTAAAACCTAAACCTAAACCTAAAAATAAAATAAAATAAACTAATATAAAATAATTAATAACATAAACTAAACTAAATAGAATAAAATAAACCTAAGAATAAAAAACTTAAAGAAAATAAAAACTAAATCTAAAATAAAAATAAAATAAACCTAAATAAACTAAATAAAAACCTAAACCTAAAAAAACCTAAAAATAAATAATAAATAAAACCTAAACCCTAAATAAAAAAAACTTAAACCTAAAATAAAAATAAAATAAACTAAATAAAATAAACCTAAACCTAAACTAAAATAAACTGACCTAAAATAAATAAAACCTAAGCCTAAACCTAAAATAAACTAAACCTAAACCTAAACCAAATCTAAATAAAATAAAATAAACTAAAAATAAACCTAATCCTAAACTAAAATATAAAATCTAAAAATAAACCTCAAATAAAATCCTAAAATCTAAACCTAAAAAAATAAAATGAAAATCTAAACCTAAACATAAAAATAAGAAATAAAACATAAACCTCAAAAATAAAATAAAAATAAATCTCAACTAAAAAATAAACTAAAACTAAAAAAATAAAGTAATTAAAAAACCAAAAGTAAGATAAATAAACCTAAAATAAATAAATTAAACTAACTAAAACTAAAAAATAAACATAAATAAAAATTTTAAATAAAATAAACTAAAATAAATAAAAAATACACTAAATAAACTAAATAACCCAAAACTTACCAGCTTAGTAAATTTAAAAAAGAGTAAACCCTAAGCTAACCCTAAACCCAAAACCCAAAACCCTCAAAATAAATAATAAAATTTTTATAAGTACAAGTTTACTTAATTTAAAAATAAACCTAAACTAAAACCTAAACCTTAAACTAAAAACCTGTACCCTAAACCTTAAACCCTAACAAAATATAAAAATAAAAAAACAATAAATACAAAGTCAATAAAAAAAGCCATAATCCTAAAACTAACCATAAACCTAAAACCTAAACCTACAACCAAAAACCCTAAACCCCAAACGGAAAACCCTAAACCCTAAACCCTAAAGCCTAAACACTAAACCCTAAACCCTAAACCCTAACCCTAGCCCTAAACCCTAAACTCTAAAACCTACAAACTAAACCCCAAACCCTAAACCCTAAACCGTAAACCTAAACCCCAAACCCTAAACACTAAACCCTAAAAACTTTAAAACATAAACCTAAACTAAATAAAACATAAAAATAAAATAAATTAAAATATCCTATGGAACTGTGACAGAGGTTACTACCATGGTGGTGGTAGAGGGAGAGAACGTGGATATGATGGTGGATCCCGCTACTCGAGAGGCGGGGTAGTTCTGATGGGAACTGGAGAAATTTTATGTGTTACTTGGTTGATGAAAACTAAAGGAAGAAATGTTGAATCTGAATTTTCTCTTTGTTAGAAAAAAAATACAAAAACCCAAAACCCTAAACTAAAACCTAAACCCTAAACCTAAAACCTAAACCCTAAACCCTAAACCCTAAAATAAAAATAAAAATAATAGATAATAAAATAAACACTAACCCTAAACCCAAAACCCTAAAACTAACCCTAAACCCTAAACCTTTAACCCTAAGCCCTAAACCTTTAATCCTAAAACCCTAAACCCAAAACCGTAAACCCTAAACCGTAAACCCTAAACACTAAACCCTAAACCCTAAACCCTAAACCCTAAACCTTAAACCTTAGCCCTAAACCCTAAAACCCTAAACCCTAAAACCGTAAATCCTAATCCCCAAATCATAAACCCTAAAAACCTGAAAACCTAAACTAAACTAAATAAACGCTAATAATAAATTAAATAAAAAATAAAAAATATATAAAATAAAAAATAAAGTAAATAAAAACCTAAACTAAAACTTAAACTTAAACCTAAAAATAAAATAAAATAAAAAATAAAAATAAACTAAAATAAAATAAATAAAAACTTAAACTAAACTAAAAATAAAATAAACCTTAGAATAAAAAACCTAAATAAAATATAAACTAAACGCAAAATAAAAATAAAATAAACCTAAAATAAGATAAAATAAAAACCTAAACCTAAAAAATAAACCTCAAAATAAATAAAAAATAAAACATAAAATCCTAAACTAAAAAAACTAAACCTAAAATAGAAATCTAATAAACAAAATAAAATAAGCCAAAACCTAAACTAAAATAAACTAAACTAAAATAAAATAAATAAAACATAAACCTAAACCTAAAATAAACAAAACCTAAACAAAAACCTAAACTAAATAGAATAAAATAAACTAAACCTAAACCTAAACCTAAACTAAAAAATAAAATAAAAAATAAACTAAAATAGAAACTTAAAAACTAAAAAGAAAAAAATAAAATATAACCTAAACCTAAAAGATAAAATAAAAATAAAATTCAACTAAAAAATAAACCTAAACCTAAACCAAAAAGATAAAGTAAAATAAAAACTCTAAACTAAAAATAAATAAATCAAAAATAAAAAAATTAATTAAATAAAAAATAAAATTAAATAAAAATAAAAAACAAAATAAACTAAAATAAATAATAAATAAATAAAATAAACTAAATAAATATTAACCTACCAATGTACTTAATTTAAAAAATAAAAAAACCTAAACCATAAATCTTAAACCCTAAACCCTAAATCTCAAACATACAACATTAAACCTACAACCCTAAACCCTAAACCCTAAACCCTAAACCATAAAAAACTCTTAACCCAAAACCCTAAACCTTAAATCCTAAATCATAAACCCAAACCTCTAAACCCAAAACCCTAACACTAAACCCTAAACCACGATTGAGCTGATTTTTATGAAAGTTGATCTTAAAGAAGTCAGGGAAGAGGTTGAGAAATACAAAGTTGGTGCTCCTGCCCATGTTGGTCTTGTTGCACCTATTGATTTTGTGGTTCCCCTAGGTAGCATTGGTTTGGATCATTCACAAACCTCTTTCTTCCAGATTCTGTTGAAATTATCACCCCGATTGAGCTGATTAAAAAATGTGATATGGTGGGATCTTCAGAGGTTGCTATCCTCGCTAAGTTGGGGACTAGGCTATTCTCTCATGGCCTTATCATCCAGTATGTGTATGATGATGGTTTAGTGTTCAGTCCTAATGTGCTTGACCTCACTAAAGATGATCTCATTGAGAAGTTTTTGGCAGCCCTTTTAATGATCACTTCTCTCTCACTAGCCTTATCTTATCCCACCCTTGTTGCAGCATCCCACATGTTCATCAACGCTTACAAGAATGTCCTCACCATCACGATTGCCAGTGATTACTCATACCCGTAGGCCGAGAAGGTTAAAGAGTATTTGAAAGATCCTAGTAAATTTGATGTGGTCACGCTCCCGATGCTTCGCTACTCTTCTCGCTGGTCCGGCTTGTAATGGAAGTCAAGAAAAAAGAGCCTGATGAGCAATCTGATGATGATATGGGTTTCTACTTATTTCACTAAGCTTTGTTGTCCTTCTATAAAATAAAAGTTTATTTTCTCTAGGAGTTCAATCAATTTTTGAAATATTATTTTTATGAATTTAGAATTACATTTTATTTTATCCTATTTTATTAGTTGTTAGAGGATAATGTCTCATTTGTTTTGGTAATTTCTTGTTTGTTATGGAATCATTTGAGTTTAAAATTAAAAAAAACCTAAACCTTATACCCTAAGCCTTAACAGTAAACCATAAACCCTAAACACTAAACCCTAAATCTAAACCTAAAGTAACTAAATAAATTAAAAAATAAATCTGAATCATAAAACCTAATAAACCTGAGCCTAAACCCTAAGAATGGGCAGAACCTTGATAACAAGAACATCAACGTCAACTAGGCTCGATCTAGATCTAGCGGTGGAGGCGAAGGCGGAGGCGGCGATAATCATAGTGTTGGTAGGGGATTTAGAGGTGCTGGTGGATATGGAGGTGATGGTCAAAGAAATGGTGGCTATGGATGTGGGAGGAACAACGGAGGTTACAGCCGTAGTGGTGGCGAAGAGAGAGATCGGGGATATGATGGTGGATCCCTCTACTTAAGAGGCCAGGGTGGTTCTGATGGGAACTAAAGAAACTAAAGAAAGGCCAATCTGGCATGCTGCTTACAGAAATGTGTCTTTATAGTAGAGATTTTTCTAGTTATCTAGGGCTTTTGATTTGCTCTATGCGTGCTCATTTTTGATCTATGTCATTGCTCTATGCGTGCTCATTTTTGATCTATGTCATTTACTTGGTTCATGAAATTGACAAAAAGAAATGTTGAATTTGAATTTGTTCTCTATTAAAAAAAACCAAAATCCTTAAACCTTAAACCAAAACTTGAACCCTATACACTAAACCCTAAACCCTAAACCCTAAACTCTAAAACAAAAAAATAAATAAACCCTAACCCTAAACCTTAATCCCAAAAACTAATGCTAAACTCAAACCCTAAAACACTAAATCCTAAACCCTAAACTCTAAACCCTAAACCAATAAATCCTAAACCCTAAACCCTAAACTCTAAACCCTAAAAGCATTAACCCTAAACCATAAACCTAAACCCTAAACCCTCTAATAGGTAGGCTAGGGTAGTTTTGATGGGAACTGGAGAAACTGAAGAATGACTTATCGAACCATGTCCTTATAGTAGAGCGGTTCTAGTTATCTAAAGTTGATAATTTGCTCTATGTGTGCTCATTTTTTATCTATGTCATCGCTTCTATCCTACAAAACATGGAGTGTTACTTCGTTGATGTAATCGAGAAGAAGAAATGTTGAATCTGAATTTATTCTCTATTAAAGAAAAAAAACAAAAGCCCTAAACCCTAAACTAAAACTTGAACCCTAAATCTAAAACCTAAACCCTAAACCCTAAAAAATATATAAAAAAATAATAAAAAAACCCCTAACCCTAAAACTAACCCTAAACCCTAAAACCCTAAACCCTAAACCTTAAACCATAAACCCTAAACTATAAACATTAAACCCTAAAAACCTAAAATCCTAAACCTAAACTTAATAAAACATAAAAATAAAATAAATAAAAAAACCTAAACCTAAAAAAAAAAAAAAAAAAAAAAAAAATAAAAACCTAAACTAAAACCTATACTTAAAAGTAAAATAAAATAAAAATAAAAACTAAACTAAAATTAATAAATAAAAACTTAAACTAAACTAAAATATAAAATAAACATAAAAATAAAAAAACCTAAACAAAATCATAACTAAACAAAAAATAAACATACAATAGAATAAAATAAAACTAAATAAAAACCTAAACCTAAAAAATAAACCTAAAAATAAAACCTAAAAATAAATTAAAAATAAAACTTAAACCCTAAACTAAAAAAACCTAAATCTAAAATAAACAAAATAAAATAAACCTAAACCTAAGCTAAAATAAACTAAACTTAAATAAATAAAACCTAAACCTAAACCTAAAATAAACTAAACCAAAACCCTAAAAATAAAAAAAAATAAAGCCCAAACCTTAAACTAAAGAAAAAAACCAAAACCTAAAATAAAGAAACTATAATAAACCTAAACCTAAACTACAATAAACTAAACTAAAATAAATAAAACCTAAACTTAAACCTAAAATAAAATAAACATAAACCCTAAACTAAATAAAATAAAATAAACTAAAAATAAGCTTAAAACTAAACTAAAGAATAAAACCTAAAAATAAACCTAAAATAAAAACTTATAATATAAACAGAAAAAAATAAAATAAAAACCTAAACCTAAGCCTAAAAATAAAAAAAACCTAAACATAAAAAATAAAATTAAAATGAAACTAAACAAAAAATAAACATAAACTTAAGCCTAAAAAAATTAAAATAAAAAAACCTAAAGTAAAATAAATAAACCAAAAATAAATAAAATAAACTAAATAAAATAAACAACAAATCTAAATAAAAATATAAAATAAAATAAACTAAAAATAAATAAAAAATAAACTAAATAAACAAAAAACCTAAACCTACTAGTTTACTAAATTTTAAAATAAACCCTAAAACCTAAACCTTAAACCCTAAACCCTAAACCTTAAATCCTAAACCCCAAACCCTAAAACTAAGCATAAACCCTGAACACCAAAACTACAACCCTAAACCTACAACATTAAACTTTAAACCCTAAACCCTAAATAACCCTAAACCCTATACCCTAAACCATGGATAACTTCTCCTTAACCCTAAAACCTTAAATCTAAACCCTACTTAAAAACCTAAACCACTAAAACCCTAAACCCTAAAGCCAAAACCAAAAACCTAAACTCTAAACCTACAACACTAAACCTACAACCATAAACCCTAAACCCTAAAACCTAAACCTTAAACCCTAAACCTAAACTGTACTAAAAACTCCCTAAAATCCTAAACCCTAAACTAAACCATTAAGCCAGGCTCCTAAACTATAAACCAAACTAAACCATAAACCACTAAACCTAAACAAATCCTAACACTAAACTAAACTAACCAAAAAATTCACTCTAAACCCTAAACACTAAAGTTTAAACCTAACTAAACCTCAAACCCTAAACTAAACCTAAACCCTCCCACCCCAAACCTTAAATCATAAACCCTAAACCCTGGCTCCCAAAATACTGAAGAATAAATCGAAACCCTAAACCCTAAACTAAACTTAACCCTAATCTTTCCCAAAATCCAAAATCCTAAACTAAACTTAAAAAATAAACAAAAAAACAAAATAAAATAAAATAAAAATAAAAATTAACTAAATAAATGAAAAAAGAAATGTTGAATATGAATTTATTCTCTATTTAAAAATAAAAAAACCCATAAACCCTAAACCCTAAAATGACATAATAATTTTAAACCTTAAACCCTCTAACCCTAAACCTGTACCTAAACCCTAAACCATAAAACCTTAACCATAAACCTTAAACCCTAAACCCTAAACCCTAAACCCTCCTAAACGCTAAACCCTAAACCCTAAACCTAAACCCTAAACCCTAAACCAAAAAAAGCCTAAAACTTAAACCCTAAACACCAAACCCCAAACCCAAAACCCTAAACTAACCCTAAAAGCTAAAAACTGAAATCTAAACTAAATAAAACCTAAAAAAAAAAATGAAAAATTCAAACTAAACGAAAATAATAAACTAAAATAAAATAAAAACATAAACTAAAACCTAAACCTAGACTTGAACCTAAACATAAACCAAAAAAGAAAATAAAATAAAAAATTAAAATTAAAATAAAGTAAAATAAGTAAAAACCTAAACTAAACTAAAAAAATAAAAAGCATAAATAAAGTAAAAGTCTAAATCGAAAATAATAATAAAAGAAACACACCTAAAATAAAATAAAATAAAAACTAGATAAAAACCTAAACTTAAACATTAAACCTAAAATAAAACCTAAACCTTAAACTAAAAATACCAAAATCTAAAGTAAAACCTAAAAATAAATAAATTAAACTAAAATAAATGAAACCTAAACCTAAACCTAAAATAAACTAAACATAAACCTAAACCTAAACCTAAACTAAATAAAATGAAATAAACTAAAAATAAACCTAAACCTAAACTAAAAATAAACATAAAATAGAAACCTAAAACCTAATCCTAAAAAAATAAAATAAAAACCCAAACCTAAACCTAAATATAAAAAATTAAACCAAAACCTAAAAACTAAAATAAAAATAAAACTAAACTAAAATGTAGACCAAAACCAAAACCTAAACCTAAAAACTAAACTAAAATAAAAAAACAAAAACTAAAATAAATAAACTTAAAATAAATAAACTAAATTAAATAAAAATAAAAATAAACTAAAATAGAAATAATAAATAAAATAAACTAAATAAACCTAAACCTATGAGTTTTCTTAGTTTAAAAAATAAAAAATAAAAAAAGTCTAACCCTAAACCCTAAATGCTAAACCTATAACCCTAAACCCTAAATCCTAAACCATAAAACCCTAAACCCAAAATCCTAAATCGTTAAACCCTAAAACTTAAACCCTAAACATAGAAACCTATGACCCTAAATCATAAACCCTAAACACCAAACCCTAAACCCTAAACCCTAAACCCCAAACCCTAATCCCTAAATACCAAAAACCTAAAAACCTAAACTTAAACTAAATATAACCTAAACATTTAAAAAAAATACCTAAAGCTAAATAAATTAAAAAAATAAAATTAATAAAAACCTAAACTAAAACCTAAACCTAAACCTAAACCTAAACTTAAACCTAAACCTAAAAAAATAAAATAAAAAATAAAAACTAAACTAAAATAAAATAAATAAAAACCTAAACTAAACTAAAAAATAAAATAAAACTAAAAATAAAAAACCTAAATAAAAAACAAAACATAAAATAAAAATAAAATAAACCTAAAATAAAACTAAATAAAAACCTAAACCTAAAAAATAAATAAAAAATAAAACCAAAACCTTAAACAAAAGCAAATCCTAAACCTAAAATAAACAAAATAAAATAAACCTAAACCTAAACTAAAATAAATAAAACCTATTCATAAACCTAAAATAAACTAAACTTAAACCCTAAACTAAATAAAATAAAATAAACTAAAAATTAACCTAAACCTAGACTAACAAATAAAACCTAAAATAAAAACCTAAAACATAAACCTAAAAAAAATAAAATAAAAGCCTAAACCCAAACCTAAACCTAAAAATAAAAACTAAAACCTAATCCTAAAAATAAAATAAAAATAAAACTAAACTAAAAAATAAACATAAACATAAACCTAAACCTAAAAAATGAACTAAAATAAATAAACCTAAAATAAAAAAGCTAAATTAAATAAAAATAAAAAGTAAACCTAAATAAAAATTAAAAATATAATAAACTAAATAAATAAAAAACTAAACTAAATAAACCTAAACCTATCGGTTTGCTTAATTTAAAAAAAATGCCCCTAAACCCTGAACACTAAAATCGAAACCCTAATTCCTAAACCTTAAACCCTAAACCTTACAACTAACCCTAAATAGTATATCCTAAACCCTAAAAAACCCTTAACCCTTAATGTTAAACCCAAAGCTAAACCTAAACCTACAACCCTAAATCCTAAAAACTAAAAACCCTAAACCCTAAATGCAACACCCTAAAAACTTAAACCTAAACTAAATAAAACCTAACAATAAAACAAATAACAAAACCTAAACCTAAATAAAATAAAATAAAATAAAAACCTAAACTAAAACTTGAACCTAAACCTAAAAATAAAATAAAATGAACTAATATAAAATAATTGATAACCTAAGCAAAACTAAATAAAATAAAATAAACCAAAGAATTAAAACCTAAAGAAAATAAAAACTAAATCTAAAATAAAAATAAAATAAACCTAAAAAAAACTAAATAAAAACCTTAAAAAAAACCCTAAGCACTAAAACTAACCCAAAACCCTAAACCATAAACCTATAACCCTAAACCCTAAATTCTAAACCTTAAAACCCTAAACCCTAAACCCTAAGCCCGAAAATCCTAAACCCTAAACCCTAAACCCTAAACCTAAACCCTAAACTATAAACTTTAAACCCTAACCTTAAACCTTATACCATAAAAGCATAAACCCTAAAATCCTAAACCGTAAACCTAAACCCTAAATCCTAAACCCTAAACCCCAAATACTAAACCTAAACTTAAAGTAACTAAAAAAATTAAAACATAAACTTAAACACTTAAACCTAATAAACATAAACCAAAACCCTAAGAATAGGGAAAAACCTTGACGGTGGGAACATCACCATCAATTAGGCTCAGTTTAGATCTGGTGGTGGAGGCGAAGGTTGAGTCATCGATCGAGTGGTGGTGGGGATCTCGAATGCTTGGTGGATACTGGTGGTGGTCAGTGTAGTGGCAGATATGGAGGCTGGAGGAGTAATAGAGGTTACAGTCATGGTGGTGGTGGAGGGAGAGATTGGGGATATGATTGTGGATCCCTATAATAGGTAGGCTAGGGTGGTTTTAATGGAAATTGGAGAAACTAAAGAAGGGCTTATGGAACTATGTCTTTACAGTAGAGACGGTTCTAGTTATATAAGGTTTTTAATTGGCTCTATGTTGGCTCATTTTTTTATCTATGTCATCGCTTCGATCATAGATAACATGGAGTGTTCCTTCATTGATGTAATCCAGAAGAAGAAATGTTGAATCTGAATTTATTCCCTGTTAAAAAAAATAAAAGCCCTAAACCCTAAACTAAAACCTAAACCCTAAACTTAAAACCAAAACCCTAAACCCTAAAAATACATAAAAAATAATAAAAAGATCTATAACCCTAAAACTAACCTTAAACCCTAAACCCTAAACCTTAAAACCCTAAACCCTAATCCCAAAAACCCTAAACCCTAAATCGTAAATCCTAAACCCTAAAAACCTAAACTTAAACTAAATAAAACATAAAAAGAAAATAAATAAAAAAACCTAAACCTAAAAAAAATAAAGTAGTAAAAAAAATAAAAACCTAAATTAAAACCTAAAATTAAAAATAAAATAAAATAAAAAATAAAAAATAAACTAAAATAAATAAATAAAAACCTAAACTAAACTAAAATATAAAATAAACTTAAAAAAGAAAAAACTTAAATAAAATAAAAACTAAACAAAAATAAAAATAAAATAAACATACAATAAAAAAATAAACCTAAATAAAAACCTAAACCTAAAAAATAAACCTAAAAATAAAACCTAAACCTAAGCTAAAATAAATTATACTTAAATAAGTAAAACCTAAAATAAACTAAACCAAAACCCTCAAAATAAATAAAAAATAAAGCCCAGACCTTAAACTAAAGAAAAAAAAAACCAAAACCTAAAATAAAGAAATTATAATAAACCTAAACCTAAACTATAATAAACTAAACTAAAATAAATAAAATCTAAACCTAAACCTAAAATAAACTAAACCTAAACCCTAAAATAAATAAAATAAAATAAACTAAAAATAAACCTAAAACTAAACTAAAAAATAAAACCTAAAAATAAACCTAAAATAAAAACTTAAAATCTAAACTTAAAAAAATAAAATAAAAACCAAAACCTAAACATAAACCTAAAAAATAAAATAAAAACAAAATTAAACTAAAAAATAAACATAAACGTAAACCTAAACCTAAAAATGAACTAAAATAAAAAAACCTAAACTAAAATAAATAAACCTAAAATAAACTAAATAAAAATAAACAACAAACCTAAATAAAAATATAAAACAAAATAAGCAAAAAATAAAAAATAAACTAAATAAATAAAAAAAACATAGACCTACTAGTTTACTTAATTTTAAAATAAGCCCTAAATGCTAAACCTTAAACACTAAACCATAAATCTTAAATCCTGAACCTTAAACCCTAAACCCTAAACCTTAAACCCTAACCTGTAAACATTAAATCTTAAACCTTAAACCCTAAACCATAAATCCTAAAACTAATTCTAAATAATGAACACTAAACCTACAACATTAAACCTTAAACCATCCCACCCTAAACCCTAAACCCACCACCCTCCTAAATCAGACTCTAAAAGCATAAACCCTAAAACCCTACTACCCTAAAACTAAACCTTAAACCCTAAACCTCTCACCCTAAACCCAGAACCAAAACTAAACCCTCTAAACCCTACACTAAACCTAAAACCAACCTAAACTAAGATCCCTAAACCCTAAAAATTCTAAACGCCAAACCGTAAACCCTAAACCTACAACCCTAAACGAAAAACCCTAAACACTGAAAGAATAAACCCTAAAACACAAAACTCTAAACCCTAAACCCTAAACCCTAAACCCTAAAATCTAAACCCTAAACCCTAACCCTAAATCTTAAACCCTAAATCCCAAAACCTAAACCTAAACCTAAAGTAACTAAATAAATAAACAAAATAAACAAAAACACTATAACCTAATAAACCTAAACCTTAAACATAAGAATGGGCAGAACCTTGATGGAAGGAACATCACCGTAAACCATGCTTAGTCTAGAGTTGGTGGTGGAGGGGGAGGTGGAGGTTATCGCACTAGTACTGGGGGATCTGTAGGTCCTGGTGGATATGGAGGTGGTGGTCAGAATAGTGGTGGTTATGGAGGCAGGAGGAGCAATAAAGGTTACAATCATGGTGGGGGCAGAGGGAGAGATTGAAGATATGATGGTGGATCTTGCTACTCGAGAGGTCGAGGTGGTTCTGATGGGAATTAGAGAAACTAAAGAATGTCCGATCTGATCTGCTGCTTATTGAACTGTCATTATAATAGAGACGATTTTAGTTATCTAGGGTTTCTATTTTGCTCTATGTGTGCCCATTTTTTATATATGTCATTGCTTGTGTCTTAGAAAACTTGGTGTGTTACTTGGTTGATGAAATGAAAAAGAAGAAATGTTGAATCTATATTTCTTCTCTGTTAAAAAAAACTTAAAATGCTAAGCCTTGAACTAAAACTAGATCCATAAACCTAAAACCTAAACCCTAAAACCTAAAAATAAAAAAGTAAAAATAAAAAATAAGAAAACCTAACCCTAAACCTACAACACTAAACCCTAAACCCTAAACCTTAAAACCCTAAACCTTAAACCATAAACCCTAAACCCTAAATCTTAAACCCTAAACCTTAAAACCCTAAACCCTAAACCCTAAACCCTAAAAACTACACCCTAAACCCTAAACCCTAAACCCCAAACCCAAAACTGCAAACCATAAAACCTAAACCCTAAACTCTAAATCCTAAAAACCTAAAAATCTAAACAAAATCTAAATAAAATTTAAAAATAAAATACATAAATAAATCTTAACCTAAATAAAGAAACCTAAAATAAAACCTAAACTTAAATCAAAACCTAAACCTAAACCTAACCTAAAAAATAAAATAAAATAAAAATATAAATTAACTAAAATAAAATAAATAAAATCAAAACTAAACTAAAAGAAAATAAACCTAAAATAAAAACCTAAATAAAATAAAAAACTAAATAAAAATAAAATTAAAATAAACTAAAAGAAAATTAAATGAAATAAAATTCTAAACCTAAAGAATAAAACCTAAAAATAAATAAAAAATAAAACATAAAACTTAAATTGAAAAAGAACATAAACCTAGAATTAATAAAATACAAAAACCAAAACTTGAACTAAAATAAACTAAACTAAAATAAATCAAACCAAAACCTTAACCTAAAATAAACTTAACCTAAACCTAAACGTAAACTAAAAAATGAAACCTACAAATAAAGCTAAAACCTAAACCTAAAAAAATAAAATGAAAATATAAACCTAAATGTAAAAATAAAAAAAATAAAGCCTAAACCTAAAAAATAAAATAAAAATAAAACTATACTAAAATATAAACCTAATCCTAAACCTAAACCTAAAAAATAAACTAAAATAAAAAAACCTAAACAAAAATAAATAAACTTAAAATAAATAAAAATAATAATTAACCTAAAAAAAATAATTATAAATTAAATTAAATTAAATAAAAAATAAACTAAATAAATTAAATAAATCGAAACCTATGAGTTTACTTAATTTAAAAAAAAAGAAAAAAATAAAAAAAAACCATATCCCTAAAACCTAAACCCTAAAACACTTGAACTTGCCCACAGTTTAAAATAAAAGAAAAATAAAAAGAAAAAGTAAAAGAAAGGGTTTAGGGTTTAGGGTTAGTTTAGAGTTTAGAGTTTACAATTTTAGGGTTTAGGGTTAGGGTTTAGGGTTTAGGGTTTAGGGTTTAGGTTTAGGGTTTGGGCTTTAGGGTTTATGGTTTAGGGTAAGAGTTTATGGGTTAGGGTTTAGGGTTTAGGGTTTTAGGGTTTATGCTTTTTTGATTTAGGGTTAGGGTTTAGGGTTTAGGGTTTAGGGTTTAGGGTTTGGAGTTTAGGATTTAGGGTTTAGGGTTTAGGGTTTAGTGTTTAGGGTTTAGGGTTTTAGGGTTTATGTTTTTAGGATTTAGGGTTTAGGGTTAGGGTTTAGGGTTTAGCATTTAGAGTTTTTAGGGTTTAGGGTTTAACATTTAGGGTTGTAGGTTTAGGGTTTAGTATTTAGGGTTTAATGTTTTTTTTTATTTTTAATTAAGTAAACTGATAGGTTTAGGTTTTTTAGGTTTATCTAGTTTATTTTTTATTTATTTTAGTTTATTTTAGTTTATTTTCTTTTCTATTTTTATTTAGGTTTACTTTTTAATTTTATATAGTTTAGTTTATTTATTTTATATTTATTTATTTTTAGTTTATCTTTTTAGTTGAGTTTTATTTTTATTTTATTTTTTAGGTTTAGGTTTTATTTTTTATTTTTAGGTTTAGGCTTAGGTTTTTATTTCCCTTTTTTAAGTTTAGGTTTTAGGTTTTTTAAGGTTTATTTTAGGTTTTATTTTCAGTCTAGGTTTAGGTTTATTTTTTAGTTCAGGTTTAGGTTTAATTTCAAGTTTAGGTTTATGATTTATTTCTTTTAGTTTAATTTATTTTTGTTTAGGTTCAGGTTTATTTATTTTTATTTTAGGCTTAGGGTTTAGGTTTTGTTATTTTTTAATGTTTATTTTTTAGGTTTAAGTTTTATTTAATTTTTATTTCATTTTATTTTATTTTATTATATTCTTATTTTATTTTTATTTAATTTTTCTTTTAGATTTACTTTTTATTTTATTTAGGTTTTTTATTCTTAGGTTTATTTTATTTTTTAGTTTATTTTAGGTTTTACTTATTTTATTTTAGTTTATTTTACTTTTATTTTATTTTATTTTAGGTTTAGATTTAGGTTTAGTTTAGGTTTTATTTTTATTATTTTATTATTTTATTTATATTTTAGGTTTTTTTATTTTATTATATTATTTGATTTAGGTTTAGGTATTTTATTTTATTTTTTAGGTTTTATTTAGTTTAGGTTTAGGTTTTAGGTTTAGGTTTAGTTTAGTTTAGGGTTTAGGGTTTAGGTTTAGGTTTAGGGTTTTTTAGTTTATTTTTTATTTTAGGTTTTTTTCCTAGCTTTAGGTTTAGTGTTTTTTAAGGGTTTAGGTTTTATAGTTAGTTTAGAGTTTAGAGTTATGATAGGTTTAGCATGGTTTAGGTTAGCAGAGTTTAAGTTCTGATTTAAGGTTTAGTTTAGGGTTTGGATTTAAATTTAGGTTAGGTTAGTTAGTTTAGGGTTTAGAGTTTAGGATTTGGGTTTTAGACTTATCTTTGATTTAGGTTAGTTTAGCAGGGTTTAAGTTTAGGTTTAGGTTTAGGGTTTAGCTTTAGGGTTAGGTTTTAGTTTAGGTTTAAGTTTAGGTTTAGGGTTTAGGTTTAGGTTTAGGTTTAGGTTTAGGGTTTAGGGTTTAGGGTTTAGGTTTAGTTTAGGTTTTAAGGTTTAGGGTTAGTTTAGAGTTTAGGGTTTAAGCTTTTAGGGTTTAGAGTTTAGGGTTTAAGGTTTAGTGTTTAAGGTTAGTGTTAGTGTTTAGGTTTTAGGGTTTAGGGTTTACAGTTTAGGGATTAGGGTTTAGGGTTTAGGGTTTAGGTTTAGTTTAAGTTAGGGTTTAGGTTTTAGGTTTAGATTTTAGTTTAGGGTTTGATTTAGGTTTAGGTTAGGTTATAGGGTTTAGGTTTAGATTATTTCTTAAAGTAGGTTTAGGTTTATTTAATTTATTTTGTATATTATTTATTTATTTTAGTTTATTTTATTTTATTTTTTTATTTAGTTTAATTTATTTATTTGAGTTTAGGTTTTTTATTTTATTTTATTTTATTAGGTTTAGGTTTAGGATTTTATTTTATTTTATTTGGTTTAGGTTTTATGTTTTTATTTAAAGTTAATTTTTTGGTTTTATTTTTTAGTTTAAATATAAGTTAATTTTTAGTTTATTTTATTTTATTTATTTTATGGTTTAGGTTTAATTTATTTTAGGTTTATGTTTAGGTTTTATTTATTTTAGTTTAGGTTTAGGTTTATTTTATATAGTTTAAGGCTTAGGTTTTATTTTTTATTTAATTTTAGGTTTTATTTTTAAGTTTATTTTTTAGGTTTAGGTTTTTATTTAGTCTTTATTTTATTTTATTTTTGGTTTATTTTAATTTTATTTTTCATTTGGGTTTTATTTTATTTTATTTTTTTTAGATTTATTATATTTTTTAGTTTAATCTAGGTTTTAATTTATTTTATTTTAGTTTTATTTTTTTTATTTTTTTTATTTTTAGGTTTAGGTTTAGGTTTAGGTTTTAGTTTAGGTTTTTATTTTATTTTATTTTATTTAGGTTTATATTTTTATTTATTTTATTTTTAGGTTTTATTTAATTTAAGTTTAGCTTTTTAAGTCTTTAGGATTTAGGGTTTAGAGTTTAGGGTTTTAGGTTTTGGATTTTCAGTTTAGGGTTTAGGGTTGTAGGTTTTAGGGTTTAGAGTTTAGGGTTTTACGGTTTAGGGTTTAGGGTTAAGTTTAGGGTTTAGGGTTGTAGGTTTAAGGTTTAGGGTTTAGGGTTAATTTCAAGATTTAGGGTTTAGGGTTTATGGTTTAGGGTTTAGGGTTTAAGATGTAGGGTTTAGGGTTTAGTGTTTGGTGTTTTGGGTTTTTGGTTTTGTTTAAATTAAGTAAACTATTAGGTTTATGTTTATTTAGTTTATTTAGTTTATTTTTTATTTATTTTCATTTATTTTATTTTTTGTTTTTATTTAAGTTTATTTTTATTTTTATTTCATTTAGATTATTTATTTTTGGTTTATTTATTTTTGCATAGGTTTTTTATTTTAGTTTATTTTTTAGGTTTAGGTCTAGTTTATGCTTAATTTTTTGTTTGGTTTATTTTATTATTATTTTTTTAGGATTAGGTTTTATTTTTATTTTTATTTTATTTAGGTTTTATTTTATTTTTTTAGGTTTTTTTTTATTTTAGGTTTATTAGGTTTTATTTTTAGTTTAGGTTTAGGTTTATTTTTCATTTATTTTATTTCATTTAGTTTACGGTTTAGGTTTAGTATATTTTAAGTTTAGGTTTAGTATATTTTAGGTTTAGGTTTAGGTTTTATTTAGTTTAGGTTTAGGTTTTTAGGTTTTTATGGTTTAGGGTTTAGGGTTTAGGGCTTAGGGTTTGGTGTTTAGGGTTTAGGGTTTATGGTTGTAAGATATTGGGTTTAGGGTTTAGGGTTTAGGGTTTTAGGGTTTATGGTTTAGGTTTAGGGTTTAGGGTTTAGGGTTTATGGTTTTTGGGTTTAGGGTTATAGGTTTAGGGTTTATGGTAAGTTTTAGGGTTTAGGGTTGAGGATAAGAACTTTTTTTTTTGTTTAAATTAGGTAAACTGTTAGGTTTAGGTTCATTTAGTCTATCTAGTTTATTTTTTTATTTTTTATTTTTATTTAGGTTTATTTTTATTTTTATTTAATTTAGGTTAATTATTTTAGGTTTATTTATTTTAGTTTAGGTTTTTTATTTTTGCTTTTTTTTAGGTTTAGGTTTAGTTTTAGGTTTGTTTTTTAGTTTAGTTATATTTTTATTTTATTTTTTAGGTTAAGGTTTTAATTTTTATTTTTAGGTTTAGGTTTAGGTTTTTATTTTATTTTTTAAGGTTTAGGTTTTTGGTTTTTATTTTAGGTTTATTTTTAAGTTTTATTTATTTGTTTAGGTTTAGGTTTAAGTTTTGGTTTAGTTAATTTTTGGTTTAGGTTCAGGTTTTATTTATTTTAGTTTAGTTTATTTTATTTTAGGTGTAGGTTTTTTATTATTATTATTTTAGGCTTAGCTTCTTTTTTTTGTTTTGGGTTTAGGTTTTATTTTTTATTTATTATCAGGTTATATATTATGTTTTATGTTTTATGTTTAGGTTTTTATTTTATTTTTATTTTATTTTTATTTTATTTTATTTTAGGTTTATTTTATTTTTGTTTTAATTTTAAGTTTTATTTTATTTAGGTTTTTTCCTTTAATTTAGGTTTTTATTTATTTTCTTTTATTTTAGTTTTTATTTAAGTTTTATTTTCTTTTTAGTTTTAGGTTTAGGTTTAGGCTTTATTTTATGTTTTAATTAAAATTAATTTAAATTTTTAATTTTGGTTTAGGTTTTCTTTATTTATTTTATTTTTATTTTTTATTTAGTTTAGGTTTAGGTTTTTAGCTTTTTAGGGTTTAGGGTTTGGTGTTTAGGGTTTCGGATTTAGGGTTTAGGGTTTAGGTTTGGGGTATAGGCTTTAGGATTTCGGGTTTAGGTTTTAGGATTTAAGGTTTTAGGGTTTAGTGTTTAGTGTTTAGGGTTTACGGTTTAGGGTTTGGGGTTTTTAGGGTTTAGGGCCAAGGGTTTTTTTTAACAGAGAACAAATTTAGATTCTACATTTCTTTTTTTGATTTCATCAACCAAGTAACCAACCAAGTTTTCTAAGACACAAGTGACGACATGGATCAAAAATGAGCATGCATAGAGCAAATAAAAACCCCCAAATAATTTGAATTGTCTCTTCTATAAGAACATAGTTCCATAAGTAGTAGATCGGATCGACCATTCTTTAGTTTCTCGAGTTCCCATCAATATCTCCCCAGCCTCTTGAGTAGAGAGATCCACCATCATATCCTCGATCTCTCCCTCCGCACTACCATGGTTGTAACCTCGGTCACTCCTCCCGCCTCCATAACCAGCACTTCTCCGACAACCACCTCCATATCCACTAGCACCTCCAGATCCCCCACCACCACTGTGGTAACCACCGCCTCCGCCTTCGCCTCCACTGCTAGTTCTAGACTAAGCCTGGTTGACGCTGATGTTCCTTCCAAGAAGGTTCTGCTCATTCATAGGGTTTGGGTTTAGGTCTAGTTTTATTTGGTTTTAAGGTTTAGGTATATTTTTTTAATTACTTTTGTTACTTTGGTTTAGGTTTAGGATTTTGGGTTTGGGGTTTAGGGTTTAGGGTTATGGTTTAGGGTTTAGGTTTAGGGTTTAAGTTGTAGGTTTAGGGTTTATGATTTATGGTTTAGGGTTTAGGGATTAGGATTTAGGGTTTAAGGTTTTTTTTAAAAAATTAAGTAAACAAGTACGTTTAGGTTTATTTAGTAAATTAAGTTTATATTTTTATGTTAGCTTACTTTATTTTTTATTTATATTTATGTTTACCTTTTATTTTTATTTAGTTTCATTTATTTATTTTAGGTTTTTTATTTTAGTATATTTTTTAGGTTTAGGTTTATTTCTTTAGTTGAGTTTTATTTTTATTTTACTTTTTAGGTTTAGGTTTTATTTTTTATTTTTTAGTTTAGGTTTTGGTTTTATTTTTGGTTTAGGTTTTAGGTTTATAATAGGTTCATTTTTAAGTTTTAATTTTTAGTTTATTTTTAGGTTTATTTTTAGTTTATTTTATTTTATTTAGTTTAGGTTTATGTTTAGGTTCAGTTTCTTTTAGGTTTAGGTTAGGTTTTATTTATTTTTGTTTAGGTTCATTTTATTTTATTTTGTTTATTTTATATTTATTTTATTTTTAGGTTTTCTTCTAGTTTAGGGTTTAGATTTTTTTTTATTTATTTTTAGGTTTATTTTATAGGTTTAGATTTTTATTTAGTTCTTTTTAATTTTATTTTATTTTTTTTTTTAATTTTATTTTGGTTTTTTATTCTAAGGTTTATTTTATTTTTTAGTTTAGTTTAGGATTTTAGTTAATTTATTTTATTTTAAATTTTTTATTTTGTTTCATTTTAAGGTTTAGGCTTAGGTTTTAGTTTAGGTTTTTTACTTTATTTCATCTTATTATTTTATTTAGGTTTAGGTTTTTCTAATTATTTTATTTTTAGGTTTTATTTAGTTTAGGTTTATGTTTTAAGTTTTAAGGTTTAGGTTTAGGTTTGAGTTTAGGGTTTAGGCTTTTGGTTTAGGGTTTTAGGATAGGTTTAGGTTTAGGGTTTAGTGATTCTTTAGTGATTAGGGTTAAGTTTAGGTTAGTTAGAGTTTAGGTTTAGGGTTTAGGGTTTGGGTTTAGGTTTAGGGTTAGGTTTTAGTTTAGGTTTAGGCTAGTTTAGGGTTTAGGGTTTAGGTTTGAGTTTAAGGCTTAGTTTAGGGTTTAGGGTTTAGGGTTAGTTTAGAGTTTATGGTTTAGGGTTTAGGGTTTAGGATTAGTTTTAGAGTTTATGGTTTAAGGTTTGGGGTTTAGGGTTTCGGATTTGGGGTTTAAGGTTTATGGTTATAATGTTTAAGGTATTTTTTTTAAAATAAGTAAACTAGTATGTTTAGGTTTATTTAGTTTATTATTTATTTATTTTAGTTTATTTTATTTTATATTTTAATTTAGGTTTATTTTTTATTTTGTTTTGTTTATTTATTTTAGGTTATTTATTTTAGTTTAGGGTTTTTATTTTAGTTAATTTTTTAGGTTTAGGTTTATGTTTATTTCTTAGTTTAAGTTTTATTTTTATTTTACTTTCTAGGTTTAAGTTTTATTTTTTATTTTTAGGTTTCATTGTAGGTTTTTATTTTATTTTTTTAAGTATAGGTTTTACTCTTTTATTTTAGGTATTATTTTTTAGTTTAGGTTTTTGTTTAAATTTAATTTATTATATTTTATTTAGTTTAGGGTTTAGGTTTAGCTTTTTTATTTTATTTATTTTAAGATTAGGGTTTTTTTAGTATATGGTTTAGGTTTTGCTTTTTATTTATTTTTAAGTGTTTTTAGGTTTATTTTTAAGGCTTGGTTTTTGATTTTATTTTTATTTTATTTAATTTTAGGTATTTTTAATTTTATGTTTAGTTTTTATTTTATTTAGGCTTTTTATTTTTAGGTTTATTTTCTTTGTTAGTTTAGTATAGGTTTTTATTTAATTAATTTTTTTTAGTTTTTATTTTTATTTTATTTTATTTTTAAGTTTAGGTTTAGGTTTAGGTTTCTTAGGTTTATTTTAAGTTTTATTATATTTTATTTACTTATTTAATTAGGTTTAGATTTTTTTTTACTATTTAAGTTAGGTTTATGTTTTTAGGTTTTTAGGTTTTTAGTGTTTAAGGTTTAGGGTTTAGGGTTTAAGGTTGTATGTTTTAGGGTTTAGGGTTTAGGGTTTAGGGTTTAGGTTTAGGGTTTAGGCTTTTTATTTTTGCTTTGTTTTGCTTTAATTTTAGGTTAAGTTTTATTTTATTTATGTTTTTAATAATTTATTTTAGTTTAGGTTTTTATTTATTTTATTTTATTTTAGTTTTTATTTTTTTTATTTTATTTTCTTTTTCAGCTTAAGTTTAGGTTTAGGTTTATGTTTTTATTTTATTTGTTTATGTTTTTTTATTTATTTACTTTTTTATTTTATTTAGTTTAGGTTTACATTTTTAGCTTTTTAGGGTTTAGGGTTTAGGGTTATTGTAAGGTTTATTATTTTAGGTTTAAGGTTTAGTGTTTAGGGTTTAGGGTTTAGGATTTAAAATTTAGGGTTTAGGGTTTACCGTTTTAGGTCTAGGGTTTTTAGGGTTTAGGGTTTAGGGTTTAGCCTTTATGAGGGTTCAGATTTTAGTTTAGAGTTTAGGGTTTTTTGGTTTTTTTTTTAACGGAGAACCAATTTAGATTCAACATTTCTTCTTTTCAATTCATCATCCAAGTAACACACCAAGTTTTCTATGACACAAGTGATGATATATAAAAACTGAGCATGCATTGAGCAAATAAAAAACCCTAGATAACTTGAAATGTCTCTACTATAAAGACAGTTCCATAAGTAGATCAGAATGACCATTCTTTAGTTTCTCCAATTCCCATCAGATCCTCCCCAGCCTCTCAAGTATCTGGATCCACCATCATATCCCTAATCTCATTATTACCATAAAAGTATAGTTCCTCCTTCCATAACCATTTGCTCACCACCACCTCCATATCCACCACCTGGGTCCTTCACCACCACTACGATTGCCTCTTCTAGCCTTCACCTCCTTTAGGATCTAATTGTGATGATGTTTACCATAGGTTCACTCTTAGGGTTTAGGATTTGATTTATGTTTTTTAGGTTTTAGGTTTAGGTTAATTTTTTAATTAATTTATTTACTTTAGGTTTAAGTTTAGGGTTTGGGGTATAGGTTCTATGGTTTAGGGTTAGGGTTTAGGGTTTAAGGTTTAGGGTTTAGGGTTTAGGGTTTAGGGTTTAGGGTTTAAAGTTTTAGCGTTTATGCATTTAAGGTTTAAGGTTTAAGGTTTAAGGTTTAGGGTTTTTTAAGGTGTAGGGTTTAGGGTTTATGGCTTAGGGTTTAGGCTTTAGGCTTTAGGGTTTAGGGTTTAAGGTTTAGGTTTTAGGGTTTTGGGTTTAGGGTTTAAGGTTTTAGGGTTTAGGATTTAAGGTTTATGGTTTAAGGTTTTTATAGTTTAGAGTTTAGGGTGTAGGGTTTCTATTTTAAGTTTAGGGTTCAGATTTTAGTTTAGGGTTTATAGTTTTTGGTTTTCTTTAATCGAAAACAAATTCATATTTAACATTTCTTCTTTTTGATTTCATCAACCAAGTAAAACACCAAGTTTAGGGATTATGGTTGTAGGTTTATTGTTTAGGATTTAGGATTTAGGGTTTAAGGTTTTTTTAAATTAAGTAAATCGATAAGTTAGATTTATTTAGTTTATCTAGTTTACATTTTATTAATTTTAATTTAATTTATTATTTATTTTTATTTAGGTTTATTATTTATTTTTATTTAGGTTAATTTATTTATTTTGAGTTTAGGATTTTCATTTTAGTTTTTTTTGTAGTTTTAGGTTTATTTTTTAGGTTTAAGTTCTATTTTTTTACTTTCAATTTTAGGTTTAGTGTTTTATTTTATTTTTTATGTTTAGATTTTAGGTTTTTATTTTAAGTTTTATTTTTTAGTTTAGGTTTAGGTTTATTTTTAGTTTATTTTATTATATTTAGTTTAAGTTTAGGTTTAGGTTTAGTTTATTTTAGGTTTAGGTATAGGTTTTATATTTTTTAGTTTAGTTTATTTTAGTTTATGTTTAGGTTTATTTCATTTTGTTCCTTTTATTTTTATTTTTGATTTACCTTTTTTTATTTTAGGGTTTAGGTTTTATTTTTTATTTATTTTCAGGTTTATTTTTAGGTTTTGGTTTTTATTTAGTTTTTATGTTATGTTGTTTTAGGTTTATTTTGTTTTTATTTTAAGTTTAGGTTTTTTATTCTTAGTTTTATTTTATATTTTTAATTTAGTTTATGTTTTCAATTATTTTATTTTTATTTATTTTTAATTTTTAATTTTTTTATTTTTAGGTTTAGGTTTAGGTTTTAGTTTAGATTTTTTATTTTATTTTATTTTATTATTTTATTTAGGTTTAGATTTTATTTATTTATTTTATTTTTAGGTTTTATTTATTTTAAGTTTAGGTTTTTATGTTTTTATGGTTTATGGTTTAGGATTTTGAGTTTAGGGTTTAGGAATTTAGGGTTTTAGGGATTAGGTTTTAGAGTTTCTAGGTTTAGGGTTTATAATTTTTAGGCTTTAGGGTTAGTTTAGGGTTTAGGTTTTAGGGTTTAGGGTTTAAGATTTAGTTTCTTAGGTTTAGTGGTTTAGGGTTAGTTTAAGTTTTTTTAGGTTTAAGGTTTAGGTTTTAGGTTTAGATTTATAGTTGGTTAGGGTTTAGTTTAGGTTTAGGTTAGAGTTAGGTTTAAGTTTAGTTTAGGTTTAGGGTTTTAGGTTTCTTTAGGTTTAGTTTAGTTAGTTTAGTGGTTTTTAGTTTAGGTATTTAGTTTTAGGTTTAGGCTTAGTTTAGGTTATCTTAGGTTTATAGTTGTTTAGTTAGGTTTATTAGGTTTAGTTTAGGTTTTAGGTTTTTTTAGGTTAGTTAGTTGGTTAGTGTTTAGGGTTTATTTAGGTTTGGGTTTTGGGTTTTGGGTTTTAGGTTTAAGATTTAAGGTTTAGATTTTAGGATTTAATTTTTAGAGTTTAGGGTTTAGGGTTTAAGGTTTTAGGCTTTAGGGTTTAAGGTTAAGGGTTTAGGGTTTTCAGGTTTAGGGTTTAGGGTTTTCAGGTTTAGGGTTTAGGTTTTAGGTTTAGGGTTCATGTTTTAGTTTAGAGTTTATAGGTTTTGGTTATTGTTTTTAACAGAGAACAAATTTAGACTCAATATTTCTTATTTCGATTTCATCAACCAAGTAACACACCAAGTTTTTTAAGACATAAGTGGCGACATAGATTAAAAATGAACATGCATAGAGTAAATAAAAAACCCTTGTAACTAGAATGGTCTCATTTTTATTATCAATGGTTCTTCAATTTCTCCATTTACCATTAACCATACCTCTCAGTAGCATTATCCACCATCAAATCCCGTTCTGAGTTATAACCTTTCCCTATTCCATAACAATTTTCGACAACCACCTCCATATCCAGACCTCCGGATCCTCCACCACCACTATGATAATTTAGGCCTTTACCTCTAGATCTAAACTGAGGCTGGTTGGCGATGATGTTCCTACCATCTAGGTTCTACCCATTCTTAGGGTTTAGATTTAGGTTTAAATTTAGTAGGTTTTAGGGTTTATGTTTATTTTTTAATTTATTTGGTTATTTTTGGTTTAGGTTTAGGGTTTGGGGATTAGGGTTTAGGCATTAGGGTTTAGGGTTTAGGGTTTGAAGTTGCTAATGATGTGCTTGGCGAATCAAAAGGAAAAAGCTTCTTTTAATAAGAATAGTTGGTGGTGGAGTCAGAGTGTGCAAGAAAAGATAAGAAATAAGAAATATTGTTATAAAACTTGGTTTAGATGTAAAAACTCGGATAATTTGGAAAGATATAAAATGGCCTGTAGAGATTCTAAGAAAGCAATATATGATGCAAAAAATTTAGCTTTTAGTGATTTACACAATAGATTAGATACCAAAGAAGGTGAAAGATGTATGTATAAGTTATCTAACCAAAGAGATAGGAGAAGTAAAGACATAGTTCAAGTGAGGGGTATTAAGGATTAAAATAATAAAGTGCTTTTCTTAGAAAAAGATATTGAAAATAGGTGGATGAGGTATTTTAATAAACTTTTCAATGAAGGATCTGAAAGTATGATTGATTTTAGCAACCTTAATACCCTAAACAAAAATAGAGAATTTCATTTTTATCATCGTATTAATAAATCTGAAGTTAGTGAACCTTTAAAGAAAATGAAATGTGGAAAAGCAGTAGGACCGGATAATACTCCAATAGAAGTGTGGAAATGTTTAGGAGATCAAGGAATTTCTTGGCTTACAAATCTTTTTAATGTTATTTTAAAGACTAAAAGATGCCAGATGAGTGGAGAAAGAGTTTGTTGGTTTCTATATTTAAGAATAAAGGTGATGCACAAGAGTGTGCAAATTATAGAGGAATTAAGTTAATGTGTCATACATTAAAATTATGGGAGAGAGTAATTGAGCATACGATGTGACACGTAAGTTTCTCACAATCAGTTTGGTTTCATGCCGTAGATCTACTATGGATGCTATACATTTGTTAAGAGGTTTGATGGAGAAGCATAGAAAAATAAGAAGGATCTACATATGATATTTATTGATTTAGAGAAAGCTTATGATAAAGTCTCAAGAGATGTTCTTTGGAGAGTTCTAGAAAGAAGAAGTTAATATTGGTTATATTCAAGTCATTATGGATATGTATACTAGAGTCAAGTACTTGTGTCCAAACAAAAGGAGGATTGACAATATATTTTCCTATTTCAGTTGGATTACATAAAGGATCAACATTAAGCCCTTATCTTTTTTGTTTAGTTATGGATGTTCTTACGAGGCATTTACAAGAAGATGTACCTTGGTGTATGCTTTTTGCTGATGACATTCTTCTTGTTGATAAGACTAGAGAGGGAGTCCAACAGAAACTTGAATTATGGAGGTCAACTTTAGATTCTAAATGTTTTCATTTAAGTAGATCTAAAACTGAATATATGGGGTGTAATTTTAGTTGTAGAAGTTTTAGTGGTAGTGTTGTGACTTTAGGCGATCAAGTCATTAATAAGAGTGAGGGATTTAGATATTTAGGCTATATTGTTCAAAATGATGGTGAAATAGATGGAGATGTTATTAGTAGAATTTAAGTTGGATGGTTGAAGTGGAGGAATGCATCTGGCCTATTATGTGATAGAAAAGTTCCATAAACTTAAGGAAAATTTTATAAGATGGTGGTAAGACTGTTATACTTCGTTCAGTTACACGTATTGCTGTTTATAAAGAAACATAAGACTAAGTTAAGTGTTACGAGATGAGGATGCTCGGATGAGTGGCTTTACCCTTAGAGATAGAATGAAAATGAGTATGTTGGGAAAAAGTTGGAGTAGCTCAGGTGGTAGATAAGATTAGGAGAGTCGTAGATGGTTTGGCCACATAAAGCGTTGGGTCAGATGACGATTAGGAGAGTAGATGCATTAGATTTGCCTTATGTTAAGAAAGGTAGAGGTAGACCTAAAAGACTTGGTTAATATGTATAAAAATGATCTTAGTATACTTGAATTAAATGAGAATTTGACACATAATAGGACATAATGGAGACGAAGGATTCATGTAGCCGACCCCACCTAGTGGGATTAAGGCTTATTGTTGTTGTTGTTGTTGTTGGTTTAGGTATATTTAATTTTGTTTATTTTTATTTTTATTTTTATTTTAGGTTTAGGTTTTTTTTAGTTTAGGGTTTAGGTATTATTTTTTATTTATTTTTATGTTTATTTTTTACATTTAGGTTTTTTTTTAATTTATATTATATTTTATTTTAGGTTTATTTTATTTTTACTTTATGCTTAGTTTTGATTTTATTTAGGTTTTTTATTCTTAGGTTCATTTTATTTTATAGTTAAGTTTAGGTTTTTATTTATTTTATTTTTGTTGATTCTTATTATTTTATTTTATTTTATTTTTAAGTTTAGGTTTATGTTTTAGTTTAGGTTTTCATTATTATTTTTATTTTAATTTGGTTTAGGTTTTTTTGTTTATTTCATTTTTATGTTTTATTTAGTTTAGGATTAGGTTTTTAGGTTTTTAGGGTTTGGTGTTTAGGGTTTAGGGTTTAGGGTTTAGGTTTTAGGGTTTAGGGTTAAGGGTTTAGGGTTAGGGTTTGGGTTTAGGTTTAGGGTTTTAGGGTATAGGGTTTTAGGGTTTAAGGTTTAGGGTTAGGGTTTGGAATTAGGGTTTAGGGTTTACTGTTTAGGCTTTAGGGATAAGTATTTTCAAAGTTTAAGGTTTAGGATTTACTATTAGCTGAGGGTTTAGGCTTTAGGCTTTAGGGTTTTAAAGGTTTAGGGTTTATGGTTTAGGGTTAGTTTAGGGTTTAATATTTAGTATTTTAAGGTTTAGGGTTTAGGGTTAGGGATAGGGTTTAAGGTATAGTGTTTAGGGTTTAGGGTTTAGGTTTTAAGGTTAGTTTAAGGTTTAGGGTTTAGAGTTTAGGGATTAAGGTTTAGGGTTTAGGTCTTTTTAGTGTTTAGGGTTTAGGGTTTAGGATTAGTTTTAGGGTTTAAGGGTTTAGGATTTAGTGTTTACGGTTAAGGTTTTTTTAAAAAAAACAAAATTAAGTAAACCAGAAGGTTTAGTTTTATTTATTTTATTTAGTTTATTTCATATTTTTATTTAGGTTTATTTTTTATTTTTATTTAGTTTACATTATTTATTTTATGTTTATTTATTTTCGTTTAGGTTTTTTATTTTAGTTTATTTTTTAGGTTTAGGTTTCAGTTTATGTTTATTTTTCAGTTTAGTCTTATTTTTATTTTATTTTTCAGGTTTTCGTTTTATTTTTTATTATTAAGTTTATGTTTAGGTTTTATGTTTATTTTTATGTTTTATTTTTTTTTTAGGTTTATGTTTTTTTTGTTTAATTTATTTTATTTAGTTTAGGATTTAGGTTTAGTTTATTTTAGGTTTAGGTTTAAGTTTTATTTATTTTAGTTTAGGTTTAAGTTTATCTTATTTTATTTATTTTATTTTTATTTTAGGTTTAGTTTTTTTTAGTTTAGTGTTTAGGTTTTATTTTTTATTTATTTTTGTGTTTTATTTTTAGGTTTATTTTTAGGTTTAGGTTTTTATTTAATTACATTCAGTGATGAGACTTACTCCTAGGGACAACTTAGCACAATCGCCTTTTTTACTTTATAATGGATGTTGGTAGATACAGGCTATCCAGCGTTCTGGTTGACCCAGGTGTATCTGTCAACATTATTAGTCTTAGAACCCTTGCCTACTTGAGGATCGACATCTCCAAACACCAAAAAGAAAGGATGATGTTGAGAGGCAATGAACAAGGGGAGAGGGCCTTGTGGTGTTTATTTTTGAATGTATGGGGGGATACTTTTTGAGGTGATGAGGTATGACATTAAGGTATGATGTACTATCTTGAAAGATAGAGGCATCACCCTACAATAGACTAATCATGTAATAAGGACTCTAAGGCATGATGGGTCTTGAATGTAGATTTTCCCATACTTTACATGATGAATAAAGTAAGGTTTATATTAAACCCGGTTCTTAAGTTCCCTATGGATGTAAGCCTCTATTGTTCATTACATCTTAGAAATGAAATTTTCTAAGAATACTGATTAAAGTAGAAATTATCATCTCCAAATATTTCAAGGGAGAATCAAAGGATTTGTTGTATTTGGAAAATCAATTGGGAAAGTTCACAGAGAAGACTTATTTTTGGAATCCAAATGAAATAAGTAGGAAATGCACATGATACTTGGAAGCCTAGAGCATTCCATCTATATGGTTGGGCTTTATAATTTTGAAGTTGAGGAGATTTATATGTTTTGAGTTGAAATTTAATTAGATTACTAAGGCTTATAATATACCAACATAAGGTTGTGAGAATGCCTAAAAGGTGAGGATTTATGCTCAGAGCCAAAGAATAAAGCTACCTCGGATCCTAAATCTAAGGAGTTTTAGTATGAGCCAAAAGCTCTGACCTAAATCTAGTTTATAGGTGGACATAAAGGTTTACCTCCACAAGAGAGAATAAATTGTCTTACTTGACTTATAACCGCCAGAGTGGCTAACTCCTCAATGATTTTAAAACCATGTAGTCCAGTCTTATGAATTGCAAGATAGCTAGGGTAGTTATTTAATTAGAAGAGACTAAAGTCCTAAACACACTCCAGAGACTAGAGCATGAGTGGTATGAGCATATGACTTAATCTATAGATGCAAAATCTTTTCAAATTTTATTTCATTTTAGACACATCATTTTGATAGAGGCTTTAGGATTTATTATGCCTAAATGCATGATGAAATAGGTTATGGGTCAAATAAGCTAGAAGAAGGTGTTCTCCACCACAAGGGATGCCCTCAAGTCAAGCATTCCTTTATCATGCAAGGATGGAGATCCTTCATGTTCAAGAGAGAAAGAATATGCATGATGTGAATACAACCATACTACTAAGGGGTTGCTGAATCTTTTAATTATCTTATTTATGTCTTAGGCTTTATGATGAGGTTATGAGTTGTTTAAAATTTAGTTATGAGTGATTAGTTGGGTAGAAAAGTTATTTTTATCCTAAGAGCCTAATCATATCCAAGCACACATTAAAACATCAATCATTTAAAAACTATGAAAAGCATGTCATCCTAATGCATAATGTAAACATAACATCAAACAATTATATAAACTATCATAAAAGAATAAAAAGGATGCGGTGTACCACCATAACGAAGAGAGAAAAGATGGTAGCGAGCTCTACCCTTATACAACAGAATATGAAAGAATAATTATAATTGTATTAAATGCTATGGGGTCTTCTTTCTTCATATCTCCATTTCTGATTTGGTTCCTTCTTTGATTTGGATGGTGCTTGCTTCAAAGGCATCATAGGGCAGAGCCTTACGGACATTGCTCATCCTAATCCCCATAGCACTAATCCTAATTCCTATTGCAAAATTACATTTATGTGGGAAAAGTAAATCTAACTACACTTGAAATAGAGGTTAGCTAAATATACATATAATCCCAAGCGTTGTATTTATAATTTGGACTTAGCACCCTACACATGGGTAACTAAGCCACTGTCCTAACTTGGATTATGCTTAAGATTTAAGCAACAAAGAGCATTCACATTTATTTTTAAGCATCCCTTAAGCATAATCCCTATAAAATATGATTAGGCTAATATTGGTCATCATCATCTATGAAGCATACACTAACATCCAATCTAAAATAATACATCATAAAAAAAATATACATCACATCATACACCATCTAACTTAGAGCTAGAAGTGGTGACTTAATTCTAATGTGTATTAAGGCTTGTGTGGTAAGTCTTGTTAGGCATTAGTGTTGTATTTTCTAAGTGTAGAAGGATTCAATTTAACATGAAAGGTTGATTTCACTTGAAGTAGTTTAATTGATTTGAGAATTTTAATTTGTGTTTTCTTTTGTTTCATTTGATTACACTTAGCAACTAAGTGTTATAAAGAGAGGAAAAGAGGATTTTCCTCTTTCATCCATACCTTAAGTCACTTTCTAAAGTATATTAATTTGATTTAGTTCTCATTAGTGAATGGCTTATTAAATGATTTAATTAATCCTAAGTTTAGGTTCACTTTAAATAATCCTATTCAAAATTAAAGGCATCTTAAGATTAGTTTAATTGAATTACTACCACATGAAATATATTAAATCATTCTGTTCCATCATATGTAACATGCATATGATTTAATCCTAAGTGTATTAACATATTTTAGCACACTTAAATGATGAATGTATGTGTTTGTTTAGAATTTATATTTTATTTGATTGAATTATTTAAACATATTAATTTAAAACTTTATCCAAATTCTTATGCAAAAGACATAAGTATGAAATTAAATAGGCATGTGCCATTGTTAAACCAAGGAGGTGAGGTAATCAAATGACCTCCTTGGAGCTAGTTAAAGCCTCATATTCTTGGGATGTCTAGACTATATACCCATTTGCATTCAAACATATGTAAATTCATATGCATGAACATAGAAGTAAGCTCCAAATCATATGGCTAATTAATTCAACCACTTAGTCAATTATGAATGCATGCAATTTTAATGTAAAATGGGATTTTCATTCACTAATCACATATACATATACATGTACAAAGATATATGCAAGTACATGTCATTGTTAAACTAAGGAAGTGAGGTAATCAAATGACCTCCTTGGGGCTAACTAAAGCCTCATATTCCTAGGATGTCACTATATACTTGCTTTTCTTGGACACACATGGATGTATACATAAATGAGGAAAGAAAACCATGCAAAATTGTATATTTTTTTGATTGAATCATTTATATATATGAATTAAAGCTCTATCCAAATTCTAATGTTGAAATACATAAGAATGAAATCAAATGGTCATTGTTAAACTAGGGAAGTGAGGTAATCAAATGACATTGGGGCTAGCTAAAGCCTCATGTTCCGGATGTCACTATATACCCATTACCATTCAATCTTATATAAATCAACACTTGAATAGAGGAAGAGAACTCAACATTCATATACTTAAGCTATAAGCACATGCATTTCTTATGTATTTATAACTAGCATCATAACACATATTATTCATTTATAAGCTTTTGAAAAATAGATTTGGATTTAATAGTGATAATAGCCACATATATATTAAATTAAATCAACACATGCAAGCTTACATAAAGAAATCCATTTTATTTTACTTGATTTTGAAAAGATGGATGCATGAATTCAAATGACATACCAAATTTAACATGATTGGAAAGACAATCAAATAAACATGTGATTCATTCAACCAAACTAGTTCTTAAGGACAATCAAATCAAATAAGATTATTTAAAGTAAACCAAAGCTTCTTTATTAATTAAGTTTTGGATTTGATTTGATTTAAGAGGAGAATAGAAATCATCACTTGTTAAACCTATTCCCACATTAGTGATTTGATTTAATTTAAGGAAATATAATTAAGTTGATTTTATGGGTTAATTAAGTTGAACCCTTAATTAGATGAATCAATTATTCTTATCTATGTCACCTTAAAGTAATTAACAAAATAATTATGAGCGAACATGATATGCATGGAAAATAAACTTGCAGTGATCCTAGGAAATAAAAGGGCCTAATGCAATTGGCTCATGATTAATAGTTAATTATATTAACAGACTTAATTAATTATTCTTATGGTTTTCCACCCATGTGGACTAACCATAATTTCATTAAACTCCTTTAGGTTATTAAACACTAAAGATCTACCCCATGATTTAATAAATTTAGGTCGATGTGATTATGATTTTTAATTTGATTAAGTGATTTAATTAATTAGTTAAATCTTAATTAATTTCATTTTAAAAGGGTGAAATGAACTTGGGAAAGGGGTCCCAAACTCCTTGTTCACTTACTATTGAACAATGATTAATAAACTTAATTAACAATTTATTACTATTCATGGGATTAATTAATCATTAATTAACTTAAAAGAGTAGTTAAGTTTATAGTCAATTTTCTAATTAAGTGAGCAATAAATCCCAAGAAAATCATGAGAGGTCGAGGTCATCCCATTAAATTAACCCACAAAATTTGGGATTAATTAATAATTAAGGAGTAATTAAGCTAATTAATTTTGTAATTAAAACTTTAAACCTTAATTACTATTTAAAATTAGTTAAGATCATTTTAATTATTATTGTATGAAATACCTTTAAAATGAGTATTTATTTGCATTTTTTTTATTTCTTTATGATTTTTTATGATTTTTAGAAGTTTAAGCCATTAAAAATGATTAATTAAGCCTAATTAAATCCTAATCTTATTGGTGGCACGTGACACGCTGATGCGGCACGCTTTTCACATGGCACTGTGAGATTGGCTACTTAAAACATATCTGACTGAGTGCTTTCATGGCAGCGGCGGAAGCACTTTCTCGTCCATCATCTAATCTAAGATCTGATGGCTATGATTAATCCCATAACTTAATAGGATTAAATCAAATTGATCTAGTGGATCTAATCATGACCGTCCATTCTGATCATGTGGAACAAATGGTGCATGATCTAACATCATGCGAGTGAGGGAGAATGAAGTCCGTCCACCATTGCTCACTTGATAGCTTACTCCAAGATCAACTCAAAAGGATCCACCTTCATAACATTGATCGGATCAATGGTCAAGATCACATGAGATGCAAGTTTTCTTCAAAATCTTTTTTTAGGATCAGTTTTGGAAGCATACCTCACGAGCTCAAGACCGGTGGCTCAAACAATTGAGGAAGCTTGTTAGATGAAGCCTGTTGAGCAATTGGATCAATTCCTTGATGTTTGCTCGAAGGCCAAATCGATAATTTTAGCTTGACTTTGATCAAGTCCACCTCTGCTCAAGCTTGGGAGATGATGTTCTTGCTGAGAGGCCTAGGGAAGGTGCGTGCAAAGTTAATTTGAGTTTGATGAAGAAATGGGAAGTTAGGTCAAAATGGGAGTGTCCAATTTTGAGACATATGAGAATTTTTTTGATCGAGGAACAAGCTTGGGAGCTTAGGAACTCACGACTCTTCTTGGGTAGGGCTTTGAGGAATGATTTTGTGTGTGTTTGAGTGGAAATGAGGGGGTGTATACCCCATCTTGATCAGATGGTGGGATCGGGTTTGGCTTCTAGTGGCCATCGACCATCTTAGAGTCATGGTGGTAGGGAGGAGGTGAGTTGGCTCTTGGTTGGTTGAAGTGTGGAGTGGTGCCAAGGAGGAATCATGGTGTCTATGGGTTTCAAATGCTCCAATGGGAGGGTGAGGTCACCTCTCATGGGTCATGGTGACCAACCACCCTTGGGAGGTTGGCGTGTCCTGGTGCCTAGGTGGACCATTGGGAGAGTACCAAGTGGCCAAGAATGGAAATGACACTTACATGGGTGATTTGTCTCATGTGATGATTCAAGGGTAGAATGATCATTTGGCATTGGATTTGATTTGGGTAGATTTGAAATGAGCCAAAAAGTGGGTTAGCCTAAATTTCAAGTCAATTGGAGTTGATTTGGTTTGGTTTGGCTCAATTTGACTCATTTAGGTCAAATTGGGTTAGGTTGGGTCAAGTTGACCAATTGGTCAAATTGGGTCAAACCAAGAGTTGGTCAAGTTCATATGATCATTTGGTATGTTTTGGTTCAATTGGTTTGGTTTGGTTTGGCTTAGATTTGATTTTGGCTTATTTGAATTCATTTGGGTCAAATGGGTTAAGTTGACCAATTTGGCCAAATTGGCCAAATTGGCTTGGGTTGGATTTTGTTGACCAATTTAAGTTGATTGTAGTCTTTAGTTTCAATTAATTTGGATTTCATTTTGATTTAGGCCAACTTGAACCTTTAGGTCAATTTGGGTTCAACAATCAATTTAGAATGAACTTGAGCCATTGATTGCAATCAATTTGGTTTATATTTTGATTTGACCCAATTTGGTCTTTTAAGTCAATTTGGGTCAACTTGGGTCATGAGGGCCTATTGGGTTTGGTTTGACTCAACTGAATGTCAAGTCATATTCAAATATTGATTTTGATTTGATGAATCATTGGTTTCAAGGATTTGCTTAGGTTACAATTTGGCTAATTTGGGTTCATATGGGTTAAGATTGACTTGGTCAAATGACCAAGTTGTCTTGGTTTGACCCAATTTGTGACAATTGATCAACCTAGGGTGATTAACAATCATGATGGGAGGTTTTGATGGGCTTGGTTCAATCCATTTGGGGTTGGATTAAAACTAGGCTCAAATAGCTCAAATTGGCCACTTTGGGTCAAGTGGACCAATTGGGTTTAGTTGCCTTAATTTTGTGTTGAGTTTGATTTAGTTGAGTTTATATATGGATTTGGGATTGATATATAAATTAAATTGCAATTGGCTTGGGTTCAAATGGGTTTGGATTCATTTGATCATTTCAAGTCAAATGGGTTAAGTTGGGTTTAGCTTGAGCTAATTTTGGTTTGGCTTAATGATTATAGATTTCGTTTATATTTGTGAATATGATTGAAGGTATGATTGGTTCATGAGAAAATATATTTAATTTTTGTTTTGGAATGAAGGAATTTGGCTAAGTCCATGGAATTGGGTCATGTGGCTTATGTTTGGATTTTGATTTGGTTTGATTTAGTTTTAATAATTTAAATGTATATTTCTTTTAAATTTGTGAAGATGATTGAAAATATGATTGATTTATGAGAAAATCAATTGAGTTTGACTTGATTTAGATTAAGATGTCTAAGTCCATGGTAGGTCATATGGCTTAGGAAGGGTTTTGATTTAATTTGATTTAATTTGATTTAGTTTTGATTTAGTTTTGATCATTTGAATGTAGATTTGATATATATTTAGAATATGATTGAAGATATAAATATTATTATGAGAAAATCAATTTATTTTGATTGATTTGGATAAGATTTGGCTAAGTCCATGGGATAGGTCATATGCTTAGGAAGGGTTCAAGTTTGGATTTGATCATGGGCTTCAATCATTTGGTTTTGGAATTTGGGTTTGGATTTGGATTTGAATTTGATGTTTGGTTTGAGAAGGTGAAATGTATTAGATTTGGGTTTAGGTAGTGGATTATCCTAATCCCTAAGGCATAACCTAATCCTTTGGTTAACCATTCTAAGTATTTAGGCTTAGGTTAAGTTTTTACCTAAATGTTAGAAGTATCCTATTACTAGGGAAGTCTTCATGCCTAGAAGACTCCTAAGTCAAAAATTGGAAGATTGAATCTGCACTCCAAAAGTGAGGTCAACAGGTCTTAGGTTCCATAGTGTTGCCCTTGGAGATAGATGATTGGAAGTCCAAAGCCAAGTTTCACATTATAGACCAGGATACATCTTTCAATGCTTTGCTTGGGAGACCATGGATACATGTGAACAAAATAGTTCCATCATCTCTACGTCAGTGTATGAAGTTTGTGAGAGGTGGCATCATCTACTGTGTCAAAGGATATCTCAAGCCATTTACAGTTCACAAGGTCGGTATATATGAGGATGTGGCATACTACCTCCCTCAAAATCAATAAGTCTATTCTCGTGAACTTGGCCAAAGTTTAAAATTAGAAAAAAAAGAAAAAAAAAAAAAAATAAAGAGAAAAAGAAAAAGAAAAGAAAAGAGAAAATGAAAAATAAAATAAAAGGGTGTGTAAATAGAGTTGGAAGAGGAAGTGGAGCATGCCATTAGATTCCTCCCACAGTTCGTTACTCCATTTGAACATATGGGTAGGATGACCTGACCTCCACCAGGTAGAGAAAGAGAGTAGTTCAAAGGCAGTCCTAGGGGGTGGAAAACCTCTTTATTGGCCACCCAATAGAAGATATGTCCTCGCTACTAGAAGTACACCTCCTATCCATATAGACTTAGAATCTAGTTCATAGGATGAGTCTTATATGGTTATCACACCAGCCAGCTCTTCTCAGTAGTGGATTCCCTTGGAGGTGACACTTGAGCCAAATAGTGATGAAGATCAGGCTCCAAAGCAAAGCATAAGTGTATACCAGTATACATGTGAAACAATTAGGCATCAGTTGGGAACCTTAGCTCTATCTGCACTTTCCCCTCAAAAAGTTGAGGTTTTGGTAGTTAAGGAAGCCCTTAAGTCAACCATAGGTGTGAAGACTCAAAGGTTCTTTCTTGGGGCATCATCCTCAAGTCAAGAAGTTGATGTAAAACTTGAGGATGATTCATATAAAGATTTAATATAATTTCCTTTTGATTAGTACTTGCCTTCTATTCATAATTTAACAAAGAAAGGGTTAATGCCACATACTAGATCAAAGCACAGGTTAAGACTACTTTGAAAGAATTTGGAAGAATAAATGTAAAATCTCTCAATCAAGATCAGAACTATGATTCAGTACAGTGGGTCCAGTCGATGATGATGATTATTGCTTAGTCATCATCAATCATTTGGAATCTGATAGGTTCTTTTCAAATCACATTAACTCATGTGAGGAGCCATGCTTAAAAACTTCAGATGATCCATATGATTTTAAAGTTAATGATGCACTGCCAGAGTTTGAAGAAGAGATAAAGTCAACCATTGATGAGCTCAAGGAAATCAACTTAGGAAGTAAAGAAGATCCACACCCGACATACATCAGTTCTTTGATGAATGAAATTGAAACCAATGACTTAGTTAGGCTATTGATTGAGTTTAAGGACTTCTTTGCATCGCATTATGATGAGATTCTCAGATTGGCTCCTAACATAACCATCCATAAAATAGCAATAGAGCTTATTTCTAATCCTATCAACCAAGCTCCTAGACTCACATGTGTAGACATAGAACAACAGGTCATTTCTGAAGTTAAGAAATTGATTGATGCTAGCTTCATTTGGGAGGAAAAATACCCTATCTGGTTTGCCAATGTTGTCCCAATTAATAAAAAAATGGACAAATTCACATATGCATCAATTTTAGGGATTTAAATAAGTCATGTCCAAAAGATGAATTTCCACTACCAATCCTGGAGCTGATAGTGGACATTGCCTCATATCATGCAGTCTTCTCTTTCTTGGATGGCTCATTTGCATATAACCAAATAAAGATGTCCCCTAAAGATGAAAGAAATATGGCTTTTGGAACCTCAATCAGAATCTATTACTATAAGGTCATGCCTTTCTACCTTAAAAATGTCGGTGCTACATATCAGTGGGCTATGACTCGACTCCTCGACACACTTATTCATCATCAAGTTGAGTGCTATGTTGATGATCTCATGCTCAAAAGTAGAGAAAAGGAAGACCATCTCTTTGACTTGAGAGTAGTTTTTGAACAGTTAAGATAATTTAACCTCTAAATGAACCCCATGAAGTGTGCATTCAGAGTAGCTTCAGGGAAATTCTTTGGGTTTTTTTGTCCAAGACCAGGGGACTGAAATCGATCTGGAGAAGATCAAGGCAATATTCAAAGTGCCGCCCTCTAAATGTTTAACTCAACTTTGATCATTCTAAGGGTGGTTGGCATATCTAAGATGCATTATATCTAACAAATTGGGAAGATGTCAGGCATTCTAAGCACTTGTCAAAAAGGATGCCAAGTTCAAGTGGGATGATAAGTGTGAGCATGCCTTCAAAGACATCAAGCATTACCTGATGACACCGCCAGTTCTAGTAGTCCTTATCCCGGTCATACCGCTCATACTTTACACTACAGATGGGACGACTCTTGGTTTTGTTGGCCCAAGCCAATGACAAAAGGGAATAAAATGTACTACGCCTTAGCCATCATCTAATCCCTACTAAGGCTAATTATCTACTCCATTGAGAGGCATAGCCTAGCTTTAATCTTTACATCCCAAAAGCTATAACACTACATGCTTCCTCATAAGGTGAACTTAATCTCTAGGATCAATCCACTATAGTATCTCATGACTTGATCGACACTATCTAGATGGTTGGCATGATGGTCCATGATCCTCTCGCAGTTTGACAATACCTTCGTACCCCTCTATGTGATGAAAGGACAATCGCTAGTAGATTTCTTAGCAGACACACACTTCCTATCAATTCTAATGATTATCTCCCTGATGAATAAATCATGAATTTAAAGGATACTAGCGTTCACCACTAGGAGATATATTTTGATGGTATAGCTTCTCCTCAAAGAGAAGAAGAACTAGAATCTACTACTCTAGGAAATGTAGGGGTAGGAATAGTTCTATTAACTCTAGACCGCGATGTGATGTGATTCTCATATCATCTGCCCAATCCTTGCACCAATAATGAAGCCAAATATGATGCTCTGATTGTCGGTCTGGAGTTAGCCATTACTCTAAGCATCTAGAACATCAATATCTTTGGGGATTCTTAGCTAATTATTAACCAAATCAATGGGTCATATAAGGTTATAAAGCCCAAGTTGCATCACTACCCCAAGTACCCCATAGAGTTGTTGGCCCAAATCCCAAAGGTAACCATCTATAAGATTCCACAAGGAGAGAACACTGTACCATATGCTTTAAACAATCTTGCCAAGGAGTTGGCATGTCCGGAGGATGAGTTCATATCAATAAAGGTCCAAAATAGACAAGTCTTATCCCTTATTTACATTGAACTCATCAAAAAGTACACTCTTGAAGGGGAGGTTACCATTGCCAAAAAGGACGAGGAGTTATATTAGAGGCAACCATTCATGGATTACATAAATAAAGGTAAACTACCATAAGAGAAGTCCCAAACCTATGAGATGAGCTAGAGAGCACTTTCCTACACTCTTGTGGATGGTGTCTTGTATCGATAATCTTTTGATCATATGTGGTTATGTTGATTAGACAAGCATGAAACATGTAATATGGTGATCGAGGTACACTCAGGATTATGTGGAGCTAACCAATCTTGTCCGAAGATGAAAGCCAAGATCAAGAGATTATGATAATATTGGACATCGATGATCAAAGATTACATGGATATGGCTAGGCGATGCCACCAATATTAAATACATGGTATGGTCCTCCTCCAACCACCAACATTCTACATCCTATATTGGCCTTATGGCCATTCGAGTGTTTGGGGTACCAACATTGTGGGTCTGATTGATCCTCTTTCTTTCAAGGTTCATCAGTTCATCTTAATTGCTAGTAACTACTTTTCCAAATGGGTGAAGGTGATTTTTCTTAGAGAGGTCACAACTCTGCATGTGCTACAATATTTTAGGAACCATATCGTACATAGGTTCATAGTGCCACATAAAATTATATATGATAATGGTACTACATTCAATAGCACAGAGATCAACAAATTTGCTCGGAGACACAACATAGATTGGAGATATTCTATCAACAAATACCTAATGGAAAATGGCTTAGTAGAAGCCTTCAACAAATCTCTCATCCATATACTAAAGAAGACACTTGATAATGACAACCGACAGTGGCATGAGCAGTTAGTCAAAGCCTTGTGGTCGTACCACACCACATATAGAATTCCAACTCAGTCTACTTCTTTCTCCTTAGTGTATGGGTCTGAAGAAATTCCTACATTAGAAGTCCAACTCCGATCACTAAAGATAACTATGGGTAGCAAGATCGTAATAGAGAAGAACGCCAAGTTGTGGTTAGCCTGTCGGCATACCAAATCCTTGAGTTGTATAAAGCTAAAATGATTCAAGCTCACAACAAGTTGGTTCATCCTAGAGCTTTTCTTGTAGGAGAGCTTATTTTAGTTCTAAGGAGACCAATTATTGCCTGTTCTAAATGAGAAGCAAGTTTGAATCCACTTGGGATGTCCCTTTTGCCATAAGGAACGCCTACCAAGAAGGATTTTGTCAGCTTATAAATCATAAGGGAGAGCGCCCAATGTTTCCAGTCAATGAGCTCTACCTAAAGAAATATTATAAGTCATGTTTAAAAATAATCATTATCAATGCAAAATTTCATTTCGAATTCAATCTCTTCCATGTTAAAATTATTCTTATTTGTAAATCCTCCATGATGAGTTTAGGGTAGGTGTAAGGAACCCAAGCAGCGTCCTATCCTTCATTGACACAACACAAATACAAATTAGACACAAACATATAAAACAAACACATTTTTTTTATCTTGGGCTACTCTTAGTTCAAATAATTCTCCAAATGACACTCACTTAGTAGCTACTCTAGGTCGGGCTAATGTGCTACCATGCTAGTGTGTGACTTTAGTGATATTCTTGCTTTAGAGGATGTAAGTCTACTACACATTCCTTCCTTTCCTGGCCATTGCACATTGACGAGCTCATTATTCATTTGAAAGGCCTTACTACATGGCCGACAAGCTACCTCATGTTGGCTTCATTTAAGAGGATGTGAGTCTATTATGCTTTCATCTTGGATTAGCCTTTATGTACCGACTAGGTCGAGTATATTTGAGGTTTAGGATAAGTCCCCTAGTGGCTCCTTCCCTCTTAACTGCTTTAGGTATGGGTCCAATCCTTCCTCGAGGCTCCCCACTTAGTAGTCTCTCTAGGTCAGATAACATCTAACCCATGATGACGCATCATCCCGATGTTCAAGATGAAAAGTTGTGAGCCTACATTCTTTCTTTCTAGATTAATCATTACAGACTGATGGGCACCTTTGGTTGGTTGGTTCTCACTATGCTGACGGATACACCGGTCATGCTGATGGATACACCTTAGGTTGGTTGGTTCTTGCACTTTAGGATACACCACACATGGTAGATGTAAGTCTGTTATGCTTTCTCCTTGAGTTGGCCACCGTACACCTATAGGATTTCTTTTCCATGGATCAAGATAAGGCCCCTAGCAGCACCTCCCCTGTGGGCACTATAGTTAAATCACATCCTTTGTGACCCCATTTAGACACTACCTGGGTTACTATCGGATTGGACAGTTCCCCTATCCTAGCAACCACCCCTATGGTTGGAGAGTCCATCCTATGGATTTACATATTCTCCCTTGGTCCACTAAAACTAAGATAGGTAAAGGCTAACATAGCCCTTGTTAGTGTTGTCCCTTGCACACCAACTAGGTCCACGCAAACATATAAATAAAATATATATTCACTTGGGATTAGAGGAACTACCTTTTCCCAAGGTATCCTATCTTTGGGGCAATGTCATCAAAACTCCCTATAAGAATTGTTTGACTACTCTTGAGTTGATATAAGTCCCTAATGACATTCACTCAAGAATCACCTCTAAGTCGCGATTTATTGTTCTACCAATAGGTCACCCCAATAATTGTTCCCTGCTTTAGAAGATGTAAGTCTGTTACGCCTTTTTCTAAGAATAGTTGTTGCACATCGAAAAGCAACCCCTTAGGTTTATTTTTATTTTTATTTAATTTAGTTTAATTATTTTAGGTTTATTTATTTTAGTTTAGGTTTTTTTATTTTTGCTTTTTTTTTTAGGTTTAGTTTAGTTTGGTTTATTTTTTTAGTTTAGTTATATTTTATTTTATTTTTAGGTTATTTAATTTTATTTTTAGGTTTAGGTTTAGGTTTTTATTTTATTTTTGGTTTAGGTTTTTGGTTTTTATTTTAGTTTATTTTAAGTTTTATTTATTAGTTTAGTTCTTAATTTTGGTTTAGTCTGTTTTATTTATTTTAGTTTAGTTTATTTTATTTTAGGTGTAGGTTTTTATTTATTTTTTTAGCTTCTTTTTTTTTATCAGGTTTTATTTTTATTTATTATCGTCATTATGTTATGTTTAGTTTTATTTTATTTTTATTTTATTTTATTTTATGTTATTTTATTTTTGTTTTGTTTTAATTTATTTTATTTAGGTTTTCCTTTAATTTAGGTTTTATTTATTTTTTTATTTTAGTTTTATTTAAGTTTATTTTCTTTTAGGTTTAGTTTATAGATTTTAGTTTATGTTTAATTTAAATTAATTTAAATTTTAATTTTGGTTTATTTTATTTATTTATTTTTTTATTTTATTTAGTTTAGGTTTAGCTTTAGCTTTTATGGTTTGGTAGTTTAGGTGTGATAGGGTTGGAGTTTGGGGTTGGTAGGATTTTGGGTTTAGGTTTGGATTTAAGGTTTAGGGTGGTAGTGTTTTAGGGTTTAGGGTGGGTAGGGTTTAGGTTTTTTTAGGGTTTTTAACAAAGAATAAATTTAGATTCACATTTTTGATTTCATCAACCAAGTAACCAACCAAGTTTTCTAAGACACAAGTGACGACATGGATCAAAAATGAGCATGCATAGAGCAAATAAAAACCCCCAAATAATTTGAGCTGTCTCTTCTATAAGAACATAGTTCCATAAGTAGTAGATCATCACATTCTTCGCTCCAGCTCATTACCACCCCTCTTGAGTAGAGAGATCCACCATCGATCCTCATCTCTCCTCCGCCACTACCACGCTTGTAACCTCCGCCACCTCGCCTCCATAAGACTACAAACCACCTCCATATCCACTCAAAGACCTCCAGATCCCCACCACCACCACTGGTAACCACCGTTCCACCGCTAGTTCTAGACTAAGTCCTGGTTTGATGTTCCTTCCGGAAGGTTCTATCATTCTGGGTTTAGGTTTAGGTCCAGTTTATTTGGTTTTTTAGGTATATTTTAATTTATTTTGTTACTTGTTTGGTTAGGATTTGGGTTTGGGGTTTGTGGTTTGTGGTTATGGTTTGGTTTTTTGGGTTTATTTTAGGGTTTATGATTTAGGGTTTTTTAGGATTAGATTTGTGGTTTTTTAAATTAAGTAAAACCAAGATTTAGTTTATTTAGTAATTGTTACATTTTATGTTAATATTTTTTTTTATTTTTATTTATGTTTACCTTTATTTTTTATTTAGTTTTGTTTATTTATTTTAGGTTTTTATTTTAGTATATTTTTTGTTTAGGTTTATTTTTTTATGAGTTTTATTTTATTTTAATTTTGTTTAGTTTATTTTTTTATTTTTTAGTTTTTTTATTTTATTTTTGGTAGGTTTAGGTTTTATAATCATTTATTTTAAGTTTTAATTTGTAGTTTATTTTAGGTTTATTTTTAGTTTTTTATTTTATTTAGTTTAGTTTATGTTTAGGTTTTTCTTTTAAGTTAAAATTTATTTATTTTTTTGTTTAGTTCATTTTATTTTATTTTGTTTATTTTATATTTATTTTAGTTTTAGGTTTTTTCTAGTTTATTTTAGATTTTTTATTTATTTTTAGTTTTATTTTAAAGGTAGATTTTATTTTAGTTCTTTTATTTTATTTTATTTTTACATTTAGTTTTAATTTTATTTTGGTTTTTTATCTCATGGTTTATTTTATTTTAGTTGTTTAGGTTTTAGTTAATTTATTTTATTTTAAATTTTTATTTTGTTTCATTTTACATTTTAGGCATTTTAGTTTAGGTTTTTACTTTATTTCCATCCATTATTTTATTTAGGTTTATTTCTAATTATTTTATTTTATGTATTTATTTTAGTTTATGTTTGGGTTTTAAGTTTTAGGTTAGGCTCAGAGTTTGGGTTTAGTTTAGTTTTGGGTTTGGGACAAGGTTTAGTGGTTTGATTTAGGATTGCTTTAGATCAAGGCACCATCTGTTCATTTGAGTTTATTTGTGGCTAGGGTTTGGGGTTGTGGTTTTGGCCTAGTGGTTGGTCATTTAGGGTTTGCCTAGAGCTGACAGGTCTGGTTTAGGGTTACTTTGAGCTTTTGGGGTTTAGGGTAGATCTGGTTAAGGCTCATGGTTTATGGTTTGCATTTTTAAATTTACAAACCAGTATGTTTAGTTTATTTTAGTTTATTTATTTTATTATTTTAGTTTATTTTTATTTTACATTTTAATTAGTTTATTTTATTATTTTGTTTTACATTTTATTTTATATCTTTTAGTTTAGGTTTTATTTTAGTTTATTTTTTAGGTTTAGTTAATGTTTATTTTAGTTAAGTTTTATTTTTATTTAATTTGAGGTTTAGGTTTTATTTTTTTTTATTTTAGTTCTGTAGGTTTTATTTTATTTTGCATGGTTTTAATTCCTTCCATTTTAGGTATTATTTTAGTTTAGGTTTTATTTAAATTTATATTTTTTTTATTTTATTAGTTTTGGGGTTTAGCTTTTATTTTATTTATTTTAGGTTTAGGTTTTTAAGATATGGTTTAGTTTTTATTTCTTTTATTTTATTTTAAGTGTTTTAGTTTATTTTATTTGGTTTTTTATTTATTTTTATTTATTTAATCTTTTTTTTAATTTTAGTCTTATTTATTTAGGCTTTTATTTTAGGTTTATTTTCTTTATTAGAATAGTTTTATTTAATTTATTTTTATTTAGTTTTTATTTTATTTATTTTATTTTATTTTATTTTGTTTAGTTTAGTTTAGGTTTAGGTTTACTTTGGTTTATTTTAAGTTTTATTATATTTATTTACTCATTTAATTGGTTTAGATTTTTTTTATTTTTAAATTTTATTTGTCATTTTATGTTTAAGTTTAGGTTTTTGGTTGGCCTAGGGCTCAGGGTTTGGTCATGCTTTAGGGTTTAGGGTTTGTGGCTTAGGTAGGGTTTAGGGTTTATTTGGGTTTAGAGTAGGGTTATGGCTCAGTGTATATTTGGTTTAGGTTTAGAGGTTTTTTTAGGGTCAATTAGCATTAGGATTTTTTTTATCTCTTTATTTTTTATTTTTTCAAAAAATTAAGTAAACTAGTATGTTTAGGTTTATTTAGTTTATTTTATTTATTTATTTTACTTTATTTTATTATTTATTTTTATTTAGGTTTATTTTTATATTTTATTTATTAGTTTGTTTATTTTATGTTTATTTATTTTAGTTTAGGTTTATTTAGCATATTTTAGGTTTATGATTAGTTTAGTTTATTTATTATTTTATTTTATTTTATGTTTTAGGTTTAGGTTTTCTTTTTCATTTTCTTTTTAATTTTTAGTTTGGTTTTTATTTTATTTTTTGAGGTTTTAGTTTTAGATTGTTATTTCCAATTTATTTTTAGATTTCATTTTTTAGTTTAGGTTTAGGTTTATTTTTAGTTTTTTTTTAATATAATTTGATTAAGTTTAGGTTTAGTATTAATTTATTTTTGGTCGAGGTTTAGGTTTTATTTATTTTAATTTAGTTTATTTTATAGTTTAGGTTTTATTTTTTATTTTTATATTAGGTTTAGTTTTGTTTTAGTTTAGGGTTTAGGTTTTATTTTTTATTTATTTTAGGTTTTATTTTCTGTTCATTTTTAGGTTTAGTTTTATTTATTTTATTTTATTTATTTTGTTTTATTTTTGCTTTATTTTGCTTATTTTAGTTTAGTTTTATTTTATTTATGTTTTATAATTTATTTTAGTTTTGGTATTTATTTATTTAGTTTTTTATTTTTTTTATTTTATTTTCTTTTTTTTCATTTTAAGTTTAGGTTTAGGTTTATGTTTTATTTTATTTTATGTTTTTTATTTATTTACTTTTTTTATTTTATTTAGTTTAGGTTTACATTTTTAGCTTTTTTAGGTTTATTTTTTGTAAGGTTTATTATTAGGTTTAAGGTTTAGGTTTAGGGTTTAGGGTTTAGGATTTAGTTTGTGGGTTTATTTTTAGTCTGTGGTTTTTAGGATTTAGGGTTTAGGGTTTAGCCTTTATGTTTAGGGTTCAGATTTTAGTTTAAAGATTAGGGTTTTTTGGTTTTTTTTTAACGGAGAACCAATTCAGATTCAATATTTCTTCTTTTCAATTCATCATCCAAGTAACACACCAAGTTTTCTATGACACAAGTGATGATATATAAAAACTGAGCATGCATTGAGCAAATAAAAAACCCTAGATAACTTGAAATGTCTCTACTATAAAGATAGTTCCATAAGTAGATCAGAACGACCATTCTTTAGTTTCTCCAATTCCCATCAGATCCTCCCCAGCCTCTCAAGTATCGGGATCCACCATCATATCCCTGATCTCACCCTCCGCCACTACCACGGCTAAAACCGTCATTCCTCCTACCATAACCACCACCCACCACCAACTCCATATCCACCAGATTTGGTCCTTCACCACCATCATCTCCTTTTTTAGCCAGATCTTTTAAGTTTGACAATGATGTTCCTACCATCAAGGTTCTACCCACTCTTAGGGTGAAGGATTTGATTTATGTTTATTTGGTTTTAGGTTTAGGTTAATTTTTTAATTAATTTATTTACTTTAGGTTTAAGTTTAGGGTTTGGGGTATAGGTCTCATTTTTCTGGGTTTAGTGTTTAAGGTTTAGGGTTTAGGTTTGGTTTGGGTTTGTTTAGGGTTTATGTTAAGGTTTAAGGTTTAAGGTTTAGGGTTTTAAATTGTAGGTTTGTGGTTTATCTAGGGTTTAAGGTTTAGGTTTTAAATTTGTGGTTTAGGTTTATTGCTTAGGTTTTAGGTTTGTAGGGTTTAGTTTTAAGGTTTAGTTTTAGGGTTTTGGGGTTTAGTTTAGTTTTAGGGTTTAGGATTTAAGGTTTATGGTTTAAGGTTTTGGTTTAGTTTAGGTGTGGGTTTATGTTTTAGGTTTAGGGTTCAGATTTTAGTTTAAGGTTTATAGTTTTTGGTTTTCTTTAATCGAAAACAAATTCATATTTAACATTTCTTCTTTTTGATTTCATCAACCAAGTAAAACACCAAGTTTTCTAAGACACAAGTGACAACATAGATAAAATATGAGCACACATAGAGCAAATCGAAAACCCTAAATAACTAGAACTATCTCTATCAGAAGACTCGTTTCATAAGCTAGATCAAATCGCCATTCTTTAGTTTTATAGTTCCCATTTGAACCACCTCATTTAGTAGCTGATCCACCATCATATCCTGACACTCTACCACCACCATGACTATAACCTCTGCGCCTCCCACCTCTATAACCACTGCCACCACTGGTCCATATCCTCTAGCACCTCCAGATCCCCACCACCCTGGACTCCCTCCTGCCTCCACCATCGATCTAGACCAACTTGACGGTGATTTTACCAATGTTCTCGCTCATTCTGGGTTTAGTTTAGTTTATTTTTTTAATTCAGTTGTTACTTTTTTAGTTTAGGTTCTTTAGATTTGGGGTTTGGGTTTTGTGTTTATGCATTTTATTTTGGGTTTAAGGTTTAGGGTTAGGGTTTATGGTTTAGGGTTTAGGGCTTTTTAGGGTTTAAGGTTTAGGGATTATGGTTGTAGGTTTAGTGTTTAGGATTTAGGATTTTGGGTTTAAGGTTTTTTTAAATTAAGGAAACTGATAAGTTAGATTTATTTAGTTTATCTAGTTTACTTTTTAGTAATTTTAATTTAATTTATTATTTATTTTTATTTAAGTTTATTATTTATTTTTATTTAGTTTAATTTATTTATTTTTAGTTTAAGATTTTCATTTTAGTTTTTTTAGGTTTAGGTTTATTTTTTAGGTTTAAGTTCTATTTTTTACTTTCAATTTTAAGTTTAGTGTTTTATTTTATTTTTATGTTTAGGTTTTAGGTTTTATTTTAGGTTTATTTTTTTTTTAGTTTAGTTTAGGTTTATTTTAGTTTATTTTATTATATTTAGTTTAAGTTTAGTTTAGTTTTATTTTAGTAGTATAGGTTTTATATTTTTTTAGTTTATTTTATTTTAGTTTATTAGTTTATTTCATTTTGTTCCTTTATTTTTTATTTTGATTTAATCTTTTTATTTTTGGTTTTAGGTTTTATTTTTTATTTATTTTTTTAGGTTTATTTTAGTTTATTTTATTTTATTTATGTTATTTTATTTTAGGTTTATTTTGTTTTTATTTTAAGTTTAGTTTTTATTTTATTTAGGTTTTTTCTTCTTAGGTTTATTTTATATTTTTAATTTAGTTTAAGTTTTCAATTATTTTATTTTTTTATTTATTTTTTAATTTTTTTTATTTTTTTATTTTTGTTTAGTTTTAGTTTGATTTTATTTTATTTATTATTTTATTTAGGTTTATATTTATTTATTTATTTAGTTTATATTTTAAGTTTAGGTTTTATGTTTTTAATTTATATTGGAGCCTAGCTGGATTTGTGAGCCTGAGGAGTAGTAGGTGGTAGTTTATATTGGGATCATAGGGTTGGTAGGGCCTGGATTAAGACTAGCCTTGAGCCTAGGGTTTAGGTAAGAGCTCAGTAGTGGTTATAGTGGTTTTAGTGGCCCATGATCAGTGTCAAAAGCCCAGGGCCTTGATCAGGTCAGTTTAGCCCAGTTTTTTGTTTTAGGTGTTTTAGTTTAGCCCAGTTAGGTAGGTTTAGTTCCCAGTTATTTAGCTTGGGTTCAGTTTTGATTTTAGGGTTTAGGTTTAGTTAGGGTTGGGGTATGGTTATTTATTGGTTGGCTCAGTCAGGTTTAGTATGGCCTAGGTTAGGGTTTGGGTTTTGGTTTAGGTTTAAGTTTAGATTTTAGGATTTAATTTTTGGGTAGGGTCAGTGGTTTAGTCTGTGGTTTGGTTAAGGGTTTAGGATTTTTGTTAGGGTTTAGGTTTTTAGGATTTATGTTTTAGTTAGAGTAGAGGTTTTGGATTGTTTAATGAGAACAAATTTAGACTCAATATTTATTTGATTTCATCAACCAAGTAACACACCAAGTTTTCTACACATTTACAGATTAAAATGAACATGCAGTAAATAAAAACCCTTGTAACTAGAACCGCTCTACTATAAAGTCACAATTCCATAAGCCAGATATCAATCGCTCTTCAATTTCTCCATTTACCATTAACCACCTCTAGTAGCATTATCCACCATCAAATCATCTCGCTAGCCACCGCTGCTATAACCTCCATCTCCTCCTGCTCCATAACCAACTGCTCGACAACCACCTTCATATCCACGACCTCCAGATCCTCCACCACCACTATGATAACTTGCCTTCCACTCTAGATCTAGACAGGCTTTGATGTTCCTACCATCAAGGTTCTACCCATTCTTTTTAGATTTAGTTTAAATTTAGTAGGTTTTTAGGTTTAGGTTTATTTTTTAATTTATTTTTTTTTTTAGGTTTTGGGGTTTGGGGATTAGGGTTTAGCTAGTTTAGGTTTGTGGTTTAGGTTTAGGGTTTGTGGTTTATGCTTTTTTGGGTTTTAGGTAGAGGTTAGTTTGAACTTAAGGGTTTAGGGTTTAGGATTTAGGGTTTATGGTATATGTTTTAATTAAGTAAGTTTAGGTTTTAGTATTTTAGTTTATCTTTTTATTTATTTTAGTTAACTTTTTTATTTTATTTTACATTTATTTTTTATTTATTTAGTTTAGTTTTCTTTATTTTAGTTTATTTTTTTTTAGGTTTAGGTTTAGGTTTTTATTTTGATTTTTAGGTTTAGTTTAGGTTTTTTATTTTATTTTAGGTTTTTATTTTTCATTTTAGGTTTATTTTAGGTTTTATTTTTTTATAGTTTAGGTCTGGATTTTTTTTATTTTATTTTTTTATAGTTTAGTTTAGGTTTGGCTTAGTTTATTTTAGGTTTAGGATTAAGTTTGATTTATTTATGTTTAAGTTTGAAATTTTAAGAACCCAACATCAATTATTAGTTTTAGATTTTAAGATGAAAGGTTGTAGGAGAAAAATAAACTAAATTATTGTCCCAGATTAGATGTGGACATTAACACAAATTATTTTAAGAGCAAGCCAAGAAATTAGAGTTTGGGATGTTCATAAGGAAGCTAACGCTATGTGGGAAAAATATCAAGTGAAATTAAGCAAGTCAATGATGTGCTTGGCTTAATCAAAAGGAAAAGCTTCTTTAATAAGAATAGTTATGGTGGAGTCGAGTGCAAGAAAAGATATGAAATAAGTATTGTTATAAAACTTGGTTTAGATGTAAAACCAGAATTGGGAAAGATATAAACTAGAGATTCTAAGAAAGCAATATATGATGCAAAAATTTAGCTTTTAGTGATTTATACAATATTAGATACCAAAGAAGGTGAAAGATGTATGTATAAGTTATTTAACCAAAGAGATAGAGAAGTAAAGACATAGTTCAAGTGAGGGTATTAAGGATTAAAATAATAAAGTGCTTTTCTTAGAAAAGATATTGAAAATAGGGGATGAGGTATTTTAATAAACTTTTCAATGAAGGATCTGAAAGTATGATTGATTTTAGCAACCTTAATACCCTTTAGAGAATTTCATTTTTATCATCGATTAATAAATCTAAGTTAGTGAAGCTTTAAAGAAAATGAAATGTGGAAAAGTAGACCTATAATATTCCATAGAAGTGTGGAAATGTTTAGAGATCAAGGAATTTCTTGTTTACAAATCTTTTAATGTTATTTTAAAGACTAAAAGATGCCATAAGTGAGAAAGAGTTTGTTGGTTTCTATATTTAAGAATAAAGGTGATGCACAAGAGTAAATTATAGAGGAATTAAGTTAATGTGCCATACATTAAAATTATGGGAGAGAGTAATTTGAGCATAGGTTACGATGTGATACGTAAGTTTCACAATCAGCTTGGTTTCATGCCGTAGATCTACTATGGATGCTATACATTTGTTAAGAGGTTTGATGGAGACATAGAGAAAATAAGAAGGATCTACATATGATATTTATTGATTTAGAGAAAGTTTATGATAAAGTCTCAAGAGACGTTCTTAGAGTTCTAGAATAGAAAGAAGTTAATATTGGTTATATTCTATAATTAAGGATATGTATACTAGAGTCATTTGTGTCCAAACAAAAGGAGGATTTACAAAATATTTTCCTATTTATGGATTACATCAAGGATCAACATTAAGCTTATCTTTTTTTTTACTTTAGTTATGGATGTTCAAGGCATTTTCAAGAAGATGTACCTTGTTATGCTTATGATGACATTCTTCTTGTTGATAAGACTAGAGAGGAGTCCAAAACTTGAATTATGGAGGTCAACTTTATTTAAAGGTTTTCGCTTAAGTAGATCTAAACTAATATATGAGGTGTAATTTTAGTTGTAGAAGTTTTAGTGGTAGTGTTGTGACTTTAGATCAAGTCATTAATAAGATAGGATTTAGATATTTAGGCTATATTGTTCAAAATGATGGTGAAATAGATGGAGATGTTATTAGAATTTAAGTTGGATGGTTGAAGTGAGGAATACATCCGCCTATTATGTGATAGAAAAGTTCCATTTAAACTTAAGGGAAAATTTAAGATGGTGGTAAGACCCGAATGACTTATGCTGAATGGCCAATAGAGAAACATAAGACTAAGTTAAGTGTTATGATGAGGATGCTCGTGTGGATGAGTGTCTTTACCCAGATAGAATGAAAAATGAGTATGTTCAAAAGTTGGAGTAGCTCCAGGTAGATAAGATTAGAGGGTCGCTTGATGGTTTGGCCACATAAAGCGCTAGGTCATTAGAGAGTAGATGCATTAAATTTGCCTTATGTTAAGAAAGGTAGATGTAGACCTAAAGACTTGGTTAAGATGTATAAAATGATCTTAGTATTTGAATTAAATGAGAATTTGACTAATAGACATAATGGAGACTAAGGATTCATAGACCCCACCCAAGGGGATTAAGGTTATTATTATTTTGTTGTTGTTGGTTTAGTATATTTAATTTTGTTTATTTTATTTTTTATTTTATGTAGGTTTTTTTAGTTTAGGTTAATATTATTTTATTTATTTTATGTTTATTTTTTACATTTAGGTTTTTATTTAATTTATATTTTATTTTATTTTAGGTTTATTTTATTTTTACTTTATGCTTTGTTTTAATTTTATTTAGGTTTTTATTCCAGTTCATTTTATTTTATACTTAGTTTAGTTTTTTATTTATTTTATTTTTGTTTATTCTTATTATTTTATTTTATTTTATTTTTAAGTTTAGGTTTATGTTTTAGTTTTTCATATTATTATTATTTTAATTTCCTAGGTTTTTTTGTTTATTTTATTTTATGTTTTATTTAAAGATCAGTTTTAGCCTTTTATTTGTGTTTGTTTCAGGGTTTGTGGTTTTGTGGTTTGTGGTTTAGGGTTTCAGTTGGCCTGGGCTTGTCCTAGGGGCATGGCCATAGGTTAAGGTTTAGTCATTTGATTTGTGGCTCAGGGCCTAATCCAGCTCAGTGGATGCTGATCTTCAAGGTTTAAGGTTTAGGGCTCACTATTAATGAGGGTTTTGCCTTGGCTCAGGATCTAGCTCTATGGCTCATAGTTTTAGTTTAGGGTTTAAGAGTTTTAAGGCTCAGGGTTTGGGCTACAGTGGCCTAACGATGTGCCTTGGCTTAGGGTAGCAGTTGGTAGCTCAGTTTTAGAGTTTAGTAAGGTAGGGCTCAGGTCTCTTTTGCTCAGTGGCTAGGGCTCAGGATTCCTTGTGGTTTCTGGTAGATTTAGCTCACTGCCATGGTTTTTTTAAAAAAACAAAAATTAAGTAAACCCATTATTTTATTTTATTTTATTTAGTTTATTCCATATTTTTTATTTAGTTTATTTTATTTTTTATTTACACATTATTTATTTTATGTTTATTTATTTCGCTAGGTTTTTATTAGTTATTTTTTAGGTTTAGGTTTCAGTTTATGTTTATTTTTCAGTTTAGTCTTATTTTTATTTTATTTTTTAGGTTTTAGTTTTATTTTTTATTATTAAGTTTATGTTTATTTTTAGGTTTTATTTTTTTTGTTTAATTTATTTTATTTAGTTTAGGATTTAGGTTTAGTTTATTTTAGGTTTAGGTTTAAGTTTTATTTATTTTAGTTTAGGTTTATGTTTATCTTATTTTGTTTATTTTATTTTTATTTTAGGTTTAGATTTTTTTAGTTTAGGGGTTAGGTTTTATTTTTTATTTATTTTGTGTTTTATTTTTAGGTTTATTTTTTAGGTTTATGTTTTTATTTAATTACATTCAGTGATGAAGACTTACTCCTAGGGACAACTTAGCACAATCGCCTTTTTTACTTTATAATGGATGTTGATAGATATAGGCTATCCAGAGTTCTGGTTGACCCAGGTGTATCTGCCAACATTATTAGTCTTATAACCCTTGCCTACTTGAGGATCGACATCTCCAAACTCCAAAAAGAAAGGATGATGTTGAGAGGCAATGAACAAGGGGAGAGGGCCTTGTGTTGTTTATTTTTGAATGTATGGGGGGTACTTTTTGAGGTGATCGAGTACAATATTAAGGTATGATGTACTATCTTGAAAGATAGAGGCATCACCCTACAATTGACCTAATCATGTAATACGGACTCCTAAGGCATGATGGGTCTTTGAATGTACCTGAGATTTTTCCCCTACTTTACATGGATGAATAAAGTAAGGTTTATATTAAACCAGGTTCTTAAGTTCCCTATGGAGGTAAGCCTCTATTGTTCATTACATCTTAAGAAATGAAATTTTCTAAGAATACTCTTGATTAAAGTAGAAAATTATCATGTTCAAATATTTCAATGTTACATAATCAAAGGATTTGTTTTATTTGGAAAATCAATTAGGAAAGTTCACAGAGAAGACTTATTTTTGGAATCCAAATGAAATAAGTAGGAAATGCTCATGATACTAGGAAGCCTACTGAGTATTCTAATCTATCATATGGTTGGGCTTTATAATTTTGAAGTTGAGGAGATTTGTATGTTTTGAGTTGAAATTTAATTAGATTACTAAGGCTTATAATATACTAACACAAGGTTGTGAGAATGCATAAAAGGTGAGGATTTATGCTCGTAGCCCGAATAGAATAGCTACCTCGGATCCAAAATATAAGGAGCTTTAGTATGAGCTAAAGCTTGACCTAAATCTAAGTTATAGGTGCACATAAAGGTTTACCTCCACAAAAGAAAATAAATTGTCTTACTTCTGAACATATAACTGCCTAGAGTGACTGCCAGCTAACTCCTCCAATAATTTTAAAACCATGTAGTCCGGTCTTTTAGATTGTAAGATAGTTAGGGTAGTTATTTAATTACAAAGAGACTAAATTCCTAAACACACTCCCTGAGACACTAGAGCATGAGTGGTATGAGAATATGACTGAATTAATAGATGCAAAATCTTTTCAAATTTTATGTCATTTTAGACACTTCATTTTAACAGAGGCTTTAAGATTTATTATGCCTAAATGCATGATGAAATATGTTATGGGTCAAATAAACTAGAAGAAAGTGTTCTCCACCACAAGGGATGCCCTCATAGCCCAAGCATTCCTTTATCATGCAAGGATGGAGATCCTTCATGTTCAAGAGAAAGAATATGCATGCATGTTGAAACATACAACCATACTACTAAGGGGTTGCTAAATCTTTTAATTATATTATTTATCTTAGGCTTTATGATGAGGTTATGAGTTGTTTAAAATTTAGTTTTGAGTGATTAGTTGGGTAGAAAAGTTATTTTTATCCTAAGAGACTAATCATATCCAAGCCACACATTAATGCATCAATCATTTAAAATACTATGAAAAGCATGTCGTCCTAATGCATAATGTAAACATAATATCAAACAATTATATAAACTATCATAAAAGAATAAAAGCCTGATGCAGACGATTACCACCATACAACCTGAAGAGAAAAAAGATAGGTAGTCGAGCTCTACCCTTATACAACCTGGAATATGAAAAAATAATTATAATTGCATTAAATGCGATGGGGGTCTTCTTTCTTCATATCTCCATTTCTAATTTGGTTCCTTCTTTGAATTGGATGGTGCTTGCTTCAAAAGAATCACAGGGCACCCCAAGACCAAGCCTTCTGGCCACTGCTCATCCTAATCCCCCATAGCACTAATCCTAATTCCTATTGCAAAAATTACATTTTTGTGGGAAAGGTAAATCTAACTACACTTGAAAAATAGTGGTTAGCTAAATATACATAGAATCCCAAGCATTTGTATTTATAATTTAGACTTTGCACCCTACACATGGGTAACTTAGTCCACCTGTCCTAACTTAGATTATGCTTAAAGATTTAAGCAACATGTAAAAAGAGCATTCAAATTTTTTTTAAGCATCCCTTAAGCATAATCTCTATAGGAAATATGATTAGGCTAATATTGGTCTATCATCCAATCTATGAAGCATACTCTCTAACATCTAATCAAAAATATTACATCATAAAAAAAATATACATCACATCATACACCGTCCTAACTTTGAGCTTGAAGTGGTGACTTAATTCTAATGTATGTATTAAGGCTTGTTTGGTAAGTCTTGTTAGCCATTAGTGCTGTATTTTCTAAGTGTAGAAGGATTCAATTTAACATGAAAGGTTGATTTCACTTCAAGTAGTTTAATTGATTTGAGAGTTATAATTAGTATTTTGTTTTGTTTCATTTGATTACACTTAGAAACTAAGTGTTATAAAGAGAGGAAAAGAGGATTTTCCTCTTTCATCCTTACCTTAAGTCACTTTCTAGAGTATATTAACTTGATTTAGTTCTCTTTAGAGAATGGCTTATTAATTGATTTAATTAATCATAAGTTTAGATTCGCCTTAAATAATCCTATTCAAAATGAAAGGCATCTTAAGATTAATTTAATTGAATTACTACCACATGACATATTTTAAATCATTCCTTTCCATCACATGTAACATGCATATAATTTAATCCTAAGTGTGTAACATATTTTAGTACACTTAAATGATGAATGTATGTGTATGTTTAGAATTTATATTTTATTTGATTGAATTATTTAAACATATGAATTTAAAACTTTATCCAAATTCTTATATAAAGACATAACTATGAAATTAAATAGGCATGTGCCATTATTAAGCTAAGGAAGTGAGGTAATCAAATGACTTCTTTGGAGCTACCTAAAGCCTCGTATTCTCGGGATGTCTAGACTATATACCCATTTGCATTCAAACATATGTAAACTCATATGCATGAATATATGAAGTAAGCTCTAAATCATATGGCTAATTAATTCAACCACTTAGTCAATTATGAATGCATGCCATTTTAATGTAAAATGGGATTTTCATTCACTAATCAGATATACATATACATCTACAAAGATATATGCAAGTACGTGTCATTTATAAACAAGGGAAGTGAGGTAATCAAATGACCTCCTTGGGGCTAACTAAAGCCTCGTATTCCTGGGATGTCTAGACTGTATACTTGCTTTTCTTGGACACACATGGATATATGCATAAATGAGGGAAAGAAAAGCATGCAAAAATTGTATATTTTGTTTGATTGAATCATTTATATATATGAATTAAAGCTCTATCCAAATTATAATGTTGAAATACATAAGAATGAAATAAAATGGGTATGTACCATTGTTAAACTAGGGAAGTGAGGTAATCAAATGTCATTTTTGGGGCTAGCTAAAGACTCAAGTTCCCGGTATGTCTAGGCTATATACCCATTTCCATTGAATCTTATATAAATCAACACATGAATAGAGGAAAGAGAACTCAACATTGATATACTTAAGCTATAATGTGCATTTCTTATGTATTTATAACTAGCATCATAACACATATTATTATTCATTTATAAGCTTTTGAAAAATACATTTGGATTTAATAGCGAAAATAGCCACATATATATTAAATTAAATCAACACGTGGAAGCTTACATAAACGAAATCCATTTTATTTTACTTGATTTTGAAAAGATGGATGCATGAATTCAAATGACAGACCAAATTAGAAATTATTGGAAAGAGGGCAATCAAACATAAACATGTGGTTCATTCAACCAAACAAGCTCTTAAGGACAATCAAATCAAATAATATTATTTAAAGTAAACTAAAGCTTCTTTATTAATTTAGTTTTGAATTTGATTTTATTTAAGGAGGAGAATAGAAATCATCACTTGCTATCTTAAACCTATTCCACATTTATGATTTGATTTAATTTAAGGAAATGTAATTAAGTTTATTTTATGGGTTAATTAAGTTGAAGCCTTAATTAGATGAATTAATTACCCTTACCTATGTAACCTTAAAGTTATTAACTTAATAATTATGAGCCAACATGAAATGCAGGGAAAATAAACTTGCAATGATCCTAGGAAATAATAGGGGCCTAATGCAATTGGCTCATGATTAATAGTTAATTAGACTAAGGGGCTTAATTAATTACTTTTATGATTTTCCAACACATGTGAACTAACCATAATTTCATTAAAGTCCTTTAGGTTATTAAACACATAATGATCTACCCCATGATTTAATAAATTTAGGTCTGATGTGGTTATGATTTTAATTTTATTAAGTGATTTAATTAATTAGTTAAATATTAATTAATTTCATTTTTAAAATGGGTGAAATGAACTTAGGGAAAGGAATCCCAACCCCACTCCTCAGTTCACTTACTATTGAATAATGATTAATAAACTTAAATAACTAATTTATTACTATTCATGGGATTAATTAATCATTAATTAACTTAAAAGAGTTATTAAAGCTTATCTAGTTAATTTTCATAATTAAGTGAGCAATAAATCCCAAGAAAATTATGGGAAGTGAGGTCATTCCATTAAACTAACCCACAAAATTTGGGATTAATTAATAAAGTAATTAAGGAGTAATTAAGCTAATAAATTTTATAATTAAACCTTAATTAAACCTTAATTACTATTTAAAATAAGTTTTGATCATTTTTAATTAGTTACTGTATGAAATACATTTAAAATGAGTATTTATTTGCATTTTTTTATTTCTTTATGATTTTTTATGATTTTTAGAAGTTTAAGCCATTAAAATGATTAATTAATCCTAATTAAAGCCTAATCTTATTGGTGGCACGTGACACGCTGATGCGGCACACTTTTCACATGGCACTATGAGATTGGCTACTTAAAACATATCCAACAGTGCTGTGGCGTACAAGCACTTTCGCCCATCGCCTAATCTAAGATCTGATGGCTATGATTAATCCCACAACTTAATAGGATTAAATCAAATTGATCTAGTGGATCTAATCATGACCGTCCATTTTAATCATGTGGAACAAATGGTGCATGATCTAACATCATGCGAGTGAGGGAGAATGAAGTCCGTCCACCATTGCTCACTTGATATGAGCTTACTCAAGCTAAGATCAACTCTAAAAGGATCCCACGACTTCATAACATTGATCAGAGGGGATCCAATGATCAAGATCACATGAGATGCAAGTTTTCTTCAAAAATCTTCAACCCATTTTTGCCTAAAGATCAGTTTTGGAAGCACATCTCATGGATATGAAGCTCTATTGAGCAGCAATTAGATCAATTCCTCAGTGTTTGCTCAGAAGGCCACAAATCGATAATTTTGAGCTTGACTTTGATCGAAGTCCCACCTCCGTTGCTCAAGAAGCTTGGGAGATGATACGTTCTTGCTCGACGAGGCCTAGGGAAGGTGCGTGCAAAGTTAATTTGAGTTTGATGAATAAATGGGGAAGTTAGGTCGAAAATGGGAGTGTGCTATTTTGAGGCAAATGAGAATAACATTTTTTGATGGAGGAACATGCTTGGGAGCTTAAGGAATGGCTCTAGTGACTCTTCTTGGGTACCTAGGGCTTTGAGGAATGATTTTTGTGTGTCTTTGAGTGGAAACGAGGGGGTGTATACCCCCCTTCATTTTGACCGACATTGGGATCAGTTTGGTTTCTAGGACCATCCACCATCTCAAGGAGTCATGGGTGGGAGGAGAGTGATTGCTGCTTGTTGAAAGTGTGGAAGTGGCTGCCAAGGAGTAATCATGGGTGTCCTATGGGTTTCAAATGCTCTAATAGGGAGGGTGAGCTTATTTTACCTCTCATGGGTCATTCCACCCAACCACCCTCGGGTCGTCAAGATCCTAGTTCCTAGGTGGACCATTGGGAGAGTACCAAGTGGCCAAGTAATGGAAATGACAACTTAAATGGGTGATTTGTCTCATGTGATTCCCTTGACCAAAGGGTAGAATGATCATTTGGCATTGGATTTGATTTGGGCAGATTTGAAATGAGCCAAAAGTGGGTTAGCCTAATTTCAAGTCAACTGGAGTTGATTTGGTTTGGTTTGGCTCAATTTGACTCATTTAGGTCAAATTAGGTTAGGTTGGGTCAAGTTGACCAATTGGTCAAATTGGGTCAAACCAAGAGGTCAAGTTCATATTGCTCATTTGCATATTTTGGTTCAATTGATCGTTTGGCTGAGATTTGCTGGGTCAAATAAGAGTTGACTAATTTAAATTGGCCAAATTGGCTTGGGTTGGATTTTGTTGACCAATTTTAGATGATTGTAGTCTTTAGTTTCAATTAATTTGGATTTCATTTTGATTTAGGCCAACTTAAACCTTTAGGTCAATTTTGGTTCAACAATCAATTTAGAATGAACTTGAGCCATTGATTACAATCATTTTGGTTTATATTTTGATTTGACTCAATTTGGTCTTTTAGGTCAATTTGGGTCAACTTGGGTCATGAGGGCCTATTGGGTTTGGTTTGACTCAACTGAAGGTCAAGTCATATTCAAATATTGATTTTAATTTGATTTGAATCATTGGTTTCAAGGGATTTGTCATATGTTGTAATTTGGCTAATTTGGGTTCATATGGGCTATGGGGTGGACTTGGTCAAATAACCAAGTTGTCTTGGTTTAACCCAATTTGTGACAATTGATCAACCTAGGGTGATTAACAATCATGATGTGAGGTTTTGATGGGCTTGGTTCAATCCATTTATGGTAGGATTAAAACTAGGCTCAAATAGCTCAAATTGGCCACTTTCGGTCAAGTGGACCAATTGGGATTAGTTGCCTTAATTTTGTGTTGAGTTTGATTTAGTTGAGTTTATATATGGATTTGGGGTTTATATATAAATTAAATTGCAATTGGCTTGGGTTCAAATGGGTTTGGATTCATTTGAACATATCAAGTCAAATGGGTTAAGTTGGGTTTGGCTTGAGCTAATTTTGGTTTGGCTTGATGATTATAGATTTCCTTTATATTTGTGAATATGATTGAAGGTATGATTGATTCATGAGAAAATATATTTAATTTTGGTTTTCGAATGAAGGAATTTGGCTAAGTCCATGGAGTTGGGTCATGTGGCTTATGTTTGGATTTTGATTTGGTTTGATTTAGTTTTAATAATTTAAATGTATATTTCATTTAAATTTGTGAATATGATTGAAAATATGATTGATTTATGAGAAATTCAATTAGGTTTTACTTGATTTAGATTAATATGTGTCTAAGTCCATGGGGTAGGTCATATGGCTTAGGAAGGGTTTTGATTTAATTTGATTTAATTTTATTTAGTTTGATTTAGTTTTGATCATTTGAATGTAGATTTGATATATATTTAGGAATATGATTGAAGATATATATTTATTATGAGAAAATCAATTTATTTTGGATTTATTTGGATAAAGATTTGGCTAAGTCCATGGAATAGGTCATATGCCTTAGGAAGGGTTTCAAGTTTGGATTTGATTGTGGGCTTCAATCATTTGGTTTTGGAATTTGGGTTTGGATTTGTATTTGAATTTGATGTTTGGTTTGAGAAGGTGAACATGTATTAGATTTGGGTTTTAGGGTAGGTGGATTATCCTAATCCCTAAGGCATAACCTAGTCCTTTGGTTAACCATTCTAAGTATTAGGCTTAGGTTAAGTTTTTACCTAAATGTTAGAAGTATCTTATTACTAGGGAAGTCTTCATGCCTAGAAGGCTCCTAAGTCAAAAATTGGAAGATTGAATCTGCACTCCAAAAGTGAGGTCAACAGGCCTTAGGTTCCATAGTGTTGCCCTTGGAGATAGATGATTGGAAGACCGAAGCCAAGTTTCACATTATAGACTTGGATACATCTTTGAATGCTTTGCTTGGGAGACCATGGATACATGTGAACAAAATAGTTCCATCATCTCTACGTCAGTGTATGAAGTTTGTGAGAGGTGGTATCATCAAAGTGTCAAAGGATATTTCAAGCCATTCACAAGGTCCAGATATATATGAGGATGTGGCATACTACCTCCCTCAAAATCAATAAGTCTATTCTCGTGAACTTGGCCAAAGTTTAAAAATAGAAAAAAAAAAATAAAGAGAAAAGAAAAGAAAAGAAAAGAAAAGAGAAAAATGAAAATAAAAGGGTGTGGAAATAGAGTTGGAAGAGGAAGTGGAGCATGCCATTAGATTCCTCCCACAGTTCGTTACTCCATTTAAACAAATGGGTGATGACCTGACCTCCAGTAGAGTAGTTCAAAGGCTCCTAGGGGTGGAAAACCTTTATTGGCCACCCAATAGAAGATATATCCTCGCTACTAGAAGTACACCTCCTATCCATATAGACTTAGAATCTAGTTCATAGGATGAGTCTTATATGGTTAGCACACCAGTATATATGTGAAATAATTAGGCATCAGTTGGGAACCTTAGCTCTAACCACACTTTCCTCTCAAAAAGTTGAGGTTTTGGTAGTTAAGAAAGCCCTTAAGTCAACCATAGGTGTGAAGACTCAAAGGTTCTTTCTGGGGGCATCATCCTCAAGTCAAGAAGTTGATGTAAAACTTGAGGATGATTCATATAAAGATTTAATATAATTACTTTTTGATTAGTACAGGTTAAGACTACTTTGAAAGAATTTGGAAGAATAAATGTAAAATCTCTCAATCAAGATCAGAACTAGGACTCGGTACAGTGGGTCCAGTCGATGATGACGATTATTGCTTAGTCATCACCAATCATTTGGAATCTGATAGGTTCTTTTCAAATCACATTAACTCATGTGCGGAGCTATGCTTAAAAACTTCAGATGATCCATATGATTTTGAAGTTAAAGATGCAATCGCCAGTTTGAAGAAGAGATCAAGTCAACCATCGATGAGCTCAAGGAAATCAACTTAGAAGTAAAGAAGATCCACACGACATACATCGTTCTTTGATGAATGAAATTGAAACCAATGACTTAGTTAGGTTATTGATTGAGATTAAGGACTTCTTTGCATCGCATTATGATGAGATTCTCGGATTGGCTCCTAACATAGCCATCCATAAAATAGCAATAGAGCTTACTTCTAATCCTATCAACCAAGCTCCTAGACTCACGTGAGTAGACATAGAACAACAGGTCATTTCTGAAGTCAAGAAATTGATTGATGCTAGCTTCATCTGGGAGGAAAAATACCCTATCTGGTTAGCCAATGTTGTCCCAATTAATAAAAAAATGGACAAATTCACATATGCATCAATTTTAGGGATTTAAATAAGGCATGTCTAAAAGATGAATTTCCACCAACCAACTCGAGTGGTGGTGGACATTGCCTCATATCATGCGCCTTCTCTTTCTTGATGGCTCATATAACCAAATAAAGATGTCCCCTAAAGATGAAAGAAATACCGCTTTTGGAACCTCAATCGAATCTATTGCTATAAGGTCATGCCTTTCGCTTTAAAATGTCGCTACATATCATCAAGCTATGACTACACACATATTCATCATCAAGTTGAGTGCTATGTCGATGATCTCATGCTCAAAAGTAGAGAAAAGGAAGACCATCTCTTTGACTTGAGAGTAGTTTTTGAATAATTAAGACCATTTAACCTCTAAATGAACCCCATGAAGTGTGCATTCAGAGTAGCTTCAGGGAAATTCTTTGGGTTTTTTTGACCAAGACCAGGGAACCGAAATAGATCTGGAGAAGATTAGGGCAATATTCAAAGTGCCGTCCTCTAAATGTTTAACTCAACTTTGATTATTCCAAGGGCGGTTGGCATATCTAAGATGCATTATATCTAACAAATTTGGAAGATGTCAGGCATTCTAAGCACTTATCAAAAAGGATGCCAAGTTCAAGTGGGATGATAAGTGTGAGCATGCCTTCGAAGACATCAAGCATTACTTGATGACACCGCCAGTTCTAGTAGTCCTTATCATGGTCATACCGCTCATACTTTACACTACTGCATTAGATGACTCTCTTGGTGCTTTGTTGGCCCAAGCCAATGACAAAGGGAATAAAAATGTAGTCTATTGCCTTAGCCATCATCTAATCCCTACTGAGGCTAATTATTTACTCCATTGAGAGGCATAGCCTAGCTTTAATCTTTACATCCCAAAAGCTACAACACTACATGCTTCCTCATAAGGTGAACTTAATCTCTAGGATCAATCCACTATAGTATCTCATGACTTGACCAACACTATCTAGACGGTTGGCATGATGGTCCATGATCCTCTCGCAATTTGACAATACCTTCGTACCCCTTTATGCGATGAAAGGACAATCACTAGTAGATTTCTTAGCAGCACACACACTTCCTATTGACTCTCTGCCTAATGATTATCTCCCTGATGAATAAATCATGAATTTAAAGGATACTAGCGTTCACCACTAGGAGATATACTTTGATGGTATAGCTTCTCCTCAAAGAGAAGAAGAACCATAATCTACTACTCTAGGAAAGGTAGGGGTAGGAATAGTTCTCTTAACTCTAGACCGTGATGTGATGTGATTCTCATATCATCTGTCCAATCCTTGCACCAATAATGAAGCCAAATATGATCCTCTGATTGTCGGTCTGGAGTTAGCCATTACTCTAAGCATCTAGAACATCAATATCTTTGGGGATTCTTAGCTAATTATTAACCAAATCAATGGGTCATATAAGGTTATAAAGCCCAAGTTGCATCACTACCATAAGTACACCATAGAGTTGTTGGCCCAAATCCCAAAGGTAACCATTTATAAGATTCCACAAGGAGAGAACACTGTACCGTATGCTTTAAACAAGCTTGCCAAGGAGTTGGCATGTTCGAAGGATGAGTTCATATCAATAAAGGTCCAAAATAGGCAAGTCTTATCCCTTATTTACATTGAACTCATCAAAAAGTACACACTTGAAGGGGAGGTTACCATTGCCAAAAAGGATGAGGAGTTATATTAGAGGCAACCATTCATGGATTACATAAATAAGGTAAACTACCTCAAGAAGTCCCAAACCTATGAGATGAGCTGAGAGCACTTTCCTACACTCTTGTGGATGGTGTCTTGTATCGATAATCTTTTGATCATATGTGGTTATGTTGATTAGACAAGCATGAAACATGTAATAATATGGTGATAGGTACATCGAGATTATGTGGAGCTAACCAATCTTGTCCGAAGATGAAAGCCAAGATCAAGAGATTAGGATATTATTGGACATCGATGATCAAAGATTGCATGGATATGGCTAGGCGATGCCACCAATGTTAAATACATGTTATGGTCCTCCTCCAACCACCAACATTCTACATCCTATATTGGCCTTATGGCCATTCGAGTGTTCGGCGTACCAACATTGTGGGTCTGATTGATCCTCTTTCTTTCAAGGTTCATCAGTTCATCTTAGTTGCTAGTAACTACTTTTCCAAATGGGTGAAGGCGATTTCACTTAAAGAGGTCACAACTCTGCATGTGCTACAATGTTTTAGGAACCATATCGTACATAGGTTCATAGTGCCACATAAAATTATATATGATAATGGTACTACATTCAACAACACAGAGATCAACAAATTTGCTCGGAGACACAACATAGATTGGAGATATTCTATCAACAAATACCCAATGGAAAATGGCTTAGTAAAAGCCTTCAACAAATCTCTCATCCATATACTAAAGAAGACACTCGATAATGACAAGCGGCATGGCGGTTAGTCAAAGCCTTGTGGTCGTACCGCACCACATATAGAATTCCAACTCAGTCTACTTCTTTCTCCTTAGTGTATGGGTCTGAAGCAATTCCTACATTAGAAGTCCAACTCTGATCACTAAAGATAGCTATGGGTAGCAAGATCATAATAGAGCAGAACTCCAAGTTGTGGTTAGCCTGTAGGCATACCAAATCCTTGAGTTGTACAAAGCTAAAATGATTCAAGCTCATAATAAGTTGGTTCATCCTAGAGCTTTTCTAGTAGGAGAGTTTATTTTAGTTCTAATGAGACCAATTATTGCCTGTTCTAAATGAGAAGCAAGTTTGAATCCACTTGGGATGTCCCTTTTGCCATAGGGAACGCCTACCAAGAAGGATTTTGTCAGCTTATAAATCATAAGGGAGAGCGCCCAATGTTTCCAGTCAATGAGCTCTACCTAAAGAAATATTATAATTCATGTTTAAAAATAATCATTATCAATAAAAATTTCATTTCGAATTCAATCTCTTCCATGTTAAAATTATTCTTATTTGTAAATCCTCCATGATGAGTTTAGGGTAGGTGTAAGGAACCCAAGCAGTGTCCTATCCTTCATCGACACAACACAAATACAAATTAGACACAAACATATAAAACAAACACATTTTTTTTATCTTGGGCTACTCTTAGTTCAGATAATTCCCCTAATGACACTCACTCAGTAGCTACTCTAGGTCGGGCTAACATGCTAACATGCTAGTGTGTGACTCTAGTGATATTCTTGCTTTAGAGGATGTAAGTCTACTACACTATCCTTCCTTTCCTGGCCATTGCACATTGATGAGCTCAATATTCATTTGAAAGGCCTTACTACATGGATGACAAGCTACCTCATGTTGGCTTCATTTAAGAGGATGTGAGTGTACTATGCTTTCATCTTGGATTAGCCTTTATGTACTGACTAGGTCGAGTAAATTTGAGGTTTAGGATAAGTCCCCTAGTGGCTCTTTCCCTCTTAATTGCTTTAGGTATGGGTCCAATCCTTCCTCGGGGCTCCCCAATTAGTAGTCTCTCTAGGTCGATAACTTAACCGATGATGGTATCACGATGTTTCGCTTGAAAAGTTGTAAACCTACATTCTTTCTTTCTAGATTAATCATTACAGACTGATGGGCACCTTTGGTTGGTTGGTTCTCACTATACTTTGGATACGGTCATCTGATGGATACACCTTAGGTTGGTTGGTTCTTGCACCTTAGGATACACCACTCATGGTAGATGTAAGTGCTATGCTTTCTCCTTGAGTTGGCCGTACACCTATAGGCTTTCTTTTCCATGGCTCAAGATAAGGCCCTAGCCTCCCTATGGGCACTATATTTGGATCACATCCCCATTTAGACACTAGGGTTACTAGTTGGACGGTTCCCTCTAGCAACCACCCTTGTGGTTGGAGAGTCCATCCTATGGATTTGCATATTCTCCCTTGGTCCACTAAAATAAAGATAGGTAAAGGCTAACATAGCCCTTGTTAGTGTGGTCCCTCACACACCAACAAGGTCCATGCAAACATATAAATAAAATATATATTCACTTGAGGATTAGGAGGAACCCCCCTTAGCGGTACCTTTTCCAAGCAGGTATCCTATCTTTAGGGCAATGTCAGCAAAACTCCCTATAGGAATTGTTTGACTACTCTTGAGTTGATATAAGTCCCTAATGACATTCACTTAGTAGTCACCTCTAAGTCAGGTTCAATTTATTGTGCTACCAATAGGTCACCCCAACAATTGTTCCCTGCTTTAGAAGATGTAATTCTGTTATGCCTTTTTCCTAACATAGTTGTTGCACATCAAAAACCCCTTATGTTGGCTAGCTCTACCCCACGACTAGTAGACTATCCCTTTGGATTTGTAAATCTAAGATAGGATAAGTCCAATATAGTCCCTTCTCAATGGGTCTATCACACACAAGCATGGTCCATAAATTAAATCTATTAAATTTGATCGAGCTCACATCCCCAGCGGATATGCCCTCAATTTTAAATCAAACTAAGCCAAACAAATAATATCAAATCACATGAAATTAAGATAAAATTAATCCTGACTACTTTTGTGTTGACATAAGTCCCTAGCGACATTCACTTTCGGTAATTATTTGTAGGTTAGGTTCGATTTGTTGTGCATCCAACATGTCACCCCAACGGTTGTTCCTCACTTTAGAATATGTAAGTATACTACACCTTTTTCTTGGCAAAGTTGTTGCACACCGAAAGACAACCTCTTAGGTTGGCTAGCTCTACCCCATAGTCGGTAAACTATCCCTTTGGATTTGTAAACTTAAGGTAGGTCAAGGTTGATATAGCTCCTTCTCAGTGGGTCCATCACACCCTGACAGGGTCCATACATTAACTCAGATTAAATTAAACCCAATCTGATTTTCCCTAGTGGAGTTAAATTACACCCTTCTCCCTAGTGGAGCCCCAAATCATATATAAACAAGTCAAGCAAATAAATCAAATTCAAAACCAACCTCTCCAATGGAACCAAATTAAACTAACTCTCCCACTAGAGTCTAAATCAAAGAAATCAAACCAAACTCTTATCCCAAGAGGATACATCCCCAAATAAATTTTTGAAATGAAACTCAAATCTCAATCCCCAGTAAATTTCCGAACTACTTTCTTGTGGAAGGTTCATATACCGATCCCAGCTTCGATATCTCTAATAGATATGCCTCCACATCAATTAAAATAAAACAAATTAAAGTTGATTTGATCTTAATCCTTGGTGGATTATAGATTCATATCCCCAGTCGATCTTTTTTCCACAAATCATATAATCAAATAAAATTTAAACCTTATCCCCAGCATATTTTCTTCTTATATGGCCTCGATAAAGACCCTTCACATGTCAAGTCCAATGCATGTATGATCCCCTAGTGGATCTCCTTCCATGTCCATCCCATGGAATTCTCAAAAAATCTTATTTCTTCTCTTATGCACACCTTTAATACTTCAACCAAAAGCCTAACAATGTGTTTGTTCAAATTACATCATCTTAACATTGTAATCAAGATTTTATGATTTGCGATGGTGCAAGCTCAAACTAACTATACAATATTATGCTAAACATATAATAATGTGAATTAACACTATATATTATATTAAAATATATGATGTTATATTATAATTTGTATTAATATAATATATTGTCTAACATTACACCTCATTAGAATCACTTAAAATGAACAAATAACAAAATTTTCTCAAAATATGAATAATGTCCATTTTGGATGTAAAATTGTTGTTTTTCTATTATAAATGGTACAAAATAGCATAATTTTGGTGTTCCTTCTTAGTGTGTGCTATGAATTTGGCCAAAGTCTTCCATCTCAGCCTTCAAATTAACATTTTTGTGAGTTTTGAACCAATGTATTATAATAAAATTAAAACAAACTAAAATGTACAATAGCTTTTAGTAACACACCACCACATTCATATATATGTGAAGTTGTAATGTTAAGTACATTATATTTTAATATACTTTCATATAATATATTATCTTACATTACACCTTAAAATGAATCACTTTAAGCAAAAAATTTATAAAATTTGGTTCAAAAATGAACATTTATTTTGGATGCAAAATTCTTTTTTTTTATTAAATGACACACCATAGCACACCCCCAATAATGTTACCTAAATCTTACCTTAAATTTGGCCAAATCCCATCATCTCAGCCTCTAAATCAGTATTTTAATGAATTATACTAGTACAAACTTGACTACATCATACTATAACAAACTAAAATATGTTAAACTAATGAATAATGGTGCAATATATTATGGCATTCTATATTATAATATACTATAACATATTATATTATATTATATTGCATATAACATCACAAGGGATTGCTTAAAATAAAAAATCATAAAATTAGTCTAAAGAATAAAAACTATATATTTAGTTATATCACTTACATATTTTAAATTGAAATAATATATTATGATGCCATGATCTACCAATTATGAATTTGGTCAAATTCCATCATTTTAAAGTCTAAATCAACATTTTTATAAATAATGCTAGTGTAGGCTCGACTACATGATTGTAAAATACTAAAAGAATTTAAAATGCATAGAACAATATATTATGATATATGATGCAATACAATGTTACAATATATAATATTAATTTTGAACATAAAATCTTACTTTTTAGACTACAAGTGGCATAGCACACCTTTGGTACTACAACATAATTCCCACTTCAAATTTAACAAATTTCATTATCTGATTTATTAAGTCAATATTTTTATTTTTCATAATAAAATAGACTATAGGGCACAATACTATAATATACTAAAACATTTTAAAACATCTTATAACATTCAAAAACACATCACTACATGCTCAAATACATGATGCTACATTATATTATAATATGTGGTATTGTAATATGATTTAAGGTTAGGTTTAGGGTATTCAAATCTCTAATAGTCAAGGAAAGTCTCTTGAAGATATTTTATTTAGCTATAATATGTTAGGATTAGGTCCTTCTTTAGATCTACTCCTAATGACATCTTTATTCAAGGCTTAGGGTTAAGGTTTATGGTTAGTTTAGGGTTTATGGTTTAGGTCTAATTTAGGGTTTTAGATTTAGGGTTTAAAGTTTAGGGTTGTAGGTTTTAAGGATTAGGGTTTAGGGTTTTAGGGTTTTGGTTTTAAGGCTTAGGGTTTATTATTTTAGGGTTTACGGTTTAGGATTTAGGGTTTAAGGTTTAGAGTTTAGGATTTAAGGTTTAGGGTTTAGGGTTTAGGTTTAGGGTTTAGGGTTTAGGGTTTAATGTTTAGGGTTTATGGTTTAGGGTTTAGATTTTAGGTTTTAGGTATAGGGTTTAAGTTTTAGTTTATTATTTAAGGTTTAGGGTTTAGGGTTAAAAGGTTTTTTTTTTAATTTTTAATAGAGAACAAATTTAGATTCAACATTTTTTCTTTTTGATTTCACCAACCATGTAGCAGCATAAGTTTTCTAAGACACAGGAAAAGATTGATAGAAAATGAGCATCATAGAGAAAATAAAAAAAACCCTATATAAGTAGAACTATCTCATCTATAAAGACAAAATTTCATAAGCAACAGATTGGATCGACTGTTCTTCAATTTCTCCAGTTCCCACAAAACCACCCCGCCACTCGAGTAGCTAGATCTGCCATCAAATCCCTGATCTCTCCCTCTACCATCACCATGACTATATCCTCCATTTCTCCTCCCGCATCCAAAACCACTACTATTCTGAGCACCACCTCCGTATCAACTAGCACCTCCAGATCCCCCACCACCACTGTGATAACCATTGCCTCGGCCTTTGCCTCCACCGCTAGATCTAGATTAAGCCTAGTGGATGGTGATGTTCCCAAGCTTCTGTCCATTCTTAGGGTTTAGGGTTTAGGGTTGTAGGTTTTGTGGTTTAGGGTTTAAGGTTTATGATATAGGTTTTAAGGTTTAGGTTTTAGGGTTTAGGGGTTTAGGGTTTAGATATAGGGCTTAAAGTTTAAAGTTTAGGGTTTAGGGTTAAGAGTTTAGGGTTTTAGGGTTTAGGGTTGTATGTTTAGGGTTTAAGATTTAGGTTTAGTTTTAGGGTTTAAGGTTTTGGGTTTAGGGTTTAGGATTTAAGGTTTAGGGATATTTTTTTAAAATTAAGTAAATAGATAAGTATAAGTTTACTTAGTTCATTTTGTTTATTAAGTTTATTTTTTATTTATTTATGTTTATTTTAATTTTTTATTATTTAAGTTTATTTTTTATTTTTATTTAGTTTAGTTTATTTATTTTATGTTTAGTTATTTTAGTTTAGGTTTTTTATCTAAGTTCATATTTTAGGTTTAGGTTTAATTTTTAGTACAATTTTAATTTTATTTTATTTTTTAGGTTTATGTTTTATTTTTAATTTTTAGGTTTAGGTTTAAGATTTTATTTTATTTTTTTAGGTTTAGGTTTTTGGTTTTTATTTTAGGTTTATTTTTAGGTTTTATTTTTTTATTTTAGGTTTAACTTTATTTTTAGTTTATTTTATTTTATTTAGTTTAGGTTTAGGTTCAGGTTTAGTTTATTTAGGTTTAGGTTTAGGTTTTATTTATTTTAGTTTATCTTATTTTAGTTTAGGTTTAGGTTTATTTTATTTTTATTTTAGGTTTCAATTTTTTTTTTCTTAGGGTTTAGGTTTTTTTTATTATTTTCAATTTTATTTTTAGGTTTATTTTTTTGGTTTAGGTTTTATTTAATTTTTATTTTATTTTATTTTAAGTTTATTTTATTTTTATTTTTTTTATTTTATTTAGGCTTTTTATTCTTAGGTTTATTTTATTTTTTAGTTTAATTTAGGTTTTATTTATTTTATTTTATTTTATTTTGATTTTATTTTATTTTATTTTTAGGTTTTAGTTTAGGATTTTATTTTATTTTATTTGTTTTAATTTGTTTAGGTTTATCTTTTATTTATTTATTTTATTTTTAGGTTTTATTTAGTTTAGGTTTAAGTTTTTAGATTTTTAGGGTTTAGGGTTTATATTTTAGGGTTTAGGGTTTTATGGTTTAAGGTGTTAGGGTTTATGGTTTAGGGTTAGGGTTTAGGGTTTAGGGTTTAGGGTTTATGGTTTATGCTTTAGGGTTTAGAGTTTTGAGGGTTTAGGGTTTAGGGTTTAGGGTGTAGGGATAACTTAATGTTTAGGGTTAATTTAAGGTTTAGGGTTTTAAGGCTTATGGTTTAGGGTTAGTTTAGGGTTTTGAGGTTTAGTTTTAGTTTTAGGTTAGGGTTAGGGTTTTGTAGTTTAGATGTAGGGTATTTTATTTAGATGGTTACAAGGTTTAGGATAAACTAGTTTAGAGCTATTTAGGGTAAATTTAGATAGTTGATTAACATTTAGGAAGATTAGGGGTTTAGGATGTGAATGCATGTTATGGAGGAGAACAAGAGAATGGTTTAGAGATTATTAGGTTTTAAATTAAATAAACAACATATGAATGATTATTTTATTTTTATCATTATTTTATTTAGAGTTTATTTATTTATTTAGTTTATTAGTTTTTTTATTTTATATTTATTTTAGGTTTTATTTTTTAGTTTTATATTTAGTTTAGATTAGGTTTAGGGTTTAGGTTAGTTTTAGTTTCTTTTTAAATTTAGGTAGGTTTGTTTATTTAGTTTATATATTATTTATTTTACTTTATTTTTTTTTAAATTTTTATTTAGGTTTATTTTTTATTTGCATTTAGTTTAGTTTTTTTATTTTAGTTTTATTTATTTTAATTTAGGTTTTTAATTTTAGTTTATTTTCTAGGTTTAGGCTTAGGTTTATGTTTATTTTTTAGTTTAGTTTTATTTTTAGTTTATTTTTTAGGTTTTGGATTTTTCTTTATTTTTAAGTTTAGGTTTAAAATTTTATTTTATTTTTTTAGGTTTAGGTTTTAAGTTTTTATTTTAGGTTTATTTTTAGGTTTTATTTTTCAATTTAGGTTTAGGTTTAATTTTAGTTTATTTTATTTTATTTAGTTTATGATTTAAGTTTAGGTTTAGGTTTTATTATTTTAGTTTAGTTTATTTTAGGTTAGGTTTGAGTTTATTTTATTTTGTTTATTTTATTTAGGTTTTTTTTTAGTTTTTTTTAGCTTTTATTTTATTTCTTTTTAGGTTTAGTTTAGGTTTATTTTTTTGGGTTTTTTTAGTTTTTATTTTATTTAGGTTATTTTATTTTTTATTTTACATTTTATTTTATTTAATTTAGGTTTTTTAATTTTAGGTTATTTTATTTTTGATTTTAATTTAGGTTTTTTTTTATTTTATTTTAGTTTAGTTTTTCTTTTTTATTTAGGTTTAGGGTTTTAGTGTTTAGGGTTTAGGATTTAGTGTTTAGGATTTAGGGTTTAGGGTTTTTAGGATTTAGGGTTTAGAGTTTAGGGTTTAGGGTTTGCTTAGGGTTTAGGGTTAGTTTAAGGTTTAAGGTTTAGGCTTTAGGGTTTAGGGTTAGTTTAGGGTTTCGAGTTTAGGGTTTTAGGGTTTAAGGTTTAGGGTTTGGGGTTAGGGCTATGATTTAGAGTTTAGGGTTTAGGGTTCGGTGTTTAGGGTTAGTTTAAGGTTTGGGGTTTTAGGTTTAGGGTTTTTTAGGTATAGGGGTTAGGGGTTAGGGTTTAGGATTGTAGGTTTAGGGTTTAGGGTTTAGAGTTTATTTAGTTTATTTTATATTTATTTTAGTTTATTAGATTTTATTTTTATTTTTATTTAGAATTATTTTTTATTTTTAATTAGTTTAGTTTACTTATTATAGTTTAGATTTTTTATTTTAGTTTATTTTTTTGGTTTAGGTTTAGGTTTATGCTTATTTTTTAGTTTATATTTTTATTTTATTTTTTTCATTTTGGTTTTATTTTTTAATTTTGGGAAGTGATTTTGGATTTTATTTTTTTTATTTTTGGTTTAGGTTTTAGGTTTTTATTTTAGGTTTATTTTTAAGATTTATTTTTTAGTTTAGGTTTACATTTACTTTTAGTTTATTTTATTTTATTTTATTTAGGTTTTAGGTTTAGGTTTTGATTTTATTTAATTTAGTTTAGTTTATTTTAGTTTAGGTTTAATTTTATTTTATTTTGTTTATTTTAGGTTTAGGTTTTTTTTTAGTTGAGGGTTTAAGTTTTTATTTATTTATTTTTAGGTTTAGGCTTTTAATTTATTTAGTTTTTTAAGTTTATTTATTTTTTAGTTTGGTTTTGGTTTTATTTATTTAATTTTATTTTAGCTCTTATTTTTAATTATTTTATTATTTTTACATTTAGGTTTAAGTTTAGGTTTTTATTTTATTTTATTTTATTATTTAATTTAGGTTTAGGTTTTTTATTTTTTTGATTTTTACGCTTTATTTAGTTTAGTTTAGGTCTTTAGGTTTTCATGGTTTAGGGTTTAGTGTTTAGGGTTTGAGTTTTAGGGTTTATGGTTTAGGGTTTTATGGTTTAGAATTTTAGGTTTTAGGGTTTAGTGTTAGGGTTTAGGATTTAGGGTTTAGGTTTAGTGTTTAGGCTCTAGGGTTTAGGGTTTTGAGGGTTTAGGTTTTAGGGTTTAGGTTTAGCTTAAGGTTTAGGGTAAGTTTATGGCTTAAGGTTTAGGCTTTAGGGTTTAGGGTTTTAGGGTTTTGGGTTTAGGGTTTAGGGTTTTAGGGTTTAAGGTTTAGGGTTTAGCATTTAGGGTTTAGAATTTAGGGTTTAGGGTTTAGGGTTTCAGTTTTAGGGTTTAGGGTTTACAGTTTTTTAGGGTTTACGGCTTACAGTTTATGATTAGTTTTAGGGTTTTAGGTTTAAGGCTTAAGGTTTAGGGTTTTTTTTAAATTAAGTAAACTAGTAGGTTTAGGTTTATATTTTGTATTTCATTTTTATTTTAATTTAAGTAAATTTTATTATTTTTATTTAATTTAGTTTATTTATTTCAGTTTAAGCTTTTTATTTTAGTTTCTTTTTTATGTTTAGGTTTAGATTTATGTTTATTTTTCAGTTTAGTTTTATTTTTATTTTATTTTTTAGGTATATGTTTTATTTTTATTTTTTAGGTTTTGGTTTTTATTTAGTTTTTCATTTATTTTATATTAATTTTATTTTATTTTTAATTTATATTTAGTTTTTTATTTAGGTTTCTTATTTTAATCTTTATTTTATTTTCTAGTTAACTTTAGGTTTTTATTATATTTTATTTATGTTTAGGTTTAAGTTTAGGTTTTGGTTTAGGTTTAGGTTTAGGTTTAGGTTTTTGTTTAGGTTTTTATTTTATTTTATTTTTTTTATTTTGTTTATGTTTATGTTTTTATGATTTATTTTATTTTTAGGTCTTATTTAGTTTAGGTTTAGGTTTTTAGGTTTTAAGGTTTAGTATTTAGGGTTTGGGGTTTAGGGTTTGAGGTTTAGAGTGGTAGGTTTTAGGGTTTAGAGTTTAGGTTATTAGGTTTTGGGTTTTAGGGTTTAGGATTTATGGTTTAGGGTTTAGGGTTTAGAGTTTTAAGGTTTAGGGTATAGGGTTGTAGGTTTAGGGTTTAGAGTTTAGAGTTTAGGTTTAGTTTTAGGGTTTAGGGTTTTAGGTTCATTTTTTTAAAAAAAAATTAAGTAAACTCGTAGGTTTATGTTTATTTAGTTTATCTACTATTTATTTTATATTATTTTATTTTTATTTTTATTTAGGCTTATTTTTTTATTTAGTTTAGTTTATTTATTTTAGGTTTTTTAATTTTAGTTTAGGTTTTTTATTTTAGTTTATTTTCTAGGTTTAGGTTTAGGTTTATTTTTTAGTTTATTTTTTTTAGGTTTAGGTTTTCTTTTTTATTTTTACATTTAGGTTTAGGTTTTTATTTTATTCTTTTAGGCTTAAGTTTTAGGTTTTTATTTTAGGTTTATTTTTACATTTTATTTTTTAATTTAGTTTAGGATTTTATGTATTTTATTTTAGTTTACTTTCTATTTTTTCTTTTATTTTCTTTTTAGGTTTAGGTTTGGGTTTTAGTTTAAGTTTTTATTTTATTTTATTTTGTTTAAGTTTTATTTATTTATTTTATTTTTAGGTTTTATTCAGTTTAGGTTTAGGATTTTAACTTTTTAGGGTTTAGGGTTTATGGTTTAGGTTTAAGGTTTAGGGTTTAGGGCTTAAGGTTTAGGGGTTAGGGTTTATGGTTTTGGTTTTAGGGTTTAGAGTTTAAGCTTTTAGGGTTTAGGGTTTAAAGTTTTTAGGGATTAGGGTTTAGATTTTAGGTCTATTGTTCAAGATTTAGTTTAGGGTTTAGGGTTTCTAGTTTTTTTTAATAGAAAAGAAATTCAAATTCAATATTTATTCTTTTTGATTTCATCAACCAAATAACCAAGCAAGTTTTGTATGACATAAGTGATGGCATAGATAAAAAATGAGCACACATAGTGCAAATCAAAAACCCTAGATAACTAGAACAGTCTCTACTATAAAGACACAGTTCCATAAGTAGTAGATCAGATTAGCCATTCTTCAGTTTCTATGGTTCCAATCCGAACCACCCAAGCCTCTCGAGTAGTAGGATCCATCATCGTATCTAAGATCTCTCCCTATACCACCACCATGGCTGTAATCGTCATTGCTACTCCTACCTCCATAACCACCTGCTTCCACCACCTCATCCGGCACCTCAGATACCCCCACTACTGATAATCAGCCTCCACCTTCTCCGGCCAGATCTCTGAGCTTGGTTGATGGTGATCTTCCTGCCGTCAAGGTTATACCAATTATTAGGGTTTAGATTTATTAAGTTTTAAGGTTTCGGTTTAGTTTTTAATTTATTTATTTACTTTAGATTTAGGTTTAGGGTTTGAGGTTTAGTCTTAGGGTTTAGATTCTAGGGTTTAGGTTTTAGGGTTTTAGGGTTTATGCTTTTTGGGATTAGGGTTTAGGGTTAGGGTTTAGGGTTTATGGTTTAGGGTTTATGGTGTAGTGGTTAAGCTTTAGGGTTTAGGGTTTTGAGGGTATAGGTTTAGGGTTTAGGGTTAGTTTATGGTTTTGGGTTTAGGGTTAATGGTTTAGGGTTTAGGATTTATGCTTTAGGGCTTAGGGTTTAGGATTTAGGGTTTAGACCTTTTTTTGTAAATTAAGTAATTTGGTAGGTTTAGGTTTATTTGGTTTATATAGTTTATTTTTAATTTATTTTAGTTTATTTTATTTTTTTTATATTTATATTTATTTAGTTTAGTTTATTTATTTTAGTTTAGGTTTTTAATTTAATTTATTTTTTAGGTTTAGGTTTTGGTTTATGCTTATTATTTAGTTTGGTTTTAATTTTATTTTATTTTTTAGGTTTACGATTTATTTTTTATTTTTAGGTTTAGGTTTAGGTTTTTATTTTATTTTTTTTGGTTTAGGTTTTAGGTTTTTATTTTAAGTTTATTTTTAGCTTTTATTTTTGTAGTTTAGGTGTAAGTTTATTTTTAGTTTATTTCATTTTATTTATTTTAAGGCTTACATTTAGCTTATTTAAGGTTTAGGTAAAGGTTTTATTTATTTAATTTAGTTTATTATAGTTTAGGTTTTGATTTATTTCATTTTCTTTCTTTTAGGTTTAGGTTTTCTTTTAGTTTAGGTTTTAGGTTTTATTTTCTATTTATTTTTAGGTATTATTTTTAGGTATATTTTTTAGGTTTAGGTTTTGTTTAGTTTTAATTTTATTTTATTTTAGGTTTATTTTATTTTTATTTTATTTAGGTTTTTTATTTTTAGGTTTATTTTTTTTTAGTTTAGTTTACATTTTTATCTATTTTATTTTAGTTTAGTTTTTATTTTATTTTATTTTATTTTTAAGTTTAGGTTTAGGTTTAGGTTTAAGTTATGGTTTTAGTTTAGGTTTTTATTTAATTTAATTTTTTTATTTTATTTAGGTTTAGGTTTATTTATTTATTTTATTTTAAGGTTTTATTTAGTTTAGGTTTAGGTTTTTAGGTTTTTTTGGTTTAGGGTTAAAGGTTTAGGGTTTGGGGTTTAGGGTTTAGGGTTTAGGGTTGTAGGTTTTAGGGTTTAGAGTTTAGGGTTTAGGGTTTAGGATTTAGGGTTTAAGTTTTAGGGCTTTATGGTTTTGGATTTTGGGTTAAGGGTTTAAGGTTTAGGGTTCTTTTAATTTATTTTTATTATTATTTTTTTAATTTTTTTTTAAATTTAGAAAACTGGTAGTTTCGGTTTATTTAGTTTATTTATTTTATGTTTTATTTAATTTAATTTAGTTTTATTTTTATTTTTATTTTTATTTAGTTTAGTTTATTTATTTGAGGTTTATTTATTTTAGTTTATTTTTTAAGTTTAGATTTTTTCTTAATTAAGTTTTATTTTTATTTTATTTTTTAGGTTTAGGTTTTATTTTTTTTATTTTATTTTTTAGTTAAAGGTTTTAGGTTTTCATTTTAGATTTATTTTTAGGTTTTATTTTTTTACTTTAGGTTTAATTTTATTTTTAGTTTATTTTATTTTATTTAGGTTAGGTTTAAATTTAAGTTTAGTTTATTTTAGGTTTAGGCCTAGGTTTTATTTATTTCAGTTTAGTTTATTTTAGTTTAGACATAGGATTAAGTATATTTATTTTTTATTTTAGGTTAAGTTTATATTTTTAGTTTAGGATTTTGGGTTTTATTTTTTATTTCTTTTTAGGTATGTTTTCATTTAATTTTATTTAATTTAATTCAAGTTTATTTTATTTTTATTTTATGTTTAGTTTTTATTTTCTTTAGGTTTTTTATTCTTAGGTTTATTTTAATTATGAGATTAGCTTAAGGTTTTATTTATTTTATTTTAGTGTATTTTTATTTTTTTTATTTTATTTTATTTTTAAGTTTAGATTTAGGTTTTAGTTTAGGTTTTTATTTTATTTTATTTTTTTATGTTATTTAGGTTTATGTTTTTTTATTTATGTTTTTTTATTTATGTTTTTTTAGTTTAGGCTTTTTTTGGGGTTTAGTCTATAAGGTTTATGGTTTAGGGTTTAGGGTTTAGTGTTTAGGTTTTAGTGTTTAGGCTTTAGGGTTTAATGTTTAGGGTTTAGGGTTTTTAGGGTTTTGGGTTTTTGATTTTGGGTTTAAGTTTTAGGGTATAGGGGTTAAGGTTTAAGGTTTTTTGGGATTTAGGGTTAGTTTTAGGGTTTAGAGCTTATGGTTTAGGGTTTAGGATTTAGGGTTTATGGCTTTGGGTTTAGGGTTTAGGCATTTTTTTAAATTAAGTAAACTAGTAGGTTTAGGTTAATTTAATTTATTTTTTTATTTTAGTTCATTAGATTTTTTATTTTTTTTAAGTTTATTTTTTTTATTTGGTTTATTTTATTTATTTTATGTTTATTTATTTTAGTTTAGATTTTTTATTTTAGTTTATTTTTTTAAGTTTAGGTTTAGGTTTATGCTTATTTTTTTGTTTAATTTTATTTTAATTTTATTTTTTAGATTTAGTTTTTATTATTTATTTTTAGGTTCAGGTTTAGGTTTTTATTTTAGTTTTAATATTAGGTTTTATTTTAATTTAAGTTTAAATTTATTTTTAGTTTATTTTATTTTATTTAGTTTAGCATTTAGATTTAGTTTATTTTAGGTTAAGGTTTAGGTTTTATTTATTTTTGTTTAGGTTTAGGTTTATTTTATTTTGTTTACTTTTTTTTTAGTTTAGGCTCTAGTTTTTATTTTCTATTTATTTTTAAGTTTATTTTTTAGGTTTTGGATTTTATTTAATTTTTATTTTATTTTATTTTAGGTTTATTTTATTTTTACTTTATGTTTAGTTTTTATTTATTTAGGTTTTTTATTTTAGGTTTATTCATTTTATTTAGTTTTGTTTAGGTTTTTATTTATTGTATTTTAGTTTATTTTTTATTTTTTATTTTATTTTATTTTATTTTTACTTTTAGGTTTAGGTTTAGGTTTATGTTTAGGTTTAGGTTTTAGTTTAGGTTTTTATTTTATTTTATTTTCTTATTTTATTTAGGTTTAGGTTTTATTTTGTTTAGGTTTAAGTTTTTAGTATTTTATGGCTTAGGGTTTAGGGTCTACGGTTTAGGGTTTAGGGTTTTAAGGTTTAGGGTTTAGGGTTGTAGGTTTAGGGTTCAAGGTTTAAGGTTTTGGTTTAGTTTTAGGGTTTAGGGTTTAGGGTTAGGGTTTTTTTAAAAAAAATTTAAAAAAACTTGTAGGTTTAGGTTTATTTAGTTTATTCTTTATTTATTTCAGTTTATTATATTTTTTTATTTTTTTTGGTTTATTTTTATTTTTATTTTTATTTAGTTTAGTTTAATTATTTTAGGTTTATTTGTTTTAGTTTAGGCTTTTTATTTTAGTTTATTTTCTTGGTTTAGGTTTAGGTTTATTTTTAGTTTTGTTTTATTTTTATTTTAGTTTTAGGTTTAGGTTTCAGTTTAGGTTTTTATTTTATTTTATTTTGGTTTAGCTTTATTTCTTTATTTAATTTGTAGGTTTTATTTAGTTTAGGTTTAGGTTTTTAGCTTTTTAGGGTTTTGGGTTTAGGGTTTAGGGTTTAAGGTTTGGGGTTTAGGGTATAGGGTTTAGGGTTTATGGTTTTGGTTTTATAGTTTAGGGTTTAGGATTTATGTTTTAGGTCTAGGGTTCATGTTTTAGTTTAGGGTTTAGTGTTTTTAGTTTTTTTTGTTAGTAAAGAACAAATTCAGATTCAACATTTCTTCTTTTCGATTTCATCAACCAAATAACACACCAAGTTATCTAAGACAAAAGCGATGACATAGATAAAAATGTGCATGCATAAATAAAAACCCTAGATAATTAGAATTGTCTCTACTATAAACACAGTTGGTAAATGTGGATCAGTTATTCTTAAATTTCTCTAGTTCCCATAAAAACCACCCTGGCCTCTCGAGTAGCGACATCCACCATCATTTCCCAGATCTTTCCCTCCGTCACCACCACAACTATAATCTTCATCACTCCTTTAGCCTCCATAACAACCACTACTTTGACCACCACCTCCATATCCACCAAATCCCCCCCATCACCCTACGATAATGTGAGCCTTCCCTCCATTCTTAAGGTATAGGTTTATTAGGTTTTAGGTTTTAGGTTTATTTTTTAATTTATTTTGTTACTTTAGGTTTAACTTTAGGGTTTGGTGTTTAGGGTTAGGGTTTAGTGTTTAGGGTTAATAGTTTAGAATTTAGGGTTTATGGTTTAGGGTTTTAGGGTTTATGCTTTTAGGGAAGAGGGTTTAAGGTTAGGGTTTAGGTTTTAGGGTTTAGGGTTTAGGGTATAGTGTTTAGGCATTAGGGTTTAGAGTTTTGAGCATATATGGTATAGGGATTAGGATTATTTTAGGGTTTAGGGTTTAGGGTTTAGGCTTTAGGGTTTAGGGTTTAAGGTTTACGGTTTAAGTATTTTTATTAAAATAAGTAAACCAATAGGTTTAGGTCTATTTAGTTTCTATAGTTTATTTTTATTATTTTAATTTTTTTATTTTTATTTAGGTTTATTTTTTATTTTTATTTAATTTAGTTTATTTATTTTATGTTTATTTATTTTAGTTTAGGTTTTTTATTTAATTTATTTTTTTAGGTTTAAGTTTAGGCTTATGCGTATGTTTTAGTTTATTTTTATTTTTATTTTATTTTCAAGGTTTAGGTTTTATTTTTTTATTTTTAAGTTTAGGTTTAGGTTTTTTTTTTTTTAGGTTTATGTTTTAGGTTTTTATTTTAGGTTTATTTTTAGGTTTTTATTTTTTTTAGTTTAGGTTTAGTTTTATTTTTAGTTTATTTTATTTTATTTAGTTTAAGGTTTAGGTTTTGTTTATTTTATGTTTACGTTTAGGTTTTATTTATTTTAGTTTAGTTTATATTAGTTTATCTTTATGTTTATTTTATTTTGTTTATTTTTGGTTTAGGTTTTTTTAGTTTAGGTTTTAGGTTTTATTTTTATTTATTTTTATGTTTTACTTATTATTTATTTTTAGGTTTTATTTCTAGGATTATTTTTTAGGTTTAGTTTTTGTTTAGTTTTAATTTTATTTTATTTTATTTTTATTTTACATTTAGTTTTTATTATATTTAGGTTTTTTATTTTTAGGTTTCATTTATTTTTAGTTTAGTTAGGTTTTTATTTGTTTTATTTTAGTTTAGTTTTTATTTTTTATTTTCTTTTATTTTTACATTTAGGTTCAGGTTTAGGTTTTGTTTTAGGTTAAGGTTTTAGTTTAAGTTTTTATTTTATTTTTTTATTTTATTTAGCTTTATGTTTTTTTAGTATATTTTATTTTTAGGTTTCATTTAGTTTAGGTTTAAGTTTTTAGGTTTTTAAGGTTTATGATTTAGGGTTTAGGGTTTAGGGTTTGGGGTTTAGGGTTTAGGGTTTTAGGGTTTAGGATTTAGTGTTTAGGTTTTAGGTTTTTACGGTTTAGGGCTTAAGGTTTAGGGTTAAGTTTAGGGGTTTTTTTAATTTTTTTATAGGGTTTAGGTTTATTTAGTTTATTTTTTATTTTTTTATTTTTATTTTTATTTAGTTTAATTTATTTGTTTGAGGTTTTTTTATTTTAGTTTATTTTTTAAGTTTACATTTATTTTTTAGTTGAGTTTTATTTTTATTTTATTATTTTGGTTTATGTTTTATTTTTTATTTTTAGTTTTAGCTTGAGTCTTTTATTATATTTTTTTAGATTTAGGTTTTATGTTTTTATTTTAAGTTTATTTTTAGGTTTTATTTTTTAGTTTAGGTTTAGGTTTATTTTCAGTTTATTTTATTATATTTAGTTTGGGTTCATCTTTAAGTTTAATTTATTTTAGGTTTAGGTTTAGTTTTTTTTATTTCAGTTTAGCTTATTTTAGTTTAGGTTTATGTTTATTTTGTTTATTTTATTATTATTTTAGTTTAAGTTCTTATTTTTAGTTTAGGGTTTGTGTTTTATTTTTTATTTATTTTTAGGATTATTTTTTAGGTTTAGGTTTTTATTTAGTTTTTATTTTATTTTATTTCAGGTTTATTTTATTATTATTTTATGTTTACTTATTATTTTATTTAGATTTTTTATTCTTAGGTTTATTTTATTTTTTAGTTTAGTTTAGGTTTTTATTTATTTTATTATACTATATTTTTATTTTTATTTTAGTTTTTTTTAAGTTCAGGGTTAGGTTTTAGTTTAGGCTTTTATTTTATTTAAGTTTATTTTTTTTATGTTTTGTCTAAGTTTTATTTAGGTTTAAATTTTTTTTGGGTTTAAGGTTTAAGGTTTAGGTTTTAGGGTTTAAGGTTTAGTGTTTAGGGTTTAGGGTTTAGGGTTTAGAGTTTATGCTTTAGGGTTTAGGGTTTTTAGTGTTTAGGGTTAGCTTAGGGTTTATTGTTAGTTTAGGCTTTAGGTTAGCTTAGGGTTTATTATTAGTTTAGGGTTTAGGGTTTAGGGTTTAGGGTTTGGGTTAACGATTTAGGGCTTATGGTTTTTAGGGTTTAGACTTTATGGTTTAGGGTTTAGGGTTTTAGGGGTTAGGGTTTAGAGTTTAGGGTTTAGGGTTTAGGGTTAGGGTTAGGGTTAGGGTTACGATTTATGGTTTAGGGTTTAAGGTTTAAGTTTTTTTTTTAAATGAAGTGAACTGGTAGGTTTAGCTTTATTTAGTTTTTTTATTTATTTTAGTTTATTTTAGGTTTAGGTTTATTTTATTTTATTTTATTTTTTTGGTTTAGGTTTAATTTTTTAATTTTTGGTTTAGCTTTAGGTTTTTATTTTATTTTTCTAGGTTTAGGTTTTTATATTAGGTTTATTTTCAGGTTTTATTTCTTAGTTTAGGTTTAGGTTTATTTTTAGCTTATTTTACTATATTTAGTTTAGGTTGAGGTTTAAGTTTAGTTTATTTTAGGTTTAGGTTTAGGTTTTATTTATTTCAGTTTTGTTTATTTTAGTTTAGGCTTAGGTTTAAGTTTATTTTTTTTATTTTATTTTTATTTTAGGTTAAGTTTTTATTTTTTATTTATTTTTAGGTTTATTTTTTAGGTTTAAGTTTTATTTAGTTTTATTTTATTTTATTTTAGGTTTATTTTAGATTTTTTTATGTTTACTTTTATTTTATTTAGGTTTTTTAGTTTTAGGTTTATTTTATTTTTTTAGTTTAGTTTAGGTTTATATTTATTTTATTTTAGTGTATTTTAATTTTAATTTTATTTTATATTTAGGTTTAGGTTCAGGTTTTAGTTTAAGTTTTTATTATATTATATTTTTTATTTTTTTCAAGTTTATGTTATTTTTTATATTTTAAGGTTTTAATTAGCTTTAAGTTTTTTTTTGGTTTTAGGTTTTAGGGTTTAAGATTTAGGGTTTACGGTATAGTGTTTAGGCATTAGGGTTTAGGATTTTTAGGGGTTAGGGTTTTGGGTTAGCTTACGGTTTATGCTTAGTTTAGGCTTTAGGCTTTAGGGTTTAGGGTTTAGGGTTTAGGGTTTAGTGTTTGTGGTTTAGGGTTAGATTAGGGTTCAAGGTTTAGGGTTTTAGGGTTTAGGGTTTAGTGTTTAGGGTTTAGAGTTAGGGTTTAGGGTTTAGGGTTTAGGGTTTAAGATTTCTGGTTTAGGGTTTAGAGTTTAAGGTATAGGGATTTTTTTTAATTAAGTAAATAAGTAGGTTTAGGTTTTTTTTAGTTTATTTTTTATGTGTTTTATTTTATTTTATTTTTTTATTTTTATTTGTGTTTATTTATTTTATTTATGTTTATTTTAGGTTTTTTTATTTTATCTTAAGTTTTTTATTTCAGTTTATTTTTAAGTTTAATTTCAGGTTTATGTTTATTTTTTAGTTTAGTTTTATCTTTATTGTTTTTAAGTTTAGGTTTTAATTTTTATTTTTTAGGTTTTGGTTCAAGTTTTTATTTTATTTTTTTAGGTTTAGGTTTTAGGTTCTAATTTTTGGTTTATTTTTAGGTTTGCTTTTTTAGTTTAAGTTTAGGTTTATTTTTAGTTTATTTTATTTCATTTAATTTAGGGTTTAGGATAAATTTATTTAGGTTTAGGTTTAGGTTTTATTTATTATAGTTTAGTTTATTATAGTTTAGGTTCAGGTTTATTTTATTTTTTTATTGTAGGTTTAGTTTTTTTTATTTAACTTTTATATTTTATTTTTTATTTATTTTAGGTTTATTTTTTGGTTTAGGTTTTATTTAGGTTTTTTTAATTTAATTTTTGGCTTATATTATTTTTATTTTTTTAAAAGTTTATTTTTTGGTTTATGTTTTTATTTAGTTTTTATTTTATTTTTATTTTACATTTATTTTAGTTTTAATTTTAGTTTAGTTTTTATTTTATTTAAGATTTTTATTTTAGGTTTATTTTATTTTTTAGTTTAGTTTAAGTTTTTAATTATTTTATTTTATTTTAGTTTTTATATTTTATTTTATTTTTTGGTTTAGGTTTTGGTTTAAGTTTAAGTTTTAGTTTAGGTTTTTATTTTATTTTATTTTATTATTTTATTTAGGTTTAAGTATTTTTATTTATTTTATTTTTAGATTTTATTTAGTTTAAGTTTATATTTTTAGGTTTTTAAAGTTTAGGGATTAGGGATTAGGGTTTAGGGTTTAGGGTTTATGATTTAGGGTCATAGGTTTTAGGATTTAGGGTCTACAATTAAGGGTTCAGGGTTTAGGGTTTTAGGGTTTTAGGGTTTAGGGTTTAGGTTTTAGGGTTTAAGGTTTAGGGTTTAAAGTTTAGGGCTTTAGGGTTTAGGGTTTAGGGTTTAGGATTTAAGGTTGTAGCTTTAGGGTTTATGGTTTAGGGTTTAGGGTTTAAGGTTAATTTTAGGGTTTAGGGTTCATGGTTAGGGTTTTTTTTATTTTTTTATTTTTTTTATTTTTACGGTTAGGGTTTTGTATTTAGGGTTTAGGGTTTAGGGTTTATGTTTTTGGTTTAGGGTTTAGGGATTTTATTTTTTTTAATAAAGAATAAATTTAGATTCAACATTTCTTCTTTTCAATTTCATAAACCAAGTAGTAACACACTAACTTTTCTAAGACACAAGAGATGAGATAGATCAAAAAATGAGGACACATAGAGCAAATAAAAAACCCTAGATAACTACAACCATTTCTACTATAAAGACACAATTTTATATGCAGCAGATCAGATCGTCATTCTTCAGTTTCTCTAGTTCCCATCAGAACCACCCTGGCCTCTCGAATAGTGGATCCACCATCATAACGCCGATCTCTCCCTCCATCACCACCACAGCTGTAACCTCCATCGCTCCTCCCTCCTCCATAACCACCACTACTCTGATAACCACCTCCATATCCACTAGCACCACTAGATCCCCCACCAACATTACAACAACCATCACCTTTGCATCCACCATGAGATATAGGCTGAGCCAAGTTTATGTTTGTTTATCAGGTTTCATTCCCATTTTGAGTTTGGGTTTAGGTTTATTAGGTTTTAGGGTTTAGGTTTATTTTTTAAATTATTTAGTTACTTTAAGATTAGGATTAGGGTTTGGGGTTTACGGCTTAGGGATTAGGCTTTAGGGTTAGGGTTTACGATTTAGGGTTTAGGCTTTAGGGTTTAGGATTATTTGTTAAATTTTTTAGTTACTTTAGGTTTAGGTTTAAGATTTTGGGTTTAGGGTTTAGGGTTTATGATTTAGGGTTTAGGGTTTAGGGTTTTATGGTTTAGGGTTTAGGGTTTAGGGTTTAGTGTTTAGGGTTTAGTGTTTAGGTTTTAGGATTTAGGGTTTAGGGTTTAGGTTTTATGTATAGGGTTCAAGTTTTAGTATAGGGTTTAGGGTTTTTGGTTTAGGGTTTAGAGTTTATGGTTTAGGGTTTAGGGTTTTGGGCTTTAGGGTTTCAGGATTTAGGGTTTAGGGTTTAGGGTTTAGGGTTTAGGGTTTTTAGGGCTTAGGATTTTAGGTTTAGGTTTTAGGTCTACGATTTAGGTTTTAGTTTAGGGTTTAGGTTTAGGTTTTACGTCTAGGGTTCATGTTTTAGTTTAGGGTTAAGATTAAGTGATCAATTAATCCCAAAATTTTTGGGTTAATTTAATGGGATGACCTCTATCTCCCATGAATTTCTTGGAATTTATTGGTCACTTAATTAGGAAAATTGACTAATTGAACCCTAATTACTCTTTTAAGTTAATTAATAATTAATTAATCCCATGAATAGTAAAATATTAATTAATTAATTTTCTTAATCATTGCTCAATAATAAATGAACTAAGGAATAAGATTTAGGATTTAGGGTTGATGGTTTAGGGTTTCGAGTTTACTGTTATGATTTACGGTAATGGTTCAGGGTTTAGGATTTAGGGCTTAGCATTTAAGGTTTAGATTTTTAGGAATTAAGGTTTTGGGTATAGGGTTTAGGGTTTATGCTTTTTAGAGTTTAAGGTTTATGGTTTAAGTTTTATGGCTTGGGTTTAGGGTTTAGGGTTTAGGGTTTAGGGTTTTGGATTTAGGATTTTGGTGTTTAGGGTTTTAGGTTTCGGGTTTAGGGTTTGGGTTTAGGGTTTAGGATTTAGGGTTTTTAGGTTTAGGGTTTAGGTTTTAGGGTTTAGAGTTTGGTTTAGGTTTAGGTTTTAGGTTTAGTTTAAATTTTGATTTAAGTTAGTGTAGGTTTTAGTCTAGTTAGGTTTTAGTTTAAGTTTAGGTTTAGGTTATTTAGGGTTTAGTTTAGGTTAGGTTTAGGTTAGTTTTAATTTTAGGGTTTAGTTTAGGGTTTAGGTTTAGGGTTTAGGGTTAAGGTTTTAGGTTTATGGTTTAGTGTTTAGTGTTTTTTAGGTTTATTGTTAATTTTTATTTTATTTTGTTTTTTTGGTTTAGGGTTTTAGGTTTTAGGTTCAAGGTTTTGGTTTTAGTTTAAAGTTTAGGGTTTTTAATTTTTTTTAACAGAGAACAAATTCAGATTCAACATTTCTTCATTTCAATTTCATCAACCAGGTAGTAGCACACCAAGTTTTCTAAGACACAAGAGATGACATAGATGAAAAATGAGCACGGATCGAGCAAATCAAAAACTTTAGATAAATAGAATAAGACACACTTCTATAAGCAGCAGATCGAATTGATCTTTCTTCAATTTCTCCAGTTTCCATCAGAACCACCTCAACCTCTCGAGTATCAGGATCCACCATCATAACCCCAATCTCTCCCTCCATCACCACTTGTACTCGCTCCTCCCCAAAACCACTCGACCACCAACATATCCACACCTCAGATCCCCACCACCACTTCATAGAGCCTAGCCTCCACGGATAGGCTAAGCCTTGTTGATGGTGATGCTCAGTCTATTCATTAGAGTTTATGTTTAGGTTTAGGTTTATTAGGTTTTAGGGTTTAGGTTTATTTTTTTATTTATTTAATTACTTTAAAAATAGGTTTATGATTTGGGGTTTAGGGTTTAGGATTTAGGGTTAGGGTTTTGGGTTTTGGGTTTAGGGTTTAAGTTTATTTTTTAATTTATTTTGTTACTTTAGGTTCAAATTTAGGGTTTGGGGTTTAGGGTTTAGGGTTTATGGTTTAGAGTTAGAGTTAGGGTTTATGGTTTAAGGTTTAGGGTTTTAGGTTTAGGGTTTAAGGTTCGGGTTTAGCATTTAGGGTTTAGGGTTTAGGGTTTAGGATTTAGGGTTTTAGGGTTTAAGATTTAATGTTTAAGGTTTTTAGGGTTCTGGGTTTAGGGATTAGGGTTTAGGTTATAGGTCTAAGGTTCAATTTTTAATTCATGGTTTAGGTTTTTGGTTTAGGGTTTAGGGTATAGGGTTTTTGGTTTAGGTTTTTTTAGGGTTTAGGGTTTAGGGTTTAAGGTTTAGGGTTTAGGGCTTTTAGGCTTTATGGTTTAGGGTATATGGTTTAGGTTTTAGGTCAAGGGTTCAGGTTTTAGTTTAGGGTTTAGGTTTTATGTCTGGGATTTAGTTTTAGTTTAGGGTACAAATTAAGAGAGTAAATAATCCCAAATTTTGTGTGTTTATTTAATGGGATGACCTCTACCTCCCATGATTTTCTTGAGATTTATTGCTCACTTAATTAGGAAAATTGACTAATTGAACTCTAATTACTCATTTCAGTTAATTACTGACTAATTAATCCCATGAATATTAATAAATTAGTTAATTAAGTTTATTAATCATTGCTCAATAGTAAATGAGCTAAGGAATAGGGTTTAACATTTAGGGCTTAGGGTTTTTATGGTTTATTGATTTAGAGTATATGATTTTATGGTTTAGGGATTAAGGTTAGGGTTTAGGGTTTAGGGCTTAGGGTTTAGTGTTTAGGGTTTAGGTTTTGGGGTTTAAGGTTTTAGGGTTTATAGTTTAGGGTTTCTGATTTTTTTAGTTTCTTAAGTTTAGATACATGGTTCAAGTTTAGTTTAGGTTTTAGTTTATGATTTAGGTTTTAGGTTTAAAGTTTTGATTTAAGGTTTAGCTTTAGGTTTAGGTTTAGGTTTAGGGTTTAGGTTTAGTTTAATTTAGGTTTTAGGTCCAGGTTCAAATTTTAGTTTAAGATTAGTGTTTATTTTGGACTTTTAGGTTTAGGGTTTAGTTTATGTTTATAGTTAGTTTAGTTAGGTTTAGGTTTAGGTTATCTTTAGGTTTAAGTTTTAGGGTTTAGGTTTTAGTTTAGGGTTAGTTTAGTTTAATTTAGGGTTTAGGTTTACATTCTTAGGTTTAAGTATGGGAGTTAGGTTTAGGATTATGGTTTAGGTTTAGGGTTGAGTTTAGGTTAGTAGTTTAGGTTTAGGTGTAGGGTTTAGTATAGGTTTAGGGTTTATAGGTTTAGGTTGGGTTGAGTTTAGGTTAATTTTAGGGTTTAGCTTAGCATTTAGGTTAGGTTTAGGGTTCTGGTTTAAGTTTTGGTCCTTTAAAATTAGGTTTAGGTTTTTTATTTAGTTTTTTTACTTTATTTTTTATTTATTTTTATTTATTTTATCCTTTATTTTTATTTTTTATTTACTTTAGTTTTTATTTAGTTTATTTTAGGTTTGTTTATTTTAGTTTAGGTTTTTTATTTTGGTTTAGTTTTTAGGTTTAGGTTTAGGTATATGTTTATTTTTAAGTTTAGTTTTATTTTTACTTTATTTTTTAAGTTTTGGTTTTATTTTTTATTTTTAGGTTTATGTTTAGGATTTTATTTTATTTTTTAGGTTTTGGTTTTAGGTTTATATTTTAAGTTAATTTTTAGGTTTTTTTTGTTAGTTTAGATTTAGGTTGATTTTTAGTTTATTTTATTTTATTTAGTTTACGATTCAGGTTAAGTTTATTTTAAGTTTAGGTTTAGGATTTATTTATTTTAGTTTAGTTTATTTTAGTTTAAATTTAGGTTTATTTTCGGTTTAGGTTTCATTTTTCTAGTTTAAGGTTTCAGTTTTTTTTGTTTTATTTTAGGTTTATTTTATTTTTATTTTTCATTTATTTTTATTATATTTAATATTTTTATTTTTAGGGTTTTTTTATTTTTTATTTTAATTTAGCCATTTAATTATTTTATTTTATTTTAGTTTTTAATTTATATTTTATTGTATTTTTAGGTTCAAGTTTTTATTTTATTTTAGTTTTTTATGTTATTTAGGTTTAGGTTTTTTATTTATTTTATTTTTGGGTTTTATTTAGTTTAGGTTTTGGTTTTTAGGTTTTTAGGTTTTTAGGTTTTTAGGCTTTTAGGTTTTAGGGTTTAGGGTTTTGAATTTAGGGTTTGGGGTTTAAGGTTTAGGGTTTGGGGTTTAGTGTTTAGGGTTTTTAGGTTTTTAGGCTTGTTAGTTAAGTTTTATTTTTATTTTATTTTTTAGGTTTTTAGGATTTAGGGTTTAGGGTTTATAATTTCATGTAAGAAGGATTGAATGATTTTAATATAATTGATAATTGATACCTTTTACTTTTAAGTATAGGGTTTAGGTTTAGGTTTAGGGTTTGGAGCTTATGGTTTAGGGTTTAGGGTTTAGGGTTTATGTTTTAGGTTTAGGGTTCAAGTTTTACTTTAGGGTTTAGGGTTTAGGGTTGTAGGTTTAGTGTTGTAAGTTTAGTGTTATAGGTTTAGGGTTAGTTTTAGGTTTAGGTCTTTATTTAGTTTTTATTTTATTTTAGTTTAGGTTTATTTAATTTTTATTTTATGCTTAGTTTTTATTTTATTTAGGTTTTTTATTCTTAGGTTTATTTTATTTTTTTTGGGTTAGTTTAGGTTTTTTTTTTTTTTTTAGTTTATTTTTATTTGTTTATTATATGTTACTTTTATATTGGTTTAGGTTTTAGTTTACTTTTTTATTTTATTTTTATTTTATTTTATTTAGGTTTAGGTTTTCTTATTTATTTTATATTTAAGTTTTACTTAGTTTAGATGTAAGTTTTTAGGTTTTTAGGGTTTAGAGTTTAGGGTTTAGGATTTTAGGGTTTGCGATTAAGGTTTATGGTTTAGGGTTTAGTGTTTAGGCTATAAGGTTTAGGGTTTTTAGGGTTTCAGATTTAGGGCTTAGGGTTTGAAGCATTTAAGTATTATATGATTTCAATATAATTGATAATGATATTATATTATTATTTTTTAAGTATGTTGTAGGTTTAGGGTTTGCTTAGGGTTTAGGTTTTGGGTTTAGGGTTTAGGGTTAGTAGGTTTAGGTTTAGGGTTTAGGTTTTAGTTTTTTAGGGTTTATGACTTTTAGGGTTTGGGGTTTAGGGTTGTAGGTTTATTTGGTTTAGGGTTAGTTTAGGTTTCATTTGGTTTTATTTTATTTTATTTTAGGTTTAGTTTATTCTTTTATGTTTAGTTTTATTTTTTGTTTAGGTTTTGTTTATTAGGTTTATTTTATTTTTTAGTTTAGTTTAAGTTATTAATTATTTTATTTTAGTTTATTTTATTAATTTATTTTATTTTATTTAGGTTTAGGTTTATGTTTTAGTTTACATTTTTATTTAGGTTTTATTTATTTTTTTTATATGTTTTCCTTAGTTTAGGTGTATGTTTATTTTAGGGTTTATGTTGTTTAGGTTTAGTTTAGGGTTTAGGGTTTAGTTTTAGGGGTTTAGGGTTAGGGTTTGGGTTTAGGGTTTAGGTTTAGGGTTTAGGGTTTAGTGTTTAGGAATTAGGGTTTTAGGGTTTAGGGTTTAGGGTTTAACATTTAGGGTTTAGGGTTTGGTTTTTTTAATTAAATAGTTTAGGTTTATTTAGTTTATTTTACTTATTTTAGTTTATTTTATTTTTTTTATTTAGATTTATTTTTTTATTTAGTTTAGTATATTTATTTTAGTTTAGGTTTTATTTTATTTTATTTTTTTAGGTTTAGGTTTAGGTTTATGTTCATTTTAGTTTAGTTTTATTTTAATTATAATTTTTAGGTTTAAGTTTTATTTTTTATTTTTAAGTTTAGGTTTAGGTTTTTATTTTATTTTTTAGTTTTAGGTTTTAGGTTTTTATTTTACATTTATTTTTAGGTTCTATTTTTTTATTTGGGTTTATTTTTGGTTTATTTATTTTATTTAGTTTAGGATTTAGGGTTAGTTTATTTTAGGTTTAGATTTAGGTTCTATTTATTTTAGTTTAAGTTATTTTAATTTGGGTTTCTGTTTCATTTATTTTGTTTATTTTAGGTTTAGGTTTTTTTGTTAGTTTATGGTTTATGCTTTATTTTTTATTTATTTTTATGTTTATTTTATAAGTTTGGATTTTTATTTAGTTTTTATTTTATTTCATTTTAGTTATATTTTATTTTTATTTTATGTTTAGTATTTATTTTCCTTAGGTTTTTTTATTTTTAGGTTCATTTTATTTTTTCATTTAGTTTAGTTTTTTTTTTTTTAGGTTTAGTTTTAAGTTTTAGTTTAGCCTTTTATTTTATTTTTATTATTTTATTTTATTTAGGTGTAGGTTTTTTATTTATTTTATTTTTAGGTATTATTTAGTTTAAGTTTTAGTTTTTAGGTTTTTATGGTTTAAGGTTTAGGGTTTAGTGTTTTACATTTTAGGATTTACTATTTGGGGTTTAGGGTTTAGGGTTTAAGGTTTTATGGTTTAGAGTTTTTTACAGTTTAGGGTTTAGGGTTTAGAGTTTGGGGTTGTAGGTTTATGGTTCAGAGTTTAGGGTTTAGGGTCAGGGTTTTACCTTTAACTTTATTTTATTTTTAAGGTTTTCATTTTATTTGTTATTTTTAGGTTTAGGTTTAGGTTTAGGGTTTTATTTTATTTTTTTAGGTTTATATTTTAGGTTTTTGTTTTAGGTTTATTTTTAGTTTATTTTATTTTATTTAGTTTAGGCTTTAGGGTTTAGTGTTTAGGCTTTAGGGTTTAGCATTTTTGGGGCTTAGGGTTTAGGGTTTATGCTTTAGGGTTTTTTAGGGTTAGTTTTAGGGTTTAGAGTTTAGTGTTTAATGTTTAGGATTTAGAGTTTAGGGTTTAGGTTTTCTTTTTAATTAAGTAAACTGGTAGGTTTAGGTTTATTTAGCTTTTTATTTTATTTTAGTTTATTTTATTTTTATTGTTATTTAGTTTAGTTCATTTCTTTTAGATTTATTTATTTTAGTTTATGTTTTTTATTTTAGTTTATTTTTTAGGTTTATGTTTAGGTTTATATTTATTTATTTAGTTTAGTTTTATTTTTATTATTATTTTTTACGTTTAGGTTTTATTTTTTATTTTTAGGTATAGGTTTAGGTTTTTATTTTATTTTTTTAGGTTTAGGTTTTAGGTTTTTATTTTAGTTTTTTTTTTTAGTTGAAGTTTATTTTTAGATTATTTTATTTTATTTAGTTTAGGGTTTAGGTTTAGTTTATTTCAGGTTAAGGTTTACATTATATTTTATTTAGTTTATTTTATTTTTGTTTAGGTTTAGGTTTATTTTATTTTGTGTATTTTAGGTTTAGGCATTAGGTTTTTATTTATTTATTTTTAGGTTTTATTTTTAAGTTTATTTTTTAGGTTTAGGTTTTTATTTACTTTTTATTTTATTTTATTTTAGGTTTATTTTATTTTTATTTTATTTAGATTTTTTTTAATTTTATTTTTAGTTATATTTAGGTTTTTATTTATTTTATTTTAGTTTAGTTTTTATTTTATTTTTAGGTTTCACTTTCAGTTAGGTTTAAGTTTAGGTTTAGGTTTTAGATTTAGTTTTTATCTTATTTTTCTTATTTTATTTTATTTAGGTTTAGGTTTTTTTATTTATTTTATTTTTATATCTTATTTAGTTTAGATTTAGGATTTTAGGTTTTTAGGATTTAGGGTATAGTGCATTGGGTTTAGGGTTTAGGGTTTGGTGTTGTAGGTTTTAAGGTTTAGTGTTTAGGTTTAGGGTTTTACGGTTTACGGTTTAGGGTCTAGGGTTTAGGGTTTAAGGTTTAGGGTTTAGAGTTGTAGGTTTAGAGTTTAGAGTTTAGGGTTTAGGGTTAATTTTAGGGTTTAGGGTTTAAGGTTAGGTATTATTTATTTTTTTTAAATTAAGTAAACTAGTAGGTTTAGGTTTATTTAGTTTATTTTTTTATTATAGTTTTTTTTATTTTTGTATTTTGATTTAGGTTTATTTTTATTTTTATTTAGTTTAGTTTATTTATTTAATGTTTTTTATTTTAGCTTTTTTTTAGGTTTAGGTTTAGGTTTATGTTTATTTTTTAATTTAATTTAAATTTTATTTTGTTTTTTAGGTTTCAATTTTATTTTTTATTTTTAGGATTAGGTTTAAGTTTTTATATTATTTTCATAGGTTTAAGTTTTAGATTTTTCTTTTAGGTTTATTTTTAGGTTTTATTTTTTAGTTTTGGTTTAGGTTTATTTTTAATTTATTTTAATTTATTTAGTTTAGGTTTAGGTTTTATTTATTTAGTTTAGTTTATTTCACTTTAGGTTTAGATTTATTTTATTTTTAATTTAAGTTTAGTTTTTTTTTAGTTTAGGGTTTAGGTTTTATTTTTTATTTATTTTTAGGTTTAGGTTTTTATTTAGTTTTTTATTTTAATTTAGGTTTAATTAATTTTATTTTAGGTTTACTTTTTATTTTATTTAGGTTTTTAATTTTTTTTGTTTAGTGAAGGTTTTTATTTAGATTATTTTAGTTTAGTTTTTATTTTTTATTTTCTTTTGTTTGTAGGTTTTGCTTTAGGTTTTGGTTTTAGTCTATGCTTTTATTTTATTTTATTTTGGTTAAGATTTTATTTATTTATTTTATTTTTTGGTTTTATTTAGTTCATGTTTATGTTTTTAGCTTTTTAAGGCTTAAAGTATAGGTTTTATTTTTTGGGTTTAGGGTTTAGGGTTTAAAGTTTTAGGGTTTAGAGTTTTGGGTTTAGCGTTTAGAGTTTAAAGTTTTTATGGTTTTGGTTTAGGGTTAGGGTTTAGGTTTTAGGATTTAGGCTTTAGGTTAAGGGCTTAAGTTTTAGTTTAGGGTTTTTGGTTTTTAATTTTTGTTTTAATAGAGAACAAATTCAGATTTAACATTTCTTCTTTTGTTTATTTTTATTTTTATTTATCTTTATTTTTTTTATTTAGTTTTGTTTATTTATTTTAGGTTTAGGTTTATTTTTTGGTGGAGTTTTATTTTTATTTAATTTCTTAGGTTTAGGATTAATTTTTTAAATTCTAGATTTAGGTTTAGGTTTTTATTTTATATTTTTAGGTTTTAGTTTGTTATTAGGTTTTATTTTTTAGTTTAGGTTTAGTTTTTTTTAATTTATTTTATTTTATATATTTTGGGTTTATGTTTAGTTTATTTTAGGTTTAGGTTTTATTTATTTTTGTTTAGTTTCTTTTAGTTTAGGTTTAGGTTTATGTTAGTTTTAGGTTTTTTTGTACTTTAGGGTTTGTGTTTTATTTTTTATTTATTTTTAGGTTTCATTTTTAGGGTTTAGGGTTTAGGGTTTTAGGGTTTAGGGTTTAGGGTTTAGGGTTTAGGGTTTAGGATTTAAGGTTAAGGGTTCAGGGTTTTCTTAAAATTAAGTAAACTGGTATGTTTAAGTTTATTTAGTTTATTTATTTTATTTTTTATTTATTTTCATTTACTTTATTTTTTATTTAGGTTTATTTTTTTTACATAGTTTAGTTTAGTTATTTTATTTTATTTATTTTAGTTTAAGTTTTTTATTTTAGTTTATTTTTTAGGTTTAGGTTTAATTTTTAGTTGAGTTTTTTTAGTATTTAATTTTTTAGGTTTTTAGGGTTTGGGTTTAAAGTTTAGGGTTTTAGAGTTCATGGATTTAGTGTTTACGATTTAAGATTATGGTTTAGGGTTTAGGGTTTAGTGTTTATGCTTTATGGTATAGGGTTTTTAGGGTTTAGGGTTTATAATTTGAAGCACTTACCTATTTAGGAAGTATTGAATGATTTCAATATAATTGATAATTAATAATGCCCAATGTATTTTTTTTAAAGTATATGGTTGTAGGTTTAGGGTTTAGTGTTTAGGGTTTAGGTTTTAGGTTTAGGGTTCAGGTTTTAGTTTAAGGTTTAGGGCTTAGGGTACGTATTACTTTTAGTGTTTAGTTCTTAGGTTTAGTGTTGTAAGTTTAGGGTTAGTTTTAGGTTCAAGTTTTTATTTAGTTTTTATATTATTTTATTTTAGATTTATTTTATTTTTATTTTACATTTTTTATTTTATTTAGGTACTTTGTTCTTATGTTTATTTTATTTTATTTATTTAGTTTAGGTTATTATTAATTTTAATTTAGTTTATTTCTATTAGTTCATTTTATTTTATTTTTAGGTTTAGGTTGATGTTTTAGTTTACGTTTTCTTTTATTTTTTTGTTTCATTTTATTTAGGTTTAGGTTTTTTTATTTATTTCATTTTTAGGTTTTACTTAGTTTATGTTTAAGTTTTTTGGTATTTAGGGTTTAGGGTTTAGGGTTTTTGGGTTTAGGGTTTCATGGTTTAGGGTTTAAGGTTAGGGTTTAGGATTTAGGGTTTAGTGTTTAGGCTTTAGGCTTTAGGGTTTTTAGGGTTTAGGGTTTAGGGCTTATAATTTTAAGCACTAACTTATTTAGGAAGTATTGTAAGATTTCAATATAATTGCTAATTGATACTGTCCAAGGTATTTTTTTCTAAAGTATAGGGTTATAGGTTTAGGGTTTAGGGTTTATGATTTAGGATTTAGGTTTAGGGTTCAAGTTTTAGTTTAGGGTTTAGGGTTTAGGGTTTTCTAGGGTTTAGGGTTTAGAGTTTAAGGTTGTACGTTTAGGGTTGTAGGTTTAGTGTTGTAGGTTTAGGGTTAGTTTTAGGTTTAAGTTTTTATTTTAATTTATTTAAGGTTTATTTTCTTTTTATTTAGGTTTTTCATTCTTAAGTTTATTTTATTTTTAGTTTAGTTTAGGTTATTATTTATTTTATTTTAGTTTATTTTTATTAGTTTATTTTATTTTAATTTTAAGTTTAAGTTTTAGTTTACATTTTTTTATTTAGGTTTAGGTTTTTTAGGTTTAAGTTTTTAGGTTTTTGGGGTTTACGATTTAGGGTTTAGGGTTTAGGGTTTAGGCTTTTAGGGTTTAGAGTTTTAGGGTTTATGGTTTAGGGTTAGGGTTTAAGATTTAAGGTAAAGTTTTTAAAGGCTTTAGGCTTTAGGGTTTTTGTGTTTAAGGTTTAGAGTTTAGAGTTAACTTAGGGATTTTGATTTTTGATTTAGGGTTTTTTTAGGTTTAGGGTTTTTGGTTATAGGTTCAGGGTTAGTTTTTGGGTTTAGGGTTTAGGGTTTAGGGGTTTTTTTTAATTAAGTAAACCAATAGGTTTAGGTTTATTTAGTTTATTTTTTGTTTATTTTAGTTTATTTTATTTTTTATGTTTATTTATGTTTTATTTTTATTTTTATTTTTATTTGTTTATGTATTTTAAGTTTAAGTAGATCTATAACTAAATATATGGAGTGTAATTTTAGTTGTAGAAGTTTTAGTGGTAGTGTTGTGACTCTAGGTGATCAAGTCATTAATAAGAGTTAGCGATTCAGATATTTAGGCTCTATTATTCAAAATGATGGTGAAATAGATGGAGATGTTATTAGTTTCAAGTTGGATGGTTAAAGTGGAGGAATTTTTATGTGATAGAAAAATTTTAAACTTAAGGAAAATTTTATAAGATGGTGGTAAGTTATGACTTTTAATGTTTAGAGAAACATAAGACTAGTTTATTTAGAGATGAGGATGCTTTTGGATGAGTGGCTTTACCTAGAGATAGAATGCAAAATGTATATTAGTTGGAGTAGCTATGGTTGATAAGATTAAGGAGAGTCTTATGGTTTAATCATAAAGCATCTAGGATGAGATTAGGAGGTAGATGCATTAGATTTGTCTTGTGTTAAGAAAGTTAGGTAGACCTAAAGACTTGGTTAAGATGTATTGATCTTAGTATACTTGAATTAGAATTTGACAAATAATAGGACATAATGGAGGCGAAGGATTCATGTTTTAGTGGGATTAAGGCTTGTTGTTGTTGTTGTTGTTGTTGTATGTATTTTAAGTTTATTTATTTTAGTTTAGATTTTTATTTTAATTTATTATTTAGGTTTAGGTTTAAGTTTAAGTTTATTTTTTTAGTTTAGTTTTATTTTTATCTTTATTTTTATTTCTAGGTTTAAGTTTAATTTTTTATTTTTAAGTTTAGGTTTAGGTTTTTATTTTACTTTTTTAGGTTTAGCTTTTAGGTTTTTATTTTAGGTTAATTTTTAGGTTTTATTTTTTACTTTAGGTTTATTTTTTATTTATTTATTTTATTTAGTTTAAGGTTTTTGTTTAGTTTATTTTAGGTTTAGGTTTAGGTTCTATTTATTCTAGTTTAGTTTATTTTAGTTTAGGTTTAATTTTCTTATATTTTGTTTATTTTAGGTTTAGGTTTTTTTTTGGTTTAGGGTTTATGTTTTATTTATCACTTATTTTTAGGTTTTTTTTTAGGTTTATATTTTTATTTAGTTTTTATTTTATTTTATTTTAGGTACATTTTATTTTTATTTTATGTTTAGTTATTATTTTCTTTAGGTTTTTTATTTTTAGGTTTATTTTATTTTTTTGTTTAGTTTAGGTTTTTATTTATTTATTTTTAATTTATTTTTAATTTTTTATTTTATTTTATTTTTAGGTTTATGTTTAAGTTTATGTTTTTTTTTTATTTTATATATTTTATTTTATTTTTGTTTAGGTATATTTATTTATTTTATTTTCAAGGTTTAGGTTTTTAGGTTTTTAGGTCTAAAGGGTTTAGTGTTTACAGTTTAAGGTTTGGGTTGAGGGTTTAAGGTTTAGTGTTGTTAGTTTTAGGGTTTAGGGTTTAGGGTTTTAGGGTTTAGGGTTGTAGGTTTAGAGTTTAGAGTTTAGGGTTTAGTGTTAGTTTTAGGGTTTGGGTTTTTTTTTGGGTTTAGGGTTTAGGGTTTATGGTTTATGGATTAGGTTTTATGTTTAGGGTTTAGGGTTTTAGGGTTTAGGGTCTAATGTTTAGGGTTTTTAGGGTTTAGGGTTCAGGGTTAAGGTTTTAGGTTTCGGATTCAGGTTTTAGTTTAGAATTTAGTTTTTTGGTTTTTTTTAACAGAGAACAAATTCAGATTCAACATTTCTTCTTTGGTTTATTTAGTTTATTTTTATTTATTTTAGTTTCTTTTATTTTTTTTATTTTTATTTATGTTTATTTTTTATTTTTAATTAGTTTATTTATTTTAAGTTTATTTATTTTTGTTTAGGTTTTCTATTTTAGTTTATTTTTTAAGTTTAGGTTTAGGTTTAAGTTTAGGTTTATTTTTTAGTTGAGTTTTATTTTTATTTTATTTTTTAGGTTCAGGATTTATTTTTTATTTTTAGGTTTAGGTTTAGGCTTTTATATTTCTTTTTGTTTAGGTTATAGTTTTTTATTTGAGGTTTATTTTTAGGTTTTATTTTTTAGTTTATTTTATTTTATTTAGTTTAGGGTTTAGGTTCACCTTTTTTTAGGTTTAAGTTTATTTTATTTTGTTTATTTTTGGTTTAGGTTTTTTTTTCTTAGTTTAGGGTTTAGGTTTTAATTTTTATTTATTTTTAGGATTTTTTAGGTTTATTATTTATGTTTAAGTTTTTATTTAGTTTTTATTTTATTTTATTTTAGGTTTATTTTATTTTTTTAGGCTTACTTTTTATTTTATTTAGGTTTTTATTTTTTAGTTTAGTTTATGTTTTTATTTATTTTATTTTTAGTTTAATTTTAATTTTTAATTTTATTTTCTTTTTAAGTTTAAGTTTAGATTTAGGTTTTAGTTTATGTTTTTATTTAATTTTATTATATTATTTTATTTTGGTTTAGATTTTTTTTATTTATTTTATTTTTAGGTATTATTTTGTCTAGGATTAGGTCTTTAGCTTTTTAGGGTTTAGGGTTAGTTTAGTGTTTAGGGTTTAGGGATTTTTTTGGGTTTAGGGCATACGTTTTAGGTTTAAGGTTTAGGGTTTAGGGTTTTAAGGTTTAGTGTTTAGGATTTTGCGTTTAGTGTTTAGGGTTTTTAGGATTTAGGGTTTTGGGCTTAGGGTTTACGGTTTTTGGTTTATTTTCTTTTTTTATTATTTATTTTTATTGAGAATAAATTCAAATTCAAGATTTCTTCTTTTATTTGTTTAATATATGTAATTTATTTTTTATTTATTTTAGTTTATTTCTTTTTTATCTTATTTATGTTTAGTTTTTATTTTTAATTAGTTTACTTTATTTATTTTAGGTTGATTTATTTTAGTTCAGGGTTTTTTATTTTAGTTTATTTTTTAGGTTTAGGTTTAGGTTTAAGTTTATTTTTTTGCTTGAGTATTATATTTATTTATTATTTAAATTTAGGTTTTGTTTTTTATTTTTAAGTTTAAGTTTAGTTTTTAATTTTATTTTTTTAGGTTTAGGTTTTAGATGTTTATTTTAGGTTTAGTTTTAAGTTTTATTCTTTAGTTTAACTTTAGCTTTATTTTTAGATTATTTTATTTTATTTTGTTTAGGTTTAGGCATAGGTTTAGTTTATTTTAGCATTAGGTTGAGGATTTATTTATTTTAGTTTAGTTTATTGTAGTTTACCTTTAGGTTTATTTTATTTTGTTTATTTTTTTTAGTTTTATTTTTTTTTAGTTTAGGGTTAGGTTTTATTTTTTATTTATTTTTAGGTTTTATTTTAAGGTTTATCTTTTAGATTTTGGTTTTTATTTGATTTTATTTTAGGTTTATTTGATTTTTATTTTATGTTTAGTTTTTATTTTATTTAGGGATTTTATTCTTAGGTTTATTTTTTTTATAGTTTAGTTTAGGTTTTTATTTATATTATTTTAGTTTATTATTATTAGTTTAGTTTGTTTTATTTTATATTTAGGTTTTAATTTTATTTTATTAATTTATTATATTTAGGTTTAGGTTTTTTTATTTATTTTATATTTTGGATTTATTTAGTTTAAGTTTAGATTTTTAGATTTTTAGGGTTTAGGGTTTAGGGTTTTAGGGTTTATGGTTTTAGGGTTTAGGATTTAGATATAGGGTTTAGGGTTTAGGGTCTAGGTTTAGGGTTTAGGGATTAGGGTTTAGGATTTATTCTTTAGGGTTTAGAGTTCTAGTGTTTAGGGTTAAGGATTTTTATGGTTTAAGGTTTAGGGTTTAGGGTTAGTTTAGGGTGTAGGGTTTAGGCTTTAGGGTTAGGGTTTAGGGTTTAGTGTTATAGGTTTAAGGTTAGTTTTATGGTTTAGGGTTTAAGGTTTAGGATTTAGGGTATAGGTTTAGGGTTTAGGATTTTTTTAAAAAAATTGAGTAAACTAATTGGTTTAGATTTATTTAGTTTATTTTTTATTTATTTTAGTTTATTTTATTTTTTATTTTTATTTAGGTTAATATTTTATTTTTATTTAGTTTAGTTTATTTATTTTAGATTTATTTCTTTTAGTTTAGGTATTTTAATTTAGTTTATTTTTTATGTTTAGGTTTAGGTTTATGTTTACTTATTTGTTTTGTTTTATTTTTATTTTATTTTTTAGGTTTAAGTTTAGTTTTTTATTTTTAGGTTTATTTTTATGATTTTATTTTATTTTTTTAGGTTTAGGTTTTAGGTTTTTATTTTAAGTTTTTTTAGGTTTTATTTTTTAGATTAGCTTTAGGTTTATTTTTAGTTTATTTTATTTTATTTAATTTAGATTTAGGTTTAGGTTTAGTTTACTTAAGGATTAGATTTAAGTTTTATTTATTTTTGTTTAGTTTGTTGTATTTTAGGTTTAGTTTATTTTATTTTGTTTATTTTTTTATTTTATGTTTAGGTTTTTTTAGTTTAGGGTTTAGGTTTTATTTTTTATTTATTTTTAGGCTTTATTTTAAGGTTTGTTTTTTAGGTATAGGTTTTTATTTTATTTTATTTTAGGTTTTTTTTACATATAATTTTTATTTTATTTTGGTTTTTTATTCTTAGGTTTGTCTTTTTAGTTTAGTTTAGGTTTTTATTTATTTTATTCTAGTTTAATATTATTAGTTTATTTTGTTTTATTTTTAGGTTTAGGTTTAGGTTTTAGTTTAGATTTTTATTTTATTCTATTATTTTGTTTTATTTAGGTTTAGGTTCTTAAGTTTTTATGGTTTAGGGCTTAGAGTTTACGGTTTAGGGTTTAGGATTTTAGGGTTTAGGGTTTAGGATTTAGGGTTTAGAGTTTAGGGTTTAGGGTTAGGGTTTAGTGTTTAGGTCTTAGGGTTTATGGTTTAGAGTTTATAGTTTAGGGTTTTCTTAGGGTTTAGGGTTAATTTAGGGTTTAGGAGTTTAGGTTTACAGTTTAGGGTTTAGTTTATTAGGTTAGTTTAAGTTTATAGTTTAGGGTTAGGGTTTAGGGTTTAGGTTAGAGTTTAGGGTTTATTATTTAGGTTTAGGTTTTTTTATTAGGTTTAGGTTTAAATTTATGATTTAGGGTTGTAGGTATAGGGTTGTAGGATTAGGGTTAGTTTTATGGTTTAGGGTTTAGTAATTAGGGTATAGGGTATACGGTTTTGGGTTTTTTTTAAATAATTAAGCAAACTAGTAGGTTTAGGTTTTTTAATTTATTTTTTATTTATTTTAGTTTTTTTTATTTTTTATGTTTATTAAGGTTAATGTTTTATTTTTATTTAGTTTAGTTTATTTATTTTAGTTTTATTTATTTTAGTTTAGGAATTTTTATTTTAGTTTATTTTTTAGGTTTAAGTTTAGGTTTATGTTTATTTTTTGTTTTGTTTTATTTTTATTTTATTCTTTAGGTTTAGGTTTTATTTTTTATTTTTAGGATTATGTTTACATTTTATTTTATCTTTTAGGTTTAGGTTTTAGGTTTTATTTTAGGTTTATTTTAGGTTTTGTTAGTTTAGGTTTAGGTTTATTTTTAGTTTATTTTAGCTTTTGGTTTTTTTTCAAGTTTAGGGTTTAGGTTTTATTTTTTATATTTTTTTTTGGTTTATTTTTTAGTTTTAGGTTTTTATTTAGTCTTTATTTTATTTAATGTTTTCTTCCACCATCCTTCAAGTTCTTTGATGGCAGTGGGATCCCACGATAACACATTGTACACTTTAGAGCCAGATGTTGCAACACAAAGGAAGGTTTGCTAGTTGCAAAGGACAACACGAGGAGGGTGACACGATAGCTCACATACTGGATAATCCAAAGATGAGCTACGCCTCGAAATCCAAGATTCTCCACTGGAGCTACCATCTCTTCATTAGCTTTTCTACCACCAGAGCATTGTATCTGCTAATAAGGACACTAAATCCCTTACCGCTTACTTAATTTTTTTTTATCATGTACCTCCACCCAAAATTAAATTAATGCAGAAAGCTGATTCTACATATATATTGTCTACTTCTGATACTTTTGATTTTATTCTTATTGAAAGCTCTCTGAGTCTTAATTAAAATAATTACTCTAGTAGTTACAATCATTTCCTTTCTAATTTAGAGTCAGACTATCCTTCTCTGAATCAATCGGGTTCACCTCTTGAGATTGACTTTGAGTCAATTGACTCTGGGGATCCCATAGGAGAAGCTGTAGGTATGCCCGATGAGAAGGTAGAACTTTCCACAAGCTCATCATTCCAAGAAGTCACTGAAGTCAACCTATGTACTAGCAAAGTTCTACCTCTTAGGGTACCACCTCAGGATAAGGGTAAGCAAGTCATTGGTTCTAATGAGTAGATAGCCCTCCATAGGATGCTCCACCCATGGATATGCTTGTGGAGGACCAAGCCAGAGTTGATTACAATGTCCTAGCTTTCCTTAGAAAGTATCCAGCTAAGTTAAGCATATACGATGCCCTTGTCTTATCCAAAAAGAGGGAATCTCTAATCAAGGCCTTACTTGATCTAGAGATATGCATAGCTCAGCTAACTGATACTAAAGAGGAGGCATGCCACTCGAAGGATATCTTAGGAGTTACATTCAGCAATGAAGATAACCTCCTAGTGACGACTGAGCTCAATCTCTCTTTACATTATAGTGAATGTTGGCAGATACAGACTATCTAGAGTTCTGATTAACCCCACGACAAAGCCTTCTAGCCACTGCTCATCCTAATCCCCCAAAGGACTAATCCTAATTCCAATTGCAAAATATACATTTATGTGGGAAAAGTAAATATAACTACACCTGCAAAATATAGGTTAGCTAAATATACATATAATCCCAAGCAATTGCATTTATAATTTAGACTTAACACCCTGCACATGGGTAACTAAGCCCACCTGTCCTAACTTGGATTATGCGTAAGGATATAAGCAACCTGCAAAAAGAGCATTCACATTTATTTTTAAGCATCCTTTAAGCATAATACCATGCTGAAACCATGATTAGGCTAATATTGGCCTATTATCCAGTCTACGAAGCATACACACTAACATCTAATCTAAAATAATACATCATAAAACAAAATATACAACACATTATACACCGTCCTAACTTAGAGCTAGAAGTGGTGACTTAATTCTAATGTGTGTATTAAGGCTTGTGTGGTATGTCTTGTTAGGCGTTAGTGTTGTATTTTCTAAGTGTAGAAGGATTTTCACTTGAAGTAGTTTATTTGATTTGAGAAATTTAATTTGTGTTTTCTTATGTTTCATTTGATTATGCCTAAAACTAAGTGTTATAAATAGAGGAAAATAGGTTTGCCCTTTTTCATCCCTACCTTTAGTCACTTTCTGAAGTATATTAATTTGATTTAGTTCTCTTTAGTGAATGGATTATTTAATGATTTAATTAATCCTAAGTTTAGGTTCACTTTAAATAATCCTATTCAAAATGAAAGGCATCTTAAGATTAATTTAATTCAATTACTACCACATGACATATATTAAATCATTCCTTTCCATCACATGTGACATGCATATGATTTAATCTTAAGTGTATCTATACATGCAACTTATTTTAGCACACATTAATGATGAATGTATGTGTATGTTTAGAAGTTATATTTTATTTGATTGAATTATTTAAACATAGTAATTTAAAACTTTATCCAAATTCTTAAACAAAAAGGCCATAAGAATGAAATTAAATAGGCATGTCCCGTTGTTAAACCAATTAAGTGAGGTAATTAAATGACCTCCTTGGAGCTAGCTAAAGCCTCATATTCTCGGAATGTCTAGACTATATACACATTTCCATTCAAACATATGTAAATTTGTATACATGAACATAAGAAGTAAGCTCCAAATCATATGGCTAATTAATTTCACGACTTAGTCAATTATGAATGCATGCAATTTAACGTAAAATGGGATTTTCATTAACTAATCACATATGCATATACATGTACAATGATATAGGCAAGTATGTGTCATTGTTAAACCAGTGAAATGATGTAATCAAATGACCTCCTTGGGGCTAACTAAATCCTCATATTCCAGGGATGTTCAGAACATGTACTTGCTTTTCTTGGACACGCATGGATGTATACATAAATGAGGGAAAGAAAACCATGCAATGATTATATATTATTTTGATTTAATCATTTATATATATGAATTAAAGCTCTATCCAAATTCAAATTTTAAAATACATAAGAATGAAATCAAATGCACATGTGTCATTGTTAAAGTAGGAAGTGAGGTAATCAAATGGCCTCGCTAGCAAGCTAAAGCCTCATGTTCCTGGGATGTCCAGACTATATACCCATTATAATTTAATCTTATATAAATCAACACCCGAATAGATGAAAGAGAACTCTACATTCATACACTTAAGCTATAAGCAAATGCATTTCATATTTATTTATAACTAGCATCATAACACATATTATTATTTATTTATAAGCTTTTGAAAAATACATTTGGATTTATTAGTGATAATAGCCACACATATATTAAGTTAAATCAACACATGTAAGCTTACATAAAGGAAATCCATTTTATTTTACTTGATTTTGAAAAGATGGATGCATGAATTCAACTGACATACCAAATTTAACATGATTGAAAAGAGGACAATCAAATATAAGCATGCAATTCATTCAACTAAACTAGTTCTTAAGGAAAATCAAATCAAATAAGATTATATAAAACAAACCAAAGATTTTTTATTAATTAAGTTTTGGATTTGATTTGATCTAAAGAGGAGAAGAGAAATCATCACTTGATGTTTTAAACCCATTCCCACATTAGTGATTTGATTTAATTTAAGGATATATAATTAAGTTGATTTTATGGGTTAATTGTTGTTGAACCTTAATTAGATGAATTAATTACCTCACCTATGTCACCTTAAACTAATTAACTAAATAATTATGAGCAAACATGATATGCATGGAAAATAAACTTACAATGATCCTAGGAAATAAATGGGGCCTAATGCAACTGGATTATGATTAATAGTTATTTAGATTAAAGAACTTAATTAATTACTCTTATGGTTTTCCCATAGATATGAACTAAATATAATTTCATTAAACTCTTTTAGGTTGTTAAACACTTAAAGATCTACCCCTGATTCAATTAATTAAGGTCTGATGTGACTATGATTTTAATTTGATTAATTGATTTAATTAATTAATTAAATATTAATTAATTTCATTTTAAAAAAGTATGAATGAACTTAGGGAAAGGGGTCCCAACCCTATTCCTTAATTCACTTACTATTGAACAATGATTAATCAACTTAATTAATCAATTTATTACTATTCATGAGATTAGTTAATCATTAATTAACTTAAAAGAGTAGTTAAGGTAAGTTAGTTTTCTTAATTAAGTGCGAAATAAATCTCAAGAAAATCATGGGAGGTAGAGGTCATCCCATTAAAAAAACCTACAAATTTTGGGGTTAATTGCTCATGTAATTAAGGAGTAATTAAGCTAATTAATTTATTTAATTAAACTTTAATTACTGTTCAAAATTAGATAAGATCATTTTTAATTTATTATGCTCTAAAATAATTTGAAAATGAGTATTTATTTGCATTTTTTTATTCTATGATTTTTTATGATTTTTAGAAGTTTCAGCAATTAAAAATTATTAATTAAGCTTAATTAAAATCCTAATCATATTAGCGCATTCTATGTGGAGTGAGCTACCTAAAATTATCCAATGAAAGTCACGTGGTGGGGCTTTTCATCTCGCCATCCCTAAGATCAAGGCTACATTAATCCGCAACTTTAGATTAAATGATCGAGCGGATCTAATCATGATCGTAGAAATCACACGTAATAGATGATGTGATGTAACATCGTGTGAGTTATTGAGAATGGAGTTTGTCCGCCATTGCTCTCTTGATCCGAGCTTACCTAAGCTCGGATCAACTCCAAAAGGATCACACATCTTCACGACATCGATCGAAGGGGATCCAACAATCAAGATCACATGAGATGCAAGTTTTCTTAAAAAAACTCCAACCCATTTTTTCCTAAGGATCAATTTTGGAAGCATACCTCATCGAAGCTCAAGATCATAGGCTTGAATGATTGAGGAAGCTTCATCTAGAGGAGGCGAAGCCTTGTGAAGTAGTAATTGGATCATGTTCTAAGGCCACAAATTGATGATTTGGAGCTCAGATTTGATCGAAGTCCTACCTCTAGTGCTTGGGAAGCTTGATAAATAATTTATTCTTGCATATTGAGGCCTAGGGAAGGTGCATGCAAAGTTAATTTGAGTTTGATAGAGAAATGGGGAAGTTAGGTTAGAAATGGGAGTGTCCTATTTTAGAATGGATGGGAATGGCATTTTTCGATCGAGGAACAATCTTAGGAGCTTAGGGAATGGCTCTAGAGGCTCATCTTGGGTAGCTAGTGCTCTGAGGAATGGATTGTTTGTGTGTTTGAGTGGAATGAGGGGGTGTATACCCCTCTTTTTCTTGATGATGGATCAGTTTTGGCCATCCGGCCATCTCGGGAGTGACAGAGGAGGTGAGTTTGCTCCTTAGTTGGTTGAAGGTGTGAGGTGGTCGCTAAGGAGGGATCATGGGTGTCCTATGGGTTTTAAATGCTCTAATGGGGAGGGTGAGGTGATTACAACTCCCATGGGTCATGGTCGACCCAACCACCCCTTGGGTCGGACAATGTCCGGTGCCTGGTGGACCGGGAAGAGTACCAAGTAGCCAAGGAATGGAAATGACCACTTACATGTGATTTGTCTCATGGTGCCCTCAACCCAAGGGTAGAATGATCATTTGATATTGATTTGATTTGGACATATTTGAAATGAGCAAAGCGGTTAGCCAAATTTCAAGTCAATTAGAGTTGATTTGGCTCAATTTGACTCATTCAGGTCAAATTGAGTTAGGTTGAGTCAAGTTGACCAATTTGTCAAGTTGGGTCAACCAAGGATTGGGTCAAGTTCATATGATCATTTGGGATGTTTTGGTTCAATTTGTTTGGTTTAGTTTGGCTTAAATTTTATTTTGGCTCATTTGAATTAATTTGGGTCAAATGGCTTGGGTTGGGTGTTGGTCTAGGTTTAGTGGACCAATTTGACCAAACTGGCTTGGGTTGGGTGTTGTTCTAGGTTTAGTTGACCAATTGAAGATGATTGTACACTTTTCTTTCAATTAATTTGGATTTGATTAATTATGCCAACTTGAACCATTAGGTCAATTTGGGCTAAGTAGGTCAATTGAGTTCAATTGGGGTACAAACATGGCTTTGGTCAAGTTCAAAAATCTAATTAGAATGAACTTGAGCCATTAGTTGCAATCAATTTGGTTTATACTTTGATTTGACCCAATTTGGGACAATTTGGGCCAACTTGGGTCAAGAGGGCCAATTGGGATTGGTTTGACTCAATTGAAGGTCAAGTCATTTTCAAATATTGATTTTGATTTGGTATGAATTGTTGATTTGCTAGGGTCAAAGCTGAAATTTGGCTAGTTTGTTCATATGGGTTAAGGGGTTGACATGGTCAAATGACCAAGTTGACTTGGTTTGACAATTTAGAGATTGATCAACCTAGATGATGGGAGCTTGATGGGCTTGGTTCAATCCAATTTTGAGGATTAGAACTTGCTCAAATAGGTCAAATTAGTCACTTTGGTCAATGGACCAATTTAGGCTTGACTGTTGAGTTTGATTCAGTTGAGTTTATAAATGGATTTGGGATTGATATATAAATTCAATTGAATGGTAGGTTCAAATGGGTTTTGAGGAACATTTCAAGTCAAAAGGGTTAAGTTGGGTTTGACTTGGGTTAATTTTTGTTTGGCTTGATGTTTGTAGATTTCATTAATATTTATGAATATGATTGAAAGTATGATTGATTCATGAGAAAATCAATTGAATTTAGGTTTTAGAATGAACGAATTTGGCTAAGTCCGTGGAGTTGGGTAATGTGACTTAGGTTTAGATTTTGATTTGTTTTGATTTGGTTTTGATGATTTAAATGTATATTTCATTTAAAATGTAAAGAATATTGAATTTATGATTGATTTGTGAGAAAATCAATTGAGTTTGACTTGATTTGGATTAAGATTTGGCTAATTCCATAGGATAGGTCATATGGCTTAAGAAGGGTTTTGATTTAATTTTCTAGTTTGATTTAGTTTTGATAATTTGAATGTAGATTTGATTTATATTTAGAATATGATTGAAGATATAAATTGATTATGAGAAAATCAATTGATTTTGGATTGATTTGGATTAAGGTTTGGCTGTCCATGGATAGGTATGGCTTCAAGGGTTTCAAGTTTGGATTTAATCAAGACCTTCATTTTTGTTTTGAAATTTGGGTTTGAATTTGATTTGAATTTGGTCTGAATTCAACTTAGGTTTGGTTTGAGAATGTGAACATGGATTGATGTGTTATAGAGTTGGTGATTATCCTAATCCCAAGGCAACCTAATCCTATGGTTAACCCTTCTAAGTCTTTAGGCTTAGGTTAAGTGTTTACCTAATCGCTAGAAGTGTCTTATGACTAGGAAGTCTGGTTCTAGAAGACTCCTAAGTGTTGCCCTTGGAGATAGATGATTCGAAGATTGAAGCCAAGTTTCATATTATTGACTTAGATACATTATTTAACACTTTATTTGGGAGACCATGGATACATGAGAACAATATAGTTTCATCCTCTCATTATATATGTTCGAGTGATCTACTATGTCAATGGAGATCTCAAGCCATTTACAATTTATGAGGTCAATATGCGAGGATGGAACTTACTATCTCCTCAAAATCAACAAGTGTATTCGCGGAACTTGGCCAAACTTTAAAAATAAAAAATAAAAAAGAAAAAGAAAAGAAAAAAATGAAAAATAATAAAAGGGAGCGAAAATAGACTTGGAGGAGAAGTGAAGCCTAACATTAGATTCCACCCACAATTTGTTACTTCATTCAAACATCTGAGTAGGATGACCTGACCTCCACCAGGCAGAGGAAGTGGCCAATTGAGAGGCAGTCCTAGTGGTGGAAAAGCTCTTTATTAGCCACCCAATAAAAAAATATGTCCTACAATAAGAGAATATCCATATAGACTAATCTATTTCTTTAAGATGAGTCCATAGTTAGCACACCAGCTTTTCTCGTAATTAGATTTGAGGTGACACTGAGCCAGATAATGATGAAGATCAGGCTTCAAAGCAAAGCATAAGTGTATCCAAGTCTATATGCCAACAGTTAGGTATTAGTTGGGAACCTTAGCTCAAAACCAACTTTACTATCAAAAAGCTCAGGGTTTGGTAGTTAAGGAAGCCCTTAAGTCATCCATGTGTGAAGAATGAGGTTCTTTCTGGGAGCATCATCAAGAAGAAATTGATTTGAGAATTCATAAAGATTTAATAGATTACATTGATTGGGACTTGCCTTTTTCATAATTTAGCAAAGAAATGGTTAATCCCACATACTTGGTCAAAGCACACAGATTTCAAAAGAATATTGAAGAACAAATGCAATCAAGAGGAATTTGATTGACATTGTCTGATGATGATGATTATGCTAGTCATCACCAATCATTTGGAATCTAATAGGTTCTTTTAAATCACATTAACTTATTTGAGGAGTCGCTTAGAAACTTTTTGATCCAAATGATTTTGAAATCAAACATACAATGAGTTTGAGATCAAGTCGCCATCGATGAGCTCAAGGAAATCAACTTAGAAGTAGAAGATCCACTCCATATACACGCTTTATTGAATGAAATTAAAATCACAACTTAGTTAGCTATTGAATTTTGAGCTGCTTGCAAGGACATGAAGAGAAGAAGATTGGCTCTCTCATTAGTGATCATAAAGTAGCAATAGAACCTATTAAGATAGCAATAGACAGAACAATATATCATTTATGAAGTCAAGAAACCGATTGATTACTTCATCCAAGAACTCCACTTATAACGCCGTGGATCTATATAAGTTCCGCCCCTCTTAAAAATGTTGGCAAGATATTATATTGATTAATCTTAGAACAGATCAAGACAAGTGTTATGTCGATGATCTTGTGGTCAAAAGTAGAGAAGACCATCTCTTTGACTGAGAGGAGTTAAACAAGTTAAGATAATTTAACCTCAAAATGAACCCCAAAAGTGCATTCAAGTAGCTGGGAAATTCCTTAGGTTTGTTGTCTGAAACTAGGAAATCAAAATCAATCTAGAGAAGATTAAGATGATATTAGAAATGCCACCCCCTAAAAATTTAACTCAAATTATATCATTCTAAGGGAGGTTGGAGTATCTAAGATGCTTTATATCTAACCTATCGGGAAGATGTTAACCATTCTAGGCACTTATCAAAAAGGATGCCAAGCTTATGTTGGATGATAAGTGTGAGCTTTCCTTCGAAGACATCAAGCATTACCTGATGATGTCGCTTAGCACTATTGGCAAGCCATTCATACTTACACTACTACATTATGACTCTTTAGTGCTTTATTGGCTCCAATGATGAAGGGAAGGAAAATTCACTACTACATTAGCCATCATCTAATCCCTATAGATAATTATCCACCCATTGACAAGCATTTAGCTTTAATCTTTGCATGCCAAAAGCTATAGTAACTACATGCTTCCTCATAAGGTGAACTTAATTATCAATCCACTATAGTATCCCATGAGATGGCCAATGCCATTACTTTGGCATGATGGTCCATGATCCTCTCATAGTTTGACAATACCTTGTTGCATTGAGAGAACAAGCATTAACATTTCTAGTAACACCAACTTCCCTAACTCCACTTTTGATGATATATAAATAAATAATGAACTTAGGGGATACTAGCAGTCACCATTTGGAGATGTACTTTGATGATGTGGCTTCCTCTGAGAGAGGAGAAGAACCACAATCTACTATTCTAGGAATGGTAGGAGTAAGAATAGTTCTCTTAACTCTGGACCGCAATGTGATGAGATTCTCATATCATCTGTCCAATCCTTGCACCAATAATGAAGCCAAATATAAGTCTCTACTTGACAGTCTGGAGTACACCATTACTTTAAGCATCCAGAACATCAACAGTCTGGAGTACACCAATATATTATGATATATGATGCTATACTTTGCTACGAAATATAATATTTATTTTGAACATAAATCTTACTTTCTAGACTACAAGTGGTGTAGCACACCTTTAGCACTACAACATAATTCCCACTTTAAATTTAACAAATTTCATCATAAAATTTATTAAATCAATATTTTTATGATTTATATTAATATAGACAATAGGAAACAATGCCATAATATATTAAAACATTTCAAAACATCTTATAACATCCAAAACACATCACAATGCTCAAATTAATGGTGCTACATTATACTATAATATAAGGTATTATAATATGATTTATTTAGGGTTTGGGTATTCTAATCTTTAATAGTCAAGGAAAGTTTGAAGACATTTTCTTAGCTACCATAACTATGCTAAAATTAGACATTTTTTGATAAATTACATATTTATTCAAGTTTAGGTTAGTTTAGGTTTTTATGGTTTAGGGTTTTTTAGGTTTAGTTTAGCTTTAGTAGGTTTATTTAGGGTTTATGGATTGGGTTTAGGTTCGTGGTTTTAGGATTTAGATTTAGGTTTTAGAGTTTAGGTTTATTTTAGTTTTAGCATTTAGTTTAGATTTGGTTTTTTTAATTAAGAATAAATTCATATTCAACATTTCTTCTTTAATTTCATCAAGTAGCATTTTTCAAATATTTTATTTACATAGATAAAATGAGCACCCAAAGAAAATTAAAATCTTTAGATAAGTAGAACCATCTCTAGTAAGACATGCTCAATAAATAGATTGATCTTTTATTTTTTTTGTTAATGAACCACCCCATAGGATCTACCAACATATCCTGATCTACCTCCATAACCACCAAGTACACCACATCCATCAAGATGCATCCCCACCACCACCTAAATGGTTTCTTTATCAATGCAGATCTAGATCAGCCTAGTGATGGTGATGTTCCTTCCATCAAGGTTTATCCATTCTTTGGGTTTAGGATTAAGGTTAGGGATTAAGTTGATTAGATTAAGGTTTAGGTTTAGGTTTTGGGGTTTAGTGGTTTGGGGTTTTTAGTTTTGGGTTTAAGGTTAAGGTTTAGTTTATGTTTAGGTTTTAGGTTTAGTTTATGGTTTAGTTTAAGGTTTTAGGGTAGGGTTTATTTTAGGTAGGTTTAGAGTTTAGTTTGTGGTTTGGATTTAGGTTTGGGTTTGTTTAGTTGGGTTATTTAAGATTTTTAGGTTTATTTTATTTTAGGGTTTTATTTATTTATATTTAAGTATTTTTTAGTTATTTGGTTATTTATTTATTTTTATTCTTTATTTTATTTTATTTTTTACAGGTTAATTCTGATTTATTATCTTTATTATTTTATTTTATTGATTTTAGGTTTTATTATTTTATCTAGGTTTATTTAGAGGTAGGTTTGTTTAGATGGACATTTTTGGGTTTTTTTAGATTTCTTTAGCACATCAATGCCTCATCCTAGGGCCCAACCTCAGATACCAGGGCTCATATCAGTTTCTTCAGCCTACTTGGCTCATTCATAGGACCATCCAGGGCCTGGCCTTCAGTCTCATGTCATAGTTAGGACTCCAGTTTTAGTTTAGGGGCCTAGGTCAGGTTATAGGGCCCAGGATCTAGCCATGCTTTGGGTTTATGTTTTAGGTTTCATAAAGTATGGTTTTTTTTAGAGTTAAGGGTTTATTTTTTTGGTTATTTTTTTTAGGTTTAGGTTTTAGGTTAGTTTAGGTTTAGGGTTAATTTTAATTTCATGATTTAAGTTTTATTTAGGATTTAGAGTTTAGGATTTTAAAATTTTATGGGTATTGGTTTATTATATTATTTAGTTTATTTTTTTATTTATTTTGTTTATTTCATTTATGTATTTTTTTACTTAGGTTTATTTTTTTTAATTTAGTTTAGTTTATTTATTTTTTAGTTTTTTAGGTTTAGGTATATTTTTTAGTTGAGTTTTTTTTTTTAGGTTTGTGGTTTAGGATTTAGTTTAGCTGGGTTTAGGTTTTAGGTTGTTTTTTTTAAGATTATTTTTTAGAGAACAAATTAATATTCAACATTTCTTTTTGATTTCATCAACCAAGTAAAGTTTTCTAAGTTTAAGTTTTAAAAACATGAGTTTAAAATTTAGATAAGTAGAATCATCTCAACTATAAAGACAGTTCCATAAATAGCAGATCGTTGGCCATTTTTTTAGTTTCTTTTAGAATGACCATCGTTTGAGTAGGTTACATCATATTTTACAACCACCAAGGTTGTAACCTCCATGTTTCGTTTTAGGGATATCCACCAACATTAGATACCATAGGATAATAGTTTGCTCCACTGTTTAGATGTTTAGATGTTCTAAGGTTCATTCTAAGGTTAGTTTATTTTAAGTTTGTGTTAGTAGGTTGAGGTTTGTATAGTTTATTTTTTATTTATTTTAGTTCATTTTTGGATTAGGTTTATCTTTTTATTTTTATTTAATTTAGTTTATTTATTTTAGGTTTATTTATTATAGTTTAAGTTTTTATTTTTGCTTATTTTTTAGGTTTAGGTTTATTTTTTAGTTGAGTTATATTTTTTTTATTTTTGAGGTTTAAGTTTTATTTTTATTTTTAGGATTTAGATTAGGTTTTTATTTTTTTTTTAGGTATAGGTTTTGTTTTTATTTTAGGTTTGTTTTTATTTTAATTTTAGGTTTATATTTTTTTTAGTTTATTTAGTTTATTTAAGTTTAGTTTTTTATTTTTATTTAATTTAGTTTATTTAGTGGGTTTAGGATTATTTTATTTGTTTATTTTTTTTTATTTTATATTTTATAGTTAGGTAAGTTTATTTTATTTTATTTTAAGTTTTATTTTAGGTTTATTTTTTTTTTATTTAATTTTTTTATATTTAATTTTATTTTTTTATTTATGTTTAGTTTTTTTATTCTTAAGTTTTTTTTTAGTAGTTTGTGGTTTTATTTTATTTTATTTATTTTATTTTTTAGGTTTATTTTTTATTTATTTTATTAGGTTTAGTAGGTTTTATTTTAGATGGTTTTATTAGGTATTTTTTATTATTTTATATTATCATTATTTTTTATTTTATTTAGTTAGGTTTTTTATTAAGTTTATTTTAGGTTATGGTTTTATGTTTTATGCAGTTTTGGTTTGGGTTAGTTTATTTTATTATTTAGGGTTGTAGTTGGGTTAGGGTTTTAGGGTTTTTATTTTTTAGGGTTTAGGGTTTGGGTTAGAGTTTAGGGTTTTATGTTTAGGTTTAAGTTTATTTTGGTTAGGTTTTTTATTTATTTTTTGTATTTTTTTTATTATTTTTATTTTATTTTATTTTTTTTATTTTAGGTTTATTTAGTTTATTTTATTTTATTTATTTTATTTTAGTTTATTTTATTTAGTTTTATTTTATTTTTTTTAGGTTTAGGTTTAGTTTATTTTTATTATTTTATTTTATTTATTTTTTAGGTTTAGGTTTTATTTTTTATTTTTAGGTTTAGGTTTATTTATTTTTTTATTTTATTTTTTTTTTATTTTTATTTTAGTTTAAGTTATTTTTTTTAGTTTTATTTTATTTATTTAGGTTTATTTTATTTTTTTAGGTTTATATTTTAGTTTAGGTTATTTTTTTTATTTAGGTTTATTTTTTTTTAGTTTATTTTATTTTATTTTATTTTAGTTTATTTTATTTTATGTTTTTTTTTATTTTATTTTATTTTTTTAGTTTTTTATTTTATTTTATTATTTTATTAGTTTATTTTTATTTATTTAGTTTATTTTTATTTTTATTTTATTTTTTAGGTTTTTAGTTTAGGTTTTATTTTATTTTATTATTTATTTAGGTTTAGGTTTATTTATTTATTTTATTTTTAGGTTTTATTTTATTTTAAGTAGGTTTAGGTTTATTTATTTTATTTTTATTTTTTTTTATTTTTATTTTATTTATTATTTTATTAGTTTATTTTATTTTATTTATTTTATTTATTTTTTTTTTTTTATTTTAATTTTATTTATTTATTTTTTAGGTTAGTTTGGTTATTTTATTAGTTTTATTTTATTTTATTTTTTTAGGTTTTATTTTATTTTATTTAGGTTTAGTTTTATTTTAGTTTATTTATTTTATTAGTTTATTTAGGTTATTTATTTTTTTTTTAGGTTTATTTTATTTTATTTATTTTATTTTTATTTTAGGTTTATTTTTTTTATTTTTTTGGTTTTCTTTTATTTATTTTTTTAGTTTAGGTTTTATTTTTTTATTTAGGTTTATTTTATTTTATTTATTTTTTTATTTTAGTTTTATTTTATTTATTTTATTTTGGTTTATTTTTTTTATTTATTTTGGTTATTTATTTTATTTTATTTATTTTATTATTTTATTTTATTTTATTTTTATTTATTTTTTTTTATTTAGTTTTATTTTTTTATTTTTTTTATTTAGTTTATTTTTTTTATTTTATTTTATTTTTTTTTTTATTTTATTTTTTATTTTATTTTTTATTTTATTTTGGGTTTATTTTTATTTTATTTTATTTATTTTTTTATTTATTTTTATTTTATTTTATTTATTTTTTATTTATTTTATTTTTTTTTTATTTTTTTTATTTTTATTTTAGTTTTTTTTAGGTTTTAGTTTTTTATTATATTTATTTTATATTTTATATTTTTATAGTTTTATGGTTTTTTTTTTAGTTTTAGGTTTTTTGGTTTAGTTTTAGGTTTTTATAGGTTTAGGTTTTTTTATTTTTAGGTTTAGGTTGTTTTTTTTTAGGTTTATTTATTTTAGGTTTAGGTTATTTTAGGCTATTTTAGTTAGGTTTAGGTTTAGTTTAGTTTTTTAGTTTAGTTTTTTATTTTATTTTTTATTTAGGTTTATTTTTTATTTTAGGTTTTTAGTTTTATTTATTTTTATTATTTTATTTTAGGTAGGTATGTTTTATTTATTTTTTTAGGTTTATTATTTTTAGGTTTTATTTTAGTATAGATTTAGGTTTATTTTAGTTTATTTTATTTTATTTAGTTTATGTTTTGGCTTAGCTTTAGTTTATCTTAGGTTTAGGTTTAGGTTTTATTTAATTTAGTTTAGTTTATTTTAGTTTAGGTTTAGGTTTATTTTATATTTATTTTAGGTTTAGGTTTTTTTTAGTTTAGTGTTTAGGTTTTATTTTTTATTTATTTTTAGGTTTTATTTTTAAATTTATTTTTTAGGCTTAGGTTATTATTTAGTTTTTATTTAATTTTGATTTTATGTTTATTTTAATATTATTTTAAATTTAGTTTTTATCTTATTTAGGTTTTTTATTCTTAGGTTTATTTCATTTTTTTTAGTTTAGTTTAGGTTATTATTTATTTTATTTTAGTTTATTTTTTATTTTAATTTTATTTTATTTTTAGGTTTAGGTTTAGGTTTAAGTTTAGGTTTTTATTTTATTTTATTTTATTTTTATTTAGGTTTAGGTTTAACTACAACATATAATATTTATTTTGAACATAAAATCTTACTTTTTAGACTACAAGTGGCATAGCACACCTTTGGTACTACAACCTAATTCCCACTTCAAATTTAACAAATTTCATCATCTGATTTATTAAATCAATATTTTTATGATTTATATTAATATAGACTATAGAGCATAATACCATAATATACTAAAACATTTCAAAACATCTTATAACATCAAAAAAACACATCACAACATGCTCAAATAGATGATGCTACATTATACTATAATATATGGTATTATAATATGATTTAGGGTTAGGGTTTAGGGTATTCAAATCTCTAATAGTCAAGGGAAAGTCTCTTGAGGATATTTTCTTTAGCTACCATAACTATGTTAGGATTAGGTGAATCATTAGATCTACTCCTTATGACATCTTTATTCAAGGTTTAGGGATTAGGGTTTAGGGTTTAGGGTTACGATTTAAGGTTAATTTAGGGTTTAGGGTTTAGTATTAGTTTAGGGTTTAAGGTTTAGGGTTTAGGGTTTAGGGTTTAGGGTTTAGGTTTTGGGGTTGTAGGTTTTAGGGATTGGGGTTTATGGTTTTAGGGTTTAGGGTTTAGGATTTAGGGTTTATGGTTTAGGGATTAGTGTTTAGGGTTTAAGGTTTAGGGTTTATGGTTTACATTTTAGGTTTAAGGTTTAAGGTTTTTTTTTAACAGAGAACAAATTTAGATTCAACATTTTTCTTCTTTTCAATTTAATCAACCAAGTAGCAACCCAAGTTTTCTAATACACAAAGACAACATAGAAAAAAAATTACCACCCATAGAGCAAATCATAACCCTACGATAAGTAGAACTGTCTCTATTGTAAAGATAGTTCCATAAGTAGCAGATCAGATCGGTCGTTCTACAATTTCTCCAGTTTCCATCAGAACTAACCCCCGCCTCTCGAGTAGCAGGATCTGCCATCACATCCCTGATCTCTACTTTCCCGACCACCACGGTTGTAACATTTATCACTCCTTTCGCCTCCATAATCACCACTGCTCCAACCACAACCTCAATATTCACCAGGACCTCCAGATCTCCCACCACCATTGTGATAATCACATCCTCTGCCTTTGCCTCCACCGACAGATCTAGACTGAGCCTTGTTGATGGTGATGTTCCTGTCGTCAAGGTTCTGCCCATTCTTAGGGTTTATGGTTAAGGGTTAGTTTAGGGTTTAGGGTTTGGGGTTGTAGGTTTTAGGGTTTAGGGTTTATGGTTTAGGATTTAGAGTTTAGGGTTTAGGGTTTTAGGGCTAAGGGTTTAGGGTTTAGGGTTTAGAGTTTAGGGTTTAGTGTTTAGGGTTTAGGGTTTAGAGTTTAGGGTTTTAGGGTTTATTTTCTTTTTAGGTTTAAGTTTAGTTTTAGGTTTAGGTTTATTTATTTATTTTATTTTTAGGTTTTATTTACTTTATGTTTATTTTATTTGGTATTTAGGTTTGGGGTTGGGTTTAGGTAGTTTAGGGTTTAGGGTTTAGGGTGAGTGTGGGGAGGGTTTATGGTCAGGTTTAGGTGGTTTATGGTCAGGGTAGGGTTTAGGTTTAGGGAGGATTTAGGTGCAGGAGGGTAGAGTTTAGGTTTGGGTTTATTTTTTTATTTAGTTTAGGTTTATTTTAGCTTATTTTTAGTTTAGGTTTAGGTTTAGTTTACTTTTAGTTGAGTTTATTTTATTTTATTTTAGGTTTAAGTTTTCTTTTATTTTAGGTTTAGGTTTATGTTTTATTTTAAAGGTTAAGGTTTTTATTATAGGTTTATTTTAGGTTTTATTTTTTTGTATAGATTTAGGTTTATTTAGTTTATTTTATTTTATTTAGTTTATGTTTTGGCTTAGCTTTAGTTTATCTTAGGTTTAGGTTTAGGTTTTACTTAATTTAGTTTAGTTTATTTTAGTTTAGGTTTAGGTTTCTTTTATATTTATTTTAGGTTTAGGTTTCTTTTTAGTTTAGGATTTAGGTTATATTTTTTATTTATTTTTAGGATTTATTTTTAGATTTATTTTTTAGGTTTAGGTTATTTTTTAGTTTTTATTTTATTTTGATTTTAGGTTTATTTTAATATTATTTTACATTTAATTTTTATTTTATTTAGGTTTTTTATTCTTAGGTTTATTTTATTTTATTTAGTTTAGTTTAGGTTATTATTTATTTTAGTTTAGTTTATTTTTTATTTTAATTTTATTTTACTTTTAGGTTTAGGTTTAGGTTATAGTTTTAGTTTAGGTTTTTATTTTATTTTATTTTATTTTTATTTAGGTTTAGGTTTAACTACAACATATAATATTTATTTTGAACATAAAATCTTACTTTTTAGACTACAAGTGGCATAGCACACCTTTGGTACTACAACCTAATTCCCACTTCAAATTTAACAAATTTTATTATCTCATTTATTAAATCAATATTTTTATGATTTATATTAATATAGACTATAGAGCATAATACCATAATATACTAAAACATTTCAAAACATTTTCTAACATCCAAAAACACATCACTACATGCTCAAATAGATGATGCTACATTATACTATAATATATCATATTATAATATGATTTAGGGTTAGGGTTTAGGGTATTCAAATCTCTAATAGTCAAGGGAAAGTTTCTTTGAGGATATTTTCTTTAGTTACCATGACTATGTTAGGAGTAGGTCAATCTTTAGATCTACTCCTAATGACATCTTTATTCAAGGTTTAGGGTTTAGGGATTAGGGTTACAGTTTAAGGTTAGTTTAGGGTTTAGGGTTTAGTATTAGTTTTGGGTTTAAGGTTTAGGGTTTAGGGTTTAGGGTTTAGGTTTTAGGGTTGTAGGTTATAGGGTTTGGGGTTTAGGGTTTTAGGGATAAGGGTTTAGGGTTTAGGGTTTAGGGTTTAGGGTTTAGGGCTTAGGGTTTAGGGTTTAAGGTTTAGGGTTTATGATTTACATTTTAGGTTAGGGTTTATGTTTTAGTTTAGGGTTTAAGGTTTATTTTTTAATAGAGAACAAATTCAGATTCAACATTTCTTCTTTTCAATTTCATCAACCAAGTAGCAACCCAAGTTTTCTAAGACACAAGCAACAATATAGATAAAAAATTAGCACCCATAGAGCAAATCATAACCCTACGAATAAGTAGAACCATCTCTATTGTAAAGATAATTCCATAAGTAGCAGTTCAGATTGATAGTTCTTCAGTTTCCATCAGAACCAACCCCCGCCTCTCAAGTAGCAGGATCTGCCAACATGTCCCTGATCTCTACTTCTACGACCACCACGGTTGTAACTTTTGTCACTCCTCTCGCCTCCATAACCACCACTGCTCCAACTACCACCTCCATATTCACGAGCACCTCCAGATCCCCCACCACCACTGTGATAATCACAGCCTCCACCTTCACCTCCACCGACAGATCTAGACTGTGCCTTGTTGACGGTGATGTTCCTGTCATCAAGGCTCATCATTCTTAGGTTTAGGGTTTAGGGGGTTTTTTGTTTAGGGTTTGGGGTTGTAGGTTTTAGGGTTTTGGGTTTAGGGTTTAGGGTTTAGAGTTTAGAGTTTTAGGGTTTAGGGTTTAGGGTTTTAGGGTTAGGTTTAGGTTTAGGGTTTAGAGTTTATGGTTTAGGGTTTAGGGTTTAGGGTTTAGATTTAGGGTTTTAGGGTTTAGGGTTTAGGGTTTAGGTTGTAGGTTTAGGGTTTAGGTTAGTTTTATGGTTTAGGGTTTAGGGTTTTGAAAATTAAACTAGTAGGTTTATGTATATTTAGTTTATTTTTTATTTATTTGAATTTATTTTAATTTTATTTTTATTTAGGTTTTATTTATTTTAAGTTTTTTTATTATAATTTAGGTTTTTTATTTTTATTTATTTTGGCTTACGTTTTTTTATTTTATTTTATTTTATATTATTTTTTGAGTTTAGGTTTTAGTTTTTATTTTAGGATTAGGATTAGATTTTTATTTCATATTTTTTGGTTTTTTTTAATTTAGGTTAAGGTTTATTTCTAGTTTATTTTATTTTATTTAGTTTAGACTCAGGTTTAGGTTTAGTTAATTTTAAATTTAGGTTTAGGTTTTATTTATTTTAGTTTAGTTTATTTTAGTTTAGGTTTATGTTTATTTTAGGTTTATGTTTTTTTTTAGTTTAGGTTTTATTTTTTATTTATTTTTTGGTTTATTTTTTAGGTTTAGGTTTTTATTTAGTTTTTATTTTATTTAGGGTTTTGTGCCACCATCTTTCAAGATCTTTGATGGCAGTGCAAACCCAAGATAACACATTGAACACTTTAGAGTCGAAACATGGTGGTAACACACTCCTCTTCTGCCTTTTCATTATCAATGTGTGCATTTGATTGGTATGCCAAACTACCCAGATTAAGACTTTGAGTTGGAGCACCTCTTCATCAAGAGGTTTGTTTCCATCAGAACCAGCCCAGCCTCTCAAGTAGCGAGGATCACGCCATGTCACGATCTCTCCGACCGGTTGTAACTTTTTGTCACTCCTCTGCCTCCATAACCACCCTTTGCTCCAACCACCTCCATATTCACGAGCACCTCAGATCCCCACCACCTTGTGATAATCACAGCCTCCACCTTCACCTCCACCGACAGATCTAGACTGTGCCTTGTTGACGGTGATGTTCCTGTCATCAAGGCTCTGTCCATTCTTAGGGTTTAGGGTTTAGGGTTAGTTTTTTGTTTAGGGTTTGGGGTTGTAGGTTTTAGGGTTTTGGGTTTAGGGTTTAGGGTTTAGAGTTTAGAGTTTTAGGGTTTAGGGTTTAGGGTTTTAGGGTTAACGGTTTAGGTTTTTGGGTTTAGAGTTTATGGTTTAGGGTTTAGGGTTTAGGGTTTAGAGTTTAGGGTTTTAGGGTTTAGGGTTTAAGGTTTAGGGTTGTAGGTTTAGGGTTTAGGGTTAGTTTTATGGTTTAGGGTTTAGGGTTTAGGTTTTTTTTTTTTTGAAAAATTCAGTAAACTAGTAGGTTTATGTATATTTAGTTTATTTTTTATTTATTTGAATTTATTTTAATTTTATTTTTATTTAGGTTTTATTTATTTTAAGTTTTTTTATTATAATTTAGGTTTTTTATTTTTATTTATTTTTAGGCTTACGTTAATTTTTTATTTTATTTTATTTTTATATTATTTTTTTGAGTTTAGGTTTTAGTTTTTATTTTTAGGATTAGGATTAGATTTTTATTTCATATTTTTTGGTTTTTTTTAGTTTAGGTTTAGGTTTATTTCTAGTTTATTTTATTTTATTTAGTTTAGGGTTTAGGTTTAGTTTATTTTAGGTTTAGGTTTAGGTTTTATTTATTTTAGTTTAGTTTATTTTTATTTAGGTTTATGTTTATTTTAGGTTTATGTTTTTTTTTAGTTTAAGGTTTAGGTTTTATTTTTTATTTATTTTTTGGTTTATTTTTTAGGTTTAGGTTTTTATTTAGTTTTTATTTTATTTAGGGTTTTGTGCCACCATCCTTGAAGATCTTTGATGGCAGTGCAAACCCAAGATAACACATTGAACACTTTAGAGTCGAGTGTTGCAACACTGGTGGTAGCAACACACTCCTCTTCTGCCTTTTCATTATCAATCTGTTAGGTGTTGCATTTGATTGGTATGCCAAACTACCCACTGATTCGGGGCAGACTTTTGCTGAGTTGGAGCACCTCTTCATCAAGAGGTTTGCTGGCACTCAGCAGAGGGTGAGTGTAGGCGACCTCATTGCAGAGAAATAAAAACTCAATGAGTCTCATGTTGATTACATTTTCATGTGGTGCAACTTAAGCATATAATTCAAACCACAGCTATCCGAACAACATGCTATTGAGATTCTTCTCAAGAATATCTGTTGCCTAATCGCCTTGATGCTTAAGGGCTTTACCATCAAAACATTTGATAAATTAATTAGTAAGGCGGCTAGCCTACAAGAAGAAGCCAAACAGTTGCCCTTTCCTCACCAATCATCTAGGACCAAGCCGCAGAAGGTGCTTGAGAAGAAGCTAGGGACAGTTGTGTCAGTGGATAGAAGGAAGGAGCTAGCCAGAGTTCAGTATAAGAGACAATGAGCTCAACAACCTTCTTTGCCACCTCCTCTTCCACCATCTCGGCCAACATACTGGCCACCGTAGCCACCATAATGACCATTTCAACCACCTCAGTAGTTTACTTAATAGTGGTATTCATATCCATCCCAAGTACTTACTTTCCACCTACTCTTGCCAATAGATTCAATAAGCCATATTCATTCAAGATAGAGGTAGTTAGGAAAATCTTTAAGAATCTATTAAAGAAACTTGACTTTCAGTTACCAGAGCATAAGAGGCCGAAGGAAATGGGCAAGAGCGATGATCCTAGCTATTACCCCTACCACCGCATGTTAAGCCATATCTTAGAGGATTGTATCACTTTTAAGGACTAGCTTGAGCATAGCTACAAGTTGGGAGGCTAGTTATCCCTAAGGAATACTTATTAGATTAATCATTCAATTCTGTTAGAGTAATCATTGGGGATACTTGCGGTCCTCTTAAGACCAAAGAAGGATAGAAAATCTCCCTATCCCAAACCCTAAAAAGATCATTTCTAAGATCAAGAAACCTTTCTTGTAAGTGCCAGAAATAGCTCAAACCTCCAACACCAAGGAAGCTTTACTAGTTGCAAAGGATAATTCAAGAAGGATAACAGCCCAATAGTAGCAGTAGCTCACCAAACTTGCCTCAGATAGTCCAGTAGCGCAGCCACTATCCGACCCCAGTACTCCCTCCACTATTGCAGCTGTGACCTCTTCTACTAGCTGCTCATATACTGGAAGGAGCGTTGTATCTATGGATAAGAGCACTAAATCCCTTACTTTGATTACTTTACTTGATTTCTAAAATGTACCTCCACCCAAAAATAAATTAATGAAGAAAGCTGACTCTACTTATATATTGTCTAGTTGTGATGCTCCTAATTTTCTTCTTATTGAAAGCTCTTTGAGTTTAAATAAAAATAATAGCTCCAGTAGTTTCGATCCATTCTTTTCTAATTCAGAGTTAGACTATCCTTCTTTGAATCAATTAGGTTCACCTCTTGAGAGTGACTTGGAGTCAACTGACTCTGAGGATCCCATAGGAGAAGCTGTAGGTATGCTCGATGAGAAGGTAGAACTTTCCATAAGCTCATCATTCCAAGAAGTCACTGATGTCAATCTACGTAGTGGCAAAGTTCTACCTCCTAGGGTAGCACTTTAGAATAAGGTTATGCAAGTCATTGGTTCTAATGAGGAGATAGCCCCTCCATTGGATGTTCCACCCATGGATATGCTTATGGAGGACCAAGCCAGAGTTGATTAGAATGTCCTAGCTCACCTTAGAAAGTTTTCAGCTAAGTTAAGCATATATGATGAACTTATCTTTTCGAAAAAGATAAGGGAATCTCTAGTCAAGGACTTACTTGTCTAGTGATATGCTTAGCTCAGCTGACCACTACTAAAGAGGACAAATTCCATGCAAAGGACATCTTAGAAGTTACATTGAGCAATGAAGACTTACTCCTAGGGATGACAAGGCATAATCGCCTCTTTACATTATAGTGGATGTTGGCAGATACAAGCTATCTAGAGTTTTAGTTGACCCAGGTTTATTAGTGAACATTATGAGTTTAGAACCCTTTCCTACTTGAGGATCGCCATCTCCAAACTCCAAAGAGAAAGGATGATGTTGAGAGGATTCAATGAACAAAGAAAGTGAGCCTTATGGTGTTTATTTTTGGATGTAGGGGTGGGGGGTACTTTTTGAGGTGATTGGGTACAACATTAAGGTATGATGTAGTATCTCAAAAGATATAAGCATAACCCTACAACAGACCTAATCATGTAACAAGGACTCCTAAGGCATGATGGGTCTTCAAATGTACCAAAGATTTTTCCCCTACTTTATATGGATGAATAAAGTAGGGTTTATATTAAACCAGCTTCTTAAGGTCAAGCCTCTATAGTTAGTCAGATCATAGGAAATAAAATTTTCTAAGAATACTCTCGATTAAAGTAGACAATTATCATCTCCAAAGATTTCAAGGTTAGACTATCAAAGGATTGGTTGAATTTAGAAAATCAATGGGAAAAGTTCAAAGAGAATGCTTCTTTTTGGAATCCAAATAAAATAAGTAGGAAATGCTCATGATACTAAGAATCCTAGTGAGCATTCCAATTTATCTTATGGTCGAGATTTATAATTTTGAAGTTGAGGAGATTTATATGTTTTGAGTTGAAATTTAATTAGATTACTAGGGTTTATAATCCACCAACACAAGGTTATGGGAATGCCTAAGAGGTCAAAATTTTTGCTCATAGCCTAAAGGAAATAGTTACCTCAGATCTTTAATCTAGGGAGTATTAGTATAAGCTAAAGCATGACCTAAATCTAAGCGATAGGTGGACATAAGGATTTACCTCCATAAGAGAGAATAAATTGTCCAACTTCTAGACTTATAACCTCCTGGAGTGGCCGCCAGCTAACTCCTCCTATAACTTTAAAACCCTGTAGTTCGGTCTTATGAATTGTAAGATAGCTAGGGTAGTTAATTAATTAGAAAGAGACTAAAGTCCTAAACACACTTCCTAAGAGACTAGAGCATGAGTAGTATGAGCATATGACTTAATCAATAGATGCAAAATTATTTCAAATTTTATTTCATTTTAGACACATCATTTTGATAGAGGTTTTAGGATATCTCATGCTTAAATGCATGATGAAATTAGTTATGGGTCAAATCAGCTAGAAGAAGGTGTTCTTTGACACAATGGATGCCCTCACAGGTCGAGCATTCTTTTATTGTACAAGGATGGAGATTCTTCATGTTTAGGTGAGAAAGAATATGCATGCATGATGTGAAACATACAATAATATAGCTAAGGGGTTGCTAACTAATTTAATTCTTATTTATGTCTTAGGATTTATGATGAGGTTATGAGTTGTTTAAAATTTAGTTATAAGTGATTAGTTTGATAGAAAAGTTATTTTTATCCTAAGAGCCTAATCATATCTAAGCCACACATTAAAGCATCAATCATTTAAGAAACTATGAAAAGCATGCCGTCCTAATGCATAATGTAAACATAACATCAAATAATTATATAAACTATCGTAAAAGAATAAAAGGTTGTTTCGGTTCGATACTACCATACAACCCGAAGAGAGAAAAGATGGGTAGTGGAGCTCTACCCTTATACATCCTTGAATATGAAAGAATAAATATAATTGTATTAAATTCTATGGGAGTCTTCTTTTTTATATCTCCATTTCTGATTTGGTTCCTTCTTTGATATGGATGGTGCTTCAATTAAAGGCATCACAAGTTGCCCTAGGACAATGCCTTCTGGCCACTGCTCATCCTAATCCCCCACAACACTAATCCTAATTCCTATTACAAAAATTACATTTATGTAGGAAAAGTAAATGTAACTACACTTAAAAAATAGAGGTTAGCTAAATATACATATAATCCCAAGAAGTTGTATTTATAATTTAGACTTAGTACCTTACACATGGGTAAATAAGCCCACCTATCCTAACTTGGATTATGCTTAAGGATTTAAGCAACCTGAAAAACAACATTCACATTTATTTTTAAGCATCCCTTAAGCATAATCCCCTGCAGAAAACATGATTAGGCTAATATTGGCCTACCATTTAGTCTATGAAGCATACACCCTAGCATCCAATCTAAAATAATATATCATAAAAAAACATACATCACATCATACACCATCCTAAATTAGAGCTAGAAGTGGTGACTTAATTCTATAGTATGTATTAAGGCTTGTGTGGTAAGTCTTGTTAGGCATTAGTGTTGTATTTTCTAAGTGTAGAAGGATTAAATTTAACATGAAAAGTTGATTTCACTTGAAGTAGTTTAATTGATTTAAGAATTTTAATTTGTATTTTTATTTTCATTTGATTACACTTAGCAACTAAGTGTTAGAAAGAGTGGAAAAGAGTATTACCCTCTTTCATCCCTACCTTTAGTCACTTTCTAAAGTATATTAATTTGATTTAGTTCTCTTTAGTGAATGAATGATTAAATGATTTAATTAATCCTAAGTTTAGGTTCACTTTAAATAATCCTATTCAAAATGAAAGGCATCTTAAGATTAGTATAATTGACATATATTAAATCATTCCTTTCCATCACATGTAACATGCATATGATTTAATCCTATGTGTATCTATACATGCAGCATATTTTAGCACACTTAAATGATGTATGTATGTGTATGTTTAGAATTTATATTTTATTTGATTGAATTATTTAAACATATTAATCTAAAACTTTACCAAAATTCTTATACAAAAAGGACATAAGAATGAAATTAAATAGACATGTGTTGTTGTTAAACAGGGGAGGTGGGGTAATCAAATGACCTCCTTAGAGATAGCTAACGCCTTGTATTCTCAGGATGTCAAGTCTAAATACCCATTTGCATTCAAACATACGTAAATTCGTACAAATGAACATAGGAAGTAAGCTCCAAATCATATGGATAATTAATTCATCCACTTAGTCAATTATGAATGCATGCAATTTTAATGTAAAAGGGGATTTTCACTAACTAATCACATATGCATATACATGTACAAAGATATAGGCAAGTACATTTTATTATTAAACCAGGGAAGTAAAGTAATTAAATAACCTCCTTGGGGCTAACTAAACCCTCGTATTCCCAAGATGTCCAAACTATAAACTTGATTTTATTGGACACACATGGAAGTATACATAAATGAGGGAAAGAAAATCATGCACAGATTGTTTTTTTTCATTAAATCATTCATATATATGAATTAAAGCTCTATCCAAATTCTAATGTTGAAATACATAAGAATGAAATCAAATGGGTGCATGCCATTATTAAACTTGGGAAGTGATGTAATCAAATGACCTCCTTGGGGCTAGCTAAAGTCTCATCTTCCCAGGATGTCCAGACTATATATCGATTACCATTCAATCTTATATAAATCAACACATAAATAGAGGAAAGTGAACTCAACATTCATACACTTAAGCTTTAAGCACTTGCATTTCCTATGTATTTATAACTAGCATCATAAAACATATTATTATTGACTCATAAGCTTTTGAAAAATACATTTGGGTTTAATACTGATAATAGTCACACATATATTAAATTAAATCAACACATGCAAACTTACACAAAGGAAATCCATTTTATTTTATTTTATTTTGAAAAGATTGATGCATGAATTTAAATGATATTTGAAATTTAACATGATTGGAAAGAAGTTAATCAAATATAAGCATGTGATTCATTCAAGCAAACTAGTTCTTAAAGATAATCAAATCAAATAAGATTATTTCAAGTAAACCAAAGCTTCTTTGTTAATTAAGTTTTGGATTCGATTTGATTTAAAGAGGCGTAGAGAATCATCACTTGGTGTTTTAAACCCATTCTTACATTAGTGATTTGATTTAATTTAAAGAAATGTAATTAAGTTAGTTTTATGGGTTAATTAAGTTGAACCCTTAATTAGATTAATTAATTACCCTTATCTATGTCACCTTAAAGTAATAAACTAAATAATTATGAGTCGACATGATATGCATAGAAAATAAACTTGCAATGATCCTAGGAAATAAAAGGGGCCAAATGCAATTAGCACATGATTAATAGCTACTTAGATTAAGGGACTTAATTAATTATTTGTATGGTTTTTGCACACATGTTGACTAAGCATAATTTCATTAAACTCCTCTAGGTTATTAAACACCTAAAGATATACCCAATGATTTAATTAATTAAGTTCTCATGTGATTATGATTTCAATTTGATTAAGTGATTTAATTAATTAGTTAAATTTTAATTAATTTCATTTTAAAAAAGGGTGAAATGAACTTAGGGAAAGGGGTCTCAACCCTATTCCTTAGTTCACTTAAAATTCAACAATGATTAATAAACTTAATTAACTAATTTATTATTGTTCATGGGACTAATTAATCATTAAGTAACTTAAAAGAGGAGTTAAGGTTTAATTAGTCAATTTTCCTAATTAAGTGAGTAATAAATCCCAAGAAAATCATGGGAGGTAGAGGTCATCCAATTAAATTAACCAACAAAATTTGGAATTAATTTCTCAAGTAATTAAGGAGTAATTAAGATAATTAGTTTTGTAATTAAACCTTAATTAAACCATAATTACTATTAAAAATTTATTAAGATTATTTTTAATTAATTCTCCTCTAAAATTCCTTTAAAATTAGTATTTATTTGCATTTTGTTTATTTTTCTATGATTTTTTATGATTTTTAGAAGTTTTAGGCATTAAAAATGATTAATTAAGCCTAATTAATGTCTAATCCTATTGGTGCCATGTGACGTGCTGACGTGGCACGATGCGCTTTTAAAACTTATCTGACTTAGAGCCTACGTGGCAGAGATAGATGTGCCTTCTCATTTTCCATCCTATCTAAGATTAGATGGCTACCATTAATCCCACAACGTAGTAGGATTAAATGAGATCGATCTAGCAGATCTAATCATGACGATCCATTCTAATCATACAGAACGGATGGTGCATGATTTAACGTCACGCGAGTGAGGGAGAATGGAGTCTATTTTCTATTGCTCACTTGATTAGAGCTTACCCAAGCTCGAATCAACTCCAAATGGATCCCACACCTTCAAAACATCGATCGGAGGGGATCCAATGGTCAAGATCACATGAGATGCAAGTTTTCTTCAAAAAGCTCCAACCCATTTTTTCCTAAGGATCGATTTTGGAAGCATACCTCACTGGAGCTCAAGATTAGCAGCTTAAATGATTGAGGAAGCATCTTGTAATGGTGATGAAGCCCTATTGAGTGGGAATTGGATCAATTCTTTGACAGTCGCTTGGAAGGTGATGAACCGATGATTTGAAGCTTGACTTTGATCAAAGATCCATCTCTGGTGCTTAGAAAGCTTGGGAGATGACTCGTTCTTGCTTGATGAGGCCTAGGGAAGGTGCGTGCAATGTTAATTTGAGTTTGATGGAGAAATGTGGAAGCTAGGTTGAAAATGAGAGTGTCTTATTTCAAGATGGACGGGAATGACATTTTTGGATTGAGGAACAAGCTTGGGAGCTTAGGGAATGGCTTTAACGACTTATCTTGGGTAGCTAGGGCTCTAAGGAATGCTTTTTGTGCATGTTTGAGTGAAAATGAGGGGCTGTATACCCCTTTTCATCTTGATCAGATGATGGGATCGAGTTTAGTTTCTAGTGGCTGTCCGAGCATCTCAGGGAGTCATGGGTGGTAGGGAAGAGGTGAGTTGGCTCTGATTGGTTGGTTGAAGGTGTGGAGGTGGCTCCCAAGTAGGAATCATGGGTGTCCTACGTGTTTCAAATGTTCCAATGGGGAGAGTGAGGTGATTTCACCTCCCATGGGTCATGGCCAACCCAACAACCCATTTAGTCAGGTTCGGTAGTATCCTAGGTACCTAGGTAGACCATTTAGAGAGTATAAAGTGGCCAAGAAATGGAAATGACCACTTAAATGGGTGATTTGTCTCATATGATGCCCATGACCCAAGGGTATAATGATCATTTGACATTGGATTTGATTTGTGCATATTTAAAATGAGCCAAAAGTTTTATTTTTAGTTTAGGGTTTAGGTTTTATTTTTTATTTATTTTTAGGTTTTAATTTTAAGTTTATATTTCAGGTTTAGGTTTTTATTTAATTTTTTTATTATATTTTAAGTTTATTTTAGTTTTATTGTATGTTTGGTTTTTATTTTATTAAGGTTTTTTATTCTTTGGTTTATTTTATTTTTTTTAGTTTAGTTTAGGTTTTTCTTTATTTTATTTTAGTTTATTTTTATTTATTTTTTATTTTATTTTTTGGTTTGGGTTTTTATTTTATTTTATTTATTTATTTTATTTAGGTTTAGGCCTTTTTATTTATTTTACTTTTAGGTTTGATTTAGTTCAAGTTTATGTTTTTAGGTTTTCAGGGTTTAAGGCTTAGGATTTGTGGTTTTCGATTTAGGGTTTTAGAGTTTAGAATTTTAGGATTTAAGGTTTAGTTAGGGTTTAGGGATTAGGGTTTATGGTTTAGTGTTTAGGCTTTAGGGTTTAGGGGTTTTAGGGTTTAGGGTTTAGGGTTAGTTTATAGTTTAAGGTTAAGGGTTTATGATTTAGACTTTAGGCTTTAAGGTTTTTTGGGTTTAAGGTTGAGGGTTTAGGCTTATTTTAGGGTTTAGGGTTTAGGGTTAATTTAGGGTTTAAGGTTTAGGGTTTTACGGTTTCAAGTTTAGGGTTTAGAGTTTAAAGTTTTGGGTTAGTGTTTAGGAATTCAGGTTTCGGGTTTTGGGTTTAAGGTTTAGAGATTAGTGTTTAGGTTTTAGGGTTAGTTTAGGGTTTAGGGTTTTTAGTGGTTAGGGTTTAGGGTTTAGGGTTTTTTAGGGTTTAGGGTTTAGGTTTTTTTAGGGTTTAGGCTTTAGGGTATAGGGTTTAGGATTTATCATTTCTTATTTTTAAATTAAGTAAACTAGTAGGTCTAGGTTTATTTAGTTTAATTTTTTATTTATTTTATTTTATTTTATTTAATATTTTTATTTAGGTTTATTTTTATTTTTATTTATGTTAGTTTATTTATTTTAGGTTTATTTATTTTAGTTTATGTTTATAATTTAGTTTATTTTTTATGTGTAGATTTAGGTTTAGGTTTTTTTACTTGAGTTTTATTTTTGTTTTATTTATTAGGTTTAGGTTTTACTTTTTATTTTCAGGATTAGGTTTAGGTTTTTATTTTATTTTTGTAGGTTTAAGTTTAGGTTTTTATTTTAGGTTTATTTTTAGGTTTTATTTTTTAGTTTAGGTTTAGGTTTATTTTTAGTTTATTATATTTTATTTAGGGTTTAGGTTTAGGTGTTGGTTTAGTTTATTTTATGTTTAGGTTTATGTTTCATTTATTTTAGTTTAGTTTATTTTAGGTTTATTTATTTTAGTTTATTTGATTTTTTTTAGTTTAGGTTTGATTTTTCTTAGTTTAGACTTTATGTTTTATTTTTTATTTATTTTTAGGTTTTATTTTTAGGTTTAGGATTTCAATTAATTTTTTTATTAGTTTAGTTTAGTTTAAGTTTTTCTTTATTTTAGTTTATTTTTATTTTTATTTTTATTTTATTTTTAGGTTTGGATTTTTATTTTATTTTATTTATTTATTTTATCTAGGCTTAGGCCTTTTTATTTATTTTACTTTTAGGTTTTATTTAGTTTAAGTTTAGGTTTTTAGGTTTTTAGGGTTTAGGGCTTAGGGATTAGGGTTTATAGTTTAGGGTTTTAAGGTTTAAGATTTTAGGATTTGAGGTATAAGGTTAGGGTTTATGGTTTAATGTTTAGGATTTATGGTTTAGGGGTTTTAGGGTTTAGGTTTTAAGGTCAGCTTAGGATTTAGGGTTAGTTTATGGTTTAAGGTTTAGGGTTTAGGGTTTAGACTTTAGGGTTTAAGGTTGAGGGTTTAGGGCTAGTTTAGGGTTAGTTTAGGGTTTAAAGTTTAGGGTTTTAGGTTTAGTTTAAGTTTAAAGTTTAGGTTTAGTGAGTGTTTAGGTTTAGGTTTTAGTTTAGGGTTTAGGGATTAGTTTTTAGGTTTTAGGGTTAGTTTAGGGTTTAGGATTTTTTAGTGTTTAGGGTTTAGGGTTTTTTAGGCTTTAGGCTTTAGGGTTTAGGGTTTAGGGTTGTATGTTTAGGGTTTAAGGTTAGTTTTAGGGTTTAAGGTTTAGGATTAGTTTAGAGTTTAGTGTTTAGGGTTTAGTATTTTAGGGTTTAGGGTTAAGATTTAAGGTTTAGGGTTTAAGGTTTAGGGTTTAGGGTTTAGGTTTAGGATTTATGGATAAGGCATTGGGGTTTAGGGTTTAGGTTTATCTTAGTGTTTAGGGTTTAGGGTTAAAAGTTATGGTTTAGGGTTTTGGGTTTTAAGTTTAGTGTTTTTTAGGGTTTTGGTTTTTAGGTTTTTTAGGCTTTAGGGTTTAGTGTTTATGATTAGTTTATGGGTTAAGGGTTTAGGGTTTAGGGTTTAGAATTTAGGGTTTAGGGTTTATGGTTTTTTTTTAAATTTGGTAAACGGATAGATTTAGGTTTAGTGTTTAGGTTTTTATTTACATTTTATTTTATTTTATTTTAGGTTTATTTAAAGTTTATTTTATTTTTTAGGGTTTAGGGTTTTTAGTTTTTATTTTATTTATGATTTTTATTCTTTGGTTTATTTTCTTTTATTTAGGTTTAGGTTTTTTTTATGTTTTATTTTGTTTAGGTTTAGGTTTTTTTGGTTTTCAGGGTTTAGGGTTTAGGGTTTTGTGTTTAGGATTTAGGGATTAAGGTTTAAGGGTTTAGGGTTCAAGGTTTAGTGTTTAGGTTTAGCTTAGGGTTTAAGGTTTAGAGGTTTTTATTATTTAGGGTTTAAGGTTTAGGGTTTAGGTTTTATTATTTAGGGTATACAGTTTAGGGTTTAGGGTTAAGAGTTTTGTAGGGTTTAGGGTTTAGGGTTAGTTTAGGGTTTAGTGTTTAGGGTTTATGGTTAGTTTAGGGTTTAGGGTTTAGGGTGTTAGTGTTTAGGGTTTAGGGTTTTTGGTTAGGAATAGGGTTTAGGGTTTAGGGTTTAGGGTTTACGGTTTAGGGTTTAGGGTTTAATTTTAGTATTTAGGGTTTGCTTAGGGTTAAGGGTTTTTTAGGGTTTGGGGCTTAGGGTTATAGGTTTAAGGTTTAGGTTTTAAAAAAAAATATTAAGTAAATCGGTACTTTTACGTTTAGGGATTAGGTTTTTATTTAGTTTTTATTTTATTTTATTTTATTTTAGCATTATTTTTAGTTTATTTTATTTTAATTTTTCATTTAGTTTTTATATTATTTAAGCTTTTTACTCTTAGGTTGTAGATTTTAAGGTTTAAGGTTAGGGTTTAGGGTTGTAGATTTTAGGGTTTAGGGTTTAAGGTTTAGGGTTGTAGGGTTTAGTGTTTACGATTTTAGGGTTTAAGGTTTAGGGTTTAGGGTTTAGGGTTTAGGGTTTTAGGGTTTAGGGTTTAGGGTTAGGGTTTAGGCTTTAGGCTTTAGGGTTTAGTGTTTAGGCTTTTGGGTTTAGACTTTTTAGGGTTTAGGGTTAGCTTATGAATTAGGCTTATTTCAGGGTTTAGGATTTAGGATTTAGGGTTTTTAGGGTTTAGGTTTTATGGTTTTGGGTTAGTTTAGGGTTTAAGTTTAGGATTCAGTGTTTAAGGTTAGTCTTAGGGTTTAGAGTTTAGGATTTAGTGTTTAGCGTTTAGGGTTTAGGTTTTTTAAAAAAATTTAGTAAGTCTGTAGGTTTAGGTTTATTTAGTTTATTTATTTTAGTTTATTTTATTTTTTATTTCTATTTAGGTTTATTTTTTATTTCTTATTTAGTTTAGTTTATCTATTTTAATTTATTTTTTTGGTTTGCTTCAAGTTTATTTTATTTTATAGTTTAGGTTTAGGTTTATTTTTAGTTTATATTATTTTATTTACTTTAGGTTTAGGTTTAGGTTGAGTTTATTTTAGGTTTTGGTTTAGCTTTTATTTATTTTAGTTTAGGTTTAGGTTTATTATATTATTTATTTTATTTTTATTTTAGGTTTAGGTTTTTTTTGTTTAGGGTTTATGTTTTATTTTTTATTTATTTTTAGGTTTATTTTTTATGTTTAAGTTTTTATTTAGTTTTTATTTTATTTTATTTTAGGTTTATTTTATCTTATTTAGGTTTAGGTTTTTTTTTATTTATTTTACTTTTAAGTTTTATGTTATTTAGGTTTAGCTTGATAGGTTTTTAGGGTTTAGGGTTTTAGAGTTTAGGGTTTTAGGGTTTAGGGTTAGTGTTTAGGGTTTAGGGTTTAGGGTTTAGTGTTTAGGCTTTAGGGTTTAGGGTTTTTTAGGCTTTAGGGTTTAGGGTTATATTAGGGTTTAAGGTTTTTTAGGGTTTAGTGTTTAAGATTTAGGCTTTAGGGTTGTAAGTTTGCGGTTCCAAGTTTAGGGTTTGGTGTTTAGGGTTTAGGTTTATGGTTTAGCATATACGGTTTATGGTTTAGGGTTTATGGTTTTTTAGGGTTTAGGGTTTAGGGTTTAGGGTTTAGGGTTTTTTAAATTAACTAAATGAGTAGTTTAAAGTTAATTTAGTTTATTTTTTATTTATTTTAGTTTATTTTATTTTTTATTTTTATTTTGGTTAGTTTATTTATTTTAGGTTTATTTATTTTAGTTTAGGTTTTTTATTTTGATTTTTTAGGTTTAGGTTTATTTTTTAGTTGAGTTTTATTTTTAATTTATTTTTTATATTTAAGTTTTATTTTTTAATTTAAGGTTTAGGTTTATGTTTTAATTTTATTTTTATAGGTTTAGGTTTTAGGTTTTTATTTTAGGTTTATTGTCAAGTCTTATTTTTTAGTTTAGGTTTAGGTTTATTTTTAGTTTATTTTATTTTATTTAGGTTTTAGTTTTAGGTTTTGGTTTTCTTTACTTTAGGTTTTAATTTTTTTAGTTTATTTTATTTATAGGTTTATTTATTTTAGTTTATTTTATTTTATTTTATTTAGTTTAGGTTTAGTTTTTTTAGTTTAGGGTTTAGGTTTTATTTTTTATATATTTTTAGGTTTATATTTTAGGTTTAGGTTTTTATTTAGTTTTTATTTTATTTTTTAGGTTTACATTTTCTCTATTTTATGATTGTTTTTTATTCTTAGGTTTATTTTATTCTGTAGTTTAATTTAGGTTTTTCTTTATTTTATTATAATTTACTTTTATATTTTATTTTATTTTATTAGGTTTATGTTTGGGTTTTAGTTTAGGTTTTTATTTTATTTTATTTTATTATTTTATTTAGGTTTAGGTTTTATTTATTTATTTTATTTTGTTTTATTTAGTTTAGGTTTAGGTTTTTAGGTTTTTAGTTAGGGTTCAAGGTTTAGGGTTTACAATTTAGGGTTTAGGGTTTAGTGTTTAGTGTTTAAGCTTTATGGTTTTGGTGGTTTTATGGCTTAGGGTTTAGGGTTTAGGGTTTAAGGTTTAGGCTTTAGGGTTTAGGGTTTTTATGGTTTAGGGTTTAGAGTTTAGAGTTAGTTTAGGGTTTAGGGTATAGGATTTTAGGGTTTAGGGTTTAGGGTTTAGGGTTAGGTTTAAGGATTAGGGTTTATCTATGGTGACTATTGCATTTTGGGCTCTTTTATCTATGCATCTTGCAATAGTTTGGCAGAAATCTTTTTTGGAAAAATTTGAGGAATTTTGTTACATTTGTCAATAAACTTTGGTTTTTTGGTTTGGATTTCAACACAATTTTATTCTCTTCTGAATGAAGCAGTGGTTCCCTCCTAATATTCAATCTATGGAATAATTTTCGAATATGATCCTTGATTGCAATTTGATTGATATTGGCTTTAAGGGTTCAAATTTTACTTGGAAAAACTCTAGACTTTGGCAAAGGTTGGACCAGATTCTTTTTAATTCTCATTGGATTACTCAATGGTCTATTACTTCTGTCAATCATTTAAGCAGAACTTTATCAGATCATGCTCCTCTTTTGGTTTCTATTAAAGATAACTCTAATAGATTAAAAAAATTTCTCTCATTTTAGATTTCTGAACAAGTGGATTCAGCATATTGATTTCTTTAATGTTGTGGTTAACAATTGGAAAGCTACCTTACATCCCGACAATTCAATTAAGGGGATGGATAGATTTTGGTTTAAGCTTAGAAGACTTAAAAAAAATCTGGGTTGGTGGAACATGCATTATTATAAATACCTTTTTATTAATATCAAAGAAATGGAAAAATTGGTTTGTGATCTTGAAGTCTCAGTTAAGTCTAATCTTACTAAGATTAAGGACTTGACTGAGGTGAAAGATAAACTTGTTAATTTTTAAAATATGGAAGAGACTTATTAGCGCCAAGAACTGCTAGCAAACATATTATGGATGATGATAGAAATACTAAATATTTCCATGCTTTGGTTAATAAAAAGAGAGCTTTAAATAATATTCAAAAAATTAAAAATGACAATGGAGAATGGATTAGGGAGAACAATGATATTAAGGATTCAAACATTAATTACTTTAGAAATATGCATAATATGAGTTGTTCTTATAATGCTATTTCTAAATCGCACTTGATTCATTCTATTATAAACAATAATGACAATGATTTTCTTACTATTGTACATAATAAAGAAGAAATTTTTAAAGTTTTTAATAGCATGAACATAGATTACATTCTTTGATGCGGAGGGTTTCACTACCCAAAATTTTCAAAATTGATGGTTTTTTATTAAAAATGATTTGTTTGAGGCTATGGTTGATTTTTTAATGGTAATACTTTTCCTAAATTTTTTTCTAGCACTTATATTGTTCTCATACCTAAGAAAGATAATTCGGACTATCGGAGTGATTTTAGACCAATTAGTCTTTACACCTTCTTCAATAAGCAGATTTCCAAAATTCTAACCAACGGGGTCAGACCTTTACTTCATAGGATTATTCTCTAAACTAAACTAGTTTTGTGAGAGGAACATCTACTTTTGATAATTTTTTGCTTGCTCAAGAATTAATTCATGATTTAGATGCTAAGACTAGAGGTGGCAACATTCTATTCAAATTAGATATTACCAAAGCTTTTAACAATATCTCTTGGGATTCCCTTATCCATATTCTGAATTTATTTGGGTTTTCTGATAAATTTATCTTTCTTATTAAAACTTTTATTAATAATGCCTAGTTTTCTATTTTACTTAATGTGGAAGCCCCGGGCATCTTTACTTCTTCCCATGGCCTAAGACAAGGGGATCCTCTATCTCCTGCCTTATTTATTATTGTTGTTGAGTACTTATCTAGGAGCATCAATGATCTATTCTTAAACAATCCTAGTATGTATTACAAAACTCTTGGTGGTCTTCCTATTTCTCATTTAAGATTTGCAGATCATTTCATTATTTTCTGTAATGCTTCTATTCATCATATCAAGAATCTCAATATTTTTTTCAAAAACTTGGTAGAGAAAGTGGTATATCTATCAAAAATAAGAAAAGCTATTTTATTACTTCTTCAAGCATCTCCAATAATAAAATTAATCAAATCCTTCAAATCACTAACTTTAAACATCAACACCTTCCACTTAAGTACTTGGGTGCTCCTCTTTTTAAAGCTCCAAAATGATCCCATCTTTTTGATGAGTTAATTAAATAAATTTTAAATAAAATTTATGTTTGGAAATTTTATTTACTTTCTTTTGGTGGCAGGCTCACTATTCTTAAAAGCACTCTCAATTTAATGCCTCTTTATTTGATTCAAACTATTATCTCCACTAATTTTATCCTTATCAAAATTGATCGTTTGCTTAATAAATTTTTTGGGGATCAAATAATTCTACTTAAAGAATACATTAGACTTCTTTGAATAAATGTTGTGGTCCCTTGGGTGAAGGTAGTCTTAGTTGGAAACCGATTTGTGAAGCTATTACTGCCTTCTCTCATAAGCTCTGGTGGAATTTTAGAAATAATGATAGCTTTTGGGCTTATATATCGATCAAAAAATATTGCCAAGGTAAACACCCTCTTATCTGTGCTTATAAAGTTGGTGACTCTCTAGTTTAGAAAAGGCTTTACTCCATTAAATGGGTTGTTGAACCCTTAATATATTGGGGTATTCATTCGGGTTCTTCTTTCTTTTGGCAAGATAATATGATTTGAAATGGATCTATTGACTCCCTTTTATCTACCCACTCTACTGCATCTATCAAAGTTAACTCTTTCTAGCAAAATAACACTTGGAATGAAAACATACTTGAGAATTATATCCCTATTTCTCTTTTTGATAAATTTAGAAATATCCCTATTTTCTCTAACAAACATAACCAAATTCTCTTTAAGCTTTCTTACAATGGTGATTTTGTTCGTAAAGTGGTTTGGAATTTTATTAAAGATAAGCAAAACTCCGCTAATGTTTTCATTAAACTTTCAAACAATATCATTCCCATTTCTTATTCGGTTTTAGCTTGGAGGATTTTGAATAACTTTATTTCTGTGGACTCTTTGCCCTAGAATAAAGGGTTATATTTTCCTTCAAAGTGCTATTATTGCTTTCATATTGAAAATATTAATCATATTTTTTTCAATGGTGCTATTGCTTCTAAAGTACTTTTATGGTATGATGATTTATTTAATACAAACTACTTTCATGGCTCTCTTTGCATATATCAACTTCTTGAAGTCTGTTTCCAAAAAATTGTGAAAGGTCATAACAAAGTTCTAGTTGCTATTACTCTTATCTGGTTCATCTATATGTAGAAAAATGATGTTAAATATCATGGTATTCCTATGAGACATATAAGGATCTTGGATAGACCCAAACAAAAATTTCAAGCTATATTTAATGCCAATCTTATTAGTAACATTCATTTTAGAGGCTATAATTTGTGAGTAAAAAATTGGGCATCATTCTGTTGTGTTGAATTTTATAAAAGAGTTAGGATTATCCATTGGATCAAACCCAAAGAAAATTTGATTAAAGTGAATACTGATGGTTATGTTGCTTCCAATAAATATGGCTGTGGTGGTATTCTTAAGAATTCTAAAGGTACTGTCATTTTTGTTTTTGCCTATCCTCTCAAAGCCTATTCTATTATCTACGCTGAGTTTATGGCTGTCAATAAAGCTATTGAAATTTGTTTCAATAAAGGTTTCCTCAACATCTGGATTGAAGTTGATGCGCTCTTGCTTCTTGGCATGCTAAACTCTAATAAAACGGCTAATGATAATTTATTTTATGCTCTCAATCATACTAAAAATCTTCTTTCTCAAGTTAATTATAAAATTTCCCATATCCTTTATGAGGGTAATGCTTGTGCTAATTTCTTAGCTACTTTTGGTGCCAACTTAACTGATTTCACATTATTTGACAATCAAAATTTGCCTAAACTTTTAAGGGGTTTTGTCAATATGACTAACACTAGATTACCTTTTTTTGTGGATTGGGTTTTGGTTGTTGGTTTTGCTAGTTTGGGTTTATTTCTTTTGGTTGTGGTTTCTGCCTCTTCTATATTAGTCTTCCTCTCTTCGCTGCAGCTGCTTTGTTTTTGTTGTTATTTTGGGTTGGCTGGTTGATGGCTATTTAGTGGATGTTGTTTTGCTTTGGGATCTGGTGACTTGGTTTGGTGTATTGGTGCCTAACTTGGCTATGGTTATGATGCTTACACTCATTGATATTTCTCCAACTTTTTGATATTGGATTTGGTGGTGTTCCTATTGTATTATTGCTGCTCCGGATGGATGGCTTTTAGTTTGTCTTACTAGTCTATGCTCCATTTTATTTTTAGCTGGCTATTCACCTCACCTGGATTAGAATTTCTGCTTCTTTGGTTGAATTTGGTGGATGCTGTTGTTTGCTTCTACCCTTTTCCTAGTTGTCTTGGGTGGTTTTGGCATGATGGATGTTTTTGGTCTTATCATTGATTTGGATATTTTGCTACTCTGTGGTTGGTTGGAAGGTTATGTTGGCTGGATGGGTGGTTGTTTTGGCCTATCATTCCTGCTCTGTTGGTGACATGTTGGTTGGCTTGTCCTACTATGGTTTTCCTCTCTTGGCTGCTGTTACTTCCCTCTTTCTGGTTTGGGTAATAGCCTTGCTTCCTTTCATGTTTGCTTGTGGAAGAAATGAGCTCTTGTGTTTTTTCTTTTTCTTCTTGTTTTTTTTTGTCTGTGTTGCTAAGGTCGTGATGCTTGCTCCCTTTGATGTTGTTATTCCTCTTTGGTGGTGGTTTTGGGGGTGTTCCTAATGTGCTGCTATTGTCCTTGATGTTTGGTTGATTTTCTGCCTTATTGGACTTATATGTTTTGGTGACTTTGTAGTTGGCTATTATGTCTAATGTTTGGAGGAGTTTGTAACTTTGCAAGATGATGGGCTACAAGAGGTATGCTGGAAATGATGGCCTTCATGTTTCCCTCTCTATCTTATTTTGGCTGGTAGCACTATATGTAATTGTAAACATTCTTTGAAAGTTTGGATGCTTACATATTGTGTTGCTGCTTGAGATGATTGTAATTGAGCCTAAGCCTTTTGTTTACTTTGCTCCTTTTCTTTGCTCATACTCTTTATGCTTGCTTAAATGTACTCATCCTTTCATTAGTATGTTGCAGATTTCTTTTATAGGTTGGGAGAATCTTGTAGGTGGATCTTGCTTGTATCAAAATGACTTAGTGGATGTTGCTATTGCGTACATGGATTTATTGTTGTTGCCAATTTGGTTTTGCTTTTGCTTTTGTTTTTTTTCTTATATTATTGTAATAGTTAGGGGGTTTATCTCTTTAGGACTTATTGTAGCTCTTTGAGAATTAGTTTAGAGGTTTACCCCCTCTAAGGACTTTGTACTTTTTTCTTTGTGGCAATAAAATTCCTTTAATTTCCATAAAAAAAACCTAAACCCAAAGAATGTGTAGAACCTTGACAACATGAACTTGACCATCAACCAGGCTCAATCTAGATCTGGCAATGGAGGCAAAGGTGAAGGCGTCGGTTATCGTAGTGGTGGTGGGGGATCTGGAGGTGCTGGTGGATATGGAGGTGGTGGTTAGATCAGTGGTGGTTATTGAGGTGGGAGGAGTGATGGAGGTTACAACCGTGGTGGTGACGGAGGGAGAGATCGGGGATATGATGGTGGATCTTGCTACTCGAGAAGCTGGCGTGGTTCTGATGGAAATTGGAGAAACTAAACAATGACCGATCTGATCTGCTGCTTATGGAACTATGTATAGTTATCTACGGTTTTTGATTTGCTCTATGTGTGCTCATTTTTGATTTGCTCTATGCATGCTCATTTTTTATTTATGTCGTGGCTTATGTCTTAGAAAACTTGGTGTGTTACTTGGTTGATGAAATCGAAAAGAAGAAATGTTGAATCTGAATTTGTTCTCAATTAAAAAACTTAAAAATCCAAAACCCTAAACTAAAACCTGAACAATAGACCTTAAACATAAATCCTAAACCCTAAATCCTAGACCCTCAACTAACCCTAAACCTTAAAAAGCTAAAAACATAAACCTAAACTAAATAAAACCTAAAAACAAAATAAATAAAAAACCTAAAACAAAATAAAATAAAAAAATAAAATAAAATAAAAACCAAACCTAAAACCTAAAAATAAATCTAAACTTAAACCTAAACTTAAAAAGAAAATAAAATTAAAAATAAAAATTAAACTAAAATAAAATAAATAAAAACCAAAACTAAACTAAAAAAATAAAAAACCTAAGAAAATAAAAACTAAACCTAAAATAAAATAAAATAAAAAGTAAATAAAATCCTAAATTTAAAAAAAAACCTAAAAATAAAACATAAAAAAAAAACCTAAACCCCAAACTAAAAAAATCCTAAACCTAAAATAAAAATAATAAACCTAAACCTAAACTAAAATAAACAAAACAAAAATAAATAAAATCTAAACCTAAACCTAAAATAAACTAGACCTAAACCTAAACCAAAACACTAAATAAAATAAATAAACTAAAAATAAACCTAAACCTAAACTAAAAAACAAAACTTAAAAATAAACCTAAAATAAAATCCTAAAACCTAAACCTAAAAAAATAAAATAAAAACCTAAAACTCAACCTAAAACTAAACCAAAAGATAATAAATATAAAAACTAATAAACTTAAACCTAAACCTAAACCTAAAATAAATTAAAATAAAACCTAAACTAAAAAAACTAATAAGTAAACTAAATTAAATAAAAATAAAAATAAAATAAATTAAAATAAATAAATAAACATACTAAAATAAACCTACTGCCATGGCAATTTTTAAAAAAATGCAAAAAAAATAAAAAAATTTAAAAAAAGATAAAATCCTAACCCTAAAATCAGCTAAAAACCAAACCTAAACTGAGCCTAAAAACCCTAAAACCCTAGGCCTACACTAAACCCTGACCCTGACCCTAAACTAGGCCCTAAACCCTGACCATAAACCCTAAATCTCCTGAAAAGCTAAAACCCTAAAACTAAATAAACCTAAAATAAAAAAATAAAACTGACCTAAATAAATTAAGAAAATAAAATAAAGTAAAACCAAACTAAACCTAAACTACTTAAGCTAAACTAAACTAAACCTAAAAAATAAAATAAGATAAATTAATAAAACCTAAAACAAACTAAAAAATAAAATAAACCTAAGAATAAAACCTAAATAAAATAAAACAAACGTAAAATAAAATAAAAAATAAAATAAAATAAAATAAAAACTAGAAAAAAAACATAAACCTAATAAATATACCTAAAAATAAATAGAAAAAAAAAACCTAAACCCTAAACTAAAAAAAATGTAAGCCTAAAATATAAATAAAATAAACAAAATAAAATAAACCTAAACCTAAACTAAAATAAACTAAACTAAAATAAATAAAACATAAACCTAAACCTAAACACTAAACCAAAAAAAAAACTAAAAAAAAAACCTAAATCTAAACTAAAAAATAAAACCTAAAAATTAACCTAAAATAAAAAACCTAAAACATAATCCTAAAAAAATAAAATAGAAACCTAAACCTAAACCTAAAAAGAAAAAATAAAACTCAAACATAAAAAAATAAATAAATAAAAATTAAACTTAGAAATAAACATAAACCTAAAATAAAAAACCTAAAATAAATAAACTAAACAAAATTAAAATAAAAAATAAACCTAACTAAAAATAAAAAATAAATTAAACTAAAATAAAAAAACCAAACAAACTAAATAAACTTAAACCTATTGGTTTACTTAATTTTTTTTATAAAACCTGACCACCTAGGCTAAATGCTAATTCCAAAACCCTAACTAAACTCACCCCACTGATCAGGCCACCTTAAAAAATCTCTCCCTACTGAGCCTACTGACCTGAATCAATCATTTGTGACCCTGATCTTGACCCTGGGCCTTCCACTAAACCTAAACCCTATTCACCACAAAGCTAACTCTGCTAACTCTTACTACCTCAAAACTCTCCACTCTAAACTAAACTACTGAGCCAAACCACCCACCTCCCTAAACCTCCACTAAAACCCTACCACTGACCTAAACTACCCAAAACACTAAACCCTAAACCTCATAAACCCACAAGCTAACCTAAACACCAACACTAAACCTAAAGGAATAGAATAAATTAAAAAATAAACCTAAACTATAAGAATGGGCAGAACCTTGACTGCAGGAACATCACCGTCAAGCAAGCTCAGTCTAGATAAGGCGGTGGAGGCAAATACAAAAGCGGCGGTCATCATAGTAGTGGTGGGGAATCTAGAGTTGTTGGTGGTGGTCGGAGCATTGGTGGTTATGGAGGTAGGAGGAGCAATGGAGGTTACAGCCATGCTGGTGGCGGAGGGAGAGATCAAGGATATGATGGTGGATCATGCTACTTGAGAAGCAAGGTTGGTTCTGAAGGAAACTAAAGAAACTGAAGAATGGATGATCCGATCTGCTGCATATGGAACTGTGTCATTACATTAGAGACAGTTCTAGTTATCCAAGGTTTCTGATTTGCTCTATCCGAGCTCATTTTATCTATGTCATTGCTAGTGTTTTAGAAAACTTGGTGTGTTACTTGGTAGATGAAATTAAAATGAAGAAATGTTGAATCTAAATTTTTTTTCTGTTAAAAAAAAAACCAAAAACCCTAAACCCTAAACTAAAACCTGAACCCTAGATCTAAAACCAAAACACTAAACGCTAAACCCTAAACCCTAAACCCTAAAACTTAAACCCTAAACCCTAAAATCTAAACCCTAAACCTTAAGCCCTAAAACCCTAAACCCTAAACCTTAAACACTAAACACTAAACCATAAACCCTAAACCCTAATCCCTAAAAAATTAAAAACCTAAACCTAAACTAAATAAATCCTAATAATAGAATATACAAAAAAAGCTAAACCTAAATAAAATAAAATAAAATAAAAACATAAATAAAAATAAAAAATGAACCTAAATAAATATTAAATATAAAATATACTAACATAAATAATAATAACAAAACCTAAAACTGCTTTGTAATTAAAAACCCTAAACCACAACTAACCCTAACCTGACCTACCACTGTGACCTAAACCCTAAAACCTAAACCTACCTGATCATACCAAACCATAAACCCTGGGCTCTAAAATAGACCCAAAACCCTAAACCCTAAACCCTAAACCATAAACCCTAAAAACCTAAACTAAATAAAACCTAATAAAAAAAATATAAAAAGACCTCAACCTAAATAAAATAAAAAAATAAAAAATAAAAAATAAAAACCTAAACTAAGACCTAAGCATAAAACTAAAAATAAAATAAAATAAAATAAACTAAAATAAAATAAATATAAACCTAAACTAAACTAAAAAAAATAAAATAAACCTAAAAACAAATAACCTAAATAAAATTAAAACTAAATGTAAAATAAGAATAAAATAAACCTAAAATAAAATAAAATAAAACTAATAGACCTTAACCTAAAAAATAAACCTAAAAATAACACCTAAAATAAATAAAAAATAAAACCTAAACCCTAAACTAAAAAAACCCAAAACATAAAATAAAAATAAAATAAATAAAATAAAACAAACCTAAACCAAAACCAAAAATAAACTAAACCAAAACATGAACCTAAACTATTTAAATTATAATAAACTAATAAAAAACCTAAACGTATACTAAAAAATAATATAAAAAATAATTCTAAAATAATAACAAAAAACCCTAAACCCTAAACATAAAAATATTAAATCAAACTTAAACATAAATAATAAAATAAAAATAAAACTTAACTAAAAAGTAAACCTAAACCTAAAAAATAAACTAAAATAAAAAACCAAAACTAAAAAAAATAAACTAAACTAAATACAAATTAAAAATAAACCCAAATAAATACAAAAAATATAATAAACTCAAATAAAAAAATAAACTACATAAACTAAATAAACCTAAACCTACTGGTTTACTTAATTTTAAAAAAAAAGCTTAAAACATAAACCCTAAAGGCTAAACCCTAAATCATAAACCCTAAACCCTAAACCCTAAACCCTAAACCTACAACTGAACCAGACCCTACTAGGCCCACCCAAAACTAACCACTAGGCCCTCACAAACCCTCCTGACCACAAACTTAACCTCCAGATCTGGGTTGTGGGACCCACCCTGAAACACCCAACCTGGGCCCTCCATCACACATGACCCACTACTGGGCCCCCCCCTATACTGACCCACCTCCCAGGCCCAGACCCTGGGCTTTCCTACCACTAAAACTGACTGACCCAACCTATCAAACTCTACCATAACTACTAAACCCTACTGATCACTATCCTAACCCAGGCCTCTACTCCACTGACCTGACTCTAAACTCCCAAACCTAACTCCACCTGGGCCTACAAACTGACCTCCTGACCACTACCACATTAACAAAACTAAACTAAACTAAATAAAACCTAAAATAAAATAAATAAATAAAACCTAAATAAATAAAAGATAAAAAGCTAATCTAAAACAAACCTAAACCTAAAATAAAATAAAATAAACTAATAAAATAAACTAAAATAAAATAAATAAAATCTAAATTATGTAAAAATTAAATAAACCTAAGTATAAAAAATCTAAATAAAATAAAATTAAGCGTAAGGTAAACATAAAATAATCCTAAAACAAAATAAAATATAAACTAAATAAAAACCTAGACCTAAAAATAAACCTTAAAATATAACATAAAAATAAATAAAAATTAAAACCAAAACTCTAAATTTAAAAAAAACCTCAACCTAAAATAAAAATAAAATTAACAAAATAAAATAAACCTAAACCTAAACTAAAATAAACTAAACTAAATTAAATAAAACCTAAACCTAATCTAACAAACTAAACCCTAAACTTAAGCAAAAACTAAAAAAAACTAAAAAAACCTAAACCTTACTAAAATAAAACCTAAAATAAAGATAAAATGTAAAATCTAAACCTAAAAATAAACTAAAATTAAAAAAAAAAAATTAAATAAAAATAAAATAAAATAAACTTAACTAAAATAAAACATAAAAAATAATAAACTAAAATAAAACCTAAAACAAAATAATAACATAAATAAAATAAATAAAATAAAATAAACTAAATAAACCTCATGTTTTTTGCTTAATTTTAAAAAAACCATAAACCCAAATCCTAAACCCTCATCCCTATTCTAAAAACCCTAAACCAAAATAACACTACCAGGTACCCACTAACCCTAAACCCTAAACCCTAAAACCCTAAACCCTAAAACCCTAAACCCTAAATAATCCTAAACCCTAAACCCTAATAACCTAAAAACCTAAACCTAGACTAAATAAATCCTAATAATAAAACAAATAAGAAAACCTAAACCTAAATAAAATAAAATAATAAAAGAAAATAATAAAATAAAATAAAAACATAAACTAAAACTTAAACCAAAACCTAAAAATAAAATAAAATAAAAATTAGAAGTAAATTAAAATAAAATAAATAAAAACCTAAATTAAACTAAAAAATAAAATAAGCCTAAGAATAAAAAACCTACATAAAATAAAAATTAAACGGAAAATAAGAATAAAATAAACCTAAAATATAATAAAATAAAACTAAGTAAAAAAACCTAAACCTAAAAAATAAACCTAAAATAAATAAAAATAAAAAAAACCTAAATAAAAAAAAATATAATAAACAAAATAAAATAAACCTAAACCTAAACTAAAATAAACTAAACTAAAAATTATAAAACCTAAACCTAAACTGAAAATAAACTAAACTTAAACCAATACCTAAACTAAATAAAAAATAATAAACTAAAAATAAACCTAAACCTAAATTATAAAATAAAAATTACAAATAAACCTAAAATAAAACTAAAACCTAAACCTAAAAAAAAACAAAATAATGACCTAAACCTAAAATAAAAATAAAAAGAAAAGCTAAACCTAAAATAAAATAAAATAAAACTCAACTAAAAATAAACTTAAAACATAAAAAATAAACTAAAATAAAACCTAAAACTAAATAAATAAACCTAAAAAATAAACTAAACTAAATAAAATAAATAAACCTAAATAAATTAAATTGAAATAAACTCAAATAAATAAAATAAACTAAATAAACCTAAACTTAGGGTTTGCTTAAAAAAAAAAACCTACCATACCACTAAACCCTAGTCCTAACCTTACCCTAAACCTACTGAACCCTACCCTACCCCAACCAAAAACCCTAACCCCAAAACTAAAATAAAATATAAACCTAAAATAAATAAAATTAAACCTAAAAATAAAATAATAAATAATATAAAATAACCTAAACTAAATAAATAAAACCTAAACCTAATATTAAAATAAAATAAACCTAAACTAAACAAACAAAATAAAATAAAATAAATCAAAATTAAACCTAAACTAAAAAAAATAAAACCTAAACATAAACCAAACCTAAACCTACAAAATAAAATAAAACCTAAACTTGACACAAAATAAAAATAAAACCTAAACCAAAAAATTTAAAAAAAATAAACTCATTAAAATAAACATAAACCTAAACCTAAACATAAAAAATATGCTAAAATAAAATACCTAAACTAAAATAAATAAACTAAACTAAATAAAAAAATAAACCTAAATAAAAATAAAAAAAATAAAATAAAATAAACTAAAATAAATAAATAAAAACTAAATAAACCTATACCTACTAGTTTTGCTTTATTTTTTCAAAAAACCATAAACCCAAAATACTAAACCGTAAACCCTAAACCCTAAACCCTAAACATACAAACCCTAAACCTAATACTAACCCCTAAACCTTATACCCTAAAAAACCTTAAATCTTAAAAAAACCTAGACCCTAAACCCTAAACACTAAACCCTAACACTATTCCCTAAACCCTAAACCCTAAACCCCAAACCATAAACCTAAACCTAAATCAATAAAATAAATTTAAAAATAAAACTAAACCATAAAACTTAATAAACTTAAACCTAAACATATACCTTAAGAATGGGCAGAACCTTGATGGCAGGAACATCACCATCAACCAGGCTCAGTCAAGATCTGGCGGTGGAGGCAAAGGCAGAGATCAGAAGGTGCTGAAGGTGCTGGTGGGTATAGAGATGGTGGTTGAAGCAATGGTGGTTATGGAGGTAGGAGGAGTGACAAAGGTTACATCCATAGAGGGAGAGATCTAGGATATGATAGTGGATCCCACTACTCAAAATGCTAGGGTGGTTCTGATGGAAAATGGAGAAACTAAAGAATGGACAATTTGATCTACTGTTTATGGAAGTCTTTACAATAGAGATGGTTCTAGTTACCTAAGATTTTTGATTTGCTCTATGTGTGCTCTTTTTTACATATATCATCGCTTTTTCTTAAAAAACTTGGTGTGTTACTTAGTTGGTGAAATTGAATAAAAAGAAATGTTAAATATGAACTTATTCTCTATAAAAAAACCAAAAACCTTAAACCCTAAACTTAAAACCTAAACCCTAAACTCTAAACCTTAAACCCTAAACCCTAAAAACTCTAAACCCTAAACCCAAAACCCAAAACACTAAAACTCTAAACCCTAAACCCTAAGACCAAAACCCTAAACTCGTAACCCTAAACCCTAAACCTTAAACCCTAAAAAGCTAAAAACCTAAACCTAAACTGAATAAAACCTAAACAATACCTAAACCAAAATAAAATAAAAGAAAAACATAAACTAAAACCTAAACCTAAACCTAAACCAACAAACTAAATTGGAAATAAAATAAAAAATAAAAACCAAACTAAAATAAAATAAATAAAAACCTAAACTAAACTAAAAAATTAAAAACCTAAATAAAGGAAAATTAAACCTAAAATAAAAATAAAATATATCTAAAATAAAATAAAATAAAACTAAAAAACCTAAATAATAAACTAAAAATTAAATAAAAATAAAACCTAAATCATAAACTAAAAAACCAAAATAAAATAAAATTCCAACCTAAACTAAAATAAATAAAACTTAAATCTAAACCTAAACCTAAACTAAATAAAATAAAATAAACTAAAAATAAACCTAAAACTAAACTAAAAAACTAAAACCTGCAGATAAACCTAAAATTAAAATAAAAAACTTAAACCTAAAAAAAAGAAATAAAAACCTAAACCTAAACCTAAAAATAAAAAATAAAACCTAAACTAAAATAAAATTAAATTAAACTAAAAATAAACCTAAATAAATAAATAAAATTAAAATAAACTTAAATCTAAATAAAATTAAAATAAACTAAAATAAATAAAATAAATTAAAACATAAACATACCATTTTTTAATTAAAATTAAATAACCTAAATCATAAAACTTAAAAAATAAACTAAAATAAAAACCCTAACCTTAAAATTGACTCTCCTGGACCTACAACCCTCCCTAAACCCTAAAACCTTAACCCTCCCTAAATCCTCCTAAACCCTAAACCTCCACAAACCAAACTAAACCTAAACCCTCCATAAACCAAAAAAACCATAAAACCTAAAACCATAAACCCCAAACCCTAAACCCTAAACCCAAACCCCTCTGCCCCCCTCCCCCAGTCCGAGCTCTCTCATTCTCTGGAGATTTTTGAATCCCTCTTGGTGGTACGTCCTCGACTAGGGATTTTGTGGCTTTGGCCTTGGTTTTGATCGAATTCAAAGGCTTGAACGACATCTGGCCATTTGCATGATGCTTCATCATTGACCATGGCTGCGGTGAGTTCTATTTGTTGGGCTCCACCTCAAATTATGGATGCTTTGGCTAGGGCATCTAACATTTTGGGGATTGGCGACCCTAATGCTACTTCTTCTACTAAATGTTTTAAGAAAGCACTCTCTGGTAGGGCTTCTCCCTCTGTTGATTTGGTTAATCTCATTTTAATGTTTTTTAGAGGTTTTTAGGTCATAATGTGCTCTGATGTGGATGTTGAAAAGTTGGCAAAACCATTTGAATTTTCTCTTATCGATAAATTTGCTTTCCATTATCCAAATTTGGATAAGATATACTATTTTTTCCATAATCTCAATTTTACAGGTGCTTCCTTGAATGGTCTTATTGACCCTTGGCATATCCTGATACAACTTTCTAATGATCTGGATTATTCACATGTTTTTGTGTCATTCTTATTTCATCTTTAATTATCAAATGCGTTGTTGAAGTGGTCACCACTTTTTGGCATTAAGGTGGAATCTCTTATTGTCCCAGTGTGGTTATCTCTTCCTAATATGTACATTCATTTTGTTACCCATCATTTGCTTTTTACTATCCGTGCTTTATTTGGTCGGCCTTTGCAACTCAACCAAGCAACCACTGAGTGATCTTGCCCTTCTATGGCTCAAATCCTCATGAAATTAGACATAACTAAAAAATACCCTAAGGAAGTTTGGATTGGATCTAAAAAATAGGTATTTGTAAAAGGTTAAATTGGAGAACCTTCTAGTTTTTTGTTCCCGCTGTAAAATTCATGGTCAAGATAATTCAAAATATTTTATTCTCCATCCACACTTAAAAGAAAATGAAATCCTCCTAAAGAGAATGTTGTTCCTACCCATAAAGCAATCCCTACTTATGTTCAGAAATCAGCCTTGGATCTTAAGAATTGTTTGAATGTTATTATTGAGGTTGATTCCTTTGATATCGAGCTTAATCCTGTTGAACAAGTTTCAACTCTTACTATTAATATAGATTCGACTGATTTTAAAAATGGGTAGGATGATTTACCTCTTTTTCCTTCTTTGAATTTGAATATTTCTAATACGGAGAATAATAAATATTCAAAGTTATTGGAAAATGATTATGTTTCCTCTGATTCTATTTCTACATATATGTCTTCTTTGATCGATGAAAATGAAGCTTAAATGTGGATTTAAATGATGTCAAGCATGCTGAAAACATTTTTGATCCAGATTTAACTACCTGTGCTTTAAATGGTTCTAAATTATCACCGTCTCTCATTTATAATCTTAATATTCATGTTAATCCTACTTTTCAACTTAATATGGATTTGGAAGAGGGTTAACTCCCCTCCAAACACTTGGAGAATTATATTAAATTTGTGACCAATGTTACTAAATCTTGCTCGGATGATGACTCTAGGGGAAAAAATGGTTTTCAAACTTATCATGCTAAAAAGAAAAAGAGTGTAAAAAATTACTCTCCCAAATTATCCAAAAACACTAGATCTGTTGCAGTCTCTCACTCCTCTCTTAATTAAACTTTTCTTAACCCCTATTTATTTTACTTATGTTTAAATTTCTTGTTTGGAATATTAGAGGGATCGGTACCCTCCCAGTTCGTAATCATATTAGAAATATTTGTCACATTCATAAAATTTATTTACTTTTTATTCTGGAGCCTCTTATACATGCTAATTAAATTAATCATGTTTCTAGAAAGATCAGCTTCAATAAAATTTTCTCTAGTGTTAGTAATAAGATTTGTTGTTTTTGGAATAATTTTTTTGAGGTTTCTATTATTGATGATTTTCAACAAGTTACCAATGCTCAAATAACTTATGTTGACTATTGTGTTTTGGGATCTTTTGTTTATGCTCTTATAGATCTGGTAGAAATCTTCTTCTGGATAATTTGAGGAATTTTGCTACCTCGGTCAACAAACCTTGGTTTATTCCTGGTGATTTCAATAATATTTTATTTTCAATTGAATGAGTGCTGGCTGCTCTTCCAATATTCATTCCATGGAAGATTTTTTCAATATGATCTTTAATTTTAATTTGATTGATATTTGCTTTAAGGGTTCTAATTATACTTGGAAAAACTCTAGACTTTGGAAAATGTTGGACCAAATTCTTTTTAATACTCACTGGATTACTCGATGTCCTAATACTTATGTTGATCATTTAAGTAGAACCGTGTCTAATTGTGCTACTCTTCTTGTTTCTATTAAATATAATTCTAATAGATTACATAAATCCTCTCCTTTTAGATTTCAGGACAAGTGGATTTAGCATATTGATTTTTTTGATGTTATGGCTAATAATTGGAAAGCCCATTTACATCCTGATAATTCGATTATGGGAATTAATAGACTTTGGTTTAAATTTTAAAGACTTAAAAAAAAGTTGGGTTGGTGGAATAAGCATTATTTTAAAAACATTTTTTCTAATATTAAAGATATGGAAAAATTAGTTTTTGACTTGACTAAGGCAAAAGACAAACTTGCTAACTTCCAAAATATGGAAGAGACTTACTTGCACCAAAAGGCTACTAGTAAGCATATTGCGGATGGTGATAAGAATACTAAGTATTTCCATGCTTTAGTTAATAAAAAAGAGAGCTATAAATAATATTCAAAAAATTAAAGATGATAATGGTGTTTATATTATGGAGAATAATGATATTAAGGAATCTTATTAATTACTTTAGAAATATGCTTAATAAGAGTTGCTTATGAAGCTATTTCTAAATCTCTTTGATTCTTTCTATTATTACTAATGATGATAATAATTTTCTTACCATCACTAATGTGCTTAATAGCATGAATATATATTCTATTACTGGTCCAGAGGGTTTCACTACTAAAAAATTTCAAAAATGTTGGTTTATCATTAAAAATGATTTGATTGAGGCTATGGTTAATTTTTTAATGGTAATCCTGTTCCTTGATATTTTTCTACTTCGATCATTCTCATACTTAAAAATGATAATCTAGACTATTGGAGTGATTTTAGACCTATTAGTCTTTGCACCTTCTTCAATAAGTTGATTTCCAAAATTCTAACCAATAGGCTTAGTCCTTTATTTAATAAAATTATCTCTCTCAACCAAACTAGTTTTGTTAGAGGTAGATCTATTTATGATAATATTTTATCAGCCCAAGAATTAATTCATGATCTTGATGCTAAGAATAGAGGTCACAACATTCTTTTCAAATTAGATATTACCTAAGCCTTTGATAACATTTCTTAGGACTTTCTTTTCCATATTCTGAATTTATTTGGGCTTTCTAATAAATTTATTTTTCTTATTAAAAATTTTATTAATAATTCCAAGTTTTCAATTTTGCTTAATGGGGAAGCTTTGGGTATCTGTCCCTCTTCCCATGTCTTAAGACAAGGGGATCCTTTATCTCCTACATTATTTATTATCATTGTCGAGTACTTATCTAGGAGCATCAATGATTTATTTTTTAACAATGCTAGTATGAACTATAGAACTCTTGGTGGTCTTCTTGTTTCCCATTTAAGCTTTGTAGATGATTTCATTATTTTCTGTAATGCTTTTATTCATCATATCAAGCATCTCAAGTATTTTCTAAATAAATTTGGTATAGAAAGTGGCCTTTCTATCAATGATAATGAAAGTTGGTTTATCACTTCCTCTCATATCTCCAATAATAAAATCAAATAAATATTGCATATCACTAATTTTAAGCATAAACACTTACCTCTAAAGTATTTGGGTGCTCCTCTCTTTCAAGGCCCAAAATGATCCCATCTCTTTGACGAGTTAATTCAAAAAATTTTAAATAAAATTTTTATTTGAGAATTCCATTTACTTTCTTTTGGTGGTAGGCTCACTATTCTTAAAAGCACTCTCAATTCAAGACCTTATTTGATTCAAACTATAATCTCCACTAAAGCTACTCTCATCAGAATTGATCGCTTGATTAATAAATTTTTTTGGGGCTCTAATAACTCTACCAAAAGAATGCATTGGACATCTTGGCATAAATGTTCTGGTCCTTTGGGTGAAGGTGCACTAGGTTGCAAACCTATTCGTGAAGCTATCACCACTTTCTCTCATAAGCTCTGGTGGAATTTTATAAAGAATGTTAGCCTTTGGGCTAATTTTATGATGGAGAAATATTGCCAAGGTAAATACCCTCTTATTTGTGCTTATAAAATTGGTGACTCTCTAGTTTGGAAAAGGCTTTGCTCCATTAAATGGGTTGTTGAATCCTTAATATCTTGGGGCATCCATTCAGTACCTCTTTCTTTGGCAAGACAACTAGGCAACTACTCATTGACACCCTTTTATCTACCCACTCTCATTGTCAAAGTTAACTCTTTTTGGCTTAATAACAATTGGAATGAAAGTAAACTTGAGAATTATATCCCTCTTTATCTTTTGACAATTTTAGAAATATCCCATTTCTTCTAACAAACTGATCAAATTCTTTTAAGCTTTCTTATAATGGTGATTTTGTTCTTAAAGAGGTTTGGAATTTTATTAGAGATAAGAAGAACCCTCAATGTCTTTATTAAACTTTGGAACAATATCATTCCCATTTCCTATTAGTTTTAGCTTGGAGGATTTTGAATAACTTTATTCCTATGGACTCTTTGCTCTGGACTAAAGGGTTTTATTTACCATCAAAATGCTATTGTTGCTTTCATATTGAAAATGTAAATACTACTTATTTCAATGGTGTTATTCCTTCTAAATTTTGGCTTTGGTATGACGATTTATTTAATTCCAACTATTTTCGTGGTTCTGTTTCTTTATATCAACTTCTTGAAGTTTATTTCAAAAAAAATTGTGAAAGGTCATATCAAAGTTTTAACTACTATTACCCTTCTTTGGTTCATCTGGATGGATAGAAATGATGCTAAATATCATGGCACTCCTATGAACCATAAAAGGATCATGGCTAAAACTAAAGAAAAAAATTCATCTGTTTAATGCCAATCTTATTAGTAACATTCATTTTAGAGGCTATAAATTTGTGGCTAAAATTGGGGTATCATTTACTAACTTGGACCTTATAAATGTGTTAAGATTATCCATTGGATCAAACCTAAAGATAACTTGATTAAAGTGAATATTGATGGTTCTGTAGCTTCCAATAAATATGGTTGGGGTGGTATCCTTAGGGATTCTAAAGGTATTGTCATTTGTGCATTTTCCTATCTTCTCAAAGCCTGTTCTGTTATTTTTGTTAATAAAGCTATTGAAACTTATTTGAATAGAGGTTTTCTCAACATCTGGTTTGAAGTTGATGCTCTCTTACTTTTTGACATGCTTAATTCCAATAGAAATAGGAATGCTAAATTATTTTATCTCCTTAATCATACAAAAAATCTTCTTTTTCAAGTTTGTTTTAAAATTCCCCATCCTTCATGAAGGTAATGCACATCTGATTTCTTGGCTAATTTAGGTGCCAACTGAACTGAGTTCACTTTATTTGACAACCAAATGTTGCCTAACTATTAAGAGGCTTTGTTAATTTGGGTAATACTTGATTGCCTTATCTTAGATTATAATTTCTTGGCTTGGTTTCTTTTGTGTTATTTTTTTATGAGCCTTTATTGTTGCTTGCCTTTATTACCCTTTTTGGGTTGTGGTATTTGCTTATTTTCACACTTTGGCTGGAGCTGCTTGTTACTTTTGACCTTTTACTTTTGGGTTGGCCTAGTGTTTACTCCTTGGTGGTTATTATCATGTGAGTTGATTTTGTTTTTTTTAGCACGTGGTTCTTTGTTTTCACACATTTTTCCATGGCTATTTTTGATAACCACCTTTTGGGTTGTGGCTTTATCTACTATTGGGTTTTCCTCATGTATTGGTTTTACCTCATTTCGAGGCTAGTTTCTCACTTGCCTATTTTGGATCTGCTATTGTGGTGGTTAAATTGGTGGTTTTGTTGTCTAGTTGGGTTGACTAGCAGTGTTGGCTGGTTAGGTTGGTTGGCTAATTGGCTATTTTGGCTATTTTTCCTTTTTCTGTTGGTGACATATCTGGGGGACAGTTGGTGGTTTAGCTCTGGCCTCATTTTGGAATGGTGGAGGTTTTTTTTGGCTATTACTTTCTCTGTCTTGTTGAATGTGGCTTGGTGGTCAGTTTTGCTGATTCTATTTTATTTCTTTTGGTTTTAGTTTTTCCTCTCTTCTATTTTAGCCTTTCTCTCTCTTAGCTCTGATGGCTCTAGGTTTGCTAGTTGAGGGATTTTTGGTGGTTGTTATTCTCTTGGCTGTCTTGGGTGATTTTGGCTTGATGGTTGTTCTTGGACTTTACATTGACTTGGGTTTTTTGCTATTGTGGTGGTTGGCTAGGAGGCTATGTTGGCTGGCTAGATTGGTTGGTTGTTTCTCTATTGTGGTGTTTTGCTAGTTTTTGCTTTTCCTTGGATGGGGATCTTTCCTTTGTTGGTTACTAATGATGGGTTATTCTCTTGGGGTTGCCTTATGGATGTTTTACTTAGCTTCTTTGGTGGGAGGACTTTTAGTTGTCCTTGGAATCTTAGTTGGCTGCCTTTCTCTTTGTTGGTTTTTTTTCTTCCTCTTGCCCAATTTGCTATAGCCTTTGGCTATGCTGGCCAAACCTTTACTGATCCTTCTAAATTAGGATTTTTGGTTTCTAGTGGTTGGTGGCTTCCTTTTGTGGGTGATGGTTTTAGTTGTTGGCTTGTTAAGGTATGCTGGTGGTGGTTTTGGTGTGTTATTCTTGCTTGATTCCATTGGCCAATGATCTACTATAACTTTTGGGTTCTTTGGCTTTATGTGATTGGCTGTTGTGGGTTTTAGTTGGTGTTGCTCTTGATTGGCTCTTGGTTGGTTGTTTTCTTTATTTTTTTAGTGTAGGATTGGGTCACTATGGACTGGTAACCTTGGATGGTTGTTGGTATCAGGTATATTGGCTATGATGGCTTTGATGTTACTCACCTCCTCCTCTCTTCGGTTGGTAGCTTTACATATGATTGTAACCTTATGAAGTTTGGATGCTCATATGTATTGTTGCCCCTTGAGATGATCTTAACTGAGCACAGCCTTTTCTTTCTCAGCTCTCCTTTTGCTCTCTTTATCCTTATCATTTTAGCTATACTTTTGCTTTGGTAGTGTTTTTTGCAGAATTCTTTCATAGGTTGGAACTTTACCGAAGGCCTGGTCATTTCTCAGTCATCCCTACTGTTGTTGCTGTGGAGCTTGCTTATCTTACTTTCTCAAAGGAATCAAGAACTGCTGCTGACTCAACCAATTATGTTTTTATGGTTTGTTTTTTTTTACTCTGTGTCATTTTTCTCTCATGCTTTTTAGTTGATGTTTTTGCTCTTTCGTTTTCTTATATTCTTCTAATGTACTTAGATGAGGGTTTAGCTTTAGGTTTCTTGTAGCTCTATGAGCGGTAGAATTCTATGCTTTACGCCTTTTAAGAAGATTCTAACTTTTCATTTTAGGGTAATAAAATTTTAACTTTTTCCAAAAACAAATCCTAAACCCTGAACCCCAAAGCCTAACCCTAACCCTAACCATAAACCCTAAACCCTAAACCCTAAAATCCTAAATCCTAAACCCTAAACTAACAATAAACCTAACCTACTAAATCTTAAACCTAAACTAAACTAACCTAAACTAAACTAAACCTAAAGACCCTAAACCCTAAACCTAAACCCTAAGCTAACCCTAAGCCTAAACTCTAAACCCTAAACCCTAAATCCTAGCCTGGGCCCTAGGCCCTAGGCCTAAAATAACCTGGGCTCTGGGCCCAGAGGCCCAGAACTGGGCCATGAAGGCCCTAAGACCCTGGGCCCTGGGCTGCTCACAGGCCCAACCCTGGGCTTAAGGCCCTGGCCTGAGGCCCTGGATCCAGACTGGGCTCCAGAGGCCCTGGGCCAGGCCCTGACCCTGCACTGAGCACTGATCTCTGGGCCCTGGGTGGGCCCTAGAGCCTAAAACTAAACTGGGCACTGGGCTGCTGAGCCACTGACCTGGGCCTGAGAACCATGACCATAACTGGGCCCTAAACAACCCTGGGCCTACTACCTGAACTGGGCTGATAATCTTAAACTTAAATGATAATGACCTATAAATAAAATAAAAGATCAAACTAAACTAAGATAAAATAAAATGCTAAATATAAATAAAATAAAATAAAATAATGATAAATAAATAACTGTATAAAATAAAATAAAATAAAATAAAATAAAATAAAACTAAAAATAAACCTAAAATAAATAAAATATAAACATAAACTAAACCTAAACCTAATGGCTAAAATGGCGAACATCATTGTTAACAGCTCGATCTATATCTGGTGTGGCGAAGCGTTATCATAATGGTGGTGGGGGATTTAGAGGTGTTGGTAGATATAGAGGTGGTGGTCGAAGCAATGGTGGTTATGAAAGCAAAAGGAGCGACAGAGGTTACAACCGTGGTGGTGATGGAGGGAGAGATCGGGGATATGATGGTGGATCTCGCTACTCGAGAGGCCGAGGTGGTTCTAATAGGAACAGGAGAATAAAGAACCGATCGATCCTTATGGAACTATGTCTTCTGAGGCGATTCTAGTTATCTAGGGTTTTTGATTTCCTTTATGCGTGCTCATTTTCAAACTATATTGTAGCTTGTGTCTTAGAAAACTTGGTGTGTTACTTAGTTGATGGAATCGAAAAAAATAAATGTTGAACCTGAATTTGTTCTCTAAAAACAAAACAAAATAAACCAAACTAAAACAACCATAAAAAAAACCTAAACCTAAACCCTAAACCTAAATAAAAACCAAAACCCTAACCACTAAACCTACCTAAACCCTAAACCCACAAAACAAACCCTAAACCAAAACCTAAATCTGACCTCTAGCCACAAAATCCACAACCCTCCCAAAACCCTACTAAACCATAAAAACCTAAAATAAAAATAACTAAAAAACCTATAAATAAATAAATAAATAATAACCTAAAAGATAATAAAACATAACTAAACATAAAGTAAACTAACTGACTAAACTAAAATAAAATAAAAAAATAAAATAAATAAAATAAAATAAATAAAAAACTAAACTAAATAAAACTAAGATAAAGGTAAACTAAACCTAAAAAAAATATAAATAAAAAAAACAAAATCTAAAAAAACAATAAACCTAAATAATAAAAAAAATTAAACATAAACCCAAACTAAAAAAAACCAACCTAAAATAAAATAAACCTAAACTATTAAAATAAAATACTAAAATAAATAAAATAAACCTAAAAAAACTAAACCCCAAATAAAATAAAATAAAAAATAAAATAAATTAAAATAAACCTAAATTATAAAATAAAACCACAAAACCTAAAACATAAAATAAAATAAAACCTAAACTAAAATGAAATAAAAAAAAATAAAATAAAACTAAACTAAAATAAAAATAAACCTAAACTAAATCTAAAAAATAAACTAAAATAAAAACTAAACAAAATTAATAAACCAAAATAAATAAATTAAATAAATAAAAAAAATAAACATAAATAAAATAAACCAAAGAAACTAAATACCAGTTTTTTGGTTTTTTAAAAAACCCTAAACTTATAAAACCCTAAAACTAAAGTAAACCCCAAGGAAATCTAAATAAAAATTTTAAAAAAAGAAAAGGCCCTGAAGCCAGGCCACAAACCCTACTGAGCCCTAGGCCCTAAAACCCTAGGCCCTAAAACCTGAGCCTAACCCTAAGACCCTGGACCCTGGGCCCTAGGCCTGAGCCTAAACTGACCACTGAGCCACAAACCCTGAGCCCTAAACACAAAAAGAGCCTGAGCCTGGCTAGATAAACCCTAAAAGATAAAATAATAAACTTAAAAAAATAAAATCATAAAGAAAACCTACTGAAAAAAGATAAAATAAAAATAAACTAAAAAAATATTAAAATAAACAAATAAACAAAAAAACCTAAAATAAAATAAAATATAAAAGAGATGAAATAAAATAAACTAAAATAAGACTAAATAAAGAGATAAAATAAATAAAATAAAATAAAGAAATAAACTAAATGGTAAATAAAA